>CM070783.1:12964282-13714282 GCA_036346955.1 Dipus sagitta | reverse complement strand
AAAAAAAATGAAAAAAGAGTACATCTCTAGCTGTACATTTGAACCAAGAAACAGCAATGACAGAGGTTTTGAACATTCGTGTAGTGACCTAACCACAGCTGGAAATTGCCCATGGTAGCCTGTGGTACCCCTGTGGTGGCCGGCTGTCCTCGGCCTTCCTAGCGTAAGCCCCCAGGCATCTCAGTTCCTTTGCAGTCTGGAAACCATTGCCCTTGCCTGTCTAAAAGCCAGGGCAACTGGGGTATTTGTGCTTAGGCCCTGGGGAAGCAAAGATGAATAAAACCCAGACCCCACCTGCAAGAAACTTCAACAACGGGCAGGCGGGTGGGAGACTGGTGAGCTCAGACAGGGACTGTATTGTGGGCCTGCCCTAGCCCGTCCCCTTCTTAGCCTTTGCCCGTGACAGTGGGAATCTGATCAGATCCCAGGTGGCAGGGCTAATGGACGACCCAAGAAGAGGAAGGGGGCCTGGGGCCTAGAGGACAGCATGAGCCGAGGGACAGAACCAGTGTTCTCGTTACTTCTTGACATTAGCTGCTGGGCCTGAAGCATCTCTGTACTTGTTTGTGATGGGTCTCCGTGCTTCCCTGGGGACCCAATCCTGTTCCTCAAATGACTGCATTCATGTCAGAGGGGCCCCCTGAACTCACAGCTCCATGTATGCTGGAGGACAGCCTACCCGAGGCAGGGGTCACATGGAGGCTGAAGACTCACTCCTCTCTCCCTTAAAGAATCATGATGCCTGTTTAAAAATGAGGAAACTGGGATGGTGAGATGAATTCATGGTTAAGGTGCTCGCCTGCAGAGCCAAAAAGGACCCAGGTTCGGTTCCCCGGTACCCAAGTAAAGCCAGCTGCACAAGGTGGTGCATGTGTCTGGAGTTCATTTGCAGTGGCTACAGGCTGCTGGCACACCCATTCTTTCTCTCTATCTGCCTCTTTCACTCTCTCTCTCTAATAAATAAATAAACTTTAAAATGAGGAAGCTAAGGTCTGAGGCAAAAGGGCTTCCCAAAGTCAAAGTGAGCTGGGTAGGAGAGCCCAAGGCCAGAGCTAAGGCAGGACAGCAACATGGGGGGAGGGGGCGGGGGGAGTCATCCTGGCTGCAAATCCTGCTTCTGCCTCGTTCTAAGTGTGGGTGAAGTTCATTAACCTCAGAGCCTCAGAGACCTGTCTAGAAAATGAGCCTATGAAATAAGGAGGCCTGGAGGGCCAGACGCATTAAAGATGCTCACGTGACTGTGTTGAGCAGTGTGAGCTCTCGCTCATTTTTCTGGTCTTGTTCTGCCAGTGCCTTGACCCATGGACTTTGGACGTGACCTTGCCTCCCCCTCCTCCTCACTGTCTCTACTCTCAGGAGACAATGCCTCATATCCCCTTCCATGAATCGCTCCCCCCCCCCGGCCCCACTGGACCACTTACTTAGCTTTCCTGACCCTCATGGACATGAGAAGCTACGATGTGGTTTGATTGACTCAGCAGCCTCTCCGCGGGCATTTAGGTCATTTCTGCGATTGTAAGTAATGTTGTAATGAACATCTTCATGAGTGTGCCTTTCACTTGCTGGACTAGTCTCCTGGGGCAGTTCCCAGACCCTCGTTTAACAATGTGGTATTTTCGTGCTGGTTAAGCACTTGCCTGTGAAGCCTAAGGACCCTGTTCGAGGCTTGATTCCCCAGGACCCACGTTAGCCAGATGCACAAGGGGGCCCACACGTCTGGAGTTCCTTTGCAGTGGCTGGAGGCCCTGGAGCACCCATTCTCCCCCCTCCCCTCTTTCTTTCTGCTTATTTCTCTGTCTGTTGCTCTCAAATAAATAAATTTAAAAAAAAAAACAATGTGGTATTTTCGTAAGAGGAAATACCAGCAACGAGCCTGAGTCTGATAGGCAGAGGGACAGAAGTAGACTGAAAAGAGGGAGGTGGGTAAGCAAAGGTTCGGCATTGCTCAGCTCGCTCTCCTCCTCTTCCTGTTCAGCCTGGGGGCAGTGTCTGAAGTGACGGCAGCTGGCGTCATTGGGTCCGGGACACACAACACTGGGATCAAGCATGGCATCCTGGCCACCCAGGTAAGTACACTGCACCCACGGGCAGGGCGGCCTTAGAGACTTGGAGTCGCCCACCACCCAGGAGCGGCCTTTCCTTCTCTGGACCTCATCAAGCCCGAGAGAGCCCCAGGCTTGGTGATACCGTCTGCATCAGCTTCTCTCCTCATTGCCGTGAACAGGTGCCTGACAAGGAGAGGCTGAAGGGAGGGAAGGTTCATTTTGCCTTACGGTTTTGAGGGGATGCATTCCATCCTGGAGGGGAACTCACGGCACTGGGAGCAGGTGGCTGGCTGGTCACATTGCATCCCCAGTCAGGAAGCAGAGAGTGAGCCAGCTTTTCCAACTCAAAGCCACAGAGTAAAAGCACTTCCTCCACCAAAGCTCCATCAAGCCTCCATAACCTTCTCAAAAACATCCCACCTGCTGGGGTCCAAGCATTCCGACGCATGACATTTCACATTCAAACCACAGTACCATCCCAAGAGGCCTGCCTCCACCCCTCCAGCCTCTCCGGCACCATGTGGCAAATGCCAGGCAGGACGACGTGTGCTGTGACCAGTTGATGGGCAGGGAGTGGGGGGCAGGACTATTCAGTGCAGTAAATGGAGGCAGAGGCTAGGACGGGTGTGGAGCAACCTATGGCGTAGCCTGCCTGATCTCAGTCAAAAGGCATATCTTCGGGCTGAAGAGATGACTTAGCAGTTAAGGCACTTGCTTGCGAAGGCTAAGGACCCATGTTTGACTCTCTAGATCCCCCATAAGCCAGATGCACAAGGTGACACAGTGTGCATAAGATTGCACATGTGCACAAGGGGGCGCATGCATCTGGAGTTCAACTGCACTGGCTGGAGGCCCTGATGCACCAGTTCTCTCTCTCTCTCTCTTTCCCATGAAAAAGCATATCTTCAATTTTACTTGCTGAGCATCTAGTTTGGGCAACTGGTTAAAAGCACCAGTTTGGGGCTCAAACTGGATCACAACCTAGGCCCACCACTCACGAGATGTGTGCATGGTGGGAGATGGCCCTGGTTCTGGGGACACTGTTGTCAAAATCCTCAGCTACAATGAAGACTATGGAGTATGATCATGAAGGTGCCTGTCACGTGGTGCCTGGCCACATGGCGGTTCAAAGAGCCTTTCGCCCCCCCCATCCTGTGCGAGGAGGGGCCTGATGTCCCAGCTGCTGGAACCGTCCATGGATGTTGCCATCTCTTCCTCAAATCTTCCCCCAAGGGAGCCCAGTAGTAACCAGGAGTGGAGATGACCTGCGAGTCAACCGCCCCCCACACACACAAAGCTTGACCCCAGTCCTAGTCCCCTATCCAGGACTGTTGTCCAACTTGTCACTGCACGATGATCCAGAGTATGAAATTCATTTGAGGTGGCCACGCATCAAAATGCACAGAGAAGTTATTGGCCGCTTTTCTTGGGCACTCACCTGGGCAGCCCCGGAATCCGAGAGGTGTGCCTGCTGTTCAGTTTTCAGACACTGTGGCGATGGCAAGTATGTGAGTCACTCCACGGCTGTGACAAGGTATCTGCGAAGGTCATCGTCAAGAAGCCAAGGTTGATCCTAGCCCACGGCTTCAGGGTATCTGTCCGTGGTCAGCTGGCTCCGTTGCTTTTTAGGCTTGTGACAAGACAGAAACATCACGTCACAAGGGTGTGCTGAAGGAAAGCCATGTGGCAATCAGGAAGCAGAGAAAGAGAAGACGGAGCCAGGGACAAAATCCTATCCTTCCAGAGCACCACCCCAGTGACTTATTTCCCCCAGTTAGGCCGGACTTCTTCCTCTACCTTCACCCAGTTATAGCTCCTGTGGGTGATCCACTGATGAGCTTAAATCAATCACAGTTCAATCAGTTCCATCAAAACCCATCATACTGGCAACAAGAATTCAACACCTGAGCCTCTGGGAGATGTTTCAGATTCAAACCATAACCCCAAGAAGCAAGGGGAGGGGACCTTAAGCGTTGGCATCGGCTCACAGAGGGTGACTAAGCATGGTCTGTCATTTGACCCTCATCACACCTAATGAAGCAGTTATTGCTACTGTCCCTCAAGGCCACACAAGTAGAGTTCCCACCCTTCACAGGTCTTTTTTAAAATATTTTATATAGCTATTTGAGAGAGGGGGTGAAGTATATAGGCATGCCAGGGCCTCTTGCTGCTGTAAATGAACTCTAGACGCATGTACCACTTTGTGCATCTGGCTTTACATGGGCACTGGGGAATCAAACCCAGGCCCGCAGACTTTGCAAGCAAGCACCTTTAACTGCTGAGCCAGCTACCCCTGCCAATCATCAGAGGTGTTTGGACCCTTCTGAAGCAGCTCATGAGCAGGCTTTTATTTGAGTCTCAGGAGTTCAAACAGAGCATGTCTTTTGTTAAAAAAACAAAAAATCATGGTGTCTCTCCATGCCCCGTTTCTGCCAGCTTCTCCGCTCTGCTCTTCGCTCACTGTTAATCAGAATTAGTTCAGCTGTTGCTGTCCCCTTGTGCTGAGCAACTAGACATGTCAGAAGCAATTTCCATCCACATTAGCAGGTAGCAGAGCGTGGAGAAGGACTTCAGCAGCCATGAGAGAGGTTCCCCTCCAGAAGTGGGGCATATGGGTACAGATGCTGAACTTCACCACCAGCTTCCAACTGAGAACCCCAGTACTTGCAAAGACCCAAAGTTTCTGACTGGGTGTGGCTGGTCAAGAGGATGCAGTTCCCCCGAGGAGGGAGTCCCTAATGGAGAGAACAACATCACGTGACTGGGTGTCACTCACGAACAGTGAATGCAGCAGGGCTGCAGGAACCTTTCTGTAGGGCGGGTTGGGACAGTGGAACCGGCCACAGAAAATGTGCACACACACACACTCACACACCCTCATATTGCCTTGCCAAATACCCTTCCTTAGGAACTGTGTCCAGAGCTCCTCCAAGCAGGTGAGGCTCACTATGAGTTCACAGAATGGGTGAAAGTAAGTCAAGTACAACAGGGTCCCAGGTGACCTTGCTGCAGTCAGCTTCTCATTGCTGGAACAAACGTCCAACCAGACGTAGCTTATGGGAGGGGAAGGTGTATTTCAGGTTTACAAATCCCAGGGTAACACCATCCATCGTGGAAGAAGCTGGCTCATGTCTATAGATCCAAGTAAAGAGACAACATTGAACAACCAGCAAACAGCAACAAGCACAAACCTCCAGAGCTCCAGCTTCTCTCCACACACCTCAGGGCTGGACTCAAGATCTACTCCCAAACACAGCTTATGGCTGGACTCTGATTCACCTCCAGTGACACGCCTTTGTAGCAGAGATACGCCTGCTAGGGGCTCAATTTTAATAAACACCTGAGTCTATGGGGGGGGCGTACATTCAAACTACCACAGACTTCGAGTGACAATAATCTCTCCTCTGCTGAGGTCTGATGCCTAACCAGACCCAGCCTCCCTTTCCCCACACGTTTCTCTCCCCACCTCCGACTGCCCTTGGATAGTGATGGTGTACCTGGCTAGGGAACCTGTAGTGGCTCTTGTGAATGGGTGCTACCTGGCCTTTATTCTAAGGACAAGCCAGGGAGCGAGGATGGGTGAGCAGGCTCTGAGGTGAGGCAGTGGCTGAGTGGGCTCTCAAGTGTGACACTTCTCCCTCTGCCAGGTGGTGGCACTGACCCTGATGACAGCTGATGGGACCATTCTGGAATGTTCCGAGTCCATCAACCCAGAGGTGTTCCAGGCCGCAAGGGTGCACCTGGGCTGTCTCGGTGTCATCCTCACTGTCACACTGCAGTGTGTGCCCCAGTTTCACCTGCTGGAGACGTCTTTCCCCTCAACCCTGAAGGAGGTACTGGCCCCTTGCTCAACACTGTCCAGCCTGAAAAGACTAATGGAGGACCATGGACAACCCCCATGGGTCTTTGGGTCACCTGAATAAGGGGGAGCTCACTACCTCTTTTTTGGCCCAAGGGCGACATTGCTTGAAAGCCTGATAGGTTCTAAAGCCCAAGGGAACTACAAGCGTGGTTGGCAGATAAAAGCAAGCGTGGGCTTCCCACTCTTGCAGACTCCTGACTGTCCTGAGGGAAGGCACTACAGTCTTGGAGCTGGGCTTCCAGCACCAGTTCAAAAGCCCTGTCTCCAAACATGATTATATTCTGAGAACTAAAATTTAGGGTACCAGCCTAGGAATTTAGGGATGCAGATGAGCCCTTGACAGAAGCATTCAGCTACCTAAGCAATTGATCATGAGAATGTTACCCAGAGAGTGGGGTTCTGGTGAGACCAGAAGAAACCTTTGAGGACAAGGCATTTGGAGAATGAGAAATTTGTTGTAGTCACCTTCTCATTGCTGGGAGAAAACACCTGACCGGAAGTGGTCTATGGAAGGAAGGGTTGATTTCAGCTTACAGTCTCAAGGGGAAGTTTCATCACAGTGGCAAAAGCATGGCAGAGCATGAAATTGACTCAAATCTTATCACAGCAGCTTGGAAGGAACAGCAAGGGTCAGCTGGCTTTCAGTAAGGTCAGATCCGAGTGACACACCTCCTCCAGCAAGGCCCCACAATTCTCACAAATTGCCACCAGCTGGGGACCAAGTATTTGGAACACATGAGCCTATGGGGAACACTTCATTACAGTCACTATAAGGCTGTTGAGGGGCCAGAAGGAGACAGAGAGGTTGGCTAGGTAAGAATGAAGATAGGAAGGAGAAGGTGGGGCTCCAGAAGCAATTGGTGCTGGGCGTTCATCCTGGAGGGCTCCATCACATCCAGTGCAGCAGGGAATCAGGGATCAATGACAAGCAACAGATGGATCACAGCAGGCCATTGCTGAAAGCAGCGGCAGAGGAGGGCCGGCAGGTTAGAGAGTGAAAGACCATTACAGGCGAGGGAGCAGTGGGCGCCAGGGACCGCTTTTCGTCAGAGAGTGATTGTACTCCTACAAGCTTCGTGGTTGAGTCTCTTGTCTTGCCTTCCAATTCAGCCAGAATGTACTCATGCTTAAGCTGGAGAATTTGGCCCAGAGATAAAGAGGTTGCTGCTTCCTGCCACAGGATTGGCATTGTCCCCAGTGCTCCTATTAGGATAAGATCTGGGTGTATGGACAGTCTCCTGACACCTGGCCAGTCATCTCTGCTCCTCTGCTGATGCAGCTGACTGGGACTGAGACCACTTATAGCCAAGTATCATGCCTGTTGACCCATGAGCTTAGGCTGCCACCCCCACCCCAACATGCACACAAGCCCACATATGCGCACACTTATTTGCAAGCACACCAGGTGCACATGCACACTTACGTCAATGCCCACATTCAAGTATACACACACACACACACACACACACACATGCATGCTTACGCATATACAACACAAGGTACATATGCATACTCACATGCTTGCACATGCATGTGATCACACAGATCTGCATGTACACATACATATGTACACATATCCACATACACGGGTCAGTGGGCTGCGTCCAGAGTTCAAAATGTTAACCTCAGCTCATCTTAACGTGGAGACTTCTGTCCTAGACATGACAGCCCTGAAAACACAAGGTGAATAGTGAGCAGTGGCCCGCGCTCCTGTCAAAAGGTTCCAATTGCTTTGATTTTGAAAGGCTGAGATGACACATGAAAAATAGCAATTGCCACCTTGCCCTAAGAGGCAAAATAGGGGCTGGAGAGATGGCTCGGTGGCCAAGAGTACTTCCTGTGGAAGCATGAAGGTCAGAGGAAGCCTGAGAGACTGCTTGAATTCAATACTCAGGAACCACAGAAATAGCTATGCATGGACACATGGACACACACATACACACACACACACACACACACACACACACACACCAGAAAAAGCAAAACAGACAGATATGCATATATGTGAACGCATTCACATGCACAAAATTACACCATCAAAATTCTCAGCAAGAGGGGGCTGGAGAGATGGCTTAGCAGTTAAGGCGTTTGCCTGCAAAGCCAAAGGAACCCTGTTCGACTCTCCAGGCCCCACATAAGCCAGATGCACAAGGCGGTGCATGCATCTGGAGTTTGTTTACAGTGGCTAGAGGCTCTAGTGTGTCCATTCTCAATCTCTCTCTATCTCTCTCTCAAATAAATAAAAAAAATATTTTTTAAAAATTCTCAGCATGGTGTAAGAGAAGGACTCTGAGGAGTGCTGCTGCTTCTGGTGACCTTGATCACAGTCCTCTAGCTCTGTGGCCTTGGTTTTGAAGTCTCTTAAAAGTGAGATTTGCCGGGCGTGGTGGCGCACGCCTTTAATCCCAGCACTCGGGAGGCAGAGGTAGGAGGATCGCCGTGAGTTCGAGGCCACCCTGAAACTCCATAGTGAATTCCAGGTCAGCCTGGACTAGAGTGAGACCCTACCTCGAAAAACCAAAAAAAAAAAAAAAAAAAAAAAAAAAAAGTGAGATTTGCCAGGAGTGGTGGCCCACACCTTTGATCCCATCAATCGGGTAGCAGAAGTAGGGGGCTTGCATGGATCATGGCAAGAAGAGCTTGACAGTATAATGTTTATGTCAGGGTGACCAGGAATCAGAGAAAAGGTAATACAGGAAGTGACCAGGGCAAAATGTATACACCCACGAATACACCCCAGTTAACTATTTTTCCCAACTCTTACCTTTCATCACTTCCCAATAATGTCACCATATTATAAATCCATAAAGATATCCAACCATTGAGTAAGTCAGCACCCTCATGATTTACTTATCTCTTGGGCGATGCCCTCAGAGATGCTCCAGAGCTGTGCTTCACTGACCTTCTGGGTGTTTCTCAATTCCATGAAGTTGACAATCAAGATCACACATTCCACCCCCCTTCCCCTTGATCCAGGTCCTCGACAACTTGGACAGCCATCTGAAGAAATCAGAATACTTCCGTTTCCTCTGGTTTCCACACAGTGAGAATGTCAGCATCATCTACCAAGATCACACCAACAAGGTACCTACAGAGCATGCCTAGCCCCGAACAGCACCCTGAGCAGGGATCTGCCCTTGACTGGCATATGCCTCGCCAGCCTCATCATACCCACAGCCTGTACACCTTCCACCAGGGTGGCTGACACATCGTGCTGGTAGATAATGAAATGGGAGTATCACAGAGCATTAGAAGAGATCCAGGCAGGTCAGAGGGCAGAAGGAAGAAGGAGGTGACCAGTGCAGTGTGTCTAAGAGAAAGCCTGGACATAGGGGTGGGGAGAGAGAAGGACAGGTAGGTCCAGGTAGGAGCAATCTGAGTCCCAGATGGCTGGCTGGATCTCAGAAACTCTGACATCCATCTCTCCACGTCCAGTCATCCAGTGGAAGAGACAAATAGTTTCATTCCCCCACCCACATTTCCTAAGCAAACAGGTCGCTTCTCAGCAGAAGTAAAACGATCACTTACAATGAATGTTGGTGGTACCCTGAATCTTGCTACATGTAGGGGCAAGGGGAAGGTTCATAAAGTGTGGCGACTGGACACCTGGCCCATAGAATCTCTAAAAAGAGGGACAGGGTTATGAAAAATAAGTGAGTAAACACATAAATAGAGGAATCATCATGAAATGAACTAGGTGGGTCATGGAAATTGGCTTTGCCATGGAGAAATAAGGCTTCCAGTTGTCCTGGCAGGTGGGTCATCCCTCTTTCCTTCCTCCTCCCCAACATGAAGCCAGTCCTGGGGCATGCAGCCTTCTGAAGTTAGCTCAGCCCTTGATGCCTAAGTGTTGACCAAGCCTTCCTTCCAGGCCCCCTCTTCTTCAACCAGCTGGTTTTGGGACTATGCCATTGGATTCTACCTACTGGAGTTCCTGCTCTGGACCAGGTAGGAATGCAACAAGGACCTTCATCTCCATCTTTCATAACCTGTTAGGATGTAGTCCATGAGGAGGACAACAGCCCCTCCTTTACGTGTGTGATTCGGTCTGTCGTCTGTCTGTCTGTCTGTCTTCTGGGTCCAGGGCAATGGTTTTCACCCTAGCCACACATAAAAATCACCTGGAAAGCTCGAGGTTAATATTAAGAGCCATAAAAGTCACTGAAAAGAATTGAAGGGGCATTTTAGAGTGAACCATCCAGCTGCTATGGTGCCGTGGACTGAAAGGGGATGGAGGGAGTGGGGACATGACTCACATGAATGATGCCTACGAGGAGGTGGGGCAATTGAGATGGGAAACTTGGCCAGGAGTGGGTGGGTTGCTGGCTGGCTGGCTGGCTGGCTGGATGGATGGATGGATGGCTGGATGGGTGGTGGATGGGTGGGTGGGTGGATGAATGGATGGATGAATGATGGATGGGTGGATGGGTGAATGGATGGATGAATGATGGATGGGTGGATGGGTGAATGGATGGATGGATGATGGATGGGTGGGTGGGTGAATGGATGGATGGATGATGGATGGGTGGGTGAGTGGGTGGATGGATGGGTAATGGGTGGGTGGATGGATGGATGACTGATGGATGGGTGGGTGGGCGGGTGGATGGATGAATGAATGATGGGTGGGTGGGTGGGTAGGTGGGTGGGTGGGTGAATGGATTGATGGATGGGTTGGTGAGTGGGTGGATCAGCAGATAGGTAGGTGGATGGATTCCAGGTGCATCAGATTTGTCATTGCTGTGACAAAATACCTGAGTGTGGTGGTTTGATTCAGGTGCCCCCATTAACTTAGGTGGTCTGCATGCTAGGTTCCCCAGATGATGGCAATTGGAAATTAAAGCCTCCTGGAGGTGGTGTATTGTTAGGGGCAGGCTTCTGGGTGTTATAGCCAGTTTCCCCTTGCCAGTGTTTGGCACATTCTCCTGTTTCTGTTGTCCACCTTGCTTGGGCCAGGAGGTGATATCCACCCTCTGCTCGTGCCATCATTTTCCCTGACATTGTGGAGCTTCCTCTGGAGCCTAGAAGACAAAATGAACCTCTTTTCCCACAAGCGACTCTTGGTTGGGTGATTTCTACCAGCAATGCAGACCTGACTGCAACACTGAGCAAATCAGCTTCAAGGAGAAAAGATTTATTTTGGCTCAAGGTTTTCAGAGGTTTCGGCCCATGGTTACCTGGCTCCACTGCTCTGGGCCATGGTGAGGCAGAGTCATGATGCTGAGGGGGGCAGAGCTGCTTGCCTCATGGCATCCAGAAAGATGAGAGAAAGAGAGAGAAATGAAGGGTCTGAGGATGACAGAGCATTCAAAACCACACCCCCAGTGACCCTGACTTCCCGCAACAAGGCCCTGCCTCCTAACAGCCCCCACATCTATGATCTAGTTAATGAGTTAACCCCCTGATAAGGTCAGCACCCTCATGAGCCATTTACCTTTTAAAAGCACCACTAGCTGGGAACAGGGCCATTAATTCCTAAGGGCACTTGTGTGAACACTTCATACCCAAACCACTGCACCACCTATATCTAGATGGTAGAAATGTCCAGACTAGGAATAAATAGATAGCAGGAGAGTATAGTCCGGGTATAGACTAGATACTTGATCCCTTGATCAAGGTCTACCTGGGGCTAACTCATCAGTCACTTACTGGTGACTACTGAGACTACAGATAAAGTCCCCAACAGTGCACAGGTAGGAGTAGCAGGCATAACACTGCCGCCAACTAAGGACCACATGGAGCATGTCACCACCCAGATCATTTGTTCTGGGTCATCTTTCCAACAGCAGGAGACAAGAAAGCAGGGATGTTCCCCTCCTGGAACTTCATTTCGTCACGTCTCTGACATTGACGTGTCACCCCTTCCCAGAAGTCTTCAAGCCAGTTGAAGAGTCTCTTCTCTGGCTCCCATATCAGGGGTGAGGCCCTGGTCCGGTAATAAGTCAGCCCCGTGCCGTCACCCAGCTGGCACATATCAAAGGCTGGTCCCCTGTGCCCTCTGCCCCGCCCCCCCGCAGCACCTTCCTGCCATGTCTCGTGGGCTGGATCAACCGTTTCTTCTTCTGGCTGCTGTTCACGCGCAAGAAGGAGAACAGCCACCTCAGCCACAAGATCTTTACCTATGAGTGTCGCTTCAAGCAGCATGTCCAGGACTGGGCGATCCCCAGGTAGGTGACCCCAGAGCTCCGACGCCCCAGCCCTGTATGCCCCCACAGGACTCCGGACCGTGGAGGAGGGTCCCGGGCAGACACTTCCTGTCTAAAGCCTGGGTCCTATCTCGGGGACTGCATGCAGGGAGAAGACCAAGGAGGCCCTGATGGAGCTGAAAACCATGCTAGAGACCCACCCCCAGGTGGTGGCCCACTACCCTGTGGAGGTGCGCTTCGCGCGCGGAGATGACATCCTGCTGAGTCCCTGCTTCCAGAGGGACAGCTGCTACATGAATATCATCATGTACAGGTGACAGGCTCCCTGCCAAGTCAGGGCTGGGGACCCGAAGGGACTCCTATCCTGCAGTCCAGAATGCCAGCTCTGATGCTACCTTCCGTAGAGGGACACTGTCAATCCTAGCGCTGGAGACGCTATCTCATTTCTTTGAGTTACCGCAACGCTTCCTCCCTGTAGACTTTTGGGACATACACCATTTATATTCTGTGTCTGTCCCACATCACCACAATATGGATCTTACTAGTGAGTTAATATGAATCAGGGAGACCTACCACTTGAGAAGCGGATAGAAGCGTCATAGGACGACCCGTGTACTCTAGCTCTCGGGTGTCTGTGCTTGTCAATAATTCTCACAGCCTGGAACGCTGTGATGCGAAGGATTCCGAGGCTGAGATTCAGTTCAGCGGGAGAGAAGATCATGCTTGATTTGGGGTGTCTGTGTGGATGTATTCTCCCATGCTGTTGGCTCTGCCAGGCACAGCACTGAACCCCCACCCAAGGCTGCCTTCTCTTTTCTCTCACCGAACGGGATGAGGTGGCCAAAGAAGTTTGTCATTTCTAAAGTTTCTTTTCGTTTAAAATGTTTTTTTTTTAATTTTATTTATTTATTTGAGAGAGCGAGAGAGAAAGAGGCAAAGAGTGAGAAAGAATGGGCACTCCAGAGCCTCCAGCCACTGCTAATGAACTCCAGACGCGTGTACCACCTTGTGCATCTGGCTTACATGGGTCCTGGAGAGTTGAACCGGGATCCTTTGGCTTTGCAGGCAAATGCCTTAACCACTAAGCCATCTCTCCATCCCTCATTTCTCGTTTCTTGCTGAGATGCGTCTTGCATCCGACTCCCCTCTCCTGCCCACACCTAGCCCGGCCCTTTCCTATCTCTGTAATCATGCCATTCCTGACCACACTGACTCCCATTGTACGAGACCTCAAGTCACCGTGAAGCCCGGGGGCAGTGAAAAACTGCACGGTGGGCTGGAGAGATGGCTTCGTGGTTAAGGCGCTTGCCTGTGAAGCCTAAGAATGCCTGTTCGAGTCTCCAGGTCCCGTGGAAGCCAGATGCACAGTGATGCGAGCACGCAATGTTGCACATGTGCACAAGGGGGCACATGCCTCTGGAGTTCATTCGCAGTGGCTGAAGACCCTGGCATGTCCATATTCTCTCTCTCTCTCTCTCCCTCCCTCCCTCTTTTTCTCTCTCTCCCCATTTTTCTCTTTCCAAAAAAATTAATTAATTTTAAAAACGGCATGGTTCCTGGGATGGGAGGGTTCTAAAGAGCCACAATAGAGTTTCTGAACGATGTGTTTAGGGGATGGCAGTTTATTTCACAGAATGACACAATGGTGAGACTCACATGCCAGCTGTCTGTTTACATAGTTTCTCCTTCCTCGTGAATTAAAATTCAGAAGTGAGAGTTTGCTGCCATGTATTTTCCTGTGTTTGAAAGGTCAAAAGTGAAGTCAGGGGCTGGAGAGATGGCTTAGCGGTTAAGCACTTGCCTGTGAAGCCTAAGGACCCCGGTTCGAGGCTCGACTCCCCAGGACCCACGTTAGCCAGATGCACAAGGGGGTGCATGCGTCTGGAGTTCGTTTGCAGTGGCTGGAGGCCGTGGCGCGCCCATTCTCTCTCCTTCTCTATCTCTATCTGCCTCTTTCTCTCTGTCTGTCGCTCTCAAATAAATAAATAAATAAAAATAACAAAAAAAAAATAAAAAAATAAAAAAAAAAGTGAAGTCAGGCTTCCTAGATCAGTCAGTCTGACGTGGCAGGGAGAGGACTGACTAGAGTCAGGCATTAAGCTATACAACCGTGCCTGGCAGACATGAACGAATTTACCTGGAGATCCCTAGGCACTGGCCGAAGGAGTGTGTATGTGTGTGTGTGTGAGAGAGAGAGAGAGAGAGAGAGAGAGAGAAGAGAGAGAGAGAGGTTTCTTAACAATGGGGACACATTCTGATAAATGCATCCTTAGCAATTTAGTCACAGGGAACACCATCCAGTGCCCTGAAACCTAGATGGTAGCTTTCTGCACAGAGAGCTGTTGCTAGGCTACACACCTGGGCACTACCACGTCACTACTACGCACAACTGTACCACATCGGTAGGTGTCCGCATACCTGACTTATCTAAAGAGAAAAGAGGCTGTAAAGATCTGGGGCAGTAGGAATTACTCAGTTCCATTGTCTTCAGGGTCTGTCTTGGACTGAGATTATTTAAACTCACCATATTGTCCAGGTACCAATTGAATAATATATGTGGGGGACACACAGTCTGGCTCCCTAGAGCACTAGAGTGAACAGACACCCTCAGGTGCTGGTCCTTGCTATTCTGCCCGAGGAAGAGAAAAAGAGAGAGAGAGACTATCTCATGCCAAGCAAGAGCATCCATGGAGAAGGTACTTAACAACTCTGGGTGGGACAGCACATGGCCGGGCTAGCTCACCTCCTTCTGCCCCACCCCCACCCCAGGCCCTATGGCAAAGACGTCCCCCGGCTGGACTACTGGTTGGCCTACGAGACCATCATGAAGAAGTTCGGGGGCAGACCCCACTGGGCCAAGGTAAGACTTGCAGGTAGATTCAGGCCCTTCTCCAATAGCCGGGAACCTGCTATCCGTCTGGTCTGCACCAGGGGGTCCCTCTCATCCCTGTTCCTCTGCGCCCCCAAGCCCAGTTGACCAGGATGAAAGCCACCATGACTTCACTCCCAGACCCCGTCCCTTCCTGGGCTCAGACCATGCCCTGCAGGTGTTTGTAGAAATGTTTCCTCGTTCATTTTTTTTTCTCTGATTCCCATAGGGAGCCGTGAGCTGGATAAGGCAGGCATCAGTTAACACATCAGAAAGCGGGACCCCTTGCAGATCCCAGAGCTTCCTCCCTCCATATTGTCACGCTACCGGTGATAATGGGATGAGGACCCTGGTGCCACACTCTACCCTTCTGGTGGGACTGTCCAAGCCCCTTTTCTTTCAGTTTGAGGGTTCTGCACAGTGTGGATCTGTAAAAGACAGGGGACCGTTTGTCCCACCCTTGGGTTCAGGGACTCCAGGCACCTGGGCCACATCTCGGCTTGACCTGCCAGCTCTGAAAGGGAGAGATTCATTGCTTCTGGTTGCCTTCACAGGCCCACAACTGCACCAGGAAAGACTTTGAGAAAATGTACCCCGCCTTCCCAAAGTTCTGTGCCATCCGCGAGAAGCTGGATCCCACTGGGATGTTCCTGAACTCCTATCTGGAGAAGGTGTTCTACTGAAACAAGCTTCCCCTTCCCCCCGACACGCACCTATCCCACATCCTCCACCCAGCGGGGACAGAGCTCCTCTCCCAACCCCACAGAAATGAGCAGGGCGCTGGGTGGAGCCTCGGCTCCCTTCCCCATCAGTTATTATCACCGCACCTCTTGCAGCCTGGCACCTTTTCTGTGAGCCCCGCCACATCTTGCAACCATCACATCTTTGCCCACGAGAAGTGGGGGGGCAATAGTATGCCGTCTAGGTCAGAGGTTAAGTCATTCCAGGTTCTACCCACCACCATATGTGACATGAAATCCCCCGGGCCTACAGTTTCAGCAACCCCCCCCCTTCAGAAGGGACACCTTGACAAAGGTTTAGGTACAGATGTGACATGGGCCACGTTCTGCTCTCCTTTACCCTTGAGGGTCTTTCTGACACTCAGACGCTGCCTGCCTGTCCTGGGGGATGCCCTCTTCTAGCTGGGTCTGCCCTGCCTTCTAAGTGGCAGGGCCTGACCCTCACAGTGTTCTGTGACCCTCACATTCTGAGGACGTTCAGATGATGGAATTCTCCTCGCCCTCTTCTCAATAAAGACCAACAGTTGGCATGCCGCGTGTCCCGGCCCCCTCACCTCCAAAGCAAGCCGTGCTGCCTCCCTGGCTTCCTCCCGCCGTAATGTCTCCATCTGCCTTCTCAGTTTCAGTTTGCTTGTAGCCTTCGTGGAGCATTCCTTGGAGAAATGCCATGTCCCAAGGGCTTTACAAGAAGGGAAAGATCCCGAAGAGAGGCTGGAGATGGGGCTCCATGGGAAACCGCACTTGCTGTGCACACATGAAGGCCTGAGAGGGCGTGAGTTCGATCCCTGGCACCCACATGAAAAGCTGGGCATGGCCACGCACACCTGCAACCCCAACCCTAGGGGTGGGGCAAAAGGCGGGCAAGAGACTGGAGAATCGCTGGTTCTTGCCAGCGTCTTGGTTCTTGGCAGCTGGTTCTTGGCAGCTCTGGTTCAGAGATTCCATCTCAACGAAACAACATGGAAAAGGAGGACACCTGATACTGTCCTCTTGCCTCCACTGGCATGGGTACAAAGTGCATACACATCTGTACCAACACCACACCATCCACAGTACACACACACACACACACAGAGCCTGAAGATAGTTTTTCTTTCCTTGAGACATTTATATTTTAGTTCTGTGTCTCATAGGAGATAAATATGTAAAAGTATATAGAGGACCCTCATACTTTACTAACTGTGGGGGTTTGATTCAGGTGTCCCCCATAAACTCAGGTGTTCTGAACGCTAGGTTCCCAGCTGATGGCGATTTGGGAATTAATGCCTCCTGGAGGCGGTGTACTGCTGGGGGCGGGTTTACGGGTGTTATGGCCAGTGTCCCCTCGCCAGCACACTCTCCTTTTGCTGTTGTCCATCTGATATTGGCCTGGAGGTGATGCCCACCCTCTGCTCATGCCATCATTTTCCCCTTGCCATCATGGAGCTTCCCCTCAAGTCTGTAAGCCAAAATAACCCTTTATATCCCCCCCCCCAAAAAAAGCTGCTCTTAGTCAGGGGTTTTCTGCCAGCAATGCAAACCTGACTGCAACACTAACAGACAGAAAAAGCAGATCAACAAAGGGACAAAGGACTTTGATAGACATTTCTCTAAGATACACAGCTGACCTTACAATAAACACATGAGAAGATGACCGGCATCACTCCTTATTAGGGAACGGCAAGCTAAGCCATGATGATATGCCTCTTGGCCCCGTTCAGATCAATGTTGATAATGACAGAATTATTTGAAATAGGAACTGTGTGGTGGTGAGGGTGTGGGGAGACTGGATGGAACCTTGTGCTTTGCTGGTGGGAAGACAAAACAGTACAGATGTTATGGAGAATGGCATGAGCCCCAGAGGAAGGAAAATCGAGTCTTATAGAGGTTCCTCCACATCCCTGGCAGTGTCCTTCCCAACAGCCAGAGTACCCGTGAACAGGGGAGTGGGTAAAGGGAGCCTGGTCTATGCATGCAGTAACACAGTGCGGCGTCTTAAAGGGAAGGCAATTCTGACTCGTGTACAACATGGATAAGCCTCCAAGGTACCGCACCGCAGTGATGCGTCTGCGTGATTCCATTTCAGTGAAGTGTCTAGAGAAGTCACATCCACAGATAAAACAGAACGGAGGTTCCCGTGAGCTGGGAGAGGACTCTGGGAAAGATGGATGTGTTGTGGGCTTGCATGGTAGTGTGTGTAATGCAAGACCTTTAGGTCATGGAGCTGTGTATATTAAAAAGCTAAAAGGGGGGGATGGAGAGATGGTTCAGTGGTCAAAAGCACTTTCTGTGCAGGCCTGAGGGCCTGAAAAAAAATCACTCAAGTTTGACCCCCCAGGACCTACATAAGCAGCTGGGTGTGATCATGCATGTAACCCCAGCCCCCCAGTGGAGCACAAACTCCAGGATCAGCAAGAGATTCTGGCTCAAGTAAGAGCTGGAGGAAGAGTGGTGGAATGGGACACCCCATGATCCCCTCCAGCCACTGCAGGCCAGTCACACCCTACCTCAGGTGAGCTGAGCACATGGGGTGCCACGTGGGCATATACACGTGAATATACCACACACACATACACATACAATACTGATGGTGGGGCTGGAGAGATGGCTTAGCGGTTAAGGCACATGCTTGTGAAGCCTAAGGACCCAGGTTCAATTCTCCAGGTCCCATGTAAGCCAGATGCACATGGTGGCGCATGTATCCGGAGTTCGTTTACAGTGACTAGAGGCCCTGGTGTGCCCATTCTCCCTCTCTCTCTCTCTCTCCTCTCTCTCTCTCTCTCTCTCTATCTCTCCCTCTCAAATGAATAAATGAAAATAAAATCTTTAAATAAAACTGATGATAAGTTTTATATTCGGTACTTTTGAACCTCAATAAAATGAAGACTTTTATACTCTACTTCAGATAACAGGGTGTTAAATAGCATGAAGGGAGAATATGATGTGGTATTGGAACTTCAGGTCTTTGAGAAGGAAGCTGAAGTTGGTTGGTTGGGGATCCATCCCATCTCATGTCATGCACCTTAGGCTTAGGGGTAGGTGCTAGCTTTTTTTTTTTTTTTTTTTTTTTTAGGAAAGCTGAACAGACTGGCCTCTTTTTTCAAATGTGCACGTGAGAAAGAGAGATAGAATATGGGCAAGCCAGGGCCTCCAGCCACTGCGATGGAACTCTAGATGCACGCACTCCCTTGTGCACATGTGCAACCTTTCACACTTGCATCATGTGTGCCTGGCTTACATGGGACCTGGAGAGTTGAACATGAGACCTTCGGTTTTACAGGCAAGCAGCACCTTAACTGCTAAGCCATCTCTCCAGCCCTAGGTACTAGCTTTGACTGGAGTGAGCACCCAGAGACTGGCCACGGTCTATTTCCCCTGGGTGGGTGCTGTTGGTAATAAGTAATGGCAGCAGACAGGCAGACCGTGGTGCCTCGCTTCTCTCTTCTCCTTGCCAAGCCTGCGCCCTACATCTGCTGGACCGGAATGGGTCAGAGGTGCTGTTGGACCTTCAGTGAGTGACCCTGGAGCAGGAGGAGCTGAACAAACTCTGCCAGGCGTCATGGGGCAGTGGCATAGTCCACAGGGAACATGACCAGCAGAGGTTAAGCCAGATCGTTGTGACGTGACAGCCGCGCAGCGGCAAACAGCTCAGTCTGAACCCCGTGCGTACGTGAGATCCACGTGGCCTGGCATTTGCTGCCGCCCTGGCCGGTTTAGTGATCACTGGTTCCATTGCTGAACTCTGACCACCTGGGGCATTATTTTTAATTTTTTCTGTTTATTTTTATTTATTTGAGAGTGACAGAGAGAGAGAGAGAGAGAGAATGGGCGCGTCAGGGCCTCCAACCACTGCAAACGAACTCCAGACGCGTGCGCCCCCTTGTGCGTCTGGCTAACGTGGGTCCTGGGGAATTGAGCCTCGAACGGGGGTCCTTAGGCTTCACAGGCAAGCGCTTAACCGCTAAGCCATCTCTCCAGCCCACCTGGGGCACTCTCTTGAATCATCTCTTGGGCTGTGTTATCTACCCCTGGATTGACCAAGCTCCTTTATTACAGATGGAAAATACCTGGCAAGGCTAGGTCTATGTTGGGCACTGGACCGGGAGCCCTGGTCTGCTTGGCCCCTGAACCTGGCCTTGGGGCTACAAGTGGAGCCAGTCATTTTTACGACTGTGTCACGCACCGTGGTCTCTCGAAATCTTAGCCTAGTGTTTAACTGTGAATAGCCGGCTTGTTGTGGAGATGGGAAACCCTGTGTTGTAGCTCACTGGGGATCTGTCACCTGATCACATTTCCAGAAAACCCTGTGTTATGTATATATACTACGGAGTGAACCTAGGGTCTTGTGCATGTCAGGCAAGCGCTCTGCCAACCAAGCTATATCCCCAGCCACCTTGGTGTCCTGCCTAAATCCTTCTAGTTCCTCAAGTAAGAACTTCTGTTATGGATGGAGAGCCACCCAGTGGCCCCCAACCTAGGCCACTGTGCCCTGGGGAAGAGGGAAGAGGATGGAGAGAAGGAGCCCCAGGGAACCCTAGAGTCAGCAGTGGGGTCAGCCACGTGGGGAACTAGCTGATGATGGTTTAAACTGGGTTCATGTAGAACTCCCAAATAAATACTGGATGTAAATGACTCGGAATCTAGCAGCTCAATGATGGAAATGAGAAAAAAAACAAAACACCTCAAACATACTAAATGACATTAATGGAGTATATAAACAAATCCCCTGACCTCACAGCCCTAATTAGTCCATAACATTAGGAGAAATGTACTGAGTTTTCTCTGATGTTGCTTTATAGAAATTCCAAAAGCCTAACTTTAGACGTAAGCTGAGACTTGACTTGTAGATGTGCTGCATGGATAGTTTACGTACTGGTGCCTCAAAAGAGACCCAAGAATGTTCTCAGCTGTGGAGGCACACGTGGACTGTGATACCAACCTGGTGTGTAGCCAGGTGGTGTTTGTTTTCCATTTGCAGTACTTCTGATGGGCAGAATTCTGTAATTAGAAAACATTAATAAAAGACAAGCTTGACCTGAAGGCCATGGAGAACTGTACCATGGGTAGTTGGCGCCACCTGCTGGCAACATTAGGAACTGCAGCTCGGCTGCATTTCAGATAGAACAGGGAATGAATGGGGAAATGCCTGAGCAGAGAAATAAACGTGTGTGGTCACGGAAAGACAAGATTATTTTGTGTCTAGATAATAGCAAATAAAGCTGGTACTAAAACCCAAAAATATGGTCTGGAAGGACAGTGGGAAGATAATTCTATGGCCTAGAAGGAGCCCCAGGATCCCATGTTGTTACAGTGGAAAAGAAGCATCTCATTTGGTCTTCTGCCAACTAGTTTCCATAAGGAAGCCATCAATTATCGTGCCCATGTGCCCAGTTATCACCCCCTCTCTGCCCCAATTTTCAACGTATTGCTTCCAGAGATTACTCTTGCCCTTGTCAGAATACGTGGACAGTGTTCGGATGGGAAGGAAAGGACTCACATGTTAAGAATTTACCTCACGGGATGGCTCCGTGGTTAAGGTGCCTGCAAAAGGACCTGGGTTCAAGTCCCAAGTACCCACATGAAGCCAGATGCACAAGGTGGTGCATGTATCTGGAGTTTGTTTGCAATGGCTAAAGGCTCTCTTTATACATATACAGAGACACACACACACACATATGCCTCTTTTCTCTCTCTCATAAATAAATATTTTTAAAAATAATTTACCTCAGTGCCTTGTTGGAACACTTAATCCCCCTAAAAGCCAGGAATTCTCAAAGTTGGTCAGCTGTCGTCAAATGTGATCCCTATACTATCTCAACCACCACTTTTTTGTTTTTATTTGTTTCCTTCTTCATACAAAAATGAATGAATGCACGCAGGCAGGTGGCAGGAAAGCCACGCACGAAGATAGTACATAGATCACAAGCCAGATTTATTGAATTAGTTGCACAAGAAAGCAGTTCTTCTCAAGGGCAGCGAATGCAGGCATTAGAGTGCAGACTCCAGAGGGAGGAGAGGCCGATGGGGGTGGGACCGGAGGACATGCGGAGCTCTCTGGGGGCTGTGGCTATCTTGAGGAGCTGGCGAGTCACACTCCAAGGCCCCCGCATATGGAAAAGCAATGCTCATGTCTCATTCCACTCTGAAAGAAAAAAGGGGAGCAGTGGAGAGAGGAATCAATATTCCCCGCAAGCCAGCCACCAACCCCCACACTCTTATCACCGAGGAGAAACATTCCCCGATAAATTTCCTGGGGCTTTCCTAGCTTTAGCTCATCCTTGGGTTGTAGCCATGGGAGTGGGAATCTTGTCTGTCCCAGACTCCATGTTGTCCCTTGCCTGGGCTTCTGGAGACTTGCAGGGGGGGGGGCAGGGGGACTCGAGGGGGGGCACCCAAAGGCCGCCTGCTCACCGGTTCTTCCTGCGGTATTCCTGAAGGGCTTTCTCTGCCACTGTGTCCATGAATGCAGGGTTGTCCTTGGAGAATTCCTCTGGGAGTACCACTGTGATGGGGTCGGAGTCAAAGAGCTTCACTACCACCTCAGTGACCCGGGAGGGGGCGTCTGAGTCCGAAGAATGGGTCGTCACCTAGGCAGAACGAGGGAAGTGACGGGAAAGCAAGGGCATTTGGAACTTCTCTCTGTCCTTCGAGAAACTCCTCACAGCCGAATTGTTGCTCGCTACTGATCTAGACATCTAGGTAGCTCGGCAAAAAAATTGTCCCAATTCACAGGCATTTGGAGACACAAATTCCACTTACAAATGGCCAGCTCAGAAAGTACACATGATTTCAAAACATTTCCTTTTTGTTTGTGTGTGCGTGCATGTTCATATGTGTGCAAGTGCACATGTGCATGAGTGTGTAGGCATGTATATGCGTGTGCATAGGGAGGCCAGAGGACAACCTTGGGGGTCATTCTGCCAGGAATACTGTCCACCTTTTTTTTTTTTTTTTTTTTTTTTTTTGAAACAAGATTTCTCATTGGCTTGGAGTTCACCAATTGGTTGGCCAGTAAGCCCCAGTGATCCACCTGTATCTACCTCCTCCGGACTGGGATTATAAGCATACACCACCATGCCCAGATTTTTTTTTTTTATATGTGGGTCCAGGGGGTCAAATTCAGGTCCTCACACATGCACAGCAAGCATTTTACCAACTGCGTTATCCCCAGTCCCCAGGGGTTTTTATTCCTTTTTGTTGCTGGTGATTTTTATTTATTTATTTATTTTTATTTTTGAGAGAGAGAGAGAGAGAAAGAGGCAGAGAGGGGAAGAGAAAACGGGCATATCAGGTCCTCCAGCTACTGCGAATGAACTCCAGACACATGCACCACCACGTGCATCTGGCTTAACGTGGATTCTGGGAAATCAAGCCTGGGTCTTTCAGCTTCACAGGCAAGCGCCTTAACCACTAAACCATCAATCACTCTGGCCCCATTGTTGATATATTTTTTTTTGAGTCAGGGTCTCACTATGCAGCCCAGACTGTTTTATTTTTTTTTTTAATTTGTAGCCTAGGCTGGCCTCAAACTCGCCATCCTCCTGCCTCAGCTTCCTAAGCACTGGGATGGCAGGCATATACCACCACAACTGGCCCAAATGTTTTCTTTGTACAACCTCTGGCTGTGGTTTAAAGGAATCTAGAAAACAGGGAGGATGACTCCAAGCGCTAGAAAAAATATTCTCGTGGACAGATGACAATGCATGAAGTCACGGAGCGTTCTGTGTGGCACAAGGCAGCAAGTCTGCTTTGAGAAAGGGACCAGGCACTGCAGCCAGGCAGGTGGGACAATGACCGAGGGGAGTTGTCTGAAAATCTTGGGCAAGCTGAGGAACCTCTCGCTTCCTTCATCTGAGACGTAAGGCTATACAATTGAGCTGGCTGGTTGGTGAAGTGTCAATGCTATGACGTGCATATGATTTTCACATCTCCTGTCATATGATAAGAGCCAAGTCAAGGGCTGGAGGGATGGCTGAGAGATTAAGGCGCTGGCCTGCGAAGGCTCAGGACCCAGGTTGGACTCTCCAAATCCCACATAAGCCAGGCACACAAAGGTGAGGCAAGTGCAATGTCGCACATGCCCACTAGGTGGCGCAAGAGTCTGGAGTTCAATTTCAGTGACTTAGGTTCCTGGCACACCAATTCTCTAACTCTCCTCTCTCTCTTTAAAATTAAAATAAATAAATAAATAAAAGAACCAAGTCAAAAGCCTAAGTAGCCCTGTGTGATCCCTTTTTCCCACTGCACCCCTGAGGAGGCGCACACCACCTCTAGAACACGCTGTGGGCCCCCTAGACTTGGTGGGTGCCTGGGACACAGCTCACCGTGGACACCCGCAGATAGTAGTCGTCCTCGCCCTGCGTGAGGTTGGCGAGCTGGGACACCCAGCTGAACTGCTCGTTGAGCTGTTCCAGCAGGGAGGAGGTGTTGAGCATCTTCCTCTGGAAGGACTGAAGGAGCTCGTTGTACTGCTGGGTCAGCCTCTCCGCCATCTGCAGGGACTCGTTGAGCTCCCGACGCAGCTGAGCCTGGGCTGGGTTGTTGGCCGAGCAGTCTGCCCAGAGAAGGAAGACACAGAAGGCCCAGGTCTGACAAGATGAGAAGGCGTGGCAAAGCAGACCCCACAGCCAGAACCTGAGACAGCGCCACCCTAGCTGGAGGTCCACTGCCAACTACCATGGTACCCAACAATAGATGCCCCCCACACACACATACACACCCCAGAATGTGAATCGAACCACTGCTTCCTTTATCTGGGAAGTCTTGCTTTGGAAAAAATTATATATATTATATTATATATACAATTATATATTATATGTATATATCATATATTGCATATTATATTATGTAATATTATATATTTCTTATTTATATATATTTTACATACACACACACACACACACATATATATATACATATATATATATATATATATATGCTGCAGCAAACTGCGTGTGAAGAACTTGACTGACTCATCCATGGGCACCAGACCAGAACGTCCTTGGTGACTGGCTCACTGACCACACTTCGAGGACCACTGATGACAAATGCCACGTGTCCCCAGCCCTCAGACCTGAAGCGACTCTTCCTGTCTTAGCTCCTCCCAGGAATTCCTTTCTGGGCAGGGGTAGCATTACTCACTTGTGTGGCACCTACTGTGTACCAGACACCACCCAGAGAGGACCAGTACTCATTGATGTGCTACCTACTGTGTGTCAGACACACACACCAGGTGCTCTGGATGCCTCTAACAGCATGCTTGGTTTTAACCAGCACCAGTACTTCGATCTTTTTTTTGTTTGTTTTTTGTTTTTTGTTTTTCGAGGTAGGGTTTCACTCTAGTCCAGGCAGACCTGGAATTCACTATGTAGTCTCAGGGTGGCCTCCAGCTCATGGTGATCCTCCTACCTCTGCCTCCCGAGTGCTGGGATTAAAGGCGTGCGCCACCACGCCCGGCTTCTTATTAATAAAACAGGTTCCCATCCCTCCAGACACAAAATGGCCTGGATATCCATGACCTCACAGTGCCTGACACTACCTACACAAGACTATCATAAGAGGAGGAAAAGATCATGACATCAAAATAAAAGAGAGGCTGATTGAGATGGAAAGGGGATATGATGGAGAATGGAGTTTCAAAGGGGAAAGTGGGGGAAGGAAGGTTATTACCATGGGATATTTTTTTATAATCATGGAAGATGTTAATAAAAACTGAGAGAGAGAAAAAAAAAAAAAAAAAAAACAGGTTCCCAGATGAAACTTGCCTAAATCCATACAAGAAACAAATCTCCTAAACTCAGGCTCCTCCTACTGTGGCCTGACTGTGGGACATTTTGCAAGCTTGTCTTTGGAGTGTACTTGCAGGGTTGGCAGTTCTGGTCCTGAGAACCTCAGCAGAAGAACTGGCCAAGGCCCTGGGCCACAAGGCACAGCTTCGTGGTGGCTCGGGATTGGTCTTTGCCTGTCCTTCACACTCATGCTGCCCAGGCTGGCCGTGACTCACGTTCATAGGGAAAGTGGGAAAAATGGAATCATTCCTTCTGACTCTGGAATGCACTGCACATTATCAGATGTATAAGAGGCGGAGAGAATCCATTTTCTCATTTTATTCTATTACATTTCATTTTGAGACAGGGTTTCATGTAGCCCAGGCTGGCTTCAAGTTCATTATTGGCTGAAGAAGAACTGGTCTTCCTGCCTCTACCTCCAGTATGCTAGCATTGCAGGCATGAGCCACCGTGCCTACGTTTATGCCATGCTGCGGATTGAACCCAGAGCACTGTGCATGATAAGCAAAAACTCTACCAGCTGAGCTACACTGCCAGCTCAAACCCCATGTTGTTCTTCCCCTAAACTATTTTTTAAGGGGCTGGAGAAATGGCTTAGTGGTTAAGGCACTTGCCTACAAAGCCAAAGGACCCAGGTTCAACTGCCCAGTACCCACATAAGCCAGATGCACAAGGGGGCACACACATCTGAAGTTCATTAGCAGTGGCTAGAGGCCCTGGCACACTCATGCTCTCTCTCTCCCTCCCCCTGCCTATTTCTCACTCTCTCAAATAAATAAAGAAAAATAAAACATTTTTTAAAAAATTATTTTTTAAATATCCAGGAGGGTCCATATCAAGATTAAGTCAGTTAAGGGAAAGGAAAGCTTTACCAGCCTCGGGTGGTGGCTGCAAAAAAAAAAAAAATTATATTAAAATAAGATAAAATGTCACATGGGACAAGAAACAGGCTTAGTGACACAAAGCCATGTCAGAAGAAAAATCTGTGATGAATATCTTTAATACTCTTACCAGGAAATAACCAAAACTAAGGAAAATCCTCTAGGGCCCAAAGGTGTCCAGTCTGTGGCCCACGCAGGCCCCACTCAACCCTGGGTGGTTACAAATGTGACCCAGTACAAAACTGTAAAGTTACTGAAACATTATGAGGTGGCACGGTTCCTGTGGTGGTTTGATTCAGGTGTCCCCCATAAACTTAGGTGTTCTGAATGCTAGGTTCCCAGATGATGGAGATTTGGGAATTAACACCTCCTGGAGGCAGTGCATTGCTGGGAGCGGGCTTATGGGTGTTACAGCCAGTGTTCCCTTGCCAATGTTTGACACACTCTCCTGTTCCTGCTGTCCACCTTATGTTGGCCAGAGGGTGATGTCCACCCTCTGCTCGTGCCGTCCTTTCCCCCTGCCATGATGGAGCTTCCCATAGAGTTCGTAAGCCAAAATAAACCCTTTTTTCCCCAAAAGCTGCTCTTGGTCATGCGATTTCTTCCAGCAATGCGAACTTGACTGCAACAGTTCTCAAGCAAGAACAGTTCAGATGATGTCACGTGGCAATGTCAAAAGGTGGTGGGCACTCCCTCCCTTCATTGGGAGTGCAATCTAGGATAGTTTTTCAACCTGGGGCAGTGCTGACTCCTAGGGAACACATGGACAGTTCTGAGGACATTTTTGCTTGTCGCAGTGGAAGGAGGGCCACTCGGCATCTGGTGGATGGAGGCCAGAGATGTCGCTTCAACTGATCACAATGCGTAGGACATCGGCCCACCCCCACTCTGCCACCAGCAGCTCTGATATTGAGACGTCCCAGGCTAGACGTCCTGGGCAGAGCCTGCACATGCAGTTGCAAGCCTTAAATCAGAGGCAATAAGTCCAGAGTCACTCTGTCGCTTAGGTTATTCTATGAGATTTTTATGGCGAAAGCCGACAGGCATACTCCACTAGAAGTTCATGTCACAGCTTCTGAAGATACTAATATTTATTGTGTACTGGTTTTGAAAATCATGGAGTGACGCTGACAATATTTAACCAAACTCTTAAAACACTGCCCAGCTAACCCAGTGGGTTAAGTAAGAACAAAGTCGCAGATCAATAAGTTATCTACAGGGAGGAAGGTTAACTCTTTCTGAGCAAGGACTACTATATATCAGGAGCTAATCCAAAAACCTGTCTGGGGTCTAGAGAGATGGCTCAGCAGTTAAGGCACATGCCTGCAAAGCCTAAGGACTCTGGTTTTGATTCCCCACTATCTACATAAAGCCAGATGCACAAGGTAGTGCATGTGTCTGGAATTTGTTTATTTGCAATGGCTAGAGGCCCATTTATTCTCTCTCTCTCTCTCTCTCTCTCTTTGTCTCTCATAAAGAAGTAAATAAATAAGAACTTTTCTAGCTGTGCAGGGAGAATTTTTTTTTTTTTTTTTTGGTACAGAGTCTTATGTATCTCAGGCTGACTATACAGCCGAGGATAACTTTGAACTCCAGATCCTCATGCATCTACCTTCCCAGTACTGGGAATACAATTATGTACAGCCATATCCAGTTTCACACAGTGCTGGGGATTGAACCCAGGTCTTCTGGCATGCTAGACAAGCACTCTGCCAACAGAGCTACCTCCCAAGCCCCTCAAAGGAGAGGGGATTTAACCAACAGAAAATAATGGGGAATGGTTGTTTTGTTATTATTGTTGCTATCGCTATCGTTGTTTTAAGACAGGGTCTCACTATGTAGCCGAGGCTTGCATGGGCATCACTTGGAAGGAAATATTTCTTTTGCTTAAGGAATATTGCCAAGACACCAAGTACAGCTGCCACACAGATGAAGCACAGGGCTCCCCGGGGGAGACCCCAGAGTACTGTCAAAGAACACAGCCCAAAGCCCAGCTTGCCCACATGAGGAATCTTGTCATCTTAAATAAGTCACCTAGCCTTTTCCTCTGCAAGATGGGATATGAGGGCTTAGTGATTAAGGCGTTTGCCTGTGAAGCCTAAGGACCACGGTTCAATTCCCCAGGACTCACGTTAGCCAGATGCACAAGGGGGCGCATGCATCTGGAGTTCGTCTGCAGTGGCTAGAGGTCCTGGAGTGCCCATTCTCTCTATATATATCTGCTTCTCTCTCTCTCTCTCTCATCTCTCTCTCTCTCATTTCTCTCTCTCTCTCTCTCTCAGATAAATAAATAAAAATACATTTTTAAAGAGATGGGATAGCCGGGCATGGTGGCGCATGCCTTTAATCCTAGCACTTGTGAGGCAGAGTTCGAGGCCACCCTGAGACTCCATAATGAATTCCAGGTCAGCCTGGGCTAGAGCGAGACCCTCCTTTGAAAAACAAAAAAAAAAAAAAGATGGGATATGAACTATACCTAACTCATAAGGTCATGCTGAAGAAATGAGAAAAAGGTTGTAAAGAGCGTACAACACAGCAGCACCTGGCATGTGCTGAGGGCTAAACAAGATACATGCAGTGTAAAATTTCATAATCCGCAGCAAAGGAGTGAGCACACCTACTGTGCCCAGCACCAAGGACAAGAGTAACTGGGAAAACCAAAGGAGAAATACTGTATCCAAATACCATGGCGGCGGCGGCGACCATGGCTTGCCTGTGTACCACGGGTCAGCAGGATGGTGGGTAGTTTAGATGGTCACTTACCTCAGGGACAACCTGCATCTGAGCTTGATTCTAGCTACCAGGGGTACAGCTCAGAAGTGATAGAGCATTGGCCCATGACGTACTGAGTTCTGTCCCCTAGCACCAAAATCTACAGCTGAGGACTCCAGGATGAGCCAGGGTGAGAACCCGCCTGGGAGCTGCAGCTCAGAGGCACAGAGCTGGGCTCTGAATTAAAAGGCAGCGCTGGTAAGGCAATGGGGACCCAGGGACACAGGTGACCGTAGGGGTAGCTTGACGACTGGTCCCCCAACTCACCCACAGACAAGATCTCCTGGCACTTGTCACACTGGTCCTTCATTCTCAGGCACCCCGTGGAGTTGTGGCGGATCTCCTTACACACGGTGCGGTCATTGTCATCTTCTGGAGACGTGTGAGGAGAGAAAGAGACAGGCTGAGGGGTTCAGAAGTGAGCCCCGCAAACGGCGCAGTACCCCTCCACACTGCTGCTCAGCCCTGCGGTCGGGGCACACTGCAGCTTGACTGTTTACTTTCAGATGTGGGGGGCTCCCTGTGGATACAGCCTCCCCTCCTATGTCCATCTCACAAGGCCTCTCCTGCCACACGCCCTCAAGTGTGTGCCCTTCACAGTCATAATCCATTTGGCTTTATATTCTCCTTGGCTCATGGCTCTTTATCGAGCTGGTCAGAAAGTCCTGCAAGGCAGGGGCACATCCTCCTTAGAGCTTCCTGACACCACAGAGCTCCCCTAGACCATGGAAGGCCCGTGTGAGGCCCTCCTATATTTCCAATATAAAGAGAGACCCTGGTGCCAGGAAAACCACACCACACGGGACACGGCGTTAGGAAGCAAAGCGTTAATGAAGAAAACCACTCCTCAAATGCAACTGGCTTCTCAAGTCCATGGGGCACTTCATTCTTCCAAAAACTGCACATTGATCCCAGCGTGGTATCACACACCTTTAATCTCAGCATTTGGAAGGCCAAGGTAGGGGGATCGCTGTCAGTTTGAGGACAGCCTGAGACTACATAGTGAATTCCAGGTCAGCCTGAGCGAGAGTGAGTCCTTACCTCGGGGTAAAAAAAAAAAAAAATGGGCATTGAGAGCCATCTTGAACCACACCCTAGGACAACAGCCATGACCTAAGGTCACCCTTCCTTAAGTACAGACAAAGGCTGTGCTACAGTTTGCTGCCTACCCCCATGATTTCCCATGGGAACAGGGCTCTGATCCTGTGGGAGGAGCACTCAGCATCATACCCCAGGTTACCTGCAAAACACGCAGGCTCCGCGCTCCGCAGAACTAGACTGCCCTGGTCTCATGTCACTTGCAAAACCTCGGACACATTCCTTTACTCCTGCCCTAGCTCCTTTCCTCTTCAAATGGGAGGCCATTACCCTCGCGGGGTTGCCGGGAACATGGCGATGGCACATTCTGAGCCAGCACAGTCCTGGCACCTGTCAGATTCCCATCCCTTCATGGGACAAGAAAAGAGAAAACAACCTCTTTCTGACCTCTGATGGAATCCAGGTTCGGGAACTGGAAGGCCGGGCTCTGAAATGGGACGTCCATGGCCTGCTGAGCCTGATGGATCATCTCGAAGAAGGGCTGGAATATGTCATGGAAGCTTGGCGGGCCGAAGTGAGAGAGAGGCATGAGGCTACGGACCAAGCGGGACTTGGGATAGAGGAAGTGATGCCTCCGGTAAGGAAAACCGAAGGACGAGAGGTAGTGGGTGTCCTGGGGCTCATGGGTGAAGAACCGGTCCTGGAACAAGGCGTCCATGATGCTGGACGCCCGGCTGAACCTGTCTTGCATGGCGTCCAGCACGTGACTCTGCTGCCGGTCACTCTCCAGCAGGGAGTCGATGCGGTCCCCATTCATCCAGAAGTAGAAGGGCGAGCTCTGGTTCAGGAATTCCTCCAGCTGGGATGCACAAAAGCCTGGTCAAGAGGCGCCCATCCGGACTGTGGCCTCCTGCCTGCCCCCCTTCTCCTGAGGTCCAGGGGAGCCAGCCCCCCCACCCCACCCCTCTTGCAGCAGAGTATCCTGCTGGGCTACATCCCAGATCACCCAACAGTCAGGCGCGTGCTCCTGCATCTTCCTCCTCGCCAAATGGGATTTTGAGGACTTAGGTAAGCCTCAAAGGCCATGAGATTTTCAAATCCCACCCCTTCCGGTGAGTTCTCTGGCATCTTTAGCCACTGAAGTCACCACTCGCCTAGTTAGCTGTTCTGCCTCCATGGAGCAGCAAGTTTTACTGAGGACCAACCAAGTAAAGCCCACAGGCAAGCAAAGAATCAGTCTTAATATGCTAAAAACTCTTCATTCCTTCTGCGTAAGTAGGTGCAGGGTTCTGCCATACCATGAGGCCATTTGTAGTGTTATCCGGCTAATTCGTGCTGGATAAAGGTCCTCTAAGAGATGGTAAATAAATATGTGATGGGCATACTTGTGGTGATTGCTTATGTCTGCACTTACGTCAGACATCACCAATCAATAATGGCACTGAGAGGGCACCGTAGCCAGGCAGCACTAGTTGATTGCAACTGCCTCATGGAATGAGGCATGTTTCATGGCTTCTCTCTCCCCACCAGGCCATCCATATGCCCCGCCCCCCCCCTCACCTGGCGGCCAACCAGGCCCGAGCCGCTTCTGCACACACGCGCGTAGAACTTCATGCACGTCTGCTTCAGGCAGGGCTTACACTCTTCCCAGAGAGCCATCATGGTCTCGTTGCAGACTTCCGGGAAGGCCTTCAGCTTCATTTCAGAATCCCTGGTCTCGTCCAGGGCGTCCTTCAGGGAGACACAAGGCCGGCTGAGCCACACAGAGCATGGCTTCTCTCCTCCCAAGTCCTCCGCCCCTGTTAAGCCTCCCCATGGTCTGTGCGCTGTGCTCATCTCCACCTCTGCTCCAGCCCACGCTCTCCCTCCCTCCTTCCCGGAGCGCTCTCCCTGCCTGACTTTCAGCGGCCTCTTGTCCTTCAAGGCCCAACTGTTCCCTGGGGCTTCCCTAATCTCTCTGACTTAACTTCTCTGATAGTCTCTACCCAAGGATCCGCCTCTCCCTTATAACTTGTCTCCTAGTCTCAGCCTCTAGTGCTTAAAATTCATTCCAAAGCAGGCCAGAGGCTCCCTGCATCTCACTCTACTATTGTGACTCTGGTGTGCACAGCAAGCGACCAAAACCAAAATCATGTCAACCGTCCAGCTCACTAACATGTCCCTGACCCAATAATTGTCCCAAGGAAGTCTCAATATAAAGAAAAAAAATCTTAAGCCTAAAGATATAATATGCAATTACAGTGAGTATATATGGAAATATATATGTGTGTGTGATATATATATATATATATATATATATATATATATATATATATTCTGGTATATAGGTATATATGTATCAAAATTAACCTAGATGCTCAAAAGTAGATAACAAGTTTAACTAACTGTGGTACAGCAGTCCTGTCTTATCTGTGGTCTCAGCTATCCATGGCCAACTACATCTTAAAAATGTTATTCTAGCCGGGCGTGGTGGCGCACGCCTTTAATCCCAGCACTCGGGAGGCAGAGGTAGGAGGATTACTGAGAGTTCGAGGCCACCCTGAGACTATGAGGCCACCCTGAGACTACACAGTTAATTCCAGGTCAGCCTGGATCAGAGTGAGACCCTACCTTGTAAAACCAAAAAAATAAAAAAAATTAAAAAAAATGTTATTCTAAGACAATGAGGAATTCAAATATTAGAGAGAGAAACCATAGTTGCATAACTTGCATTATAATATACTGTTTAATTGCTCTATTTTATTATTGTTCATGTTTTACTTATGTAATGTATAACTTAAAGTTTATTATACATATATATGAAAACATATTATCTATGGACTATCTATGGTTGCAGCCATCTGCTGGGAGCCTCTGAGGTAAAATGGTATGGCTAGGGGGCTGGAGAGATGGCTTACCGGTTAAGGCGCTTGCCTGCAAAGCCTAAGAACTCATGTTCGAATCTCTAGGTCCCACGTAGCCAGACACAAGTGATGCAAGCATGCAATGTTTCACATACCCACAAGGGGGAGCACACATCTGGAGTTGGTTCATAGTGGCTGAAAGGCCCTGGCACGCCCATTCTCTCTCTCTCTCTCTCTCTCTCTGTCTCTCTCTCTCTCAACAATAAAATTTAAAAGAGGGTATGACTATATTTACAAAGGATAGATTACAAGAATTTTAAAACAATTACAATACTGCAGTCAGCATTTTTGTGTTAAAAATTCACAGTTTTGGGGTGAGAAGTGGGCTTAGTAGTTAAAGGTGCTTGCTTACAAAGCCCATTCCCCAGTACCCACATAAAGCCACATGCACACAGTGGGGCATACATATGGAGTGTGTTTGCAGTGGGCAGAGACCCTGATTAGCTGATACACACACTCTCTTCCAAATAAGTAAATAAAAATTGTAAAAACTAATAATAATAATAATAAATTCACAATTTAGAATATAGCCATTATTTTGTTGTGTTTTTTTTTTTTTTTGAGAAAAACACAGAGATAAGAGTGGTAAAACACAGCTCAGATGTTGAGTGATCTCCCCTCCTGAGTCCTGCCACCCCCTATTGAGCCTAATTTGGAGCCTGTACATGGCCAAAGTTTAGAAAAATCTATTGAAATGAATCTGGGCATCAGGCACCAAGCCAGGCTTAGAACAAAACCAGATCCAAGATCTCATTCCCTGAGGCTTTCAAAAGCAAATATATTTTCCCTTCTTCTCAGTACAGACCAAATATCAGCTGACAGCCCCGGGAGGACCCACACTGCAAGTCTCCATGGCAACCCAGCAAGGCACCTGCCCAGCAAGACCCTCCCTCCCTTCCAGCAGAGAAGGCTTGGGCCCTGCTGTACGCATCACTCCTTCCCACCTCTTTCTTCTTCTTGGCTTCCTCCAAGGTGTTGAGCAGGGACTTGCGCTCTGCATTTGTTTTCTCTATGAGAGTCTTTATCTGCTTCACCCCCTGGACAGCATTCTGAATTTCCTTATTAATGTACTTACTCCCCTGGGTAGACATTTCTGCAAGGGAAAAGACGGAGGTTAGCATGAGGTGAGAGGAAGAAATGGTGCCAAGGAGACAGCCCTGGAGCCAGTGGGAATGTCAGAAAGGCTATTCAGGGGCTGTCAAGTCTGGGACCTCCCCCTCCCCAACACTACCCTGGTACCAGCCCATATGACGCCTGCCTTGTCCTTGTGTCCCAACACAGGACTCCTGGTGGACTCTACCCTATGACTCCCAGGCACAAATCACAGGAGAAGCATGAGAAGGGGAGCCCGACCTGGGAACCAGGAGGACAGAGAAGTTTACAAGGAAAAGAAAACAAAAAATGCAATGGGAAACCCTTACGCATCAAAATATAATGGCAACCAATTAATGTAAATATTTATTAAAACATTGAGTCAGGGCTAGAGAGATGGCTTAGCGGTTAAGTGCTTGCCTGTGAAGCCTAAGGACCCCGGTTCAAGGCTCGATTCCCCAGGACCCACGTTAGCCAGATGCACAAGGGGGCGCACGCGTCTGGAGTTCGTCTGCAGTGGCTAGAAGCCCTGGCGCACCCACTCTCCCCTCTCTCTCTCTCTCTCTGCCTCTTTCTCTCTCTGTCTGTCACTCTCAAATAAATAAATAAATAACAAAAAAATTAAAAAAAAAAAACATTGAGTCAGAAAAATATATACGTATCTATGGCAAAAATCTGTTAATCTGGATACAAATCTCTCTGGCATTTAGTTTCAGCCAACATTGGTACTTCTTTGTTCCTATATGCAGGGCCAGGTGACAGGGACAAGAAGATGAATGAATAGCACCAGTCTCCATGGAGACTGTAACCAAGGCACAGCACCCGGTGACCAAGGCAATGATACATCATGTCACTGAAGTACCACTTGCCTGGTGCTTATCCTGTGCTAAGTGCCATATCCCACACACGTCACACGCATTTAATCTTCCACCCCCAGCGCCATCACCATCCGATAGGAAAGAGAATGGGGGAGAGAAAGTGTTGGGTCAGGCTGCAGAGCTTCAATTATGCAGCATGAGTAAGTCCTGGAGGTGAGGGGTGCAAATGGCACCCACACTTAGTAGCACCATGTTTGCCACTTGAAGTTTGTTTCGAGAGTTCATACCACAAAAGAATTAAAAATAAGGGCTGGAGGGATGGCTTAGCGGTTAAGGCCTCTGCCTGCAAAGCCAAAGGACCCTGGTTCAATTCCCCAGGACCCATGTTAGCCAGATGCACAAGGGGGCACACACATCTGGAGTTCGTTTGCAGTGGCTGGAGGCCCTGGTGCGCCCATTCTCTCCCCCTCTCTCTCTGTCTCTCTCTTTCAAATAAATAAATAAAATATTCTTTAAAGAATTAAAAATAAGGAGTCACTATGTGAGGTGATGGATATTGCTAATAGTTCAGCAGAGGCGATCATTTCACGGCACAACAACACCAAACCATCGGGTTGCGCATCACACCACATCGTATTGTACTCCTCAGCTGTATCTTAGTAAAGCCGGGGCCAGGGAGTGATGAGATCAAGAGAGCAGCCCTGGGTTTACAGCTAGAGCAAAGGGCAGACTCACACCCAGGCCAAACTGAGACATCTGGTTTGTTAACGGTGACCCCACAGAACTGGTCAGCTAAGAGCGGGAGGTTGGTAAGGGAGAGCAGGAGGAGAGGAGAGAGAATGGTTTCTGGAAAGGCCACGGAAGAGTGGGCACTGGACAGCTATATTTCCCCCGTCCCTGCCTTGTGAGCAAAGACTGTGGAAACTGGTTCCCAGGAGGACAGGTGAGGGCATAGAGGTAAGAGCTGTGGACGTCACAAAAGGGAGCCTCACAAAGGTTCAAATGACACATCTTTGGAAGGAGGCACACACACACTAGGTGAAGGGACAGGGAAGGAATGTAGGAGTGAAACACAGCAGGTAGAGGAGCTTGGGCCATGTAGGCCAATGGCCAGATGTCACCTGACCACCAAGATCCTAAGCAAGGAGCTGGGGCCCAGAGACTCAAAGACCCAGCGCTCAAGATGGAAACGGCCTTCAAGATGTGGGACTAAGTTTGGATGGGTGGCCCTGCCCTGGGCACCACGATATCTCCACCCAAGGGACAGCATGCTTCGTCAACTTGCCTTGGAGCTCATTGTCGGAGACCAGCTGCTCTCCCAGGACCTGCGCATGCTCCAAGGTCAGCAGCAGCCCCACGCACAGGATCAGCGTCTTCATTCTGAAATCCTAGTGCGCCTCTGTTTGAAGAGAACAACAGAATGTCATGGTAACACCCGGGCTTCATGCGAATTTCCTCACAAGCCTGCTGCCTGCTGCAGCATCCATTGTCCATCCGGGGACTTGGGGACACATGGCCTTCAGCTGTCCCCTCAGCTGACCATGGCTGCAGTTTACCCTTGAGGAACATAGGAGACAAGATGAAAACTGTAAATGACGGGCTGGAGAGATGGCTTAGTGGTTAAAGGCACTTGCGTGCAAAGCCAAAGGACCCAGGTTCGACTCCCCAGGACCCATGTTAGTCAGATGCACAAGGGGGCACGTGGGTCTGGAGTTCATTTGCTGTGGCTAGAAGCCCTGGCACGCCCATTCTCTCTCTCCCTCTCTCTATCTCTCTGTCTCTCTCCCTCTCTCTAAAATAAATAAGTAAAAATAAAATAAAATTTTAAAAAAACTGTCAATGAAAACTTCAAAAGAAAGTGAAGGCAGTGGTCCACATGGAGAACTCAAGGTCCCTGGAGTCCTAGGAGCCAAGCTGTATCTAAGCCAGCCCTCTTCTTCCCATCCAAGCTGTCACCAAAGCTGTCTCTGCCTCAGAAGAACATGTGAGTTTCCTGTATCCAGACCGCCTTGTCCCCAGAACGCAACTAGCATGCCAAGTATTGAAAATATCTCTCTTTGACCACTCAACCACCCCTTTTCCTGTCCTGTTTGAGTGGGCCTGCACCTGCACCCAGAGCAGACATTACCAATCAATCACAGCCCCATGCTCCCCTCAGAGCTCAGGTGTGCTTTTCAAGAGTCTGAGGCTTTATCATCCATCCCCTTTGGTTGGCACAAGAAATTAAATCCGCTTGTCATGCCTGTGTGAGACTTGGGCTGGGCTGCGTGTGCACTCAGAGGTATCGATTGGGAGCAGGGTAAGGAAAGGAGAACCGCAGAGAGGGCAGAGCCGAGGGGGGGGGGGAAGGGCAAAGTCAGGGATTAACAGTGAGCACCCACAAAAGCCCTTTCAGAGGAACGTGTCTATTGGCTCTGTCACACTCCTTTCACATGTCTGTTCCCTCTCAGCCTGCACTGGTGTGCCCCTGCCGCCACTGGGCCGGCTGCCCTAAGCCAGGGGACGCGGGCCACAGCCCTAGTCTTACACAATGGGTCCTTTCCCAGAAGCTGGACTGGTTATATAAAACAGACAACACCCCCTCGGCACCCCTAACACTTGCCCAGAACTGCTTATCTGGGCTTACCCATTTCCCATAGCAGGAACAGGGAGGGGGTCCCCCCCCCTTCCTGAAATAGCTCTCAGCCAGCAAGCCCATCTAGACCTAGTGGGTAGATCATTAAAAAGAAAGGCCTCTGCCAAGACGTAATTAGACACACAGAGCAAAGAATCTGTGTAGGAGAAGAGACGGCACCTTCACCATGCTGGGTGGGTGGTTGAGCACGCAGGATTTTGGACCCACCAAGAAGGTTCTGGTCTCACAAGCTTGTTCCCAGCTGCTCACTGGGGCCTGAGGTGCCACAGTCAGTGACAGAACCTTTGTCTCCAGAGATGGAGCCAAAGAATCACCACCAGGGGGAGAAGCCCACAAGCGCAAAGGCTTCTGGGAAAATCACTCAAGCTGCTGGGGAATGAGTTAGGCCAGAAGACACTGTTGGGCTCTGCAGAGCAGGGGTAGGTCAGCCAAGGAAGTTCTCTGAATAAAGGGGGGGGGGGACAGGGAAAAATGAGCTGAGTCTGGGGGCCATCAGGCTCCAAGCTGTGAAAGGGGCCCTGCTTCCCCTCGACTTCTGCAAGGATGCCAAAGCCCAGAGACAGGTGTGACTCCAAAGGCTGAGTGTAAGCAGGTGACAGCCTCAGGATAGAGCCCAACCCTCCCTTTCAAGTGTTCCTGGACACTGAGTGACTTAAATCTCTGAGTCTCGGGTTTATTTGTAAAATGGACCTACTATGGGACCTTAGAGAGACATTGTATCCTGTAAACTCAAGAGTCTTGCACAATGGCAATAAATTCTGACTGCTTTAAAATCCAACCAAGGACCTAACACGGGCATGGCAGCAGCTACCTGGTATGCCTAGAGAAGAGAGCAGAGGACCTGAACCCATCACAGAGGCCACTGGAGTCTCCCGACTCTGGCTTTGCCTAAGTGAAATGACGGCTTCTTTGTAAAGCTCTCCCGGCTTCCTACAGCTAATGAATGCCAAGGCTAATTCCGGGCCAGGATAGGCTTTTCCTACAGGCTTGCAGGTGCCCTGGATGCTGCTGGCTCAAGGACAGCTCCAGAGCACTCCCTCCCAGCCGCTGTGGTGGTCCTGCACTGACGCCCTCCCCTCACCTCCTGGGAGCTGGCCCGCACACCTGGCTGCCACCTGCCCCGAGTGGACTGAGCCTGAAGCCGAGGACCTCCTTTGCCCAGTGTTATGCTCTAGCCTCTTGCCTGTGACACGATTCCATGCAGTTTTTTTTCCAAGTCAAATCCGGCTTAGTGGTTAAGGTATTGGCCTTGCGAAGCCTAAGGATCCCAGTTCGATCCCCCAGGACCCACGTGAGCCAGATGCCCAAGGGGGCACATGCGTCTGGAGTTCATTTGCAGTGGCTGGAGGCCCTGGTGCGCCCATTCTGTCTTTCTCTCTGCCTCTCTCTCTCTCTCTCTCTCTCAAATAAATAAATAAATAAAATATTTTTTTAAAAAGTCAAATCCTTTACAGCCCCATCTTCCGTGACTGTCAATATTCCACAGACTAACCTTCCCAGTTTACGAGTCTCATAGGTTGGGCATGTACTGTCGTGGTCACCCTGTACGCTGTCTTAAATTCCTAATTTCTCCCTTTTAAGCAAATGTTATCATCAGTTTTTTGTTTCAAAAAATTATTGTATTGTATTGGGTCCAGAAATTCTAGAAGGCCAAGAGGTTTCATTGCTCGTGCCAACTCTGGCAGTTTAACTTTGCAGTGGGGAACCCCTAAGCCCTCTCCAGGCCTCAAGATGGCTATAAAATGAGAAAGTGACATCGGAAGTCGCGGATGGAGCCCTTCCCAGTGCACGTTACGAGGCAGCACGTACTTGAACGCACAGCATCGTATTTATTGACAACGCACTCTCCCTAGAACTGGAAGAAAGGAGCAAATACGATGACTCATGCTTGCCAGGCGCAACCGCGGAGAGCCCCATCCATCCGCCCCGTCACCGGGGAGAGCTGCGGAGCCCGCCGCCACCCGCGCCCCCTGCGCCTCCCGCAATGCGCGCGGGTCTCCAAGCCTATTTCATCACTTGTGCACAAGGAGGATTTTTACACCCAGCCGGATTTACAGCCACTAGCCTGTGCTCGTGATCCGAGCTAAAGAGCGCGGCGACTTCGCAGCCAGCGCTAAGCTCCCTGAAAGTCCGCCCCTTCCCCGCCTACCCCCGTCAGCTACCTGGTGACAGGGCCCCAGCCACCTCCGGCCCAGGGTTTCCCCCCTCCAACTGCTTCATTTCTCCCAATCTGACAGCTGCCCCTGCCCACCCATCGCGCCCGGTACGGCTCTGCTCGCGGTGGGGAAGATGGAGACGGGACATCTCACCGATCCGCGCTGCTGGCTCCGGTGCGCTCCTCCTGGCGACGCGGGGTGGCAGGCACACGCAGGCGTCCTATTTATAGTGCCTGGCTCGTGTACACCCCCTTTGGGGCTGGCTGCAAACCTGCATGACTCACGCCCAGAGAATGCTGGGGAATGCACCAGGAGTTTTCTGGAAGCGGGAAGGGGGTGGGCAGTGCAGCACCCGGCGGGGGGCACCGGGGGGCGCATTGGCACCGCAAATGGCCCGGAGCAACCCTGTTACTGAAGGCCTCGGGAGAAAAAGAGCTTTGGGTCCTCTCTCTCCACTCCATTGGAGGGGTCCACTACAAAAATACAATCTCAGGGTCCTCTAGGCCTAAGATGTGCATTCACTGACCATCACACTGAGCAGGTGGTCTCTGAGCAGCAGGAAAAATATAAATGGTTTAAGAATAAGGACGAAAATACATTGGAGGACCTGGAGGTGTCCTCTAGCTCTGAGATCCACAGAGCTTAAACAATGTACCCATGTACTTCGGACCCACCCAAGCAGAGAGGACTCCGTGGATGAGAGACACAAGAACCTCATAACTGATTTAAAGCTCTCTGTCTGGCTCAGACTTGACATGCTCAGGTTTTTTTTTTTAATTTTTATTATTTTTAGTTAGTTATTTGAGAGAGAGAATGGGCACACCAGGGCCTCCAGGCACTGCAAAAGAACTCCAGACGCATGTGCCATCTTGTGCATCTGGCTTATGTGGGTTCTGGGGAATCAAACGGGTCCTTCGACTTGGCAGGAAAATGTCTCGAGTGCTAAGCCATCCTTCCAACCCGCTCAAACAATAAAGAACTGAATATATTCAATTGGTTCTTGAACGCCAGATCTGGCAAGTCTGTCTTGTTTTGTACTGGGCTTTGTGGATTGAATAGTTGCATCTGGGTCCAGAGGGGTTGAGTCGATCCCAGTTGCCTTCTGCCGGGAGCAGGAATGTCTCTGGGCACAGGCATCTGTGCCAAGGAGGGGAAAGTCTGGAAGTTCTGGGCTTTCCACTCTGAACACCAGGATACTTGAGTTCCAAGAAGCAGGGCAAGAACCTGGCATTGCTCTCACGCTGATGGAGAGCCGGGGGTGGACGTGGGCAGGCAGCGTGGTTTATGGCAGCAGGCTTTGAAAACCATGAAGAAGACACAGGGCCTGAAGGAGAAATGTATGACCCCATCTCACTTTGCTCTTCGTGTCTATAGACACATGCACACAAAGGCTAGTTTCCGCCTGCCCGGCGCTGAGGGTTACTCGGATCCCACCTTAGCCTGCTGCAAGCCTCCTGGCCTAGAAAGAAGTGGGGATCCATTGACTCCTTCAATTCTAGGTGTTCCCTGAGGCACTCAGCAACTGACTCAGTGACGTTGGACCAAACATTTGCCCCCTGGGGCCTTAGTTTCTTCTATCTGGACAAGGATGAATCTGCAATGCGTCATCTCCGAAGCCTCCTTCCACCTAACCTGATGCAGTGCCAAGTTCAGGAAGATTGTCAGCCCAGGAGGAAAATGTGCAACAAAAACTGGGAGCAATATTTTATTTTTCCCAAGAGGCTTCCCTTTGTTCTCCTTTGAAAAAAAATATGTTGAATTATCAGTAACGGCTACATGGTCCGTGGAAACCAGCTCCCTTGTATCATTTCTGTTCTGGACCTCCCCCGGCACCGGAGACAGGAGGTGCAGATCTGTGGTAGTTATAAGAATCAGACTGGTGAAAGCCAGGCAGGGAGATTTGCCTTCGTCAGCTGAAGTAGATGGGTGGGAAAAGGAAGAAAAGATTTGGAAGAGAATGACATGATTCACCAGCCACTGCTGTGAATAGTTACTTTGTGACTCCAGTTCCCAAGCAAACAAGGTATGGAAGATTAAACTTTAAGAAAGAAATACAAATTATGAAAGCACCATACTGCACCACTGGGTTTCTAGGGAGATTGCAGAAGTCACGGGGCTCAGCCCCCACATACTTTTCTCCCTTCCTATTCTCTCCCTATCAGCTGGTCATCCACTGTGCATCTATTTGAATACCATCAATAGTAAGAGCTCGCTAACCAACTGCCCCCCTGTGGTGGTTTGAATAGATGGCCCCCAATATATTCAGTTCTTTATTGTTTGTAGTTTGCATCTGCAGCCACCTGGCTGGAGGCAGTGTCACTGGGTGGATCCTAAGGTGTGGTGGTGGGTTTCAGATTTCAATCTAAAGATATGCAAAGTGTGCCTAGCTGGAGTTCCTGAAATGTGCTGTGCTGTGTGGCTTTTGGTTTGTGCTTCTCTATATATATCTGCTTGGGCCTGTGAAAGCAGGCCAGCTTCTTCTGCCATTATGGAACTTCCCCTGGATCTGTAAGCTTCAATAAATCCCTTCCTCCATAACTGTGCCTGGTCTGGAAGTTCATCTCAGCGAACCTGAAGCTGTCTACTACACCCCCACACCCCCCCAAAAAATAAACAGTTCTCTGTTAATACTTAGGACATCTTTGCTGAGGTCCAGTATGACTCCCGTAAAGGCTAGCTTCACACTCAGCTCCATCCCCAAGAAACACACAGAGAAATCAACCAGTGTCTCTGCAAAGACCTTCTAGTGTTCAAAGGCAATTCCTTCTGCTTCTCCCAGGGGCCTCGGGTCCCTCACTAGTCATCATGTGCAGATTCTCCCACCGTGTAGCCTCCTGACTTGGTCCCTCTTGAAATCTCAGAGCTCAGCAGCGGCTCTGCCATGCTAAGGGTGAGTGGACCACACAGAACAGAATGGTACCATCTACTTCCCAGCCCTGAGCACTCCAGATCAGCCGTGAGCCTGATGCTGAGTCGTGTGCTGACTCGCAGAATCATTCAGCTTTTCAGCAGGGGCTGCTGCTGTTGCATTGCTCCATGACAGACACTTGCAGCTCCCTTAGGGCTTCTCTTGGAAATCATGGGTGGGGGGGATTGCTGGGGACAAGTAAAGAACGTTGTGCTTGGGCTGGAGAGATAGTTGAGCTGTTAAGCGCTTGCCTGTGAAGCTTAAGGATCCCGGTTCGAGACTCAATTCCCCAGGACCCACGTTAGCCAGATGTACAAGGGGGCACACGCGTCTGGAGTTCCTTTGCAGTGGCTGAAGGCCCTGGTGCGCCCATTCTCCCTCCTCTCTCTCTCTCTCTCTCTCTCTCTCTCTCCCTCTTTCTTTGGCTGTCGCTCTCAAATAAATAAATAAAAATAAACAAAATTTTTTTAAAATTATAAACAAAAGAATGTTGTGCTTATTTGTTTATCTCTTTTTCTACCTTTTCTCTCTTTTTTTTGGAGTGCATAGCATGTGGGGTGCGTGTGTGTGAGGTGTGTATGCCCATGTGTGTGCATGCAGGTGTGCCCTGTGCATACCTGGTGAGAGGCTAAAGAGTATCGGATGTCCTTCTCTATCACTCTTCCATGTTTTATTGAAAGAAAGTCTCTCTCCGAGCCCAAACCTGCTGTTTTTGGTCAGAATGGCTGACCAGTGTGATGCAATTATCCTGTCTTGACACCTCCCAGTTCCTCCCCCACCCCCACACACAGAATTGGGGTTCGAGGTATGCATGCATAGCCATGCTCAGCTTTTTACGTGGGCGCTAGGGATCAAACTCAGTCCCTAATGTTTGTGATGCAAGCAATCCTACCCACTAAGCCATCTCCATAGCCTCCTGTTTATGTCTTATTTTACCTATGTGTGTGTTGTGTACACATTGTAGATGTGTGTTCCTATGCTCATACGTGGAGGGTTTGCTATGTGTTTGGGTGTATATGACTGTAGAGGATGTCAAGTATCTTCCTCTCCCCCTCTTCCCCTTCTTGGTGTCACTTTTTTTTTTTTTTTTTTTGATACAGGGTCTCTCACTGAACCTGGAACTCACCAATTTGGTTAAACAAGCTAGCCAGCAAGCCGCATGTGGGATCCCCCTGTCTTCACCTCCCCAATTCTGGGATCCCAAGTGCACAGCACCACACACATCACTTTCACATGGGTGTCCAAACTCAGGTTCTCCTGCTTGTATGACAAGAACGTTACCTACTGAGCTATCTCTCCAGCCCCCTCTTTATATTATTAAGATTCGCCCAACATCTCTGGCTGCCCAAAATTCTTTAGGTCTGATTTATTCCTTGGTGTCCTTGGTGTCCACTGTACAAGCCCTGCCTTTACCCAGATTCACACCACCAGGGGCACCTCTGCCACCTCCGATCTCCTGAAATGAACTAGAAGTGGACAAGAGCAGAATCTTGTGGCACACTAAGACCCATTCTCTAGACTGTAATTATTTAAGGGGCACGTTTAGTCCATCAGAGGCCCATGATGAAATCATAGATAATAAAATCATGTACAATTAAATAGGCCCACAGTTCATGCAGAAGTGTCCCAAGTTCCTTTTCTGAGCATCCCCAAAGTCCAGAAACATTCCATCGTCTTCCTGTACAAGATCTTCTGGGGAGAAGGGTTGAAGATGCTAATTTTGAGATGCTTATCACGTTTCTAGAAGTAGACACATGTCTCTTAAGTTAGCATCATTACTCACGTTGTGGATGGGCTACATGATTTTTATTTCACTTCAAAAACTGGTCAATTCCAGCCTTTAAGTGTTAAGTTAATGAGACGTGAAAACTATAAAGTGTCCCACCAATCTGCTTCAAGACAAGAGTTATGACTCTGCCACCACTAGAATCTAACCATTCCGTCAGATCTGCAGATCTCTATGAAGTTGGCAATGGGCTATCCGATGGACTCACCTGGACAGCTCTAAAAATTACCAATAGCCAAGTCATTCCCCAGAGGTCATGATGAATCAATCTGGTGCGATGACTGGGCTCATAAAACTCTCCAAGTAAAAGCAGCCATGATGAGGGAGCATGGCTTTTGTGTTTAGACTGCTGGCCTGTGCTCTGCCCTGTATGATCTTCTCTGCCTCAGTGCCATTGTTAGAGTATGTGTTAGCACGGAAAGCATTGGAGAGGGAGGCTCAAAGTGAGGCGGGTCACCTTGAAATCATCTCAGCTCTTTGGTGGGCTTGGCTCAGGAGTCACGGCACTGGACCATCTATGGTCACTATTGTAGTAAGCTCTATGTTGCTGGGATGAACATCCAACCAGACATAGTTTATGGGAGGAAGGGGTTTATTTTAAGCTTACAGATCCAAGGGACGCGTCATCAGTGGTGGAACAAGTTGGCTCCCTTTCACAGATCCAAGCAGAGAGAAACCACCAACAGACAGTGCCACAAACGTGAACAGCCAGAGCTCAAGCCACTTTCTCCATGCCTCGGGGCTGGAATTCAGATCCACCCTCAAGCACACCTTAGGGCTGGATCCTGGGGCCCCTCCTCCAGTGACACCTCCTCCAGCAGGCTGCTGAAGACTTAAGCAGGAAGCTTAATCTTAATTAAAAGTACTTGAGCCGGCCCTGGTGGCACACACCTTTAATCCCAGCACTCTGGGAGGCAGAGGTAGGAGGATTGCTGTGAGTTCAAGGCCACCCTGAGACTCCATAGAGAATTCCAGGTCAGCCTGGGCGAGACCCTACCTCAAAAAACAAAAACAAAAACAAAAACAAAAACAAAACAAAAAAAAGTACTTGAGACTATGGAGTACATACATTCACATTCAAACCACCAGAGTCAGCAAAACTACTCTGAGCCAGGGACTCTAGGCTCTTTGTCTCATGAACTCAAAGGATGAAATTCATGACCCATAAAAGGTGAGTTTTTACAAAACAGAAGTCATATTTATAGAGGAAAAATAAAGCAAATTTATTAAGGATAAAAGATTAGAACTCCCAGGGAATGGGAGGGAGCCCCAAGATAGAAGGGTTTCCCCTGGATGACTATTATCTTGGGAGCTTTTTAGGCTTTCTAGTCAGGGAAATAAGTTGATCTTTAAAGTGACTAGACTGAGATATGGAGACATGTATCCCTAACCCAATCATCAATCCTCATGAAGTGTCCATGTGTCTCCTTTACAATCGGGGAATGATGGCACTCTGTCCCTTCTCTGTGATTGGGCCGGGCGTTGGGGTGCACACCTCCAAACGCCAATGGAACACCTGGACACAAGCTACTTGGTCATGAAGGAGCTGTATAGGCAAAATAGAATCAAGGACAAAAGGTAGAACTGTCATTTAGGGTACTTGTCTACACATTGTTTTAACCATAAAGTTTTTGTTTTGTCTGTCGCGAGTCCTGGGCAGACCCTGTTGCTGTTTCAATTTTTTCTTCTTCCTCACAAACAAGTCTTTGAACTCCAGGTAAATCTGGCAGAGGCCTGGAGAGGTGGCTCAGTGGTCAAAGGTACTTGTTTGCAAAGCCTGGTGGCCTGGGCTCGATTCCCACATAAAGCCAAATTCACAAAGTGGCACATGCATCTGAAGTTCATTTGCGGTGGCAAGAGGCTCTGGTGTGCCCATTCTCTCCCTGTCTTTCTCTCTCTCCAAATAAATAAATGAAAATGCTACAGAAATAAACCTTGCGGAGACTCCATGACCTTGGCCAGCAGAGTGTCTCAGAAGCAAGGAAAGCAGGAGAGAATTCACACAGGGAGCCAGGTTCTCTATACAATAATGCTGGAATTGCAGCTTTAGAAGCAGAGCTGTTGGATGTTCAGGTCCCTGTGGACTAACTGCACAGCAAGTTTCTTTTCTCCTATTCTACTCAAAAGGAAGCCTGGTAGGTTTTGGTTTACTCGGAGCTGCAGTCCCCACAGAGCCCTTCCTACAGCTGCCTCCTTACAACTTGTTTGTCCCACATCCTATTCCTAAAGCAATATCTCACAACCTTGTCCTCTGTTCTGTAAACCAGCTCTTCAGACTTCTGAGGGTCAAAATTACATTTGTCCTTACAAGTATTTTCTCCTACAGATCCGTCAAGCCCCTTCTCACACAGGGCTGCCAGACACCTCCCTCTCTTCATCTATGCCCCAGTGATGCATCATTTTGTCTTTGTCATGTATGTGTGGCCTTCAGAGCAAACACGGAACACCAGCTTGGCTGGCTGGGTGGGTGGGACGGCAGCGAACACTCTCTACTTGCGGTTTCACATGTCTGCACAGCAAGGCACTCCGTTCACTTTTACATGGTCTTGTGAAATACTGTGCTTCTCACACCGGTTTTAGCTGACCTGACGGACAGGCTACGGTACTGGGAGTACCACAAAGACACAGATGTGCTGACTCCAGGTTCCCTCAAAGATTTAAGAGGATGAGTAGGAAGTGACTAACTGATCCTCCTGTCTTTATCTGTCTTGTTGCCAATTCCTCTCCATACCTCATGCTTCTAAGGCAGTCTGTGTCTATATGCATAAATTTATGTTTAGAATGTGTATATTTACAAACAAGTACATAAATCAATGACAGATTTTTGTCCTTTTCTCTTCTGTTTTTTATTTTATTTATTTATTTATTTTTTTTTTTTTTTTTTTTTTTTTTGAGGTAGAGTTTCATTCTAGCCCAGCCTGCCCTGGAATATATTATGTAGTTTCAGAGTGGCCTCGAACTCACTGTGGTACTCCTACCTCTGTCTCCCGAGTGCTGGGATTAAAGGCGTGCGCCACCATGCCCAGGCTTCTTCTGTTTTTTTTCAAGGCAGGTGCCACATACAGTCAGTTTGCTATAGTTAAATACCCACTGTCCATATTTTTGTCATACATTTTTCCATACATACACACACATGCACACGAACACATACACAAAGGGGAGCAGGGATCCAGAGACAAGAGGTGGAGAGCATGGGCCCCCTGCACAGAGAAGAAGGAAAGGAAGGAAGGAAAGGAAAGAGAGAAAGATCCAGTGTGTATTGAAGGAAATGAGAGAGAGAGAGAGAGAGAAGATCCATTGTGTACTGGCTAGCATGCTGGACTCTGAAAGAAAGGAAATTACCCACCTTAATCTCTTTGTACTTTTACTGTTTTCAACTATTTGCTTTTAAATAAAATTTCCTTTTCTGTGGCTTGTCTGTCCATATCATGTAATTATTTCATTGGATTATTCATCTGTCAGTTTCTAAAAGCTCTTTGAACAAACAAAGAAAGTAATCTTTGTGTGCTATAGTTTTGTCAGTAGGTTATCATTTGTTTGACTTTGATTACGGGCTTTCTCAAACTTTTATGCAATTTGTTTATTGTTTTCTTTATAGTTTCTAGGTTTTGTGTCTTGTTTCAGAAGTTCTCTCTTTCTAAAAGGACTCACAGCTGTTCTCATTTTCATCTAGATTTCTATTATGTTAACATTTACATTTGAATATATAACCAAAATGAAATACATATATGTGACTGTGTGTGGTGTGGTGTGTGTGTGTGTGTGTGTGTGTGTGTGTGTGTGTGCGCGCGCGCGCACGCATGTGTGAGAGGGGATAAGATAGTGATCTAGCTTCATTTTCTTCCAGATGAATGACCTGATATGTCAACAAGATTGTCAGATAAACCATTCTATTCAATCCAAGTTGAAATGCCACTTTTCCACACGTGAAGTTTCTCAAACTTGGATCTATATTAGGACTTTCCTAGCATTCCATTGATTGCTTTTTTTCTTTTTACTTTTATTTATTTGCAAGCAGAGAGAGAGCTACAGAAAAGAGAGACAGACAGAGAGAATGGGCATGCCAGGGCCTCCAGCCAGTGCAAATGAAGTCCAGATGCATGTGCCACTTTGTGCATACGGCTTTATGTAGGCACTGAAAAATCGAACTTGGATTGTTAGGCTTTGCAGGCAAATGCCACTAAGCCATCTCTCCAGCCCCTCCTTTGATTTCTTTTTTGTTTGTTTGCTGTGTTGTTTTTTGTTTTTCCAAGTCAGGTTTTGCTCTGGCCTAGGTTGACCTGGAATTCACTATGTAGTCTCAGAGTGGCCTCAAACTCATGGTGAACTTCCTACTTCTGCCTCCCAAGTGCTGTGATTAAAGGCGTGTGCCACCATGGCTGACTCTGATTTACTTATGTGCAAGATAGTGTTAAAATTGCATAGCTTTAAAATAATGTTTGATGTTAAGAAGATGATCTCCCTCATGCTTTCTGTTCAATGTCATTTGTTTATTCTTAGACATTAATTCTGCAGTATGAACTTAAAATTAATGTATTGCTGTTGAAAAATGGTACTGTAGTTATGATTGCATTGCGTTTACATTTCAGTTTTAGATGAACTTATGTTTTTACATTCTTTTTTCCTATTTAGTAGTGCAACATGTGTCTGTAGGTAATTTAAACAATTATTCCTTATTAACGTTTTTTAGTTACCATACAAAATATAATAGGTTTCATTGTGATGCTTTCACACATATTGTTCTTATTCTCCTCTTCATTAGCCTTCCTGGTCAGCTTCCTCCTCTCTTTCTTGTTTGTTTCTTTGTTTTTGGATTCTCGAGGTAGGGTCTCCCTCTAGCCCAGGTTGACCTGGAATTCACTATGTAGTCTCAGGGTGGCCTCAAACTCACAGCGATCCTCCTACCTTGGCCTCCTGAGTTCTGGGATTAAAGGTGTGCACCACCACACCAGGCTCCTCCTCTCTTTTTAATTTTTAGATCAACCTTTATATAATTTGAAAATATCTAACAGTTTAAAAACAGCAATGCAGCCCTGTTCCTTGATCTATTTCCTTTCCATTTCCTCCAGCCACCATCTTCCAATCCCCCAGCCCAGGAAAATTATTACTTTTAAAAAGAAATTTTAAAGCTAGGCACTGTGGCATATGCCTTTAATCCCAGCAGTTGGGAGGGAGGTAGCAGTAGAGACTGAGAGTTCAAGGTCACTCTGAGACAACATGGTGACTTTCAGGTCAGCCTGGGCTAGAGAAAGACCCTACCTCAAAAAAAAAAAAAAAAAGAAAACATTTTTTTTTTCAATTTATTTATTTGCAAGGAGAGAGAGAGAGAGGGAATGAAGGAGGTAGAGAGAGAATGAGAGAGGGGGAATGAGCACACCAGGGTCTCTAGCCACGAGAAACGAACTCCAGATGCATGTTTCACTTTGTGCTTTAGGTGGGTACTAGGGAACTGACCCCAGATCATCAGATTCTACAAACAAGCACCTTTAACCACTGAGCAATCTCTCCAGCACAAATTATTACTTCTATATGAAAACAAATAGTTTTGTTGTGATATGACACGCAACTTTATTTCATTTTTTTAAATAAAATAAAAACCAAAGAGATGCTGAGTAATGGAAACCAAAAGAGAGCAGTTATGGAAGTCCAGGAAAAAAAAAAAAAGGCTGAAATGTGCAACACAGGACAAACCAAGGGACAAGAGATTCGACAAGGATCTGCTGATTAGGTTTGGAACGGTTTGCTCCGTGTCACCTTGGCTAGGCTACAGGTTCCAGGTTTTTGATCTAACCCCAATCTAGATGTTTCCGTGCAGACTGGTTTTTAGATGGTAGTAATACTTAAACCACAGGCTCTTAGTAAAGCACATGACCCTCTACAATGTGGTGAGCCTCATCCATCTGCTGTAGGCTCTAAGAAACCAAGGTCGGAGGTGCTCTGAGCACCCTTGAACTCTAGACAAGCTTTGGACTTGACTGATGCATCAGTTGTCCCCTGGGGCTCTGGCCTGTCTTACAAACTTTGGGCTTGCAGCACCCACAGTGCTATGAGGCAATTCCTTAAGTTTCCTGTTCCTGTGGCTACTCTAGATCTAGATGCAGAAAGGGATGTATGTGGTGACTAGTATGTGTGTATGAATACACGAGGCCTTTCCTGTCCATGGTTTTGCTTTCCATGGTTGCGGTTCCCTGTGGTCCGAACATGTTAGGTGGAAAGTTCTAGAAATAAACAATCTATAAGTTGCAAATTGCAGGCAGTTCTTAGTAGTATGATGAAATCTCCTACCGCCCTGCTCTGTACCTCCTAGGATGTGAATCACCCCTTTGTCCGGCACATCTGTGATAGGAGTGCTACCCACCTGTCAGCGTGCACAATACAGTAAGATATTCAGACTGAGGGGCTGTTGGCAGTTAATGGTTGCCAGCACAGGGGACATTGTGCTCTTCAATGGCGTAGCCACTGGTGAGTTGTCCATGTACCAATTAACAACTCCCACCCATGCTCAGGAAAGTAACTCTAATTAAACTGCGTGAGTCACAAAAAAATAAAAGAAACAAAAGAAAGTCAAAAGACATGGAAGTAGGAGGGGGACAAGTTGGAAAGGAAGGGATGCAGTGGGAGCAAGAAGGGGGGGAAAAGATAATGGGGGGAGAGTATGATCAGAACACATCATACACATGTATGAAATTGTCAAAAATAAATTGAAAAAATATTTGGGAAGAAACTGACCATAGTCACATAACTTTAGATATAGCGTGTTATAATTGTTCCATTTTATTACGCTTATTATCTTTAATTTTACCTAATTTATACACTCTTTCATTGGCTGGCATATATATGAATAAATGATATTCTAGGGTTCCATGCTATCTCTACTTTAGGTATCCATTGAGAGGTCTTGGGACACATTCCCTGAGGCTAAAGGAAGACAGCTGCACATGTCTGCTATTGATTTTGTTTCTGTACAGAGCTCTGAGCCTTTAACTGTTGAACCATCTCCCCAGCCCTGTACAGAGCTCTGAGTGACAGCATTTGACTGTGTTAATTTCCCAGCATGTATGTGGCTGCAGGTTTGGGAGAGGCTCTTCTATTTGGCAACTTTCCAGCACCGAGGCTGGCACTGCCTTCTAAGGAGTGTGGATGGGAGACAGCAGGAAGAAGGGAAAGTGGAAACGCTGCCAGAAGAGATAGTGAAGAAGAGAGTGTGCCCGAGGGACGCGATAGGTGAGAGGCAGAGCAATGGAACATGCAGGAAGAGGGAGGGGTTTTCTAGGTCTCAGGAAGCACACGGGGGTGAGGGGAGAGTTTGAAAGCTTTGAAAGCAGGAGTTTGGGGAAGCCGAAACATTCTGAGCAAATGGTCAGAGTGCTCAAGAACCGCTGAGATGGGCTCCCCACCTTCACGGATGTGCGGATCCCTGGGTGGTTAGTGTGGTGATTTGTGATTAAGCCTCACACTCCATCCCCAGCTGGAGGAGCTTTGGGAGGCAGAGCCTTGCTGGAGGTGGTGTGTCACTGGTGACAGGCCTTGAGGTTTATTAGTCCAGCCCTACTGAGTGTCTACCAGCCAGCTCTCACCCTGCTGCTGATGTATGAAGACGGGAGCCAGTTGCCTGCTCTGCCATGCCTTCTCCACCACGATGAAACACCTCCTTGAAGCTGTACGCCTGAAATAAACCCTGTCCCCCCATAAGCTACTTCCAGGCAGATATTTTGCCCAACAACAAAAAGGTAACTGCTACAGGGCTGGAGGGATGGCTTAGCAGTTAAGGCGTTTGCCTGCAAAGCCAAAGGACCCAGGTTTGATTCCCCAGGACCCACGTTAGCCAGATGCACGAGGGGGCGCACGCGTCTGGAGTTCATTCGCAGTGGCTGGAGGCCCTGGTGCGCCCATCTCTCTCTCTCTCTCTCTCTCTCTCTCTCTCTCTCTGTCTCTTGACCTCTTTCTCCATCAAACAAATAAATAAATAAAAATAAATAAAAAATTTTTTAAAAGGTAACTGCTACAATTAGTGATCCCAATTATTCCACTCTGAAGGGTCTCTGTCCTTTAGCCATTTAGTTTGACTTACAACTTAAAGGGTGTGTGTGTGTGTGTGTGTGTGTGTGTGTGTGTGTTGCCATCCACTGCCCATCACAGCTGAAGGTGAAGACAATACTAATCAGTCTCCTGGTTCCTCTCCATCTACTGCCACCTCCACCTCTGTCCTGGCCCCCAAGCTCTCAGCCTCTCCCAATGGCTATATATCCTAGCCCCTTGGTGGGAGGTATTCCAGAATTCCAGTTGACCCCAGGCCCACCACTCTGGTTATGAGTAGAAGGTGCCTGAACTTGCCGCTGAGAGTGATCACGCAAAGGCTGGCTTGACTTCTGGGAAATTCTACTTCCTCCCACTTCCGCCCCCCTTGCTCTGTAACAAGGCCTTGCTGCTCTTCCTTACCTCTTCACTCTGAACCTTCTCAGGTGTTTCAGTCCCATCCACCAGCTCTTTCCTGCCACTGCACAAAGCTGGGCCCCTCGCTTTTGGACTTGAATGCATCCTCTGCCCTGAGCCTGGCCCTTGCTCTGCTCTTCTCAGCCAGAGGCCATCTATAGCCAGACACCAGCAGATTTCAGGACAGTGGACGCACCTGCAGGACCAAAGCAAGGGCCAGGGTGTGAATGTCCTAAAGACCCAGAGAGGAGAGAGGTGCCTCACCTCCTCACACCAGGCTGAGGCCCTTTCCCCCACCAGCCACAGAAAACACGGGCACAATCAAGGTTCCTTTTTGTTTTCTGTGTCCACAAATATCTGAGCACTTTTCATGACAGGCTGTGTCTGAGCATACAAGCAATGGATTTACCCCACGGTCCTAATCACAACATCTCCACTATGATGGTTAGAATGCAAAATGTCCCTGGTGGCCTCAAGTATTTTGAATATTTGGTCCCCAGCTGGTGGCAACTTTGGAAAGTTGTGCGGTCTTTGGGAGGGGGAGCCTTGCTGGAGCAAGTTTGTCCTTGGGGGCAGGCCTTGAGGTTTATTATTCTAGTCTTAGTGTTCAGAGTTAACTCACTCTGAGACTCCTCCTTCCTACCGCTGGGACAAGATATGATGCTCTGGCTGCCTGCTTGGTCATGCATCTGTGATGAAGCTTCCTCTTGAAAGGTCAGCTGAAATAAGCCTTTCCCTCCCATAAGCTGCTGCTAGTGGAGTGTTTGTCCCAGCAACAAGAAGGCATGTAAGTAGAAGAATAGATTAACGGGGGTGAAAAAGCCCAAAGTGAGGTCAGGGGAAGAGATTGAGTAAAGGAAAGGTGGAGGGAGGGCTAATCAAAATCTAAGAGGATGCAAATAAATCATACGGAATCCTCTGCTTTTGGACAATGGAACACTCAGGAGCCCTAGATCGTTGTTAGAAAATTTTCAGTGCCAGGGATGGGATACCTCCAGTGAGTTGTTGGCCAGGGAGGTTCCTGATGCCCCCAAAGCATTATAGGCCATTGCCGAGGCCCTTGGTTTCCCACCAGGAATCGATGGTAAGACCCTATTGCTGAAGACTCCACATACTTGGGTGGCAAGGCCACTGAGAAATTCTGCTGGAACTGAGCTGATAACCTCCTCCATGTAGTCCAGCTGAGAGAAAGCTGGAAGAAGCCATTCTACATTTAGTTCAATGGGAGAGAGATATCACCAGTGAAGATACTCAACAGTGGACACTGCAAGCCTTATGATTGGCCAGCCAGGCCAAATGAGCCAATGGGTGCAATAGTGGCACATCTGTCATGGTGGAAACCAACTGCCCTCCAATTGGACTGGAGGCCTGCTCCATGGGGGGGAATACATCCCTGATACTGAAAACTTAAAACAGGGGTAGTCAGGAGCCCTAAGGGTGTAGCATCTGCTGATGTCTGGATAAATGTATATACTATGCTTATCAAACTGCCCAGTAAGCACTTCTCTTAATATTTATGCCCTTATATTAATGCTACTATCACTTTGGGTAGAGAATCTTCTCTTTTCAGATGGCAGTGACCTTGGGATGACTCAGAAGGTATCATAGTGCTGGAAAGAAGTGACTGGAGTACTGAGTAACATCTCGATCACACCTTCCAAGGCTCAGGGTCTAATGCGGAAGAGGTGGCAGAAAGAATGTAAGAGCCAAAGGAAACGTAGGACTCCTTACAACGTCCTCCCTCCAGACATAAAATGGCCTGGATATCCATGACCTCATAGTGCCTGACACTACCTACACAAGATCATCATAAGAGGAGGAAAAGATCATGACATCAAAATGAAAGAGAGACTGATTGAGATGGGGAGGGGATATGATGGAGAATGGAATTTCAAAGGGGAAAGTGGGGGGAGGGAGGGTAGCACCATGGGATATTTTTTATAATCATGGAAAATGTTAATAAAAAAAAAAAAAGAAGAAGGTCCGCTGCTACATCCACTTACTAGTGAGCTTCCTTGGAATCTCCTCTTGGAGAAATGAAGACAATGGCTGTTTATTTTCACAAGGCTGCTGGCAAGCTCAACCATCACTTGTCAACTTGACAAGATTTAGAAACACCTAGGGGACAAATTTCCATGTGATTCTTTGACAGTGTTTCCAGAGAGGTTTGAATGAAGTGGGAAGACCCACCTTGAACATAGGTGTCATCATTCCATAGACTGATCAAAAAGGGAAGAAAAAGTCGGGCATGGTGGCGCTCGTCTTTAATCCCAACATTCGGGAGGCGGAGGTAGGAGGATCGTTGTGAGTTCGAGGCCATCCTGAGAATACAGAGTGAATTCCAGGTCAGCCTGGGCTAGAGTGAGACCCTTCCCCAAAAAAACAAAGGGTTAAAAAAAAAAAGGGAGAAGAAAAGAGGAAGTGATCTGAGCACAGGCCCCTTTCTCCCTCTTTCCCTCCCTCTCTCTCTGTCTCCCGCACTTCCTAACTGCAGATGTCATGTGACCAGCAACCTCACACGCCTGCCACCACAGCTACGATGGACGGCAGGCTCAAACCGTGAACCAAAATAAACCCTTCCTCCCTCAAGTTGCTTTTGTCGGATATTTTGTCACGACAAGTAGAAAAAAATATACAGAGGTTCCAACAAGTTTCTATGCAGGTGATTGTCAAGATGAAGTTTCCTTTGACTGAAATGAGTATTTCCCTGGTACTTACAAAGCAGCCCCATAACCCAGGCTGTGGTGGTTTGCATGAGATGCCCCCCATAGTCTCGTTTCTGGTGAATACTTGATCTCCAGATGGTGGCACTTTGGGAGGTGGCACCTTGCTGGAGGAGGTGTGTTTCTGGGGGAGAGTTTTGGGGTGTTATAATCCAGATCCCTCTTCTCAGAGCAAGCTCACTCTTACTGCTACACCCACAGCTGCTGTGGCAAGACGTGATGCCCAGCCTCTGCTCTGCCATGCTTTTCCCTGTCATGATGAAACTTCCTGAAACTATAACCTAAAATAAACCCTTTCCTCCCATAAGCTGCTTTGGGTGGAGGCTTCTGTCCCAGGAACAGGAAGTTAACTGCTACACATGCCAAGAACCTTAGAAGTGCAGGTTCACGTGGTCAAATCAGATACAGAGTTATAAAGTACGCCATGATCATTTCCAGGCAAGCAGTATCCTCTCAGAACCTCAGTCTCCTCATCTGTGAAATGAGAGGCACAGTTTCTGGCCTCCATCCTTTTTGAGGTTGTGTGAGGTTCTGCTGAGATAATGGGGAGAAAGCACGTTGTTAACTAAAGGCTTGTCTGGCCAAGGTGAAACAGAGTGCAGAGAGATGAGCTGCTGGGAGCCCCTCACTGAGCATTGCCCCTTCTGGTCCACTGGGGTTGGTGAATGACAGTGGTTGTTCTCTTCCCCTTGGACCTCAGTCCTTTACCAGGTTTAAAGGGGTGGAGGTGGAGGGTCAAGGTTGGGGAGTAGAGACTATAGCCCTCAGAAGACAGCAGGCTAGGCTGTCCCGCTCTGTGGCCCCTGCTCCTCCTGGTCATAAACATTCATCACACTTGTGCGTTGTGGCTTGCTTAATTGCTGGCATCTTCTCCATGCTGACCTTTGACCTTTGCAGTCCCCAGAGCTTAGGGCAGGGCCTGGGAGCTGGTGTTCCACAGACAATTGTTCAATTAATGAGGAATCACAGTGGAGGGGCGTTTGTGACAACAGTCACAACTCCTAGGAGGTCCATTGTTTCTGCTCAATGGTTGACTGTAGAGGCCTCGCTAGCAAGTAGCAGGTGGTGGGAGCGCTGGGGGACCCAGACAAGATGTGGATGGCCCAAGTCACTCAGCTCCCCAGTGACAAGGCTAACCAACGGTCCAGATCTGCAGGGGGCTGGGTGCGTGGGGGTGTCTCTCTGGGACTTGCAGTTGGGGGTGTAATGGGGGGAACAATCCCAGCAAAACCGGGACAGTGGGTACTGGTGCTGGTACCCAAGCATCCTGAAATCCGGTGCTGAAATCCGGGGGTCCCTGAGCCCGCCTCCCGCCACGAGGCGGTCCCAAGCCAGGCAAGTCCACCAGCGCGGGTGGCAGAGTCCTCCTCGGGCTGCGCCCCCAAATCGTGGTCTCCACAAAGGGGCCCGGGACCGCCCGCCCGCCGCGGTCGTTTTGAAATTTAAAAAAGAAAAAAAAAAATACCGAGGAAGTTGATCTGGGCCGGGTCCCAAGCGGTGACGCCGAGGGGGAGGCGCGGGAGGGAGGGAGGAGGAGGAGGCAGGCGGGAGGGAGGGATGCGAGCGAGGCCCGGAGCGAGGGCGCGGGGACGCGGGCCGGCGGCACAGCTTCGCCCGGCTCCAGGGGCAGCGCGGCGGCGGTGGCCGTGGCGGCGGCGGCGGCGGCGGCGGGGTGTCCCCAGGCGGTGACCCCGCGGACCCTCCCCCTCGGCCCGCCGCCTCCGCAGCCGCGCGCCCCGCACGACTCCCCGCCCGAGCGCCTCGGTCTGTGGCCCGGGGCAGCGCGCCGGGCTCCCCGCTGGCCCGTCCATCGCCGGGACGCCCCCACCTCCCCCGCACCCCGCAGAAGGGACCATGAAAGGTAAGCGGACCCCCTGCCCTCCCCCGCGGGGGGGACACTGACAACCCACACTGCAGCCTGGACGCGGCGGGGCTCGGGGGAGCCCGGTCAGGGAGAACTTTGGAAGGAATGCTGGGTCGGCCTTCTGCCCTTCTGGCTGTCCTGAGCAGGGTCCTGGAAGGAGGGGTGGGGGGATAGGGGGGAGGGCAGGAGGGACCCTAAAGTCAACGAGGACCATGCCACACGCCCCCTTGCAGACCTGGCCTCACCTTCCTTGGTCTCCCCTCAAAGCAAATTGAAAGTCCTTTGGCAGTGTGGATCCCAATCAGTTGCCCATCCCAGGGGGCTCTGCCCAGGGGCCCCCCCGCACTCGCTACCCAGGCCTAGGCATCTCCTCCACCGAGCCCCTTCCCCCACCCCGCCCCGATCCTGACCTGCCAGTCAGAACCCCAGCTGGGCCCCAACCTTTTGAACCCAGCCCTGACCTCTGACCTTGGGGGAACCCTAAGGGTCAGACCTGAGCTCCCCCCAGGTTAGCGATCACCAGGGCGGCCTTGGGATAGAGATAAGAACCAGTCTTGCTCCCAACTGACTGCTCCTGTCTCTTGTGAGCGTCTTAGAGAGTATGCTCGGTCTTCCAGCTCATCCTGGCTTTGGAGTGATGGATGTCACAGGACAGAGTTCTACTGAGGTTTTTGGTATCCGTCCGCACTGCCTTGCAGTGGTCCTACATGGCAGCTAGGTGGATGCACGCATCCCTAGCAGTGAGAGCCTCACGCCGCTCTGACTTATGGAAAGGACCTTTGGGGATGGTGGGCGGGACTCAGGTGTTGCTCAGGAAGGTGTGGGATTGCTGGGGGAAGGAAGAAGGGAGGGGGGGCTCCTACCTCTCAAAGCCTTCAGTCAGAGCAGTCATTTGTCCCCTTGACACATAAAAGGGGATGGTGGAGGGAGGTGCATGGGGGTGTAGCGCAGATAGTAGAGTGCTTGCCTAAGCATGGACTGGGAGCCCTGAGCTCAGTTCCCAGCACCTCATGGACTGGAAGGTGTCTGTAACGCCAGCAGTAGGGAGGTAAAGAAGGCAGGCGGATCAGGAATCCAGCATCATCCTTAGCTACGTAGAGTCCAAGGTTAGGCTGGGCTGCTGTATCAAAAAATAAATAAATAAATAAGTAAATAAAATTTTTAAAAGACAGATAAGGGTCAGGAGCTTTATGAACAAAGGTATCCATGCACAAACGTCTGAACTTCCAGAGGCCCAAAGACGTAGGACTGGTTTTGTGGATGTGCCGCCTACTTAGCAGTCCTATGGGAAACCGACCCCCCCCCCCAAAAAAAAACACTTGGTTTAAAGTTCTGCTGATGCTGTCTAGAAAATTCTTCATCATTTTTTTTTAACAAGACCTCCCCCACCTCTTCATTCTGTACTGGGTCTCGAATATTCTGTAGCTAGTCCCTATGGAGAAGTGACTTGCATATGACTCGCTGTGAGTCGAGGGGTCTAAAGCTCGAGCTCTTGAGTATCCCTGCCTTTCTCTTTCCTTTCCCTCTGGTCTCTGGCCCCTTGTGCCTCTGCTTCCCGAGGGCCACACCAGGTCTTGGACTGCCTGGAGTGTGCCAAGCGGTTATAATCAACCCCTGGGAGTTTCCTTGGCAGGAGGAGAGGAGCCTCGCCCACTGGGCTCCGGCTCCCAGCTGCCACATCCCTGCAGCGCTCCCCTCCCATCTATAGTTCTGGGGGAAGGTCATTTCCCAAAGGCTCCATAAAGTTCTCAGGGCGCAGCTTGCCACCGTGTCTGGGCTACAGGCGTCCCCCCGACCTTGCCTATGGTACTAGGATGCTGCACATTCTCCCGGTGGTTTCGGCTCCGCCAACATTCCAGACAAAGGCGGAAGAGAAAATGCAGAGGGAAGGGCAAGGCTGCAAAGCCTGTGATTTGGAGAAGAAAAGATTCAACGAGTGTCTTGAGGAGCCCCCCCCCCCCCACCTTCGCCAGAGGAGCCCATGCCGGTGGGGGACACTGTGGTTTCCAGAAGGAAACCCCACCCCAGGTAGCACAGGCCCCAGGGCAGCTATTTGGTAACCCCCAGTGATCTCTGGTGACACCCTGGGGCCCCACAGGGTGCAGAGCTGCCAGGCGAGGGGAAGGGTTCCTTCCCAGCATGCACCGCTCCCCAGCAGCCAGAACCAGCTGGCCCTACCTGAGATGGAAAGGGCAGACAGCAAATATTTGGCCTTCCGGATGTGTGGAGTGTGAAGGGTTTTTCTCACCCGAGTGGGAAAAGCAGAGCGCTGCTCAGAGCATGGGTGGAGAACTTCCAAAGAAGCTCTTCCCCAAGGTGGGGGGGGGGGCTGGCTTTGTAGGCTTTTCCAGAGGCCCCACCGGTCTCCCAATTACATCTGCTGACTGACAAAGGATCATGGTCGCCCCCTCCCCGCCCCCTGGCTCAAAACAAACATGGTGATGTGGTATCTTATTCAGGAAGGGGTCACTGATGGGCATAGTACTTAAATAAGAAAACATATCTGTTGAACAGTGCAGCCCACCCTCCACTGGGCACCAGGGCCCACTCCGCCAGCCAAGCTGTTTCCACGCTGGGCCCCTCCCGCCTGAGCAGCTGGCCAGGCCTCCCAAGTAGCCATGTCTTTTGATGTAAGCTGGCACCCGACCCCTCTCACATGTAACCCTAGGAGCACACAGCTGTGACCAGCCCCTTAGTGACAAGCCCACCTCGCAGCTTCTCACTGGATTGCCTGAGCTATTAATGGCCACCTGTGAAATAGTTTCCTAGTCACCTTCAGTGACAAGGTCCTGACAGGGGAGCCCTCCCAGGTACCCCAGAAGCAGCCTGGTTGACTACAGAGATGCCAGCGTTGAAACTCAAAGTTCAAAGATACCTGATTTGAGGGTCGGAGACATATCTGCGGTCTTGGCTCTGTCATCTCGCCTCTCAGGGACCCCTCTACTTCTGGGTGGTCCCTGAGGTTCGGGAGGCCAGGGTCTCAGTACCACTTGGGGAGCAGAAGTGACTCAGTGGAGGGTGGTGGGAAGCCTTCAGTGTGAACCTCTGTGTGATGCATGCTCAGTGGCTTGTTGGGAGCAAGGCAGAGCCACACTCAACCACTCCCAATACCAAAGGAACAAGATGGGCCAGCAGGTTCAGAGAGGAGTCTGGAACACCTAGCAAAGGGCAGGGAGGTGGCTGGAGAGGTGGCTTAGCAGTTAAGGCACTTGCTGGCAAAGCCAAAGGATTCAGGTTCAGTTCCCCAGGACCCACGTAAAGCTGGATGCACAAGGTAGCAAATGCATCTGGAATTCGTTTGCAGTGGCTGGAGGCCCTGGTGCACCCATTCTCTTTTTCTCTATCTGCCTCTTTCTCTCCTCCCTCTCTCTCTCTCTCTCTCAAATAAATATTTTTAAGGGGGCTGTGGAAATGGCTTAGTGGTTAAGGCCTTTGCCTAAGAAGCCTAAGAACCCAGGTTCAGTTCTCCAGGTACCACATAAGCCAGATGCACAAGGGGGTGCATGCATCTGGAGTTTGTTTGCAGTGGCTGGAGGCCTTGGCACGCCCATTTTCTCTTTCTATCTGCCTCTTTCTTTCTTTCTTCCTTTCTTTCTTTCTCTCTCTTCTCTCTCAAATAAATAAGTAATACATTAAAAAGTAAATATTTTTAAAAGGAAAGGGAGGGGTAAAAAAGAGTTTGAAAAACATAGCACTATGATCTACACCTGATCCTACCCAAAAGGCCAAGAAACAATAGCACTGCGATCCGAAGCCTGCTGCCCAGCTTGCCTGGGGACGGTTGTGTTCATTCACGAGCTGGAAAGCTACCACCCAAGCCCCTCATCCCAGCCCCATGCCTCTGAGCACTGAAAAGAGCCTGGGCAAGGAAACAAGGAGTGGCTGGTGGCTCAGTCCACAAAGTGTTTGCCGTGCAAGCACGACGACCTAAGTTCAGATCCCTAGATGCCTGGCGCGTGCCTGTCAACCCCAGCGCTCATGAGGTGGAGACAGGAGGGCTGCCGAGGCAAGCTAGCTAGCTAACCTAGCCAAATTGCTGGGTTTCCAGGTTCAGTGAAAAGGCCTGTCTCAGAAAATAAGATGGAAAGTGACTTGAGGGAGACCCCTGACATTAGCCGCTGGCCTCCACCTGCGCATGTGCACTCACGCACACACATATGCATCCCCATATGAACATGCATACCTACTGTATACGTATACATATGCACAAGAGGAAGGGAGGGAGGGAGAGAAAGAGAAGAAAACAGAAAAGAAAGAAAACCAGGAGTTGATGACCAAAAACAAAAAAGAAAGAAAGAAAGAAAGAAAGAAAGAAAGAAAGAAAGAAAGAAGACACCAAATGGTCCTGGAGGCCCCAAGGGTGCAGGTATTAGAGAATGGCTTCACTGAGACATCCCCACGCACATGCACTAAAAAAAAAATAAAATAAAGCCAGGTGTGGTGGCGCACGCCTTTAATCCCAGCACTCGGGAGGCAGAGGTAGGAGGATCGCCGTGAGTTCAAGGCCACCCTGAGACTCCATAGTGAATTCCAGGTCAGCCTGAGCTAAAGTGAAACCCGACCTCAAATAAATAAATAAATAATAAAAAGCTCACCCCGCTGCCCATCTGGGACCGTTTGAAGAGCAGAGTCACATTCCAGAGCTTGTTTGTGAGAAAGGGAAAGGTGCCCTGCCTTGCGATGGGCACTGGTAGAATGCTGGGCCGATTCCACGGACGGGCAGCTGCTCTGGGTGTTAGAACTGGCACCCAGGGCAGCATGATGGGCCATGACACTCGTAGACACACACCACCTGGGTTTAATTGTGTCATGTGTGTGCATGTGTCCAGAGTACTGAGGTCAGCCCAGTCCTGGCACAAACCGGGTTTTTATCTCCGGGGCAAAGTTACTGGACTCCAAGGAGCTTGGTGCCCTCACTCAGGTAGCCTGGATGAGCCCACAAGGTGGTACCAGAGCATGAGCTTCAACAGGTGTTTCTGTCTGCCCATGCCCTGGTACTCATGACGTGTGCTTGTTACATACAACCGAATGCCCCCACTGGGCAGAGATCCTTTAAGCAAGAATCACACCGCAGTCTCCTCAAAACCTATTACAGGAATTAAGATGTTTGCTTTTATGTAGGTGAAGTTTATTGACTGGATGCCATATGTCAGGGTTCTCACGTCTACAGATGTCTAGCAGCTGAGCAAGATACAAAGAAAAGCTCAGACACCGCTCTTTCTCTCAAGGAGCTGTCCCTTGGCTAGGACACAAGATATGTGCTCCTAAATCAGTTTTACAGTGGCAAGTGTCATAAGAGAGGTTTCAAGGAGAGAGCGTGAGGTGAAATCAATTCTCCTCTTAGTTCTCTACCTTTGCTGCTCTTCTTCTGGATGTTCTGTGGCCTCAGACATGGGCTTCTGCTTCTCACTGGTACCCTCCCAAACAGTCTCTCCAGTCTCCTTTGTGGGACATTTAGCAAGAGAGATGGGGCCACACTTCCCTGAGCTCTGGGCCCACATTTCCTGCAGTCGCCATCTTTAGCCCAAGATTCCAAGCCCCTTCTTCACAGTTCAGGTAGAGTGCTTTATTATTATTATATTTTTGGTTTTTTGATGTGGGGTCTCACTCTAGCCCAGGCTGACCTGGAATTCACTATGGAGTCTCAGGGCAGCCTCGAACTCATGGTGATCCTCCTACCTCTGCCTCCCGAGGGCTGGGATTAAAGGCATGCGCCACCATGCCGGGCTTTTTATTATTATTATTAACAGCTTCCATACTTTCAGACAATGAACCATGAGAATCCCCTCCCCCCCCCATTCTCCCCTTCACAAATCCACACTCCATCATATCCCCTCCCTCTCTCCATTAGTCTCTGTCTTATTTTGATGTCATCATCTTTCCCTCCTATTATGAGGGTCTTGTGAAGGTAGTGCTAGGCACTGTGAGGTCATGGATATCAAGGTCAATTTCTGTCTGGAAGAGTGCATTGTAAGCAATCCTACCCTTCCTTTGGTTCTTACATTCTTTCCACCACCTCTTCCGCAAAGGACCCTCAGCCTTGGAAGGTGTGATAGAGATGTTTCAGATGTTTCACATCTTCTCAGCACTATGGTGCTCTTTGGGTCATCCCCAGTAGTCACTGCCATCTGAAGAGAGAAGCTTCTCTAACCAAAAGTGAGAGTGGCATTAATATATGGGTATGAACATTAATTAAAGTGCTTAACAGAGCAGTTTGGTGAGCATCATATCTGCATTTAGCCAGACAAGACAAGCATTATACCAGATGGAGTGCTTTGTAACCTGTCCCAAACCCAAGCTGGACATCTGAGATGTCCTCCATCCTTTCCAGCCAGCACATAGAGAAGATCTGTGGCTACAATGAACCTTCACTGGCTGCATAGCTCTTAGGAAAGTTCCTAGAAGGAGCATGGAGTCAAAGAGGATGATCATTCAAAGTCTGGGGTCAGCGTGCCAGGGATGTCTGCTCAAACCTGCTTACTTCTGCTGGATGGGAGTAAGATGCAGATATGTTAACGGAACCAGTGAACGAGAAAGGAGCTGGAACTCAAGGGGATGGTCTTTTCTGAACTATGCCCACCGCATAGGTGGGGTAGCTTCCACGGTTCCGAGGAAACAAGCTGAGTGCTGACTGGCACCCTGCCCGGGACAAAGAGAGCTGGAGACTCCAGGGCCTGAGGCTGACCCTGGGTGAGGCTGCACTTGGGGTTCAGGATGGATTACAGGTGGGTGGAGGGCAGGTGTGAAGTTTTAGTACAGCAGAGATCAGGAAGAACGTCGGGGACAGGGTCCAAAGGCAGAGCCAGGAGTCATGCTGGTGGGACGGCAACAAGCTTCCTGTCCCAGAGGATGAGTGGGCTGAGCTGTGGCCACCTGCAACGACGAGACCTGCAGCTTCCGGCTAAGGAATTTCACCATAAGTGCGCCTCCGTTCCTGTGGATGGCAGGAGAAGAGTAAAGAAATAACCCAGCCCAGTGCTGACACGACCCAGAATGGCATTCCCAGCGTAGGCACCTCTGAATGCCAGTTCCATACGATCAATAGGTACATGTTTTCCCAGATTGGCAAGAAGTTCCATGGTCAAATAAGTCTGTGAAGCAGAAACTTTGGTGTGTTTTTTTTTGTTGTTGTTGTTTTTTCCATTTTATTTATTTATTTGCAAGGAGAGAGAGAGAGAAGAGAAGAGAAGAGAAGAGAAGAGAAGAGAAGAGAAGAGAAGAGAAGAGAAGAGAAGAGAGACAGATGAAGAGAGAATGGGCATGCCAGGTCCTCCAGCCACTGCAAACGAACTCCAGATACATGTGCCCCTTGTGCATCTGGTTTACGTGGGTCTTGGGGAATCGAACCTGGGTCCTTTGGCTTCACAGACAAACGCTTTAACCGCTAAGCCATTTATCCAGCCCCAACTTTTTTTTTTATGCTTATTATTATTAACAAGATGTCTCATGTGGACATGTCATGTGTTGGTACCCTCTTTTCCCTCGACCCTGTTTCCATTCCGTTAGGGACGCTCCTCAGTGGGGTGGCAGGTATCCCCATGGAGTTGTGATTTATGTGTTGTGGGAGCAGCAGTCAGTTATTTTGGTGGGGGAGGGAATGCCTCAGGGCATGATGTCTCAGCTTGTGGCTCTTACAATCTTTCTGCCCCCTCTTCCACAAAATTCCCTGAGCTGTGGTGGGTGAGTTTTAAGTCTACTTCAGTGATGAGCTCTTAGGAGCCTCTGGATCTCTGCTTTGGTAGGTGTTGAGTGTCCTCAGGGTCTGTCTCCTTCACCCTGGTGCTGATTATCAGGTTCAGCATGGAAGCAGCCCTCTTGCTCCTCTCCCCAGTTCCTCTGTAAATTCAGGTGTGGCTTGGCTGAAGTGCAAGGGGTAGTTTATCTTCTCCAGTCTTGCTACCTTTAGGACCAGGGAACAAGGATCTGGCCTATTTGTTGTTGTTGTTGTTGTTGTTGTTTTGTTTGGGTTTTTTGTTGTTGTTGTTTTTTGCTTGTTTGTTTGTTTGTTTTTCGAGGTAAGGTCTCACTCTAGCTCAGGCTGACCCGGAATTCACTATGTAGTCTCAGGGTGGCCTTGAACTTGGCAATCCTCCTACCTCTGCCTCCTGAGTGCTGTGATTAAAGGTGTGTGCCACCACGCCCAACTCTAAACATATATTTTAATGGGCTTCTCTCTTTTTTTTTTCCAAGACTTTTTGAAATATTTACCAAGAGCTGTTTTTCCACAAAGAATATTTTGGAACTCTTGATCTATTGGACATGCTCTGATGAAATGATTTTCTTGGAAGTTAGAAATTGGTCCTGAGGGTAATGGGAGTTGGGACGTGGTAATAGATGACAATGTGACCAGAGACGGATAGAAAAAGAACACTGACACAGTGGTTGTTACGTTAATCAAACATTTCTAGGGGCTGGAGAGATGGCTTAGTGGTTAAGGCGTTTACCTGCAAAACCAAAGGATCCCGGCTTGACTCTCCAGGACCCATGTAAGCCAGATTCACAAGGGGGCACAACGGGGCACACGCATCTGGAGTTCGTTTGCAGTGGCTGGAGGCCCTGGTGCGCCCATTCTCTCTCTCTGTCTCTCTCTCTCTCTCTCTCTCTCTCTCTCTCTCTCTCTCTCTGTGGAGGACACAGCTACTGTCTTACACACAGGAAGAGGAAACCCAGGGAGGGAGGTTGAGAGTCCTGGGAGAGGAAGCATGGACTTCAAACAGCGAAAACTAGAACATGTCGGGGTAGGACAGACCGGAGGGGACAAAATGGATCAGCAAACTGGTGGCTCACACCTCTCCCATCCCACTGAGCTCCAGGAGCCAGAAGAGAGATTGTCCGTCTTCTTCCGAGTCTCGTGTAGATGTGATGGGGGTGGCTGCTGCGTGAAGTGAAAAGCTCTCGCTCTCATCTCAAGTAGAGGTGACTTCACCCCTGGAGAAGCTGTTTAGAAATGGGGTCAGTATTTAGGATTGTTACAGTGCCCGAGATTGCTCCTGGCATTTATGGGACAAGACTGGAATGCACAATGTCTGTGCAGGGTCTGTAAATGCAGTGTAATAAAAAATGTGTGACCTAAAATGCCAACAGTGTCCCCAGTGAGAATAACTAAGGGCAGGAAAGGGAGGGGTGTTGTGTAGGGAAAGGAGGACTTGGGCTGAAAGGAGAATTTACGCCCAACTTCTGTGGCTCCCAAGAACACAGACGGAGGAAATAGAGGGAGGGTCCAGAGAGAGGAGGTGAGGACTAGAGAGAAGAAGACTGTCCTATAGGACCAATCATAGATTTTTTAATTATTATTATCTGTGTATGTATGTGTGTATGATGTGCATGTATGATGTGGGAGGGGGGGTATACACACATGCCATGGCGCATGTGTGGAGGTCAGAGGACACCTCGAGCTGTTGGTCTCTCATTCTACCTTGTTTGGGACAGCGTCTTTCTTGTTGTTTTGCAGCTGAGAAGGTTAAACTAGTTAGCCTGAAAGCTTGGGGAGTCTCCTGCCTCCCATTGCCATGTGCATGTTGGAATTACAGAATCATGTAATACTGTGACATGTGGCTTTGTATGGGTACTGGGGGGTTCTGAACTCTAGTTGGTGGGCTTGTGGAGCAAGCACCTTTAACCACTGAACCAACTCCCTAACCCCCTAGATGGAGTTTTTAGAACAAACGAGCTAGAAGTAAGTGCGAGAGGAGAGACAGCTACGAGGAAGCTGAGGGTGGCCACTGACTGAAGAGGGGGTTCTCAAAGGAAAGGCCCCGCTTCTTTGGAGCTGAGAGGGCAGAAGATTCCCAGCAGACTACAGACGAGCCCACAAAGGAAGCCGTGGAGAGGGGCCGTGGCAAGAGGATTCTAATGAAAACAATTCTACAAGCTTAATTACAGCGTTCTCCAACCTTAAACTACAGTTGTGCTGCAACTTTAAATATAGCGTTGGCTCCTGAGAGGGCTCCCTGATCTTTATTTTTCCTGCCCCAATTGGCTGTTTGGAAAACTCACTGTGAACTCGGCTGAAGATAATCATCAAAATATGTTCCTTGGAGTGCCCAAAGAAAGACCTTTTATTCAATTCCTCGAATCCACCCACCTCCACTTTCTGACTTACAGTTCCAGAAAAATGAAGGACGAATCAACTATACATTTTTAGTCAATCAAAAGAAAGAAAGCATGCCTCGGTGACCGCAGTTGGGTTAGCAGTTGGTTAGCAGGTTCAGGGTGTTTTCCACCCGCAGAAGGAGAGGTTGAACCTGGTTCAACCCCAAAAGGGTCAGTATCCACCACAGCCAGGTGCCAAGATGTTTACCTTTCAACCAAATGTTCTACCTACTTCTTAGGAGCAAAGGCTTAAAACAAAAATAAGGACTTCCTCTTTTCTAACCATCCTCCCAATATTCCAGTTGGAACATGACCTCAGGTATGAGGCGAACAGAGGCCCTTTTCAAATCTCCAGTGCTTGCTGCTACTTAAACGGGTCTGGATGACAACACTGGCCTTTAAAGGCCAATTGATTTTCTTTTTTTCCAAGCACACTCACTGCCTGCAATTTCTGCTGTATGATAAGATAGAGGGAGCCTGGATATGTTTTCATTAGGAAATTCGTAAGGCTGGCTAGTGGTGTGTGTGTGTGTGTGTGTGTGTGTGTGGAATGAGAGAGGGTATACGCACATGTATGTGTTCTTGTGGTGCCCCATGAGCTCACCTGAAGTGGGGTGCACTCACCTGTGGTGGCTGGAACTGAAATTTGGGTGTCTCCCTCCATTGCTCTTCTGCCTCTTCTTTTTATTATTTATTTTTAATGTCAAGGAGAGAGAGAGAAAGAGAGGGAGGGAGAGAAAGAGACAGAGAGAGATAGAGAGAATGAATATGGACATGCCAGGACCTCTTGCCACTGGAAATGAACTCCGGGTGCATGACCACTTTGTGTTTCTGGCTTTACTGTGGGTACTGGGGAATTGAACCCCAGCTGTTGGGCTTTTCAAGCAAGCCGCTTTAGCCACTGAGCCATCTTTCCAACCCCCAACATCTCTTGTTCGAGCTGGAGTATCTTACTCATCACAGAGCTTGTCATTTTTTTTTTTCATAAACTCTGCTGCTCTATGGGATTGGGGTTACAGATACATGTAGCCATGCCCATCTGTTTATCTTGGTTGTAGAGATTCAAATTCAGGGTGGCCTCGGGCCCCCTCAGGCTTAGGTGTTGACCGTATCTCAATTCCTAGACTAAAGACTGTCCCGAGGATGTCCCCACAGAGGGGCTTCACAAAGGTCCAGGCAAACCTTGTCTTCTCCAGGGTTCTCTTCCAAGACCAGCTCTTCCTGGCTTTGATCCTGAAATCAGCCAAAAGAGGAAGAGAGAGAACGCATGTGTCTGCAAAGCCAAGGCTATTGCGGCCTTCCTGGAAGCCGAGCCTCTCCCCAGACACCTGCATCCTGTTATAGCCAGGCCCTTCCCTGCCCTGTTCCAGACATTCAGCGACTCAGATGTTTTACACTCAGGTGCTGCATAACATTCAGCAAGCCCAAAGTCTTAAATCTTACGGGTGTTCATGCATGACGCAGGCATAAGCCAGAGCCTCATCTCAGAGGGACATAGAAATAAATAAAGGCCAGATTCTACGGAAATGAACTGGTATAACAATGGCGACAACACCCTACCACCACTCCTCTTACCCCTGCGGCCCCCCCAACCCAAGCAGGAGCGCTTTCAGCTTTATGAAAAGAATACCATATCCCTTGCCTAGCCCTAGGGAGAGGAAGGAAGCAGAACCTACATTTGGCTGCTTCCCTTGTCCCTCAACACGTTCATTTCTTGGCAGTTCAAATCTTAGGCCTCTGGCTGGGGAGATAGTTCTGTAGGTAAAATGCTTACATTGCAAGCATGAGGACCTGAGTTCAAACCCCGTAACATACATAAAAATGTTGGGCATAGCCAGGCGTGGTGGTGCACGCCTTCCATCCCATCACTAGGGAGGCAGAGGTAGGAGGATCACCGAAGAGTTCGAGGCCACCCTGAGACTACGTAGTGAATTCCAGGTCAGCCAGAGCTAGAATGAGACCCTACATCGAAAAACAACAACAACAAATGTTGGGCATGGTGGCATGCCCTTGCAATCCCAGTGCTGGGGAAGCAACAGTAGGAGGACTCCTGGAGCTTGTTGGCCAGCCAGTGCAGTCTAATTAGTAAGCTCCGTGCCAACAAGAGATCAGGTCTCAAAAACAAAGGAGGGCAAGCCGGGTGTGGTGGCACACGCCTTTAACTCCAGCACTCGGCAGACAGAGGTAGGAGGATTGCTGTGAGTTCGAGGCCACCCTGAGACTTCATAGTGAATTCCAGGTCAGCCATGGCCAGAGTGAGACCCTACCTCGAAAAACCAAAAAAAGAAAAAAAAAAAAAAAGGTGGACAATGTTCCAGAAGGTGACTCTCAAAATCACCCTCTGATTTCCACACAAACACACACTTGTGCACACACATGTATACACACACACACACACACTTACACAAAATCACCCTTAGGCATCATTTGCCTCAGCTGCTTGAAACCTTTACGAACCCTGGGCATCAACCCTCCCTAGCCATAGAGAACTCTGAGAATAAACCAGATGGGAATCATTTTTTAATTAAAATGAGCTTGTGATCCGATGGAAATATAACCACTTTGCAATATGTTCTTATATTAAATTTCTCAATGGAAATTTTAAACAATGAGCCTGTGGAACTGGAAAGATTGCTCAGTGGTTAAAGCCACTAGCTTGCAAAGCCTAATGGCCTAGGTTTAATTCCCCAGTACCCATGTAAAGCCAGATGCACAAAGTGGCACATGGGTCTGGAGTTTGTTTGCAATAGTAGAAGACCCTAGCAGCCAATTTTCTCTCTCCTTCTTCTTCTTCTCTCTCTCTCTCTCCTCCTTCTCAAATATTTTTTAAAACACAGAAATTTAAACCAAAAAAAAGAGCTTATGCTGGGCGTGGTAGCACACACCTTTAATCCCAGCATTCTGGAGGCAGAAGTAGGAGGATCACTGTGAGTTCGAGGCCACCCTGAAACTGCATAGTGAATTCCAGGTCAGCCTGAGTTAGAGTGAGACCCCACCTCAAAAAACCAAAAAACAAAAACAAAACAAAACAACAACCAAAAAAAGAGCTTATAATTAAAACAGCAGTAGATATCTAGGTCTTCTCCAAGAGTCAGCAAGCTGTCTTTTCTGACACCTACTGTGACATCAGCCCTGGGCCGACCAGGGCCTGAGGGAAAGTTGTCCCAGTACCTACCTGGAGGAGGAGACAAGGTGATGAGAGGTGTGACACATAACCAGATGTCAGGTCTCGGTGGAAGGGTCCTGTCCCAGCCCCATGGCTCTCCTGAGCGGAGATGTGCAACTCTACAGACTCACAGTATGGGTGCCACTCCGCATTCTTGGACAAAGAACCCCTAACCAGCTAGTGGGTCACTCAACATCCCCGAGCCCTTGTCATGTGGTGGGAGGGTGGGTGTGATTCTGACTTGTAAGTCCCTTTCTCACTCTCAGCCTGTAATTGTCTATCTCTGAAAACCCTTCTGAGGGCCAGGGCAACCAACAAAAAGTCAGACAGTCCAGAAGGCTGGACAGTAGGAAGATGAAGGAAAATTCTTCTCCCATCTCGGTGGACCCCGCGTGGCCCAGCACCAGGGAGGAGGCCGGGTTCCCATCTAATCCATCACCCTCTGATCACTCACAACTCTTGTCTTCCACCAGACCTTTCCCATTCTTCACGTCTGTATGTTCATCGGCTCTCTGGCCGGAATTGGCTCTGTGAGATGGGGACGCACTGGGTTTGTGCTCACAAAGGTTTGGCTTGAGAAAACCCCACATAAGCTTTGGATTATCTTCTCATTAACGTGAGCAAGGCTAAGGCGGCGCGTTGCTGTAGCGTTCCAGCAATAGGTGAATGAGTCCCCGGGCGTGGATGAACAGGAAGTCCAGGGATTAGGAAGAGGAGAAGCCCTCTTTGGGGTCCAGGGAGTGCCGTGAGTTATGGAGCTGAGATGTCATCACGGGGAAGAGGGCCAAACACAAATGAACCCCTAGTCTAGAGAGAGCCGAGCTGCGGCTGGCAGCTGTGGCTTCCTCTCCAGTGGGCCACTCCTTGCAGAACCGGAAGGTGGTCATCATTAACTCCCACTTGCTAATGACAGGCAATTTAAGGGGCTCTCACTGGGGGAAGCAAGGTTAAGACAAAGCTGCACATTCTGGGAGGGGGTGTTTGCTGAAGGCTGGTGTCAGCCGAGCTTGATTTAAGTCATCCCAGATTCCTTGCAAGGGCTGTAAACAGTGAAGTGATGAAATTGACTCTGGAGCCAGAACAGGGAGGAGGCCCTGTCACGAGGGGAGGCCAAAAAGCAACACCAAAGGGTGGGGAAAAATGAGGGACAGGGACAGAAAGGCGCCTCTGCTCTCAGGAAGGGAAGGGGGGATCTCCCTGCTGGGGTTCCCAGGGAGCGATCTGACTGCCCATCTCACAGTGTGCTATTGCAGAGTTCATGGGGTGTGGGGGGGCTGGGAAATGAGAGGCCCTGGGCTAGCCGGTGAGGTTTGGGTCAGATAAGCAGAGAAGACCCAAGGAATTCTAGTCTGCCTTGTCCAAAGCATTGGCTTATGGGCAAGAGGTCATCAACCTGTAGCTGCCTGGGCAAACTGTCTTTGTGAACTGTCTGTTGTCATGTGGATCACAGCCCATGTTGCAAAGTAAGGCTGAAAAGGTTGATTTCTAAGGAACTGTGTAAAAAGGATGTATGCTACCCCATATACCATGTTTCTCATCCCTCCTTTCCTTCTCTCACTCTATCAGTCTTCCCCAAAACACTTACGCACACCCTCACTCACACAGGGGCATTCACACCCACATGGTATTACCAGCAAGAAGCCACCTGGAGCCTGTTACCCTGGAGGGGAAAAGCCAGGATTCAGAAAGCTTTCATACTAGCTGGCCCTGTAACTTTAGCCAGACATGAATAACCTCACCATGTAACCGTCCCAGCAAGGGAGGCGATATTCTAAAGAGAAACACATGTGCTATTCCCTTTAGCTTACAAACTACTCAAACAATGGACCTCAGGGGATTGGAATTTCCAGGGAGTCTCATACTAGTAACGGCTAAACCTGGTGCCAGCCAGAGGGGGAGCTTACTCTCTGGAAAGACTCCATCCTTCTGACCACCTGTCAGACCACCTTGCAGGAGAGACTGGAGCGGAGACAATGACAGGCCAGTGATGACAAGGATCACACCTTGACCAGGATTGCTCAGTGACACATGCTGTTTGCCTTCCATTTAGACCTAAGCCTCATGTCAGGACCCCGAAGATGGACTTAGTAGGGGAGGTCACTAGACCTCTTTACTTGTTCACACACACAGGGACGGTGGGGGAGGAGAAAGAGAGAGTTTCCTCACAATTCAAATCCTCAGACTAATTTTTCCCTGCATCTCTTTCTCTCGTGCTACTTGTAGGGATCAGAGAGGCCAGTGGAGGTGGGAGTACTTCCTAACTTCAGCCTCCCTTAGCGCAGTATGTCTGGAAGTGAGCCGTAACCTTGATCTTGAGCTCGTCAGGTGGTTCTGGGTCCAGAAGCACACATGCAAAGTCACTCAGAGGCTCATTTGGCATCGGGATTGTTGAGCTCTTCTCCGGGCCAGCCACTGTGCTAGACAGGCACAGTCACTGCCCCTGGGACTTAAGCCCTGGGGTAAGAACTGGCTACCGCACTCTGTGAGGGGAGAGACCAGAGCCCTGGAAGCGCGTACAGTGAGGAATTTACTCAGTGACGCTTGAATGATGCTGAGCGGAACAGTGGTGACGGTTCACCTGGGGTCCGCCTCGGACCCTGCTCCAGTGAAGGTATTCAGTGCTGCCTTCACTTAGCACGTGTTCCTGCCTTCTTTGTGCCTCAGCAGCCCAGATGATCACAGAGGTCACAGCACAGCGTTTTGGGAAATGAGGTCACAAGTGCCACAAGGGCCCCAGGATGCAACCCAAGATGGCTATTGGTCAATGTCCAGAGCCCGTCAGGTCCTGCCTGCTCAGTCCTGTGCCCGTTCCTTCTCATTTCTACCCACCAATCTCACAAGTAGAAGAAATATGCTTCTGAGAACTTTGTAGAACCTTTGCTCCTTACCCTCAGTGGTGGTCAGTGTTAATGGTTTTTGCACGTACATACGTGTGTGTGTTATGCATGCATGTGCTTGTGTTCATATGTATGTGAGCACAAATGTGTGTGCTAGTCCACTTCTGTGTCTGGAGGCCAAAGGACTACCTTGGGTGTTATCCTCAGGAATCCCATCTATTCTTTTTTTTAAATTTTTGTTTATTTTTATTTATTTATTTAAGAGTGACAGACAGAGAGAGAAGAGGGAGAAAGAGAGGGGGGGGGGGCAGATAGAGAGAAAGAGAGAATGGGCGTGCACCAGGGCCTCAGCCACTGCAAACGAACTCCAGATGCATGAGCCAACTTGTGCACCTGGCTTACGTGGGTCCTGGGGAATCATACCTCAAGCCAGGGTCTTGGGTTTCACAGGCAAGTGCCTTAACTGCTAAGCCATCTCTCCAGCCCCCATCTTCTTTTTGAAACAGGATCTCTCATTGCCCTTGACCTTACCAATTAGGCTAGACTAACTACCCAGTGAGCTCTAGGGATCCTCATGTCTCTACCTCACCAGTGCTAGGATTATAGGAGCACACCACCATGCTGGGCTTTTTAACGTGGTTACTGGGGACTGAACTCAAGTCCTCATGCTTGCAAGACAAGTACTTTACCCACTGAACCATCTCTCCATCTTTCAGTTCAAATCTGGGCTTCCCCACTTACACTCTGTATACTTTTAGGCAACAGTCTTAACTCCTTTGGTGCTCAGTCTGTCCATAAAAGTGATATTTGAGACTGCAAAGTTTATAGGATTACTGTGAAGACTGCCTTGAGGTCAGGCCCAGCACCTTATCAAAGTTCTAAACGAAGCAGAGAAAAGCAAACTTGGAGCTTCTGCTTCTAACATTGTCTCAGGCTTTAGAATTTAGGTCTTAGATCACTGACAAACATTGCTAAATGTGTAGCCAACGTTGGAAGAAAACAGAAGTCCCCAAGAACCAAACAAAGCAAGCAAAAAAAAAAAAAAAAAAAAAGAAAGAAAGAAAGAAAGAAAGAAAGAAAGAAAAGAGGGCTGGAGAGATGGCTTAGCGGTTAAGCCCTTTCCTGTGAAGCCTAAGGAACCTGGTTCAAGGCTCAAATCCCCATTACCCACATTAGCCAGATGCACAAGGTGGCACACGTGTCTGGAGTTCATTTGCAGTGGCCGGAGGCCCTGGCGCACCCATTCTCTCTCTCTCTCTCTCTATCTTCCTCTTTTTCTCTCTCTGTCTGTCACTCTCAAATAAATAAATAAAAATAACAAAAAAAAAAATTAAGAAAGGAAGAGAAAGAAAAGAGAAAGAATAACTAACTGTGTAGTGCCCTGTTATGAGCACATACCACAGCATATCTAACCAATCTGCTTACACATCTAGATAGTCTCCAATGTTTGGAGTCATAAATAATCATACAAGAACCAGCTTTGTCAGATGTATTTTCACAATGTTAGAGGTGTATGTTGGAGATTAAAGTCACAGAAGTATGATTACTAGGTCAAAGGGTAAATGCAAGGTCAAACTCCCCTCCAAAGAGCACGGGTCATATTTTTCAAACCCCTCCACGACAGCCCTGACCACAAGCATACTGTTAAACCTCTGAATTTTCCCTGTATGATGCTGAAAGTTGAATATCTTTTCATCTGCTCAAGGGACACCTTATGCATCTTTCCATAATTTATTCAGGTCTTTGGACCATTTTTTTTTTGGAAGGACTTTTGGTCCTTCCTTCATTTTTTGACTTTATAAAAAGCTCTTTACAAATGTGATATCTTAGCTTTCTTTCCATGACATGTGTTATGAGAATTTTCTTTGTTTTATTTTGCTTATGATGTTTTCTTTTTTCTTTTTTTCTTTTTTCTTTTCTTTTCTTTCTTTATTTATTTATTTTTTTGGTTTTTCGAGGTAGGGGGTCTTACTCTAGCCCAGGCTGACCTGGAATCACTATGTAGTCTCAGAGTGGCCTGAAACACATAGCAATCCCCCTACCTCTGCCTCCCGAGTGCTGGGATTAAAGGTGTGCACCACCACGCCCTGCTGATGGGTGGTTTTTTCCCAGGTAAAGGTGTTTTCACTTCACTGTCATATAGTTAATCTTATCTCTCTTTTATTCTCTGGATTTGGAAATGAAGTTTAAAGAAAACCTCTAGTAAGGACAAGCGGAAGTTCCTCTGACCATGGAGAGGGTCCCTTTAAAGGAGATACTGATAACTCTAGCCCCTTCCTCTTTCTCTCTTTGCATCTGGCCTATGATATAAATAGTTTTGCCACATGGTCCCACCACGAAATGCTACCTCACTACAGGCTCCAAAACAATGGCGACAACTAGTCATAGACTGGAAATCCCAGAACTGTGAGCCAAAATAAACCTTTTTCCTTAAGTTAATGATCTCAGGTAGCTTGTCACAGTAACAGAAAAGTGATGGATACACAAAGGCCCCAGCATTTTTGTCAGCTTGTCGGGATATAGTGATGTACGATGTGATTAGCTGTTACAAGCGGGCACTTTTAAATTTTGACAAATGCATATGGTGGTGGTAGCATAAAACATTTCCATCGCCCCCGAAATTCTTCCCGTCACTTTCCAACTTCGAGCCCCTTGCTACTGTAGACATACCTTCTATCTCCCTGTTTTTGCCTCTTCTGGGATTTCACCTACATGGAATCCTACAGCATGTACTCTTTGTGTCTGTCTTCTGCGTATAATGATTTTGCAATTCATCCACGTCGCTCATGCATCAGCCCTGTGCGTATGTTGGAGAATGAGAAGACGTGGAGTTAGAGCAAACAGCCAGCTCTTCTGTACTTTTTGCTCCGCACCCAGGGATCTGAACAGCAGGTGGACCTTGGTGTCTTCCCAGCTCAGGCTGATGAGGAGACAAGAGATGGGTGGGACATCCCCCCACCCACCATCACCACACACTTTTCTTAGCCACATATGGTCACCTGGACCTCAGGGGCCCAGGTAGACATGAGATGTAGGGTTTGGAACCACATAGCAAGCTGGAGAAGGATGGACGTGGCCTGGAGGTTTGACGGCCCTGGATCTGTTGCAGCGAGATCAGCTGGCAGCGACGGGGATACGCTGTGCATTACCGAAGAGGAGCTGGCGGGTGAAGACGAAGACATGCCGTCCTTCCCATGCACCCAGCAAGGTAAGGGCTCAAGGGGATCCCCATCTCCTCTCTGGTCTAAAGTACTCCCTATTCCCTCTTCCAGGCCGATAGATGGTCTGTTCCACTATATGGCTTCAAAATCCTGGTTTTCATTTCAATATTTCATTCAATATTTCAATATTGTCTCCTGAAGAGTGAAAAGAGGAGCTGTGTGGCCCTACTGTGCTGTATGGATGACATAAGTGCCATCTGTCTCCAGGATCTGTGTCAGGGAGCCCTGCCCTCTCCTCCAGGGCCTGTGCCCTTCCTTGTCTCCCATGCCACCCGAACTGCTATTGGACCAGGCCCCACAGGGGCATTTGGTACAGGGTACAGTTACCTCTACTTTGGCCATGCATTGTTCTCACATGCATTGTTCTCACCCAGCAATGCCCAAGGGCAACCCTCAGAAATTCAGATTTAATTGGGTATGGCATTTGAGCCAGGTGCCAGGATTTTTTTTTTTTTTTTTTTTTTTTTTTTTTTTTTGGTTTTTCAAGGTAGGGTTTCACTCTAGCTCAGGCTGACCTGGAATTCACTACGTAGTCTCAGGGTGGCCTCGAACTCCACAGCTATCCTCCTACCTCTGCCTCCCAAGGGCTGGGATTAAAGGCAGGCGCCACTACGCCCGGCAAGGATTTTTGATCACTTCTGGAATTTATCATGTGCTGATAAGTTGAGACCATCTTGGGGCTTTCACAATCAGGGCCACCTGAATTCCCGTGGGGCACTGATCACCTGTCAGAGTTTCCAGGAACACCTAATCCCCCTCCTCCCTCCATGCCAGCAGCAAGACCGGTGCAGCATAATTATTTGTTTGTTTTTTCAGGAGAACCGTTAGTCACTTGTGGAGACTGGTGACCCACCTTCTGGCATGCTTGTAACTGGGGATTCTCCAGGTGTGGGACTTTAGGTGTCCAAACAAGGCGTCCCTACTAAGGAATTCCGGTGGCAGGAGAGTTTCAGCATGGCAGCCCAGAAGGTCCTGGGAAAATTGGAATACATTGGTCACTCAATGGGGCAGCCAGGCTGCCCATGTAGTAGCTGCATCTGTCCACTCCATGAGCTGAATGAAGATACTGCAGAGAGGAAACAATGATATCAGTGGGGATGGGGGTCCTTTGAAGACTCTGTCTCTGTCTCCTCTACTCCAGAACATTCTAGGGCCTAAGAAAGGCAATAGGACAAGTAGAGAACGAAGGTGGAGAACTTCCCTGGTTTGAATGTGACCAGGCAGGCCACAGCAGGAACATGGACCTGATTCTTCCACTCCATCCTTAGCCTCTCTCTACCCTCTTCCTTTTCCCCACAGGCCAGCCAGGGCCCCGCTGCAGCCGCTGCCAAAAGAACCTGTCTCTGCACACGTCGGTGCGGATTCTGTACCTCTTCCTGGCTCTGCTCTTGGTAGCTGTGGCTGTGCTGGCCTCGCTGGGTAAGTCAAGGACTCCCCAACCCTGGCTGCAGGGAAGCAACTGTTTTAAGATTCCTGCACTAACAATACCCCGGCAAAGAAAACCACTCAGCATCCATAATCCATGATCCCTACCAACATCTTTCTCGCTAGGATATCTTAGTGGCTCATCTCCACTGGGAAGGCTAGCTTCTAATCTCTGCTTAAGAATTAGCTGTGTGGTAACCGGGCATGGTGGCACACGCCTTTAATCCCAGCACTCGGGAGGCAGAAGTAGGAGGATTGCTGTGAGTTTGAGACCACCCTGAGACTCCAGAGTGAATTCCAGGTCAGCTTGGTCTAGGGTGAGACCCTACCTCGGGAAAAAAAAAAAAAAAGAATTAGCTGTGTGGACTGGAGAGATGGCTCAGAGGTTAAGGCACTTGCCTGCGAAGCCTGAGGACCCAGGTTCGATTTCCCAGTACCCACATAAGCCAGATGCACAAGGTGGTGCATGCGTCTGGAATTTGTTTGCAGTGCCTAGTGGCCTGTTGCGCCCATATTCTCCCTCTATCTCTCCCCTCCTCTCTCCAATAAATAAATAAATACATAAATAAATAAACATTTTTTTAAGAAATAAGCAAAAAAAAGGGCTGGAGGGGTGGCTTAGCGGTTAAAGCACTTGCTTGCTAAACCAAAGGACCCAGGTTTGATTCCCTAGGACCCACGTTAGTAGCCAGATACAAGCACAAGGGGATGCATGCATCTGGAGTTTGTTTGCAGTGGCTGAAGGCCCTGGTGCACCCATTCTCTCTCTCTCTCTCTCTCTCTCTCTCTCTCTCTCTCTCTCTCTCTCCCTCCCTCCCTGTCTCTCTTTCTCTGTCAAATAAATAAATAAATAAAATGTTTTTAAAAAACAAGAAAATTAACAGCAATAATAAAAGAATTAGCTATGTGGGCTGGAGCGATGGCTCAGAGGTTAAGGCGCTTGCCTGCAAAGCTGAATGACATGGGTTCAGTTCTCCAGTACCCACATAAAGCCAGATGCACGAAGTAGTGCATGCATCTGGAATTCATTTGCAGCAGCTAGAGGTCCAGGCATGCCCATTCTCTCTCTCTCTCTCTCTTTCTCTCTCTCTCTCTAATAAACAAAACATTTAAAATAAAAAGAAGCAACTTAAGGCAGGGAGGAATTATGTGGCTTACAGTTTGAGAGCATACATTTCATCCTGGCAGAAGGCATGGCCGCGGGAGTGTGAGGTGGCTGGTCACGTGTGAAATGCAGTCAGGAAGTACAGAGCAGATGGGAACTGGGAGCAGGCTATAACCCCTCACTGACTCACTTCCTCAGCAAGGCTCTACAGAGTTTTACAACCTTCCAAGATGGTGCCACTGACTAGGGAACCAAGTATTCAAACACATGAGCTTGTTATGGGGGGGACATTTCACATCCAAAGCATCACGCTGTTTGTAAGTGAGGGAAATGTCTAAACAAGTCAATACATAATTGCCCAGTATGAAATGCACAGAGAACAGGGTGAATTCCTTGATATGACTACTTGGCTATTGGTTTGGAAGTCGACTTCACTGAAGCCTTGAAGTAGGGATGGGCATGATGAGGCCCTCTCTCTGTCTGTTCCTCCATCTATCCACGGGCTCTATCAGCATTTGATTGTTCCTATGTCCTCTTGACAGCCCTGGGATACACACTGTTCACTAGAGACCAGAGATCCCAAATCATTTGAAGTCATGAAAGTTAAGAGCCCTTAAAAGCCACAGAAGTCACCAGCTCCACATTTCCATTTTATTTTATTTTTTAATTACTGCCAACTTCCATTACCACACTTTTCATTTTATAGATGACTCCATTCAGCTCTGGGAAGGTTAACTGACTTGCCCAAAGTCATCCAATAAACAATATCCATTTGGTTCTAGAAGCTGGGTCTAGACACAGCTCTGGGTAATGCTAACTCTATCCCACCGCATTTGCCCTTCACAGAATCTTCCATGCTACCTACACCGTCCTGCCACTGCTCATGCTGGAGACATCACAGTGCCCCGTGTCACTGAGGTGTGCCTAAGGCTTGGCCAACATGACACCTTTAATAGGATTCTAGACTACCGTGAGGTATAAGCTGGAATAAGCTTTTCTAGAAGACATCCTGAACCAAGGATTCCAAAGATAGTCATGTTCTTTGACCCAAATTCTATGGGCATTTATTCTGAGAATATCATGAGCACACAGCCATCATATATAAGGATTATTTCTATGACGAGTATTAGTAATACTTCTGTATCAAAATTTATTTATAAGATTAGGACAATAGATGCATTAATTGTCCCCCAAAATAGAGGATTTCTATGTCACTGCTACACTACATACATAGAACATGATGCAGATAAGAAAAGAAATAAGTCTCCTAGGAAGAGGGTGAACAGTTTCAGTTGCAGGACAGATGATTAAAAAAAAATAATGCCAGGCTGGAGAGATGGCTTAGCGGTTAAGGTGTTTGCCTACAAAGCCAAAGGACCCAGGTTCAATTCACCAGGACCCATGTAAGCCAGATGCACAAGGTGGCACATGCATCTGGAGTTCATTTGCAGTGGCTGGAGGCCCTGGAGCTCCCATTCTCTCCCTCTCTTTCTCTCTCTCTCTTTCAAATAAATAAATAAAAATAATGTTTCAAAAATAGTTTAAAGAGCCGGCCATGGTGGCGCACACCTTTAATCCCAGCACTCGGGAGGCAGAAGTAGGAGGATCGCCATGAGTTTGAGGCCACTCTGAGACTACATAGTGAATTCCAGGTCAGCCTGGGCCAGAGTGAGACCCTACCTCAAAAAACCAAAAGAGAAAAAAAAAAAGTTTGAAAATGCCTTCTCACCAATGATGGCTGCTTTTAAACCAAGAATCTGTCCCCAGTGTGACTCTGTTTCCCTCCAGTTTTCAGGAAGGTGGACTCTCTATCAGAAGACATCTCCTTGGCCCAGTCCATTTACAATAAGAAACTCATGTCGATGCAGGAAAATCTTCAAGGACTGGGTAAGGGCTGCTGTTGGGATATGACAATAACTATGAAGTAAGGCCAGCACTCATAGGTGTGGGGCAGGACCCCCCCCCCATGCTTTCTGTGGATAGACAGCCTTCACCCACTTTCTACACACAAGATCAGGATATCCATGGCTCCCTGCTTCCCTCCCTAGCAGAATACCATATATCCAAAGAGAGCTGCAACTTTGAGATATACCCAGGACTGGTTAGGGGTTCCATATGGGGTATACATCTACTCAGAGTCCATCGACTCCATTTCATAAACATGCTCATGCATATCAAATGGTTTTTTGAGAAAGAGAGAATGGGCCTCAGGGCCTCCCGCTGCTGCAAAGAACTCCAGATGCATTTGCCGCTTTATGTGTCTGGCTTTGTGTGGGTACTGAGGAATTGAACCTGGGACAGCAGGCTTTGTAAGCAAGCCTTTAGCTGCTGAGCCATCTCCCCAGCCCTGACATTATTTTTAAGACATTGTAAAGCCTTCTGACATACAGCCCTTCGCTAGGCACTGCGGGAAGCCATGGCACAACCCATGATGCCTCTGTGTCCTCTGCTGCGATCAGGAGCTTGCTACAGCAAATGATACCGGAGAAGCCATAGCAGATGGGTTTAAAGGTGATCCGGGACCTGGGAATACAGCTCACTGTGTAAAGTGCTTTCCTTGCAAGCATGAGCACCTGTGTCTCATCCCCAGATCCCATGTTTTAAGAGCCAGGTGTGGGGCCTGGAGAGATGGCTTTGCAGTTCTAAGACACTTGCCTGTGAAGCTGAAAGACCCAGGTGCTATTCCCGGTACCCACATAAGCCAGATGTACAAGGGGGCGCATGCATCTGGAGTTCATTTGCAGTGGCTGGAGGCCCTGGCATGCCCATTCTCTCTCTCTCTCTCTTTCTCTCTCTCTCTCTCTCTCTCTCAAATAAATAAATAAATAAAATATTTTTTAAAGCTTGTGGTAGAGCATTGCTGGGGAGGCAGATGGAGTCAAGTAGATCACTGGCTCTTGCTTAATAGTCAGTCTAGCTTAATTGGAGAGTTCTTGGCTAATGGGAGACCCTGTCTAAGAAAAAGGTGGATGGTGCCTGAGGAACAACACCTGAGGTTGCTCTGTGCCTCTCCATGCACACACACACACACACACACATACACAGAGAGAGAGAGAGAGAGAGGAGTGGGAGGGAAAGAGTAAGAATCTGTTCTGCTACAAATACAAAGTCTTGGGCTGTCACTTGATAACAGGTATTTGGTAAGCCATTCTCTGTGCCTCATTCCTTGTGAGTCACAAAGAGAAAAATCCCTGGGTCACCCTCCCTACAAGTATGCTGTGAGGGTCAGAAGTGCTTTGGAGTAAGCCGTCACAGGACACTGAGGGAAGAGCAAGGCCCAGCGAATCCTGGCAGGATGAGCTGCATTGAGCTGGTGTCTCGGGAGTCTCCATGCTCTGTAAGCCCTCCCCCACAAGACTGAGGGAAGAGCATCCCTGGGGTACTCCCCATATATAGTATTTTTAAAAGTACTTTGGAGAAATTTTATTTAAAAAAATAGACACAGAAGGTTCTCAGACACATCAGAACATTTACTAAGTTCTGTTCTTGAGAATGCAGACATGGGCTGGAGAAACAATCCAAAATCCTGCATTTCAGATAATAAAGATGAAATTCCATGTGGATAACAAGGCTTTTCCAAGAATTTCATAGCCAGATTTAGGAAAGGAAGCAGAGCCAGGAAGCCACTTGTCAATTCCTTATGCCGGGGATATTTAATTCCAGGTGGCACCATTGTCCCATGGTTGGTTGGTTTTGTTAACTCAGAACGTTTTCCCCCTTTGTCTCCTTAAGACCCCAAAGCCCTGAACAACTGCTCCATCTGTCGTGAGGCTGGGCAGCTGGAGCAGGAGATCAGGAAGCTGCAGGAGGAGCTGGAAGGCCTTCAGAAGATGTTGCTAGCCCAGGAGGCCCAGCTGGAGCAGACCTCCCAGGCTCATGAGCTGCTCTCCACCACCAGCAGTCAAATCTCCCAGGAGATGGGCAGTTGTTCTTTCTCTGTCCACCAGGTCAACCAGTCTCTGGGGATGTTCCTGGCACAGGTGAGGGGCTGGCAGGCCACCACCACGGGCCTGGACCTCTCTCTGAAGGACCTCACCCAGGAGTGTTATGATGTCAGGGCTGCTGTGAATCAGATCAACTTCACTGTGGGCCAGACCACGGACTGGATCCACGGGATTCAGCGGAAGACGGACGAGGAGACCCTGACCCTACAGAAGATGGTAACTGATTGGCAGAACTATACCCGGCTCTTCGGGGGCCTGCGCAGCACTTCCGCTAAGACTGGAGAAGTGGTCAAGAACATCCAGGCCACCCTGGGGGCCTCCTCACAGCGCATCAGCCAAAACTCCGAGAGCATGCATGACCTGGTGCTGCAGGTCATGGGCTTGCAGCTGCAGCTGGACAATATCTCCTCCTTCCTGGATGACCACGAGGAGAACATGCACGACCTCCAGTACCACACCCGCTATGCCCAGAATCGCACCGTGGAGAGGTTCGAGTCACTGGAGGGCCGCATGGCTTCTCACGAGATTGAAATAGGCACCATCTTCACCAATATCAATGCCACCGACAACCACGTGCATAGCATGCTTAAGTACCTGGACGACGTTCGGTTGTCCTGCACGTTGGGCTTCCACACCCACGCCGAGGAACTCTACTACCTGAACAAGTCCGTCTCCCTCATGCTGGGCACCACCGACCTGCTCCGGGAGCGCTTCAGTCTGCTCAGTGCCCGGCTGGACTTCAACGTCCGCAACCTCTCCATGATCATGGAGGAGATGAAGGCTGTGGACACGCAGCATGGGGAAATCCTGCGCAATGTCACCATCCTGAGAGGTGAGAGCAAGGGGAGGCAGGGTGGCCACCAAGCTCCATGGGGCCTGGGGCACCTTGGCAGATACAGGAGGAGCTGGCTTTAGAGGAAACTCCTAGAGGACTAACACAAGCCTGTAAAAAATAAATGTCCAGGACAAGGACAGAAACAAATGTCCTTGAGAGCTGGGCATGGACATTACATCTGTAATCCCAGCATTCAGGAGGCTGAGGCAGGAGAATTCCTATGAGTTCAAGGCCAGCCTAGACTATATAGTAAGTTCTAAGCCAACCTGGGATACATAGTGAAACCCTGTCAAGAAAAAAAAACAAACAGAAAGAATTGGAAGGAGGGAGGGAGGGAAGAAGGAAAGAAGAAAGGGAGGCAGGGAGGGAAGAAGGAAGGAAGGAAGGAAGGAAGGAAGAAAGGAAGGAAGGAAGGAAGGAAGGAAAGAAGGAAGGAGGGAAGGAAGGGAGGGAGTGAGGGAGGGAGGGAGGACGAACTATGTCAGTCCTTGAAAATCACTTTGTGAAGGTGTGACGGCCCCTCTGAATCCCATCACTCTGGTGAACTCCCCCCCCCGCCCCCATTTTCATCCCCTACCTGGGTGCTCTTGAATTTCTCAGAATTCTCCAGCGAAACGGAACCAATAGTGTATAGATGCTAGATAGCTAGATAGACAGACAGTCAGATGAACATCATAAGGAACTGGCTCATGTAATTCTGAACGCTGGTAAGTCCAAGTTGAGGAGATGCCAGGAAGGAATGGGTCCTCTTGCCCAAGGGAGGGCCAGTGCTTTGTTTTACTTGGGTTTTCATCGGCTTGGATGAAGCTCACCCGACTGAGGAGGAGCAATCTGACTTTCTCAGTCTGCTGGTGTTAACATCAATCTCATCCATAATTGCCCTTACAGAATTACCCATACTGAGTTTTAGATTTAGGTGTAGCAAATATGTAGGTATAGCAGACCGCTTCAGGTCTCTGGAATGAACCTGCAAACCAGGCACAGCTTATGGGAGGAATGGCATTTATCTGAAGCTCACAGATCCAGGAGACGTTCCGTAATGGCGGAAGAAGTTGCCTCCCCGCTCCCCTTCACTGATGCAAGCAGAGAGAGAGAGAGAGAGAGAGAGAGAGAGAAACCACCAACACCATAAGCAAGCACATTTTAGGAGCAGGAGGCAGGACTCCAGCAAAGCTCCCCAGCACTTTGCTTATCTTTGGTTGGAATGCAGATCAACCTTAAGGCTGGATCCCAGAATCCACCCACAGTGTCACCTCTTTCAGCCAGGTGGCTGGAGCTCTAAATTACAAGCTTAAATAAACTCTTGTATCTATTGGGGGACATCCATCCAAACTACCACACTAGGTAACCCATGACCTAATAAAATTGATACAGAACATTCTCCATCACAAAGCTACCCCTTCTCAGCTTTTCGCCCATACACATTCCCTTAGACCACCATTCTTAATCTCCAAATAATGATAATAACGAAGTCATAACTGTTACCACTATGATACAACCAAAATATACCAATACTTTTCCCTAGTATAAGAAAGTACTTGAACATTTCATCTCAGCACTCAGGAGGCAGAGGTAGGAGGATCGCCATGAGTTCAAGGCCACCCTGAGACTACATAGTGAATTCCAGGAGAGCCTGAGCTAGAGTGAAACCCTACCTTGAAAAAAAAAACAAAAAAAAAAAAAGAAAGAAAGAGGAAGGAAGGAAGAAAGAAAAGGAAAGTACTTGAACAATTTTTACTCCTCTCCTATATAGCTCAAATACTATGATATAAAGTCAATATACATGCTTTAAGGGCTAGGTGATGGAATAAGGAAGGAGAGGAAAGTTTAAGTTATACATACGCATAGATATATTCATTAAAAAGTAAGGAGGGAGGGCTGGAGAGGTGGCTTAGCGGTTAAGCACTTGCCTGTGAAGCCTAAGGAAACCGGTTCGAGGCTCAATTCCCCAGGACCCACGTTAGCCAGATGCACAAGGGGGCGCACGCGGCTGGAGTTCGTTTGCAGTGGCTGGAGGCCCTGGCACTCCCATTCTCTCTCTATCTCTATCTGCCTCTTTCTCTTTCTGTATGTCTCAAATAAATAAATAAAAATAACCAAAAAAAATTTAAAGAAAAATGTAAGGAGGGGGCAGGCGAGGAGGCTCAGTCAGTAAGCGTGCTTGCTGCACAAACACGAGGACCTGAGTTCAGTCTTCAAGCCCCTCATGTAGAGCTGCGCACGACTGCGTACTCCTGTAACCCCCAGTGCTGAGTAGGGCGGAGACAGGAGGATCATGGGGACTGCCTGGCCAACCAGTCTAACTGAGAAAATGGCACAAGCCCCACGTCCAGTAAAAGACGTTGTAACTGAGTAACTGTGAAAGGGTAACTGAGAGTGCCCCATGTCATCCTCCGGCCTCCACACGTGTGCACGTGGCCCACACGTGCACGTGTGCTCACACACATAAGGAGGCAATAAATGCTTGTGACAATAGCAGTCCTTATTTTTGTAACTGGTCTGTGGTCTACTACCCGTTCCAAATTTCCTTTGCCCTCAGCAAGCACCCCGGTGAGTCATGGTTGTTTACCTGTTAGATTGATCCAAGACCATTTCTGAAGGCTCCTGGCCATTAATATTCATGCCTGGCTGGGGTTATGGAGGCTTCCCACTGACCTTAACCACAGGGCATGGCCTTGCTAAGGGTCGCTCTGAGAGAGCTTATACGCTGTGGACATGCTCTTCCTTACCTCCGCTGTGGAGTAGTGATCCAATTTACCTTTAGTACTTAGGCCTCATTACCCAAACTAGCATAGTACTTCCTCTCCTTTCCTTATTGACTCAGAGCCACAAGGAGCCCCAAATGACAAAACGGCAATGTTAACTTCTGGTTCGGCAAAATCATTGCCTCTTGGTCGGAGCATTTTTCCTCTTGGAACTTATTTATTTTTTTTTTTAAGAGAGATAGAGCTAGAGGTAGAGAGAGAATTGGCGCACCAGGGTCTCAGCCACTGCAATCTAACCCTACTCGCTTGCGCCACCTAGTGGGCATGTGCGACCTTACGCTTGCCTCACCTTTGTGTGTCTGGCTTAACGTGGGATCTGGAGAGTCAAACATGGGTTCTTAGGCTTTGCAGGCAAGCGCCTTAACCGCTTAGCCATCTCTCCAGCGGTCGTCCCCTTGGAACTTTTAACCCACTGGAGCATGAGCAGGAATAAGAAGCCAGCATTTTATTGCTGGGTCACTAGGTAAGAGTGGGTGGAGCCTCCCTACTACCTGCATTTCAACCCTGAACCTATGAATCCCTGCTAAAGGAAACGGCGCCATACACTCTGCACATTCAGAGCACATACGGCCTTCTGGAGAACCTTGCCTCAGCGCTGCAATGGATTATTGCCACATTACTATAAGCAAGTCTCCAGAAGGCCATTCAAGCCATTTGTTTCGAGATGGTGAGGAAAATGGTAAGACCAGCGAATTCCAAGAACACGAGTCTGTTACCACACATCTTTTGCGTAAATTCCTGGGCCAGAAGCAATACTGTATGGAGTACTATTGACAATCTAGCAGGCACTGCAGTAGCCTATGAGTGGCAGTTTTGATAGAAGTTTTGCATGCCAGGAAGACTATCTATCCATCTGTCCTGGTTAAAAAAAAAAAAAAAAAAAAAAAAAAAAAAAAAGATGCTGCTCTTCTTTCCATGATGAAAGTGGTCCAACATAATCAACCTGTCAAGTTGGGTGGCCAGTCACCCTGGGGAATGGTGCCATATCAGATTAGCTAGGTCGGCCTTGGCTGAGCCAACACAAAATCTCCATCCTGTCATTTTGGAGACTTTGTTCGTGAGTCCTTCGGGCCGTAAGAGGGGTGGCTGAGAAAACAGACTGACTGCTGTCCATAGAACCAGTAATCCTATCCACTTGGTTACTGAAGTCCTCCGCTGAGGTATGTCACTCTTCAGTGGGTATTTACTTAGAATGCAAATATCTTCATAACTTTGCTCCTTCAGATATATATATATATATCTACATACCTCTTTCCCCAATTTCCTTGTCATCAGTTTTCCAGTCACATTCCTTCCAAGGCCCTCTCCATCCAGCATAACAACTGGTCAGATTACATGAATCACGTACAAACACGTGTCCAGTCATTTCTCCTTCCACAGACAGTCAGGTGCACTGCCCGAACATCAGTCTGTGGGAGGGCTTCCCTTCCCCACCATCCTTCCGTTGTCCTAGAAGGGGACTGTGCTCCTCAGCTATCCCACTTGGGGAGATGCCTATTCACACTACAGAACCATCGTAAACAGGCCCAGATGTTCTCTCTCTTTTTTTTTTCACAAGCAGTCACGAGAAACATTCCATGAAGTGACAGGCACAGACAGAAAGAGAAAGGCAGTGTAGTAAGAGTGGGGACCGTGGGCACTTGGGCCACTTCTTCATGGCATTGTGCCTGCAGGACCTACTTGATCACATATAAAGTCGCTGTGACATGGAGGTTCCAGAAGCTGCAATTGACATTTGGGAAGCTAAACAACTCAAACCAATCAAGCGGGAAGCTTCCAGCGGAAGGCAGCGGGGACTCAGGGTCTCAGACAGCTCTTCTCTCCACAGAGCTCAGGTTTGGCACCAGGCAACTTCTCTGACCTTCTGGTTCTCTTTGGTCATTTAGTCCCAAGCCTGTGTTGACTTCATGTGATGTTGTCAAGCATTTATCCTGTTACTAGAGCTTATTTTTCTTTAATTCAGATTGGTGAGATGGAAGAAGAGGGAACCCTATTTGCCTGTTGTTACACTTCGTTCAATGAAGCCAGACAGATACTGAGTATATCCATGAGAGCTAAAGCCTTCCCATAGTAGCTCACCAAAAATACACCTCTGTGTGGGCTACAGGGTACAATGATCCAGTGGGGAGTTCTTTATGATCATCTTCTGCCAGTTTTGTGGCCTGTTCAGTTTGCTCTGAGAAAAGAGGGAATCTGGAGCTTTCTTGGTAACAAAGCCTGTTCACCTGCTTTGTTTCATGGAAGCGTCCCAGCAAGCCGCGGACAGTAGTCCCACTGCGACCACCACCACCCTGACGGGCAGTTTCACTTTCTATGATTTGAGCTCCTCACAGTCAACTGTGGCCTGAAAATACCAAGTGGAAAATTCCATATTGACAGGGAAAGGGAGAGAAGAAAGGAGGAAAAGAGGAAAGGAGGGAGGGAGGAGAAGAAGGGAGGGAGAAAGAGAAGAGCCCATAGTTATGGGACTTACTGTGTCATATTGTTGATTGCACTACTTCCTATATTGTCATTAATCTCCTACTGTGTTTTGTGAGTTATTTTTTTAATTTTATTATTTATTTATTATTTAAGAGAGAGAGAAAGAAAAGAGGCAGAGAGAGAGAGAGAGAAAATGGGCTTGCTAGAGCCTCCAGCTACTGCAAATGAACTCCAGACGCATGCACCCCCTTGTGCATCTGGCTTACGTGGGTCCTGAGGAATCGAACCCCAAGGTCCTTTGGTTTTGGAGGCAAATGCCTTAACCACTAAGCCGTCTCTCCAGCCCATGAGTTATTTTCTCATTACTGTGATAAAATACCTAACACAAAGCATCTTAAGAAAGGAAAGGGTTTATTCTGGTTTATAGTTTTGTTTTTTTAATTTGAGAGAGAGAGAGATGCAGGGAGAGAGAGAAAATTGGCATGCCAGGGTCTTCAGCCACTGAAAACAAACTCCAGATGCGTGTGCCCCCTTGTGTGCATGGGGTACATTGCACACTTGCATCACTGCATCTGGCTTACCTGGGACCTGGAGATTTGAACATGAATCCTTTACTTAGGCTTCGCAGGCAAGCGCCTTAACCACTAAGCAATCTCTCCAGACCTGGTTTATAGTTTTGAGGAGACATATTGGGGAGGGCATGGCAGTTGGCACACGAAGCAGACCTGGTCACATTGTATGCAGAGTCAGAAAGAAAGGATGAACAGGAAGGTCTAAGGTTGGCTATAAAACCTCAAGGCTCACCCCAGTGACCCACTTCCTCCAGTAAGGGAACACCTACTACAAGCTCCACGGTTTTCCCAAGCAGCCCCACTGACTGGAGACCAAGGACACATGATCCTATGGGGATCATTTCATATTCAAACCATAACAGGTACCCAACTTTCTCATAGGTATATGTAGATTAAAAAAAAAAAAAACATGGGATTTGCTTCTGTCTGTGGCTTCCAGGAATCTATGGGAGCCCTTAGACCATATTCTCTGCAGAAAAGAGGGGACTTCTAGAGTAGAAAGGAAGATATTGGTGTCTCTACCTCCTAAAAAAGTAACGAGCAGGGCATGGTGGCACACGCCTTTAATCCCAGCACTTGGGAGGCAGAGGTAGGAAGATTGCTGTGAGTTCGAGGCCACCCTGAGAATACAGAGTGAATTCCAGGTCAGCCTGAGCTGGAGTGAGACATTACCTCAAGAAACCAAAAACAAAACAAAACAAAAAGTAACCAGAGGTCTAGAGGGATGGCTTAGCAGTTAAAGCATTTGCCTGCAAAGCCAAAGGCCCAGGTTCAATTCCCCAGGACCCACATTAGCCAGATGCACAAGGGGGCGCACGTGTCTGGAGTTCTTTGGCAGTGGCTGGAGGCCCTGGATTGCCCATTCTCTCTCTCTGTCATTATCTCTTTCTCTGTCAAATAAAAATTATATATATATATATATATATATCCAATATATTCCAATATATATAACCTCCTGAGACAAGGTGATTAAGGAGTAAGTGCTGATCACTTCTTAAACTCCTTGCCCCTCACCATAGTTCTTAGACGCACGTATCCACTATCCACCCAGAAAAGAAGATGCTGAGAGTATAAGCTTACGGAGACCCAGAAGACATGTCGGCCTAGGTCCTGCTTCACCACAGGGCATGGGGCAGGGAGGGGAGGAGAGGGAAACAGGCCCAGGAATAGTCACAGCAGGGCGTCTCAGTGATTGACATGGGCTGCTGGTCTGATCCTGGCTGAGTTCTCATCAGAGGGCCTCATTTCAGGTTGAGAACAAGGTGTGCCACCAGTTTCAGCACATATGACCATGGGTTCAGCACCTGCCTGTTTCTTCTGCCCCCAGGGCTCTTTTATTTAAAAAAAAAAAAAAAGTTAACCTAGATTGGTGGATTCGTATGAAGGAGATCGTGTTTGCGTGTTGTTATATTTTTTATGTTTGTAATGAAGCCAGATAACAGGTATTTCCGTGGAAACCTTCACCTAAAATATGCATGTGTGTGGCCTCTAAGGTGCAATTGTACATGTGTCTGTTGGGCAACATTCCTCCTGGTATTTCTTGTATCTGACAATGCATGCGCCACCCTACAAAAGGAGCTGGTCCCTCACCCCTTCACACCCAGACAGGTGCAGGCCTCTGCCTGTGGAGTGGTAGTGAGTCTCCCCGCTGGCAAGGCTACAGCCCTGGCCGGAATATGGGGAGAGACGGCAGTGGCCACAGGCAGTGTGGAAGGTGTCAAGTACCTATTGAGGAAAAGGAGGCTGGTTTCTAATTGGCTCTGGGGCTTTAGGCAAAATTGCCTCTTCTCTCTGACCTCGGCTTTGTCCTCTGAAGTGACTGGTTAGGACAGCTGGTCTTCAAGCCTTCCCTCAGCTCCATTAACTAGACAGATAGCCTGTAGTGCTTCCACGGTGGCTATGACTCTCCTAGCATAGTTATCTCTTCCTGCCCTGTAGGATTAATGTCTGTGTCTATGCTACACAATGCCTATGCTAGAAATATAAGAATTGGAGACAAACAAAACATCACCACTCATTAGCTGAATGACTTGGGGCAGGGCTCTTGGTCACTTTCAGGTCTGTCTCCTCACCCACAAACAGGAATATTAATACCTGCCCTGACTATACCCCATGGGGTAGTTGTGGGGATCAGTGATAACAGTGATGTGAACCAAAAAAAATAAACTATAAAAGGAAATCCTAGTATAAGGGGTAATTACAAAACAAAATTTATTTTATTTATTTACTTTTTTAAATTTTTTTTGGGGGGGGTTGAGGTAGGGTCCCACTGTAGCCCAGGCTGACCTGGAACTCACTATGTAGTCTCAGGGTGGCCTCGAACTCACAGGTGATCCTCCTACCTCTGCCTCCGGAGTGCTGGGATTAAAGGCGTGCGCCACCACGCCCGGCTAAAATTTATTTTTTTAATCCGCCTCTCTCTGTCTTTCTCTCTCTCTCTTTCTCTCTCTCTGTATGACCCGTGTATATGCATATTCATATATGTACATGCAGGCTCATGCATGCCACAGTGCACACGTGGAGGTCACAGGACAACCTCTAGTGTCGGTCCTCGCCTTCCACTTTGTTTGAGGCAGGGTCTCTTGTAGTTCACCACCGTGTGTGCCGGGATAGTGGGCCCACAAGCTTCCAGAAGATTGTCCTGTCTCTGCCTCCCTTGTCCCTGTAGGAGTGCTCGGATTACAGATGCCTGCTACCACATCCAACGTTATGGAGGAATCATCCGAACTTAGGTCCTCACACTTGCGTAGCAAGCATTTTACCCACTGATCCATCTCCTGAGCCCATGATGCAAAATTTCTTGATGGCATAGGCCCCTCGTCCTACTCAAAATTCCAAGCAACATCCATGGCCCCTGGAAACTCAAGAAGCGTTTGTTCAATGAACAAATAAATGAAGGCACGAAGGACAGAAGCCAAGGGAGGGCACACTTGTTTCTTAAGCGCCACTCCATCAGGCTCCCACACAGTGCCAGTTGCCTTCTCACTGCTGGGACAAAACATCCAAACCAGAAGCAGCTGATTGAAGGAAAGGGTTTGGGGCTGGAGACATGGCTTAGTGGTTAAGGCGCTTACCTGCAAAGCCAAAGGACCTTGGTTCGATTCCCCAGGACCCATGTAAGCCAGATGCACAATGTGGTGCATGCATCTGGAGTTCGTTTGCAGTGGCTGGAGACCCTGGCATGCCCATTCTCTCTCTCTCTCTCTCTCTCCTCTCTCTTTCTCTCTCTCTTCTCTCTCTTCCCGTGCTTCATTCTCTCTGTCAAATAAATAAAAATAAAATACTTAAAAAAGAAGGGAAGGGTTTGGTTCAGGCTTACAGTTTCAAGGGAAAGTTTGATCCGTGGTCACCCATGACAAAAGCACGGCAGAGCAGAGGACTGGGCATCACATCTTGTCACAACAGTTGGAGAGTAGCGGCAAGAGTGAGCTATCTCTGGAAATGGGGTGCTTGGTCTGCAATACCCTAAGGCTCACCCCAAGTGACATGTCACCCCTAGCAAGGCTTCACCTCCCGAATTGCCACCAGCTGGGGGGATTGAGCATGAGGCTCAATTACAAACATGAGGCTATGAGGGAAATTTTACATTCAAGCGACCAATATACCCAGAGGGTCCAGGAGTCAACGGAAAAGCAGAGGTGTCCCATCTTTCTGTTTAGGCATGGCAGCTAAGTGGGCAGGTGGAAGTGGAAGGGCCCAGTAGCTGTGAGCTCCATTTCTGCCTCCCTAGTCTTGTAAAGCTGCTGAGAGCCCTCCCTGGTGCCTGAGCCTCAGAGCTGCAGCCTTCGGTCGGGCTTCTCAGTCTCCCTGCCCAGACTGGTTACTACCCACGGTGCCTTAGGAGGGAAACCAGAAGATGCTGTCAGACTGGCACCAAGGAGCCTCTTCTGGGATCTCAGCCCTTAGTGTCACTCCAGAGCCCTCACAAAGTTGTGTTTTGGCTTTTCTCCAACAGTTCTGTTGCTATTGGTGGGTGTTTGTGGTTGTAAATAGTCCATTCTAGGCAAGAAGTACAAGTCAATTAGCATTTTTCTTTTTTATTTTTAGTTATTTATTTATGTATTTATTTCAGAGAGAGAAAGACAAAGAGAAGAGGGAGAGAGACAGAATGGGCACACCAGAGCCTCAAGCCACTGCAAATGAACTCCAGACTCATGTGCCACCTTGTGCATTTAGCTTTATGTGGATATGGGGAATTCAACCTGGGTCCTTAGGCTTTGCAGGCAAGCGCCTTAACTGCTAAGCTATCTCTCCAACCCCATTAGCATTTTCCAATGATCCTCTGATGAGCACAGCCAAGACTAAGAATTCTAAGAGCAGGTCAATAGGATCATGGAACAGAGAGAACCCAAGGCCAACCACCCAACTCGCCAACACCAGAGATGACACTCCACCTTGGGGCCCCTGAGGTCCACGTCATTGCACGTGCCATTGGGCCATTCCCAAGTAGCACTCCTTCTATTTCTAATCCCTTCTACGCTGGTGAACTATGTGCCTCTGAGAATGAAAGGCACTGTGATCTCTTCTGCCAATGGCCCACCTCACCAGGGATGGGCAAGGGTCGTTGTCTTGAGAAACTGACTATTTCTGGCCACCCCTGTGCCTCCATCTTCCCCTGAGTGCAGACCACAGATCCACCCACTCTGCTTATCTCAGACATGCAGTCAGTTGTGGCTGGACACTAATGGGCCCAGGAGCCTAATTACAGCCTATGTGTTCCTAAGTAATGATGGGCCTCCCTAGGACTCCTCACCTCAGCTGTCACTGCTAGTGTTTGCTTCTAGGTTTGAGAAATCTCTCCTCTGTTCAGAGCAGCCATGTCCTTCCCCTCCTCTGCCCTATACTCCTGCCTACATCAGTGTCTTATTACTAACATGTCAGTGGCACCCTGTCCTAGAGAGAACCTTGGTCAGCCTCCACCTACCTTCCATTCCCTGGTTCTAACTGAAGGCAAGACAGAGAGAGCCTCACTCTGGTAAGGGGGGTCTGGCTATAGCATCCCAAAGCCAGCTCCCAGGAACCCTCTTCCTCGAGCAAGGCCCCACCTCCCATATTGCCACCGGCTGGGGACAAAGTATTCAAAGAACATGAGTTTAGGAGGGACATCTGACTCAAACCACCACAGTGACCTGCTTCCACTTGATCTCCACCCACTGGGGCGCACATCTGGGTTCTCAGCAATGGAGTCAGTGGTGGTGGACATGTCAGGAGTGTGTGTGTGTAGAGTTGGATCTTCTCCCCAGGGTCCTCTCTGCACTCACGTGTGAGGCAGTGAAGTAGACGATGTGACCCAAACTGAGGCTTCTGTCCAGACGTCCACCAGAACACGTGGGCACTCGGTCCTCCTTCTGGAAAGACACCCAGGGAGTGAGTGGAAGGGAGGAAGAGGAGAGCAGGCCTGCGTCTCTGCCTTTTCTCCTTCCACTGCTGGCGTAGAGACCCTAGATACAGCCCTGGTGGCTGCACCCTGGGGCCAAGAAGGAAAAGTTGTCCCCAAGACAATGGTGGTCTTGAAAAAAGCAGGTCCCAGAGAGAAGTGAGGGACATCAGCTGGCCTGGGTGCAGGGCATGAACTCCCTGTTAGGAGGGGACGCTTCAAGCTGGAGATGGGGAGTGTGGCCAGTTCCACTCAGAGGTCAAGAGCGCAGAGAGAGGGGGGCCTGGGTCAGTTCCTGGGGGCGTGGGGACAGAGAGCCTCTATTCCCGGGAGGGTACAAGATGAGCCTCAAAGAAGCTTCCAAGAAGGAACAGGGACAGAGGCAGGGGGAGGGAGTGACCCCCCCAGTCAGAGAAGAGGAGGGCAGTTCAGCGCAGGGAACTGTAGAGCTACAGGGGTACTTGGAAAATGTTAAGTGCCACTCACTTCTGTGAGGTTGTATTAAGTACGGGCTGTGGCGCATGTAAGTGCAGCTCAGCTGTATGCATCAATCAGGCGAAGTGCAGCTCTCCCTTCCACACGGAGCTCTGGGACGGGAAGGCACTTGCTCAGCGCTGCTGTGCCACCCGCACAGCCTCACGGGGCCTCTCTCCGCTGCTGAATGCCCCTGCCTGCTTCTCCAAACCTCAGCCGGTCCAGGTGCCAGGAGCAGAATGAGGACAGCCACTGTGGCCTCTGCCAGTTCCCAGCGACGCCTGCCAGGCTGGGGGAGGCGAGGCCTGCGTGGGCATCAGCCTGGGCCTGCGCTCTTCTGGTGGCTGTGCTGCGCGGGGGATCTCTGGGGACCACAGCGAAGGTCCTGGCTCTGGGTTCCTCGGAGGCCAGGTTTCTGCCATCGCCCACCAGCTGCGGCCCCCAACCACCTCAAAGACAGGCAGCTTCTCAGCCCCGCTGCTGGCGTGCCACGTGAGCTCTGAGGCACAGCCACAGGCCGTGGCAGGAACAGGCTGGGAGGTTTTTATTGGCTCTGACGGGGCTGGCTGTCCGGGCTCTGGTTTAAAGCTTAGGTCATCATAGAGGGTGAGATTCACTCACTCTGTTCCACAAGGTGGAGGCAGCAGCAGTGGGGAGCATGGGGGCAAAAGGTCACATGAGCCAGAATGAGGGGGTCCTGGATCCAGAACTGTATTCTGGCAACTCGGGGGTGGGGGGAGCAGCGCTCTCAGTTCCTGGCACATAGCACCCCTTTCTTCAACAGGCCTGCGGGCTTCTAGTCTTCACTCAAATCCCGTTTCACTTCACCTCTCTGGGCTTCAGTTGAAGATACAGGATGAAGCCCAACCTAACTCAAAACCTTGAACACTGTGCTGGAAAGATGGCTCGGTGGTTAAAGATGCTTCCTTGCAAAGCCTCACAGCCTGGGTTCAATTCCCCAGTACCCATATAAATCCTGATGCACAAAGTGGCACATGAATCTGGAGTTCGTCTGCAGTGGCAGGTGGCCCATTCCACTCTCCCCTTCCCCAGGCTTAAAAAAAAAAAAAAAAAAACTTAAAACACTCCAGTACAAAGTCTGATATAGCAAATAAGTTCTCTGAGTCCTGGGTATAGGCTCCCAGGACAGCTGTGGGATTCACAGTTCCCAGCAACCCTACCTGCTGAACTCCTCACAGACCGCAGAAGAAAGTCAGGCCTGCATGGAGTTTTGCCTCGCGGTAGTAGGAGTCCTTGTTCTCCTCAACTCCCGTGCTCACGAGGCTACCCCCTGTCCCCCCACGCCCTGACAGTGGTGCACGCCACCTCTGTGCGTCTGCAGGGTTGGAACAACTCTGAGAAGCAGTGAGGCTCAGGCCTACGCAGATGGAAGGACGTGAGCCCGTCCCACTCATGGCATGGGCTCCACCTCACCAGAGTCGGCTCTGTAGCAGAGGTCCGCAGCTGCCTGGGAGACTCCCCTTTTCAAGCATACCCCGACCTTTCCTGACCACATGCCAAGCTCTGCGCCTAGTGCTTGGATGTGAGACGTAGCCCTCACTGTCTTCGTCTGTGGTCTAGCAGAGTCCACCAGATACGCATCCAGCATTGCCCTGGGATTCTCTTTCTGTGTCTCAACTAAAGACTCAGACTCAAGAGCTCAGAGAGAGACTGGAGGGGCCGGGCGTAGTGGCGCATACCTTTAATCCCAGCACTCGGGAGGCAGAGGTAGGAGGATCACTGAGTTCAAGGCCACCCTGGGACTAGAGTGAGTTCCAGGTCAGCCTGGGCTAGAGTGAGACCCTACCTTGAAAAAAATCAGAGAGACAGACAGACAGACAGGAGTGGTCAACATGGGCTCCTTAGAGAGAAGACCTCTTCTCTGGGATGTCTGTGAGCCCTCATCATGCTGGGTTTCACTTGCTTCTGGTGCCATACTTTCTTGACTTTTTCTCTTTCTTTTTTTTTTTTTTTTTTCTTTTGGTTTTTAAAGGTAGGGTCTCACTCTAGCTCAGGCTGACCTGAAATTCACTGTGTATTCTCAGGGTGGCCTCGAACTCATGGCGATCCTCCTACCTCTGCCTCCCAAGTGATGGGATTAAAGGTGTGCACCTCCACACCCAGCTAGCTTTTTCGTTTTTTTTAAAAAAAAATATTTTGTTTTATTTATTTGAGAGGGAGAGAGAGAAAGAGGGAAAGAGAGAGAGAGAATGTGTGTGCCAGGGCCTCTAGCCACTGCAAATGAACTCCAGTTGCATGTGCCCCCTTGCGCATCTGGCTTACATGGGTACTGGTGAGTCAAACCTGGTTCCTTTGTCTTTGCAGGCAAGTGCCTTAACCACTAAACCATCTCTCTTTCTTGGCTTTTTCAAACTGTATGTTCTGTGACTCCACATCCCTGTTCCCAGGTAAATGGTGAGGTCACCTGGGTGGGGCAGGAAGTGAGAACGGCAGACAGAAAAGCCCACACGGAGCTGTAGAAGGTTAAACAGCCTGCACAGCAAGATGGACCCTCCTGGATGACCTTGGCCTTTTCCCAGCACGGTCCAGCTCGCAGCCCTGCTGCCTGTGTGTGCAGCTACGGGCATGCCTGGAAGTCAGAACCAGGAGAGACAGTAGTGAGCCAGGCTGGATGCGGGATGCTGACCTGCGCTGTCACACGCTGATGCTGTATGGCCGCAGGGTCTCCGAGAGGTTGTGACTCTCAGACCTGCTGTTCTATTCCTTGTTCCATCAATGGTAAAGCCATTGCCTAGAGTCTAGAGGTAGCATCCCTGGGCTGGGCTTCTATCGGACTTCCGGCTACTGCTGTGTCCTCTCTGTTTACAGGAAACCTCATGAGTGACCTGTCTCCTCTTCTGTTCCATGCTAGGTGTTCCCGGCCCTCCAGGACCAAGAGGACTCAAAGGAGATGTGGGCGCGAAAGGTCCTGTTGGTGGCAAAGGACCTAAAGGAGATCCTGGTGGCCTGGGTCCCCCAGGGACCCCAAGGTCTCAGGGGCAGCCTGGGGAGCCTGGACCTGTCGGGGAAAGGGGTCCAATTGGCCCCCGAGGCTTCCCAGGTCTCAAAGGCTCAAAGGGCAGCTTTGGCACTGGAGGGCCAAGGGGACAGCCAGGCCTCAAAGGGGACATTGGGCCCCCAGGGCCAGAAGGTCCCCCAGGGTCTCCAGGGCCCTCAGGACCTCAGGGAAAGCCAGGGATTGCTGGGAAGACAGGGTCACCAGGCCAACGGGGGGCCATGGGGCCTAAGGGTGAACCAGGCATCCAGGGTCCCCCTGGTCTGCCTGGGCCCCCAGGCCCACCAGGAAGCCAGACTCCCTACTGAGGCAGGTCCCCTGCCACATGATGCCATTCAGGTGGGGAAGGGGGCTCAGAGAAAGCCTTCAGAAGCCTTACCACCTACAGTCAATGGTGGGCCTTTGACTCAGAGATGGGGGTGTCTCCCAGAGCTGACCGTGTAGCCTTGGGCTCCCCAGCAGTGACTGTACCATAGGAAAGTAGCCTCCTTGCACACGTGTGTAGACACACACACACACACACACACACGCACACACACCCCTGCTCGCCAGGGGTCCAAGTGGGTTTCCCTGGCCAGGCAGGAGGAGAGAGAAGAAGAAATGCGCTCTCCTGTGACCAAGCCTGCCAGGGAAGTGGCTACCTCTGGAAGATCTTAAATCTCTCTCAGAATGGTGACTCACTCCTCTCTCTCCAGTGATTCAATGTCCATACAAGCCAGAAGTTTCCTATGGCTCCCCCTCGTTGAAAAGACCCAAGGAAATCTTTGTGTGTGCTGTAGTTAAAGCCCCTTGGACGACAGCGAGCCTCTCCCGGCAGTCACGGGGAAACAGAGTCACGGGGAAACAGAGTCACGGGGGGGTGGTGCTGCCTCTGCCTTTCCCGAGGACAGTGGGAACCGATCCTGGATGGTATTCTCAGGCCTCGGGCATTGTGCCCCTGACAAGTTTCATTAGTGTTTGTTTGTGTTTGTTGTTTTTTTTTTAATTTTTATTTTACACGTTCAGAAAAATTCCCTGCATCCGTCTTGCCTCAGCATCTCAGGAGTGGTCTGGAAGGAATCCAAGCAGGAGTTTCATCTGCATGGTGAGACCCTGCAGCCCTGGGACGTTCTGTCTGTCTGTCTGTCTGCTACCTGCTCCCAGGAATGCTGCAGGGCTGGAAGTAGAAGCACAAGGTGGGCATGCGGGTTCTCTACACGAAGGTGCCCACCTTGACTGGTATACTGTGTTGTTAGTGGGTTTCACTGTGGTGGCCAGGGAGGACCAGGTGGCAGGAGGACCCATCCTTGATAGCAGGATGGCTGTCACCTGCTTCGGACTGTCTTCCTGCCTGTAGCCACCCATAGACCTTATATGACCCCAGGATGGCTGTAGTCCTTTCTGCATGAATAACAAGCCAGACTAGACATAAGAAGAGCCTGGACATCTGTAAGAGGTTCCTTTGATGTCACCTCCCATCGCCCGCCCCCCATGAACTCCCTGCATATGCCAGCAGAAAGGAACACTGGGAAGAAGGTCTCTACTGGCCTGCCTCAATATAAAGCTGCCCCCACCCTTTTGTGCCCTGCCTTAGAAACCCACAACCTTCCTCCTCAACATGGATGTGCAACTGGCTTGCACTACCCACCTCCCCCACCATGCCATGTAACTGTCGTGTCTACATATGATATCATGTGACCATACTATTACTGACCCAGTAAAGAGCTGTTTCCAGTGTCTTCTGGTCTTTCTACACAACCTAAGGACATGAGCCTTCGAGGGCTTTGCTTCGTATTGACCTTGGAAGGGGAATCAGTGTGGAGGGTCCTGCACTTAGGTGTTCAGGCCTAACACCCTGGACCCTCATTCTAGAAGCGCCGAGCTCTGCTAAAGCTAAGCGCTGTAGACCTTTAGCTAAACCAAGAGTGGAAAACAGGACAGGCTGAGGTCCTTGGAGTGACAGCTTTTGCTCCCCACTGTGGTCTCTGAGACAAGCAGATAGAACCGACAAGGAGGAGGAGACCAGAGCGGATCTGCCCCAAGGGGCCTAACTCCATAGGACCTGTGAGAACAGAAGTCATCTGGGTCCCTTGGAAATTATCCAGAGCCCATTCCAGCATGAAATTTAAGGCAGAATAATCATTGGCTATTAAAGCATGGCTGGCACAAAGCCTGGAGCACTGACTTGCTCTGTCGTGTGGGTGGGGGGGTGGGCGGGGGGTGGGGAGTGGGTGAAGTGTTTGGTAGAGGAAGTAAATGTAAAAAGTATAAGAACTGGGAGGGGAATGAGTGAGGCTACCAAACATGGGCCTTGCCACACCTTCAACCGTCTTGTGTGGCACAAGGTCCTTCCCCCTCTGCTACCTGTGATAAATGGGGCACTGAGTTACAGGCTTGGAGTTCATGGGGGTGAAACTTAAATCCCACGTGGCTACCTCTTCTAGGGGATAGGGACATGGTGATAGCTGAGCATGAAACAGGCCAGGACCGGGAGGAAGGAGTCCTTGGGGACAAGTATCAGTGATGAGGCTGGGACAGGTCCAGAAAAGTGACACTCGGGTGGTGGCATAAGGATGACAAGAAGGGTGTGACAGTGGAGTCCGCTCACAGTTCGGATTCACAAGCAAACTTGCAGAGAACTCTGACACTGGTTGACATGCTACTGGTAGGGGGAGAGTTAGGGCAGGCTCTGGGGCCAGGAAAAGCCAGAGTAAGAGGACCAGCCAGTGTCCTGGAGCCAGAGTAGCTGAAACCAGAGGGAAAGAAGGAAGTAGGGACATTGGCAAAAGGAGACACAGAGCAGGAGTGACTAAAAGGTAGTTGACAGAGAAATCTGGTCAGCTCTATAGAACGGAACAATGTTGCATGACTTCCTGAGAAGCGTCATGTTACTTGCTCTTTTTTGGTGTGTGTGTGTGTGTGTGTGTGTGTGTACACTGTATATACACATGTATGTGCAGATGTCCCATGCACTGTGTGAGGAAGCCAGAGAACATCAGGGTTCCTCTATCACTCTTATTCCTTATTTGCATTAGGAAGAGTCTGTTGTAGGGCTGGAGAGATGGTTTAGCGGTTAAGTGCTTGCCTGTGAAGGCTAAGGACTCCGGTTCGAGGCTCGATTCCCCAGGACCCACGTTAGCCAGATGCACAAGGGGCGCATGCGTCTGGAGTTCGTTTGCAGTGGCTGGAAGCCCTGGCACGTCCATTCTCTCTCTCTATCTGCCTCTTTCTCTCTCTCTCTCTCTCTCTGTCACTCTCAAATAAACAAATAAAAAATGAACCAAAAAAATATTAAAAAAAAAAAAAAGAAGAGTCTGTTGTAGAGACTTTTGTGTTGCTGGGACAAAACACCCAACCAAAACCAGCTGGTGGGAGGAAAGGGTTTACTTTGGCTTACAATGCCGAGGGAAAGCTTTACGATGGCAGGGGAAGCTTGGCACGCGCGGAGGCTGGGCATCACAATCTGCCACAGCAGGTGGAAAACAGCAGCAAGAGAGCGAGCTGAGCTCTGGCTGTCACACCTCAAAGCTGCCCCGAGGAACACACTTCCTCCAACAAAATCCACTGCCCAGGTTGCCCCTAGCTGCGGACCAAGCATTCAGAACACACGAGTTTATGGGAAACATGTGATCCAAACCACCAGAGTTTCTCAATAAACCTGGCTTTTCAGTTACACTGGCTGACCAGTAATGTCTTTTCTCTGCCTCCCTCGGCACTGAAGTTTCAGGCATGCACAATCATGCCAGGTTTTGTTTTGTTTTGTTTTTACCTGGGTGCTGGGAATCGATCTCAGGCCCCCATGCTTATACAGTAAACATTCTTACCCACTGAGTCATGTCCACAGTTGTGGGAAGTGTATTTATTTCTTTATACTCCAGATAGAGAAGGCAACTCCACCCTAGTCTAGCGTGGTGAGCCAATGACTTTAACTGGGCTTATTTACAGGAACATGGGCAGTTTATGGGCAGCTGCGTGGAAGAAAAGCCTCTGGGTCCCCAGCAACTGTTAATCAATTATATATCCTCAGGGGAGACTTCATACACCTCATAGACCCTGGGAGGCTCCCATTCTACCCCACTTGCACAAGGAAATGTTAGTGGGTTCGGCCTTGTGAAGGTCCCATGTGAGTAGTCGTACATGCACTGATTTCAAGATGTCATCAGCTACATCATGGTCAGAGGACAGAGTTCCACACACCAGACAACAGCCTCGATGGCAGCCAAACCCATCCTCGGCGCCATCCAACAGCAACTCAGGCCTCCCTGAAGTTCACAGCGTAGCAGCTTCGTCCCTACTTTAGATGTGTGAACTATGTTTTGGACCAATTCGTTAACTTTCCAAAGTCCCAGGCATAATGATTTTTTTTTTTTTACTTGCCCATGTCGAAATAGCCTTGAGTAAGTTGCTTAACCGCTCGATGCTTGTTTCCTCCCATGAGGTTCCCGGGAGGATGCTCTGGCCGGTGGCCCAGGGTCTCAGTCTGCTCAGCTGCCACTAGAAGACACCACAAATTGCATGGCTCACACAATAGAAATTTATTTTCTCACAGTCATAGAGGCTGGGAAGTCCAAAATCAAGGTGCTGGCTCTCCCTGATCTGCAAGCGACCACTCTCATGCTGTGTCCTCAGTGTGGTCATAGATGAGGAGTTTTTCTTATAAGGTCATAGTCCTATCCAATTAGGGACAGCCCTGTGGCCTCATTTAATCTCCGCTGCCTCCTGAAGACCTCAGCTCCAGACAGTGACACTGGGGCCAGGGCATCTGTATGAGTCGCTGGCGACAGCATTCAGTCACACATTTGGCAATGGCTCAGCTCCCCACAGACATCAGCCATTGTTGGTGTGCCGCTCATTCCCCGGATGCTGAACTGCATGCATGCGTGTTATGCATACTTGTTTAAGCATGTTCGTGCATGTGTGTGTACATGTGTGCTTGCATGTGGAGGCCAGAAGACAATCTCAGGTGACATCAACAGGAATGCCACCCACCTCTTCTTTAGACAAGGTCCCCTCACTGGCTTGAAGCCCACCAATTAAGCTCCAGTGGCTGGCCAGCGAGCCCCAGGGATACACCTGTCTCCACCTCCCCAGCATTAGAATCATAAGCGCATGCCACCATGCCTGGAAATTTTTTTTTTTTTTTTTAGTTTTAGAGAGTGAGAGAGACAGAGACAGAGAATTGGCACACCAGGGTCTCAGCCACTGCATTTGACCTCCAGACGCTTGCCCTACCTAGTGGGCATGTGCAACCTTACACTGGCCTCAACTTTTTGCATCTGGCTTACATGAGATCTGGGGAGTCGAACATGGGTCCTTAGGCTTCACAGGCAAGCACCTTAACCACTAAGCCATCTCTCCAGCCCTTCTTTTTTTTTTTTTTTTTTTTGTTTTTGTTTTTTTAAGGTAGGGTCTCACTCTAGCCCAGACTGACCTAGAATTCACTATGTAGTCTCAGGGTGGCCTTGAACTCATGGCGATCCTCTTACCTCTGCCTCCTGATCACTGGCATTAAATGTGTCCTCTGCCACACCCAGCTACAGCCCTTCTTTTATTACACTTTTTAACTTTATTTTGACTTTTTAATTTTTAGAGAGAGTGAGAGAGAGAGAGAATGAGACGCAGAGAGCGATGCCTGGCATTTTTACACGGACGCTGGGAATCAAACTCAGGTCCTCCTGCTTGTGAGGCAAGCACTTCACTGACCAAGATGCTGAGCTTGAACTCACTGAGCTCTCACCACTCCGCTGTGCAGATGAGGGGTCAGATCAGGAGCCCTGCACACTCCTGTCCCCAAATGACTTCCTGCACTTTGAGACCTCGGGAGTCAGCAGGTTCAACCCCTTTGCTCTTCCCTGTCTCCCCATCCCTCTATTCCATATTATCACACAGCCCTTCACTGTATCTGGGTGTTTTCAGGTACTGATGAAATTCCAAAGAGCTGACAGTGGGCAAATGGACAAAAGGGTGGGCACTTCAGACTATAAAGTCTGGAGCAAACCTGCAGCTCAATATGGCCATAAATCTTGTTGAAGCCACAGCCCTGGGCCATAGCCATTGAGCACCTCTGAAAAAGACCAGGCCTGCATGTTCGCATTATCCCAGGAACCTCACCCTCTTTCCTGCAGGACAAGACAGGGGTGGTCAAACTTGCTGCCCTTCCTACAGCTCCTCTAGCCAGGGCTGAGCTGGCAGTTTCTGCTGCACCAACCCGGGATACACCTGTCAAAACAGAGCCACAGGACACGCAAGTAGGAGCTGAAAAACATGATCTGACCACACTGAACTTTCCATGAAGGTTAGGCTGGGAAGAGCTGCCAAAAGCTGGCCATTCCCAAAAGCCTCATCCCACTGCTGCCTGAGCAGCCTTTCTGGGGACTGCTTAACCTGCACAGGTACTTTGCTTATCTGACCCTCACCTGTCCAGTCCTTTTGCTTTCTTTTTTTAAAAAAAATATTTATTTATTCATGAGCCGGGCATGGTGGTGCACGCCTTTAATCCCAGCACTTGGGAGGCAGAGGTAGGAGGATCACCATGAATTCGAGGCCACCCTGAGGCTACATAGCAAATTCCAAGTAAAAAATAAAATATATATATATTTATTTATGTACTTATTTATTTTGAGAGAGAGAGAGAAAGAATGGGTGTGCCAGTGACTCTAGCCACTGCAAACTCCAGATGCCTTGTGCCACCTTGTGCATCTGACTTATGTGGGTACTGGGGAATCAAACCTGGGTCCTTAGGCTTCTCAGGCAAGCATACCCTAAGCCATCTCTCCAGCCCCTCCCCCTTTTTTGGTTTCTCAAGGTAGGGTCTCACTCTAGTCCAGGCTGACCTGGAATTCACTATGTAGTCTCAGGATGGCCTTGAACTCAAGGTGTTCCTCCTACCTCTGCCATCCAAGTGCTGGGATTAAAGGAGTGCGCCACCACAACCAGCTGGCCATTTTGTTTTGTTTGTTTGTTTGTTTTGTTTTGTTTTTGAACTTCCAAATTCAAAGTCTCTGCTTGATGTGGCAGGAGGTGTATAAAGGCCTGTGTAATGCTTCCCAGTGGGGACCACCTAGCAGGGTTCAACCACCCAAAGCCCATAGAAATGCAGGCTGCATACCACTGGTTGAGATTTTCAGAGATGTGAGGGAGGCATAGAGGAGTAATTGCATACTGTATTTGAATTCCCTGGGGAATTACACCTCATACTTGATCCCTGGCTTGCAGAGCCTTTAGGAGGTAGAGCCCCGGTGGAGGAGGTCTGTTGATTGGGGTTTATTAGCTTCTCATTGCTGGGACGAAACACGCGCAACAAGGAAGTAACTGCTACAGCATGTTATCTGTTTCATTCTCACAAGCAAAGCACACTTTTGTGTCACAGGTCAGAAAACCAAGGCTCAGAAACACTGAGTGATTCACACAATTTTAAGATGTCAAATGGGGGCTGGAAAGATGGCTTAGCACTTAAGGCACTTGCCTGTGAAGCATAAGGACCCAGGTTCCATTCCCCAGTACCCACGTAAGCCAGATGCACCAGGTGGTGCATGCTTCTAGAGTTTGTTTGCAGTGGCCAGAGGCCCTGGTGTGCCCATTCTCTCTCTCTCTCCCTCTCTCTCTCTCTCTCTCTCTCTCTCTCTCTTTCCATATATATATATATATTTCTTTCTCTCAAGTATTTTTAAAAAAAAAAATGATGTCAAATGGATTTGAACCTAGGATTTATCGGATCTGGCTTTACTCAGCTGAAAGCACAGTTGCTCATGCTTCCAGAATGGTAGGACTGAACATTCAACAAGTCCTTAGTTTTGCATTAGAGAAAGGTCAAGTCCATAGAAAGGAACTTCCAGGCTGGAGGGATGGCTTAGTGGTTAAGGCATTTGCCTGCAAAGCCAAAGGACCCAGGTTTGATTCCCCAGTACCCAGATAAGCCAGATGCACAAGGTGGCACATGTGTCTGGAGTTTGTTGTCAGTGGCTGGAGGCCCTGGCACGCCCATTCTCTCTCTCCCTCTTTCCGTCTGTCAAATAAATACATATAATAATAATAAAATATTTTTTTGAAAAGAAAGGAGTTTCTCCAGGTCCCAGAGCAAGCTAGTGACAAAGCTATGACCTGGGTCCCAAATAGAGGGATAATATTCTCTCTAATTTCAACTGCTCATGCTACATACCAAGAGCGAGAACAAGCAGGAGCCGCGCACAGGGCAGCACCTCTTCCTGTAGGAGGTGGGGGCTTCTGAGAGGAAGCCACGTGCTCACCCGCAGCCGGACCATCACCCTTCGTGCGGCCTTTTCCCGAAGCCCAACATTACCAAAATGGACACCCTACTCCATCCTTTGAGTGAGAAGTTTGGACTGAATATTAGAACTTCTCATGGCATTTCTTCTATGCTGTGTCACGCTTTATTCTCACATAATCAACACTGGCATGAAGTCAGCCAAAGGGTCTGGAATGAACAAGAAGATGAGTTGAAAATGGATTTCCACTTACTGTTCGTAACTGTGAACGTCACTGTAAGGGCTTATTGGGCTTTGAAATATCAGTGAATAACAGCCTGCTCTTGGCTGTACATGCCTGCAACCCCAGCCCTGAGGTGGAGGGGAGAGACGGGGGGGGGTATCACTGGGGCACCCTGGTCAAACAGTCTAACCCCCCCCCCACAAAACAACAATGAGAAGCTCCAGGTTCAGTGTGAGAAACTGTCTCAGGGAAACAGGGAGGAAGATTGACAGAGAAAGTCACCTGACATCTTCCTCTGGCCTCTATGTGTGTTTACAGGGCACACACACCTACACACACACATGCATACCTCACACATGACACATACATACTACACACACACACACCAATAAAAAGGAAACACATAAAGCATTGGAGCCAAGTGTGTCTGATTGAAAAGTCCTGACTCAATAAAATACAAAATAATCACATAAACTATGTTCTCTAGGATATAAGACTAAGACTTCAAGGCTCTGGTTTCTGGCACCAGCAGTTGATCTTAAAAACATGTGTGTAGAGTTGGGGAGATGGCTCAGTGGTTAAAGGCGTTACTTGCAAATCCTGCCAGCCGAGGTCCAGTTCCCCAGTACGTTCATAAAGACTGATGCACAAAGTGGCATACGCACCTGGAGTTTGTCTGCAGCAAAAGACCTTGGTGTGCCCCATTCTCTCTCCATCCCTCTTTCTCTCTCCCTTTCTCTCTCTCTCTCTCCTTGCAAACAAATAAATAAATGAACTTTTAAAAAATGTATGTGCTTTATTTAATATATGTAACTTATATATTATCAAACGGATATTTTCCTCACAGGAAGAATTACAATTAAAAACACTTCAAATGTCACGCGCTTGTGAGGATTTTCCTGGTAGCAGCATAAATCTGAAGAACCTCTTTGGAAAACTGTTTGGCTTCTTACAAAAGTAAACACACACCTACTTATGACTCAGCATTTCCACTCATGGTATTTACCCAAAAGAAATAAGAACATGTTCCACAAAAAGACTTGTACAAAAACATTCACTGCGGCTCTTATGGTAATTGCCAAAAACACTGGAAACAGCCCACATATGCATCAACAGAAGAATGAGTAAGTAAGCATAGAGTTGGAACCTTTTGAAGAAGGATGATAAAGTACAGGAGGAGGAGGAGGAGGAATACGATTAAGGAAGAGAGGAGAGCAAAAAAAAAAAAGAGAGAGAGAGAGAGAAACAATTCATAGCAAAATATAAGCAAGAGCACAAAAAAAGAAAAATAAAATACTATCGCAAAGAACAGAAAAATAAATAAATAAAACAAAATCAAAAAAAGAAAAGCCAGGAATGGTGGCGCACGCCTTTAATCCCAGCACTTGGGAGGCATAGGTAGGAGAATTGTCGTGACTGTGAGGCCACCCTGAGACTTCATAGTGAATCCCAGGTCAGCCTGGGCCAGAGTGAGACCCTACCTTGAAAAAAAAAGAGAAAAGAAAATATACACAAAAGAGTACAAGTAAGATGATTCCATTTATGTTAAGTTTTAAAGAAGGCAAAACTATGCTGTGATGTGGAAATGAGAACAGCATTGCCTGTGGGTAAGCAGAGGACACTAAAGTAGAAAATGATTCCTATGTTGACAGACATATGATTGACACAGGTATGCATATGTAGAACTCAGAAAAGTTAAACCAATGCAGAGTGTGAGGTGTGAGTTAAAAATCACAAAAATAAGGGTTTGAGGAAATTGCTCAATGGTTAAAGGTGCTTGCTTGCAAAGCTTGACTGCCCAGGGTTTCATTTCCCAGTATCTACCTAAGGCCAGATGCATGACGTGGTGCATGTGTCTGGAATGACAAGAGGCCCTGGTGTGCCCATATTTTCTCTCTCTCTGCAAATAAGTAAAAATATTTTTAAAGAAGTCATATAAATTCACTTCTAAAACTCATGAGTTATAATAGAATTGGTCTAATTACTATAGAATATTTTTCAAACTATTTTAGAATGAAAAGATTATATAGTAGAACTTTAGAAATATGGCTGAAGCAGGACTTGGTGAGAAAAACAATAGCCTTAAATTTATTCTAGACAAAGAAGAAAGGCTAAAATGAATGAGCTAAGTGCCTAGTTTAAGTAGAGAGAATTACAGGTCACTGCCGAGGCTCTTGGTTTCCTACCAGGAATAGATGGTAAGACCCTGTTGTTGAAGACTACACATACTTGGGCTGCAAGATCACTGAGAAATCCTGCTGGAGCTGAGCTGAAAACCTCCTCTGTGTAGACCAGTTGACAGATAAAGCGATACTGCATGCAGTTCCATGGGAGAGAGAGAAATCACCAGGGGAGATAAACAACAGTGGACACTGCAAGACTTAAATTTGGCCAGCCAGACCAAATGAGCCATCAGGTGCAGTAGTGGCATGTCATAATAGGAGGAAAAGATGATGGCATCAAAATAAAAGAGACTAATTGAGAGGGGGAGGGGATATGATGGAGAGTGGAGTTACAAAAGGGAAAGCAGGGAGGGGGGACTACCATGGTTTATTGTCCATAATTGTGTAAGTTGCCAATAAAAAATATATTTTCAGCAGGGCATGGTGGCGCACTCCTTTAATCCCAGCACTCGGGAGGCAGAGGTAGTTAGGATCACCATGAGTTCGACTCCACCCTGAGACTACATAGTGAATTCCAGGTCAGCCTGGCCCAGAGTGAGACACTACCTCGAAAAACCAAAAGTAAATAAATAAATAAATAATATATTTTCAAAAATAAAAAGGAAGTAGAGAGAGGCTCGGTGGTTAAGTGTGTTTCCTGAATAAGCATGAGGACCTGAGTGGTCTGAAGCTGCCAGAGTTTAAATGTCCAGATCCTGCATGAACAGCGGGACACGGCCATGCATGCCTGTAGCCCCAGTCCCACAAAGGGAAGCAGAGCCCAAGCTTATGGAACACGGCAAGCTCTGGAATCAGTAAGAGACTTCAGCTCAGAAATGAGGACAGGGGGAAGAACAACGGAGTAGGGTACCCAACGTTCTGCTCGGGTCACTGCAGGTGAGTAGCCCCATCAGAGGCAAGTGCATGGGGAACCTCAAGGGCACATACACATGCATACACCACACACACACACACACACACACACACACACACACAGCAGTATAAGGTGCACCAGAATACACCTAAACAAAGTAGAAAGAAGGGTCGAATAGAGCATAGAGATTAATAAAATGGGAAGAATGGCTAGAATAGAGAAGATAAAGTCACACTATGGAAACTGACCCAGTCTACGCAATATGGATCAAGAAAAGTTCATAATGGGCTGGAGAGATGGCTTAGCGGTTAAGGCATTTGCCTACAAGGCCAAAGGACCCAGGTTCGATTTCCCCAGGACCCACGTTAGCCAGATGCACAAGGGGGTACACGCGTCTGGAGTTCATTTGCAGTGGCTAGAGGCCCTGGCACGCCCATTCTCTCTTTCTCTCCCTCTTTCTCTGACAAATAAATGAATAAATAAGAAAAGTTCATAAAAGCGTAAGCAGAGAATACTTGCATGGACTAAGAGGAAATATTATGAAACGCTGACGCCATCCACTGAAAACTTAGATGCAACAAGCAAACCCACAGGAAACTCCGACTCACTCAGCTGACTCAAGAAGTAGAAGGCCTGAAGAGTCTGGAACCATGCAAGAAAAGGAATCAGTGGTTCAAAATGTTCCCTCAAGAAAAACAGCAGCCCATGCAGGAAGATTGACAGACACTCTCCACCCAAACACCCAAAGACCAAGTTCCAGCCCAACACAAACTCTTCCAGAGAACAGAAAGAGCAGGGAGCAGTTTCCTGCCATCCAATGGTGGTAGAAACCCCATTTTCCCAAGCCCAGAACAGAAAACAGGTACAGATGCATGCATTTGGTAGAATAAGCATCTAGACACAATTTTTACAAATTTCATCAAATTAAAAGTTAAAAGGGGGGCTGGAGGGATGGCTTAGTGGTTAAGGCATTTGCCTGCGAAGCCTAAGGACCCTGGTTTGATTCCCCAGGACCCAAGTAAGCCAGATGCACAGGGGACACATGTGTCTGGAGTTCATTTGCAGAGGCTGGAGGCCCTGGCGTGCCCATTCTCTCTTTCTCTGCCTCTTCCTTTCTCTCTCTCGCAAATAAATAAAGAAATAAAGTGTTGTTTTTGTTTTTTTTTTTAAAAAAGGGAATGTCCAGACCTAATATTTACCAAAAGACCCACAAGATATATCTTTCACAAAGACAGTGAATTTAAAATGTCTCTTCAGGAAAACAAAATATGGTGTACTTCCTGATGTGATACAATAGAAGAGGTGTGACTGAGTAGTTAAGAGAGACTGACAGGGAGAGAGAGAGTGTGTGTATGAGTGAATTAACACAAGATATAATCAAGATTCTGAATTTATCTTCCAGCTTACAGGCAATAGATCAAAAGAGAGAAATATGCTAAACAACATCTTCATGATATTAAGGTGTTAGCCAGTCAAACCCTGAATGAACCAGTTTCTCCAACTATTAAATGATATAATAGACAAAAGAGTAGAGAGAATATTATAAATTAAAACATACTTAGAGGGCTGGAGAGATAGCTTAGCAGTTAAGGCGTTTGCCTGCAAAGCCAGAGGACCAACATTCAACTCCCCCCTGGACCGATGTAAGCCAGATGCACAAGGAGGCATATGTGTCTGGAGTTCATTTGCAGGGGCTGGAGGCCCTGATGTGCCCCTTCTCTATCTGCCTCTTTTCTCTTCCTTCTCTCTCTCTCTCAAATAAATAAATAATATTAAAACATATTTAGAGTTAATTTTCAAATAAAAGTTAATTGATGGCTAGAAAGATGGCTTAGCAGTTAAGGTGCTTGCCTGCAAAGCCAAAGGACCTTGGTTCTATTCCCCAGGACCCACATAAACCAGATGCACAAGGTGGCACATGCATCTGGAGTTTGTTTGCAGTGGCTAGAAGCCCTTGCATACCCATTCTCTCTCTCTCTCTCTCTTTCTCTCTCTCTCTCTGCCTCTTTCCCTCTCTCAAATAAATAAATAACAATAAAATGTTTTTTAAAAAGTTGATTGAAAGGAAAGGGCATAAAAAGACAACAGCAAATATAATGTGTGGCCTGTGCTTGGATCTTTTTAAATATATAAATATATAAATACATATCTATATCTATCATCTATGTCTAGATAGATAGATAGATAGATAGATAGATAGATAGATAGATATAGATATAGATATAGATATAGATATAGATATAGATATAGATATAGATATAGATATAGATATAGATATATGAGAGGAACATATATATAAGGAACAAAGTATATGTGTGCCAGAGCTTCCTGCCACTGCAAACAAACTCCAGACGCATATGCCACTATGTGTATCTGGCTTTATGTGGGTACTGAGGAATCAAACCCAGACAGTCAGGCTTTGCAAGCAAGTGCCTTTAACTTTCAGTCATCTCTTCAGCCCTGTGTTTGGATCTTAATTCAAACAAATCAACTTATAAAAGTATTTTTGAGAAAAAAATGTATAAAATTGAACAGATTTGTTACTAAGCTATTTGAAAAGTAATGTTACATGTCATGTTAGATTGTAATTATGTTTTCCAGGCCCAACCGAGGCGCACAGAGACCACTAGCGCCACTACAGAAGGGGCCAGATGACATCTCGGTCTTCCGGTAGCTGAACTGGGCAGCAGCATCACGTGTGTTCATTTGGCTGCCATGCAAAATGCAAGAGTGACGGCCTCACACAGGCCCGCACCAAGGTTTTGTAGAGATGCCGAGGGCAGAGTGCGTGGCAGGGCCCCGAGAGACCACCGAGTGAATGTGAGGGTGAAGCTTAGCTTGCAGTGGAGACCCCAGTTTACTGGAGATTCAGGGACCATGGCATATCTGCCAAGAAAAGCTACAGGTGTGTAGTGGAGCTGGCCCAAGAGAGAGGCTGTGTGTACTGCATACTGCAGGCAGCGGAGCTGGAGGGGCAGCGTCACCCATGGCTGGTAGAACCCAGGTGATGACACCAAGAGCCCTGCAAGGCCTCAATCTTGCTCTGCTTCAGTCTTTTCTTGTTATACCTCTATGCCTCTCTTTTGGACTGAGAAGGTTTATGCTATTGTATGTGAGAAGTACCGTAGCAGTTACGTCCTCATTGCTGGAATAAAACACCCAACCAGAAGCAGTTGTATGGGAGGAAAAGATTTAGTTCAGGCTGATAGTTTCCAGGGGAAGCTTCATCATGGTGGTGAAAACATGGCAACTGGTTCACATTAGATGTCATCAGGAGAGAGAGAGAGAGAGAGAGCAGTCTGAGTGAGCTAGCTCTGAACACACAGTGAGCTGGACTAAGAACCCCAAGGTCTGTCCCCAGTGACTGACTTCCTCCAGCAAGACCACCTCCCAAAGACTCCGCCAGCTGTGAACCAAGTAGAAGGCTTAATCACAAACACCTGAGACTATAGGGGACGTGTTATATTCAAACCATCACAAGTATGTAACTTGTTTTTTGGAGTTTTTTTGTTGTTTTTGTTGTTGTTGTTTTCACAGAGGCTCACAGATCAGAGTTTGTCTGAAGTCTCAGAACTGGCTTTACACTTCAGACTTTAAAAATTTTTTTTTATTTTTTTGGTTTTTCAAGGTAGAGTCTCACTCTAGCTCAGGCTGACCTAGAATTCGTTATGTAGTCTCAGGGTGGCTTCAAACTCATGGTGATCCTCCTACTTCTGCCTCCCAAGTGCTGGGATTAAAGGAGTGCGCCACCATGCCTGGCTGCACTTCAGACTTTTTTATGACAGAGAGAGAGAATTGGTGCACCAGGACCTCCAGCCACTGCAGTCAAACTCTTGTGCGCATGTGCAACCTTACACAATTGCATCACCTTGTGCATGTGGCTTATGTGGGACCTAGAGAGTTGAACATGGGTCCTTAGACTCCGCAGCAAAGTGCCTTAAATGCTAAGCCATTTCTCCAAGCCCGGACGTCAGACTTTTGAACATTGTTCTGAGCTGTTAAAGACTGTGGAGGAGGTATGGAGAAATGGCTTAGCAGTTAAGGCACATGCCTGCAAAGCCTAAGGACCCAGATTTGATTCTTCAGGACTCACAAAAGCCAGATGCACATGGTAGCTCATGTGTCTGGAGTTCATTTGCAGTGGCTAGAGGCCCTGGCATGCCCATTCTCTCTCTCTCTCATAAATAAATAAAAATAAATCTTTAAACAAAAAAGACTGTGGAGAATTGTTAAATTAGACTGAATGCATTCAGTGTTGTGTGATGAACATGAGTTTTTGAGTGCCAGGAGGGAAATGTTGTTATTTAAAAGTGATGTGTTTGGCTATCAAGTTGACCTAGTGCGAACTTGTGCTGGTTAATCTTAATTTGTCATCTTGAATGGATTTGAACGCACCTAGGAGACACAACTCTGGGTGTGTCCATGAGGGAATTTCCAGGAAAGTTTAACTGAAGAGGGAAGACCCACCCTGAATGTGTGGGGTGGAGTCCTGGCTTGGACAGGAAGGGGAAAAGGAGTAAGGCAGCTGGGCACCAGCATCCGTCTCTCTCTACTCCTGACTATGTGCTGTTACCAGCTGCCTCGCGCTCCTGCCGTGTGCCTTCCCCGCCATGGTAGACTGACCACCCCTCAGACTGTGGGCCAAGGCAGCTTGCTCCCTGAAGTCGATTTTGTCATAGCGGCGAGAAAAGCAACCATTACCTCCTGGAAAGACATAGTTTTGTTTCTGGACCCTTTGTGTCCTCTTTCTTTCTGCTTCCTGGCAACCACGCAGGAAGATTTCCTCCACCATGCCCTTTCCACCATAATGCACTGCTTTGCCACAGCCCAGAAACACAGACAGGTGACCATGACCTGACACCTCTGAAAACATAAGCCAAAATAAATCTTTCCTTCCTTAAATTGTTTGTGTCAGATATCATATGACAGTGACAAAAAAAAAAAAAACTAACTAATGTAATCCCAGAGGTAAAATGACGTGATGTCTGGGGTTTGCTTCAAAACACTTAGTGGGGGCAAACTAACATTGGAAAGACATTAATAATTGCAAAACTGGTACATGGAGGTCCATTCCCTTGTCTGTCTTTGTGTATGTTTAAAGTTTTCTGTAATAAAACCTCCAAAGATGAAAACAATGATGAGGACAATAATAGCAACAACATGTTATTTTAAGAAGCAAGAAGGGGTCCTCCCTTCCTTTGCCATCATAAGGCTTCTCGAGGCTTGCAGGCTGCAAAACCATAAAAACTGTCTAATCTATGGCTTGCACTTGTCTCACATCTTCCTTCCAGAAGTCACTTCCTCTTGATTGCTCAAACTCATTTCAAAGGTTACCAATAGCAGACAATTGTATTGAGGTATTGGTTTACCAAGTGCTGGATCCCTCTTCTTCAGGTAACAACATCCCTATTCTCGCGTGGACAAACACTTTTAATAATGTGATGTGGTTCACATAGGGCTGATGTCACCACCCACATCCTCTCCGAGGTGGGCAAGTGACTCAGGTCTTTCAGTGATAATATCTCCATGATTGCATAAAGGGGCATTTTGCCGAAGCTGGATGGATTATTGCCAAGAGCATCAGATCTTAGACTTGTGCTGGAAGTATTAGAAAATAAGCAGTTTTCCTTCAACTGGATTGCTAGTAAGAGGGCTAACACCTGGAGTCCTTGTGGCCATTGCTTCAATATGTAAGAAGATCCTGCCCAGGAAAGAGGCCATCATGAGAGTAGAGACATGGATACTAGTGCCTATTGGAGTCCCTGAGTACAACCATTATCCCCAAGTCAGTCCACACCGTCAGTCCTCCAGCACCTTAATTAATACAGGAGCCCCTTTCTAGAGAAGAGAGGTAGAGAGACAAAGATGAGGCAGAGGGATAAAGAAAGATGATGATGATAAATGAGAACGAAAATGACAGAGAGACAGACAAATAAGGGATGGAAGAAGAGGGACACTATGATCTCTTTAAGCTAAGTACAGGACAATAGGTATGCCTGCTATCAGTGGCCTGTTCAACAGTGAAAGAGAAGTCCTATCAATTTTGATAAAGATTAAGAAATAAATGGAGAGGCGTGTCCAGGGGCCAACGGCCTGCGACATGAGAGATTCCTTGTCTCTTGTTTTCTACAATGTTGTGCTAGTTCAGGTAACACCCTTCTGTGTGTGTGTTGGGCGGCAGGTGGGGGGGGGTGGTTTCTAGGTATGGTCTCGTTCTAGACCAGGTTGATCTGAAATTCACTATGTAGTCTCAGGCTGGCCTTGAACTCACAGCAATCCTCCTACCTCTGCCTCCCAAGTGCTGGGATTCAAGGCATGTATGCCACTATACCCATCTCTTTTTTTTTTTTTAACACCCTTTATTTTGCAATTTGTCTTTCACTAGAAACTGAGTGCTTCTGGCTTCCATATGATTCCATACCCACCACTCAGGGGTTCCTGTCCCCTTTTGTTAGTGACTTTCACATTACTGCGACAAAATACCTGACAGAAACCACTGAGAGGGGGGAAGACTTACTTTGGCTCACAGTGTCAGAGGGTCTCAGTCCATCGGGGCATGGCAGAGCAGCTCAGAGGCTGGCGATGGGCTCATGTGGTAGAGACTGTTCACATCACCAGGAAACAGAGACAGTGGCAGGAACCAAGGACCACGTGTAACCTTCAAAAGCCTTTCCCTAATGACCAACTTCTTTCTGCCACTAAGCCCCACCTCCATAAAGTTCCACAGCCTCCCAAAATAGCACCACCAGCTGGTAGTGAGCATTCCAAAAGGGAGCCTGTGTGGGACATTTCAGGTTCAAACCTTAACAGCCTTCTCACGGTCCAGTCCCTCCCTTCCACAGCAACTCAGGGGAGATTTACTTCTCCCCTCTTCCCTTCTAGAACCTAGAGATGAACAAGGCTGCAGCCTGGGACAGGGGACAGGGGTGAAACCGTAACCCTGGTGTCTGGGTTTCAGTCCCAGCTCTGACCTGCTGGACAACGTTCTAAGATTCACTGGAATGGGAGGGTAATGGCAGCTTCCTGCGGGGCTGTTGAGAGATGTAAACGAGGTAACACATGTGAGCACCCTTCCTGATACAGTCTGGTATTCTTACTGTTTCCATCTGCGGTGCTGTTCTCCATTCGGCACCCAGTTTGTATTTTATTTATCTGTTTCTTAATTCACTTTTAGCACAAATCACATCATTTCTGTTCTAAAGCCTTTTCCAGTAAAATTCCCCATCCCACTTGGAATAAAATCTGTGCGAGGCTCCCAGGCTGCGCTGCTGGCTTCTCCCACCTCTTGGTCCTTCAGCTCCTCCTCGCTTGCTCTCTGGACACATCACCTTCCTGGTCTTCCTCATGTGGGCCTGGCAGGTTCCACTCTTTGGAAATATGTCGGTGCCAATCTTCCCTGTGATGTGTGGATCACTGACTCCTTTCCGCCTTCAGAACCCTCTTCAAAAGTCATCTCCCAAGAGGTGGGGAGATGGCTCCATGGGAAAAGAGCTTGCCATGCAAGAACAAGGGCTTGAGTTCAGATCCCCGGCACCCACATGGCATGGTTCACCACATAAAATGGGTGTGGTTGCATGTGCCTATACCCCCAGTACTGGGGAGGCTGAAATAGGGAGTGCCTGAGGCTCATTCGTTAGTTAATCTAGCCAATTCAGTGAGCTCTAGGTTCACCAAGAGACCCTTGTCTCAAAGAAAAAGGTCAAGAGTGACTGAAGAAGTGTCACATTTCACACACATGTGCACAAGCATGCACACACATGTACGCACGCACGTAGCCTTGTGTGAGTTGAAGCAGCCCAGATACAAGCTGGGCTAACAGTCTCAGGGCAGCCTTCTGTTTCCCTGTTGACCATGTGTGCCACTCAGTCGGGCATTATCCCTCAATGTCAGAGTCAAAGTCAGTCCTCTGCTCAGTGCCTGTTCTGCCACACTTGGCAGGGACCTTCCCTTGCCCAGCCTCATCCCACTTACACAGTTGCCTCTGCCCTGGGGATGCAGAGGAAAACCGTGGTCAGGGAAGGGAGTCACTCCTTGGCTGTCAGCTTGCTAGGAATTTGGGGTCCTGTGAGCATCACCCAGCCGCCCACCTCACTATGCTTAAAGTTTTCCTAAGATAACCATTCTTACTTCCCACCACTATTGAAGATCCTAACATCAGCTGGCCATATCCCCTTCTCAGAAGCCTGGAAACCCTTTCCTTGAGATGGGCAAAACCAACATCAGCAGAGCTAAGGCCCCTCCTCGAACATCTGGGTCTCAGCTCCAAGGACCCATTCTCAGTGTTTCTGAGTTCTGACAATCCAGTCTCTTCCCTTTGTTCCTCCGGCCTGGAGTAGCTTCCTATAGTTGCTGCCTCTATAACTCTGTACGGTTCTCTCCTGGTCCCTTCCGGTGGAAAACCTCATCTGTATCAAATGTTCTCTCTTTTTTTTTTGTTGTTTAGTTTTTCGAGATAGGGTCTCACTCAAGCTCAGGCTGACCTGGAATTCACTATGTACTCTCAGGGTGGCCTCAAACTCAAGGCAATCCTCCTACCTCTGCCCCCTGAGTGCTGGGATTAAAGGCGTGCGCCAACATGCCCAGCTTCAAATGTTCTCTCTTGAGTATGTAGTGTAGTCTCTGTCCGATTCTAGATGGTTCAGCAACCCAGAGGGTGAAGACGAGAAATTAGACCATTCTGCCAAGCCTGAGGCCAGGAGAGCCAGGGGATGTTCAGGTCAGAGCATGTGGAGAGATCATCAGGGATCTTGTTGACTTCTTCAAGATACAGAGGGGCGTGAATACTAGGGCAGGATGATGGTGGGTCCAAGAAACTCATTCATCCAAAAATATGCGTTAAATACTTCCTGTATGTCAAGTATTCTAATTCAAAAGGATAGGGCTGGACTTAGGAACCTTTCTTCCTACTTATAATTAGTGACCTGTATGTGTTTTGTCTATATAATTGCTCCCATCTGTGGGAGGGAATGTGTAGCACTCATGACTAGTGGTCAGTGGTGACTATCAGTGGGGAGAGGGAGTAAAGGGGACAGAAAGAATACAAATGGATGGGGGGGGAAGAATGGCTTCAGAGACCCAGAGAGAAGACAGAGGTACCTGTTATTGGATGCAACAAGGACCATATAGGAGCATCAGGAATTCATGCATTTGACTCAGTGTTTTTCAGACTTGCTTAGGAAAGGAAGTTATTACTGCCTGCAATGTACATTTTTAAAATAGATCAGGGAAGACCACGCAGGGACCTGCCAGGGGATGCATTATCTTACCCCTCTACCTGGGAGAAGGTTGCAGAGGTATTGGGTTCATAATTATTTTTAAATGTACATGTTGCTCTACTTCTGTAAATATACATCTCATTAATTTAAAACAACAAATGCACCAGGCATGGCGCACGCCTTTAATCCCAGCACTCGGGAGGCAGAAGTAGAAGGACCACCATGAGTTCGAGGCCACCCTGATACTACATAGTGAATTCCAGGTTAGTGTGGACTACAGTGAAACCCTACCTCAAAAACAAACAAACAAACAAAAACGTGTGGTGGCACATGCCTTTAATCCCAGCACTCAGGAGGCAGAGGTAGGAGGATCACCGTGAGTTCGAAGCCACCCAGGTCAGCCTGGGCTAGAGAGCGAGACTCTACCTCGAAAAACCAAGACAAACCAACACACAAAACCACAACAAATGAGTGTGAATCTGTGTTTAAAAAGGCTTTGTGTCACAGACCTTAAGACACCTCCTCAGATGCTGGAATTCTATCAGAAATACTTGGGCTGGGAAGATGGCTCAGCAGCTAAAGGCAATTGTTGCAAAGTCTGGCAGCCCAAGTTTGATTCCCCAGTACCCACATAAATCCAGATGCACAAAGGGTGCATGTAGCTGAAATGCATAGACAAAAAGTCATGGTGTGCTCATTCTCTCCTTCTTCTTCTACTTCTTCGTCTTCTTCTACTTCTTCTTCTTCTTCCCCCCCCCCTCCTTCCCTCCTCACAAATATTTTTTTTTCATTGTTCTGACCATGTATCCAGAGCATGTTAACCAGAAGAGGCCCTGCAACTCAGAAGCAGGGTCATGAAGAGAGATCTGATGAATCCATTCCAGAAATGTCCAGTGGAATTGGAGCCACCCTCTAGGACCAAGGTCTCTTTGATGACAACCAAAAGGTGAGCTTGTGAGGACCAGGGGGAATCCCTCCAATGCCTCAGCACCCAGCACATTAACAGAGACCAGGTTCGCACCTGGCAGGGGTGGGAGCCCCTGGGACAAGGAAATGAAAGGAGAGCTGCTGATGAAACGCCTGATTGTTCTGTGACCCTTCCCAGCTAAGCCAGTGTCCCAGTGCCCCAGCGTGACACTGAGGCAGAGCATTGGGCTGTGACTCATTGTCCCTCATAATCCTCCCATGACCACAGACAAGGACTTCAGGTGGGGAGAACTGGATTCTCAAGGCTTGCGTTTGGAAACAACTGTCCTATTGTGTTCCAGATGTAGGAGTAGAGTCCTATGTTTGCAGGTGGCCCAGCCGGGTCACCCCAGGGTCTCAGAGCCTCACAAAAGCTGGTGGCGTAGCAGCCGACACGGGTGTGCTGTCTTGGACCTGCTGAAACTGAGACCCAGCAGAGGACCCTAGACCCACAGCTAAGACCAATTCCGTAACAGAGAGCTAGCTTCATTATTTACCATGAGTACTGCACACTGAGAAGCCAAATGTTTGTGTCTGTATTCTGGAGACATGCCAACACTCCTAGCATTGGAGAATCCCAGGGACTCAGCAGAAGTTGCCCAGTTACCTTGTACTATCTAGTACCTCCTGAGTTTGAGTGTCTGGAACAAAATGTAGGCATTACATGTAAACACAGGAAGCACACTTTGTGCTGGAATTGCTGAGGCAAATAACAAGCAGGATGCTTTCTGTGATCAGTTTCCTTTCAATAGTCAAGGAGTTGACAGGTCAGCTCCACCTGCCCACACATGAGCAGCCAGCATGTAGTTAATTAACTAATTAATTTGTGTGTGTGCGGACACACATGCCATGGCATGCATGTGAAGGTCAGAGGACAACTTCAAATGTTGGTGCCCTACCTGCTTTTTAAAATGTTTACTTATTTGAGAGAGAGAGAGACAGGCAGATAGAGAGAGAGAATGGGAACGCCAGGGCCTCCAGCTGCTGCAAATGAACTCCAGACACATGTACTACCCTGTGCATCTGGCTTATGTGGCTCCTGAGGAATCAAACCTGTGTCCTGTGGCTCTGTAGGCAAGTGCCTTAACTGCTAAGTCATCTCCCCAGCCCCCTAGCTGCTCTGAGGCAGGGTCTCTTGCCATGCTGCAAACACACTGCCAGACTGCAAATGTAAAACTAGCTGACCTGTGAGCATCAGATGCTCCTGGCTTCACCTCCCATGGCTGTAGGAACCCCAGATGCATGCGCCACTTTGCATCCAGCTTTCCATGAGTGTGATTAAAAAAAAAATCAGGCCGGGCATGGTGGCGCACGCCTTTAATCACAGCACTCGGGAGGCAGAGGTAGGAGGATTGCCGTGAGTTCAAGGCCACCCTGAGACTACGTAGTGAATTCCAGGTCACCCTGGGCTAGAGTGAAGACCCTACCTCAAAAAGAAAACAAAAAAAAAAAAATCAGAAAAGCTGGGCATGGTGGCGCACACCTTTAATCCCAGCACTCAGGAGGCAGAGGTAGGAGGATTGCCATGAGTTCAAGGCCACCCTAAGACTACATAGTGAATTCCGGGTCAGCCTGAGCTAGAGTAAGACCCTACCTTGAAAAAAAACAAAAAAAAAATCAGATAATTCTCTCTGTACTGATAAGGAATAAACTCCAAAAGCATACTTAAAAACTAAATTTGGGGGATAGGAGAAATTGCTCAGTGGTTAAGGTACTTGCCTGCAAAGCCTAACAACCTGCATTTGATTCCCCAGTTCCCACATAAAGCCAGATGCACAAAGTGGCACGTTCATCTGGAGTTCATTTGCAGTGCCTTTAGACCCTGGCACACCCATATTCATTTTCCTCTCTCTGTATACATATGTGTGTGTGTGTGCCTGTGCATGTGCGTGTGCGTGTGCGTGTGCGTGTGCGTGTGTGTGTGTGTGTATGTTTTAAAACCAGATGGGTGAGGTGGTGCATGCACTCGGGAGACAGAGGTAGGAGGATTACCATGAGTTCAAGGCCATCCTGAGACTACATAGTGAATTCTATCTAGGTCAGCCTGGGCTAGATTGAGACACTGCCACAGGGAGTTTTTGTTTTTGTTTTGTTTTTGTTTTTCACAAAAAGCAAGGTCCAAAAGAACGTGGACAGTAGGCTTCTTCGTAGAAGCTTTTACATGCTGAGACCACCTGTTTGAAGCTCCAAGCCTAGTCCTAGAAGTTGCCTCTGGAAAACTTGGGAACAGAAGTAGGAGGGGAACTGACCTTTTCCTGCATCTTTTGCCCCTCTACATCTTTATGATTTACATGAAACAAATTTTTTTTTAAGTTAAAAAGTCAAGAAAGCAGGCTTCCTTTCTAAAACAGAGAATTTTCACGTTTAATTCGGACTGAGGACAGCTTGGGAATCCATCAGCTGAAGCTGCCTCCTTTCCTCTGCCACTCTGACGTCATGACGTCATGCGTCGTTGCATCCACTTTCACAGCGGGCTGACATTTCCACCTGTCTGATCTCATGACTCATGCTGGCAGCTGCGCTCCTTGTTTTGCGCTCTGTCCACATGGAAGCTGCTTTCTGGGAAGTTCTTTGCTCCATTTAGCCTGCCCTCCCCACCCCCCTCCCCGGGGTTCCCGTAAGTGTCTCTGTATTCCTGGCCTTATACCTGACCTTTACATCACCTGAGGGCTCTGTGCTTCCCCTGACCTCATCCTTAATCCCTGGACCTTGTGAACTCTTTAATTTCCTTTCTGCATTATGTGATTACTTAAATCTCCGCTCCCCAGGTAAGTTCTCTCGTGTCTGATCACAAATCCTCCGGAAGCACTTGGGTTTTGAGTGGGCTGTTATAAAAAAAAGGACCCCCTAAGGTCCTCCAGTTCCGATAAAGCAAAGCTGGACTGCTTCCCCATAGAGTTCTCATGCTTCCTCCCATCCTCCTGAGTCGGGGAGCTACATGCCCTAAGATCATATTTCTTAGCAGATTCTCTCTGGGGAGAAAGTATTATATTGTGAAAAGAGTCCCAATTTGAGGTAGAGAAACGTTACTTTGAACCCTTTCCCTCTTGGTTTCTAGCACTGCGGTCTTGGGCTAGTTACTTTTATCTCATTGATGCCCACTCTTCTTTCTGAAGGAGGAATGTAAGAAACCTTACTTCAGAGAGAAATAATGAGGATGCAGTGAGATTTATGTAAAGGGTATAATTTAGGGCTTGGACCCAGAGTCAGTGCTGAGTAAATGTTCTCTCCCCCTGCTCATCCTCAAACCCCATTCTGTCAATTTCCTCCCTTGGAAATTTTGCACGCACTCTCACTAGAATATTCAGGAGCACCTAGTACATGCTTAGCTATGAAAAAATGTATATATATATATATATATATATATATATATATATATATATATATTCCTACCCAAGAAGGAAAAATATGCTTTGAAACAAAATAATGTAAAAAGAGGAAAATCAAGTGTGAAAAAGGAAGGAATAAGCAGATAGCTAAAGAATAGACACCAGTGAAGTAGAACTAAAAAATCAAATGAGTAACAAACCAACAGAAAGATTGAAAGGGAATATTCAATATTAAGTTAACCCATGAGAAAGCAGAAAAGAAACATCAGGAGAATAAAAAGCAGAACAAACCAATGGAAACCAAATACAAGGTGGTAGAATAAATTCCTCAGTTACATTAAGTAGCCAAGGACCAAACACTGTAATTAAAATTCAGAGATTGCTCTGTGTTTGTGTGTGTGTGTGTGTGTGTGTGTGTGTGTGTGCTAAAAATCCACTTGATGCTGTCTACACTAAGTACACTTTAAATGCAAGGATAGATTGAAAGTAACAGATGGATGGCAAAGGATATACCATGGAAATAGCATGCATACAAAAGTTGGCAATAGTAATAGATAAAGTAGACTTCAAACTAAAAGTATTTTAAGAGACAAAGAAGGATATTTCAAAAATGATTAAAAGGGCAAGTAGAAGGCACACCAATGCTATCTAAGAATAAACTTAATAACAGAACTACAAAATTCATAAAGCAAAGACGATAGAACCAAAGAAGTGGGCAGCCCTACTGTGGTGGCTTGAATGTAAATGTCCTTCATAGCTTCAGGTATTTTTAAAAATATTTATTTATTTATTTATTTATTTATTTAAGAGGAAGAAGGGGGGAGAGAGAGAGAGAGAGAGCGAGCATGCCAGGGCCTCCAGCTGCTGCAAATGAACTCCAGACTCATGTGCCACCTTGCGCATCTGGCTTAAGTGGGTCTTGGGGAATTGAACCTAGGTCCTTTGGATTTTCAGGCAAGGGCCTTAACTGCTAAGCCATCTCTCCAGCCCACTTCAGGTATTTTTTTTTTTTATTAAGCTTCCTACTTAGTCTCCAGCAAGCATAGCCCTGCTGGAGAAGGTGTGTCACTGGGAGACAGATCTTGAGTCTAATCTGAGGTGTGTTCAGAGCCGGCTTGCGCTCTGGCTGCTGCCTCTCTGCTGTGGATGTATGCTGAAATGAGAGAGCGGCTTCTGCCATGACGAAGCTTCCCCTGGAAACTGTAAGCCTGGAATAAACCCTTGCCTCCCATCATCTGCTTGGTCACGGTTTGTCCCAGCAATGAGAAGGTAACCACGATACCAGCATAGTGGGATATGTCACCACCCTTCATCAGTAACTGATGGAATAAATGGGCATAGAAAATCTATAAGCATGCCGAAGATCTGAATCAACTTGAACTAAGTAATGCATTAATTATATTGAACTAACATATACTAGTTGCACTAATTATAATTACAAAACACTATCTTAAGCAATAGCATAAGGCAGAATACAATTTGGGTCATAAGTTGTTTCAATAGACGTCTATATATTAGTATCATATATAACATATTCTTTTTTGTTTGTTTGTTTATCAAGGTAGAATCTCGCTCTCTGGCCCAGGATGACCTGGAATTCGCTATGTAGTCTCAGGATGGCCTCAAACCCAGTGATCCACCTACCTCTGCCTCCTCTGCCTCTTGAGTGCTGGGATTAAAGGCGTACGCCACCATGCCCAGCTCAAATATATTCTTATAACTGAATTCAATTACAAATCAGTGAAGACAACATAGCTAGAAAATCTCCAAATCGTATAATTTAGCATACTACTGCTATCATAACACCTGAGCCAAAGAAGTAACCATAAAGGTATTTAGAAGGCATTTATAAGGAAACACAGCATATATGAACATGTAAGATGCAACTAAAGTGGTTTAAAGAAAACACCTAAAGCCTTTAATGCCTCTATGAGAGATTAAGAAAGGTTAAGGTCATCTTTAAATAACTAGACACTGGGGCTGGGAAGATGGCTCAGCAGTTAAAAGCACTTGCTTGCAAACCTGCTGACCTGAATTTAATTTCCCAGCACCACACCAGTGTTCAGCTAGTCTGGTGTTTGCAGTGACAGGAGACTTTGTCTCAAGGAACTTGGAAGAAGGGCACAAACACCTTGAGGTTGTCCTCTGACATACATGGTAAACAAGTACTTATGCATGCATAAATACAGGCCTTCAAAAGAAACTAGACACAAGCCCAGCATGGCGGTACACCCATAATATTAACACTTGGGAGGCTGAAGTAGGATCATCAGGGACTCAAAGTCATCCTCATCTGGATAGCAAGTTTGAGACCAGTCTGGGCTACATGAGGGCCTCTGGGGAATGAAGGAAGGAAAGGAAAGAGAGAAGGATGGACAGAGAGAAGAACAGGGGAGGAAGGAGAGGAAAAGAGATATAGAAACACTGAAAAACTAATTGAGGGCTGGAGAGATGGCTTAGCGGTTAAGGCACTTGCCTGCAAAGCCAAAGGACCCAGGTTTGACTCCCTAGGACCCATGTAAACCAGATGCACAAGGGGGCGCATGCATCTAGAGTTCGTTTGCAGTGGCTGTAGGCCCTGGCGCACCCATTGTTTCTCTCTGCCTATTTCTGTATCTCTCTCTCAAATAAATAAATAAAAATAAAGTATTAAAAAAACTAATTGAAGCCAGGCGTGGTGGCGCACACCTTTAATCCCAGCACTCAGGAGGCAGAGGTAGGAGGATCACCATGAGTTCGAGGCCACCCTAAGACTCCATAGTGAATCCCAGGTCAGCCTGGGCTAGAGTGAGACCCTAACTCGAAAAAAAAAAAAAAAAACTAATTGAATAGAAAAGAACAAATCCAATGTTGTAAGTGAAAGGTGACTATCACATAGATAATACAGCCATTAAGAGGAAAATAATAAAGTATTATGAATAATTTGATGCCAATACTGTTTCATATATATATGAAATGGATAAATTTCTTGAATAACACGACTTACCAAAACTAACTCAAGTAGAAAGAAAAATCAGAATAGTCCTATCTTTTAAGGAAATTTTATTTTTTTTAATTTTATTTATTTATTTATTTGAGAGAGAAAAAGATGCAGAGAGAGAGGAAGAGAGAGAGAGAGAGAGAAGGGGCACACCAGGGCCTCTAGCTACTGCAAATGAACTCCAGATGCATGTGTCCCCTTGTGCATCTGGCCTGCATGGGTCCTGGAGAATCGAACTGGGATCCTTTGGCTTTGTAGGCAAACACCTTAATCGCTAAACCATCTCTCCAGCCCAGGAAATTTTATTTTTAACTAAAATAAAGTTTCTACAAGCCAGGCATGGTAGTGCATGCCTTTAATCCCAGCACTTGGGAGGCAGAGGTAGGAGGATCACCATAAATTCAAGGCCACCCTGAGGCTACATAGTAAATTCCAGGTCAGCCTGGACTAGAATGAAACCCTACCTTGAAAAACCAAAAAAAAAAAAAAAAAAAGTTTCTACAAAGAGAATGCCAGTCTCCAATGTTTTCACAGATGCATGCTATAAAACATCTATGGATGATGTAATACTGTTCTTATGCAAACTCAAAAAACAGAAGAGGAAGGCAATCCCAACTCATATGGCCCTTTATAAGGTCAGTGTAAGTCAGATAATAAAGTGAGACAAGGGCATTACAATAAAGAAAATTACAGACAAAGGACCTTCATGAACTTAGGAATAAAATGTCTTAAAATGGTACAATTAATAGTATTAATAACTTGAATCCAATAATCTTAAAAAACACAATAACGCATTAGTACCAAGTGGGGCTTGCTCTAGTAATGTCATATTACTTTAACACTTGAAAAACAATTATTATAAGTCACCACTCTAGAAGAACAAAGAAACAAAAATCATTTTACAAAATTCCATACCCTTTCATGATTTTAAAAAGCAAGTTAAGGCTGAACTGAACATGGCGGTACACATTTTTAATCTCAGCATTCGGGAGGCAGAGGTAGGAGGATTGCTGTGAGTTCGAGGCCACCCTGAAACTACAGAGTGAATTCCAGGTCAATCTGGGCCTGAGCAAGACCCTACCTCAAAAAAAAAAAAAAAAAAAAAGAAAGAAAGAAAGAAAAAGAAAAAGAAAGAAGCAAATTATGGGCTGGGGAATTGTTCAATGGTCAAAAGCACTTGCTTGCAAAGTTTGCTGGCCTGAGTTCAATTCCCTAATACTTATGTAAAGCCAGAGACGCAAATAGCAGCTGCATATGGACTTAATTTACAATAGGAGGAGGCCCTCGTGGGCCCATTCCCCCCCACAAATAAATAAATATATTTTTAAACGAAAATTATAAGTAGAAGGAAATTTTTTCAACTTCAGCATTTATATATCTTAAAAATTGATAGCTAAACTTGGCATGGTGGCACATGCCTTTAATCCCAGCACTCAGGAGGCAGAGGTAGGAGGATTGTAGCAAGTTTGAGGCCAGTCTGAGACTACATAGTGAATTGTAGGTCAGCCTGGGCTAGAGCGAGACCCTACCTTGAAAAAAAAATTGGCAGCTAATAACATACATACATAGTTCTGTTGGTTGGTTTGTCTATTTTCTCTTTTATTTTTATTTTTTTTATTTTTATTTTTTTGGTTTTTCGAGGTAGGGTGTCACTCTGGCTCAGGCTGACCTGGAATTCACTATGGAGTCTCAGGGTGGCCTCGAACTCATGGCAATCCTCCTACCTCTGCCTCCCGAGTGCTGGGATTAAAGGCATCCGCCACCACGCCTGGCGGTTTGTCTGTTTTTTCAAAGTAGGGTCTCACTCTAGCCAAGGCTGACCTGGAACTCCAGATGATCCTCCTACCTCAACGCCCCAAGTGTGAGTGCTGGGATTAAAGCATGCACCAGCATGTCTGGCTCTCATATATTCAATGATTAAGACAGTAAGTATTTTTCTCTGAAATCAGGAATAAGGTAAGGCTTTCATCTCTCTACACTTCTATTCAGTATTTTACTGGTTAGGCATTTTGTCCCAGCAACAATGAAAGTAACCAAGACAGCTGTCAATGTCAAATGTTGGTGAGGGTGTGACAGGAACTATCACAGACTGAGGGCGAAGCTGTAAGGTGACAAAACCCTTGTGGAAAAGTCAGGCAAGTTTCTATAAATTTGATCATATACTTAACCTGAAATCTATTAAGTCTAGTACTATACAAGAAACAAGGAAAATGTTTATCCACACTGAAACTTATCTGTAATAATCATAATAGCATTATGCATAATAGCTAAAAAAAAAATGGGAAATAGTGCAATGTTCCTTAACAGATGAATAGATAAATTGTGGTAAATCCATATTCCCAGTTTAAGAAATAAAAGGGAGGCCAGGTATGGCGACACATGCCTTTAATCCCACATTTTTGAGGCTGAGGTAGGAGGATCACCGTGCGTTCAAGGCTACATACATAGTGAATTCCAGTTCAGCCTGGGCTAGAGTGAGACCCTACCTTAAAATACCAAAAAAAAAAAAAAAAAAAAATGGGGGGGACAAAGTACTGATACAGGCCACTTTGGCTTCAAACTACTTTGTGCTGACCAAAGATGGCCTTGAACTTCTGACCCTCCGGTCTCCACCACTGGTTCTTTTACCACCAGGCATGGATTGTACTTGCTAAGCAAAGCACTCTACCAGCTGAGCTGCATCCTCAGTCCCTGATATGGGCACACTTAAGAAAAATTCTAAAATGCTGTTAGGGGTTGGAGCGATGGCTCAGTGGGTAAGAGTACTTGCCGTGCAAGAATGAGGACTTGTGTTCAATCCCCGGCGCCCACCTAAAAAAGCCAGGCACAGCCGCACATGCCTATAAGCCCAGTGCTAAGTGGGGCAAAGATAGAAGAATCTCTGGGTTCACAGGAGCGGGTCTGACTGAAAACGCTGACTGCTCCAGGCTCCCTGGGGGACTCCATCTCAGGGGAACGAAGCAGGAGAGGGACCGAGGAGGACACGCGACGCTCTCCGCTGGCCCCTGCACACATGCACATGAGGCGTGCACATCTGCATACACACATGCGCACACCACACACATATGCACAAAATTTAAGAAAAACCTGTTGAGCAAAGAATACATACAAATACAAATTTTAAAAACCATGCCGAGGCCTGGGTGTGGTGGCGCACGCCTTTAATCCCGGCACTCGGGAGGCAGAAGTAGGAGGATCAATGTGAGTTCGAGGCCAGCCTGAGTCTACGGAGTGAATTCCAGGTCAGCCTGGCTAGAGGGAGACCTTACCTCGGGAAACATAAAAACCAAACAAAGCAAAAAACCACGTTGAGCAAAGAAAATCAGTTTAGATGAATACAGACTGATTCCATGGGGGGCCGGGGGGGGAGTATAGAACAGGTTCAATGCACGCATAGCTACAGAAACCAGAGAAGTAGTGGTATAGGATGGGATGGGAAGGGACCCAAAAAGAACTAGGAAAGTGTCTGGGAGGGTGTGATGTAAATATTTTGATTGGTGTATCAGTTACATGGTTATATACATTTATCAAAATCCGCTGAAGTGTGTGCATTGTGTATTGTATAAACTATGCGTCAATACAATCTTAAAAATCTGGAGCTGGAGAGATGCAGGTTAAGTGCTTGCGTGTGAAGCCTAAGGACCCCGGTTCAAGGCTCGATTCCCCCCCAGAACCCACGTAAGCAAGATGCACAAGGTGGCACATGCATCTGGAGTTCGCTTGCAGTGAGTGGCTGGAGGCCCTGGTGCGCCCATTCTCTCTCTCTCTCTCTCTCTCTCTCAAATAAATAAATAAATAAACAAAATTTTTAAAAATCTATCAATTTCTGCCCACAACCCAGTCACAGCTCCCTTCCAAGAGCTGCTTTGCCTCACCCCCTTTCCCAGGCCTGGGCACACTCCATGACACATGACATTGCTCATCTGCCCTTTCCACACCAGGAGCTGCTTGGGGCTCACATTCCAGTGCCCAACTATCCAAGTTCGCTCGTGCTAAGGGATATCTGGGGCTTCTTGACATGGGACACACTCCGTAGCAAAACTTAGAAAGTCACAAGCAAACTGGAGGACTGGTGGCCCCTTGTACCACTTACCTCCAGGCTTCCTTGCTTAGCGCCCTATCAGGCATGTGATGTAGGCTCAGTGTCACCCTGTGCTCAGCAAACGTGTGCAAAGGGCCCTGTAACAGACCTCGCAGCTCTGCTTTGGTGGTCAGTGCTAACTGGCCCGGGATAAGGAAACCAGAGGTGGTAGCCCACCCAGCCACAGCCATGGAGCTCACTGAGGTCCAACTCGGGGTTCCAGCCTCTTACCTGGCTGTGAGGTGTTCTGGAAGGTACGTGAACAGCTAATCTTGTCCCTATTTAAATTGTATGGAGTGCCGGGCATGGTGGCTCACGCCTTAAATGCCCAGCACTTGAGAGGCAGAGGTAAGAGGATTGCCATGAGTTCAAGGCTACCATGAGACTACATACTGAGTTCCAGGTCAGCCTGGGCTAGAGTGAGACCCTACCTCGAAAAAACCAAAAATAATAATAATTAATTAATTAATTAAATTGTATGGAGTGGCCAAAGTCTTCCAGAGAACTCCATCTCTAAGAAGCCCCCCTCCCCTTGCCAGCCTGGTTTCCAGTGAGGTCATCCAACCCCCTCACAAGGGGCCCATAGCTCCCTTTCTCTCCACAACTCCCAAACCCGCTGCCCTGCCTGGCATCAGTGCTGACCTTCCGGGCCAGTCTGCTAGGAGAGAGCAAGTAAGTAAACAAAAACAGCCTTCAGCTCTGCCAGCCGGCCCCGGGTAGAAAAATAACCAGTGGGAGGGAAGGCCCGAAGCCGGAGAGTGACCCTGCCACCCTTCTGGGGGACCGTGGGCCTCTGTCCTCCCTGTCCCGTCCCCCAGGGCCTCCTTTGTCGGCACTCACTCTCCCCGGGGAGAGGGACCAGGAACAATGGCTGGCACTGTGTCTGGCCAGGGAACCGCCTGCTTGACCGGATTTCGGCTCCTGGGTTTGGAAGCTGGGAGCCAAAGAGGCCTCCAGAAACTGTTTTCTTTCCATCCGTGCGCCCAGCGCACTATTCCTCCTACCTCCGCCGTCACCTCTTTCTGGGTAGGAAAGGCAGTTTTGTCTCCTTCCCACAATGGCACCGTGGCCTTTCTCCGCCAGGCCTGCCCAGGCTCTGGGATCTGTCTGTCCCCACTGCCTCTTTGTCTGCCCGTCTCACCAGGCAGCTTCCACACGGTGTTTTTCCCACTTGCAGCTCTAGCTCCCCTGGCCCTGCCAGGCCCCAAGCGCCAGCCAGCTGGCATTCACATGAAAGCCTTCCTGCCCCGCATGGAGCTGAGCGCCTCAAGGTTGCCCATGCCCACAGCCCTGCAGCCCCGCCCCTCAGCACAGGACCACGGAAACTTGGCCGTGAGGCTTTTCAGGGGAAAAAATATATATATATATATCACTCCCCACCCAGCCAGCCAGCCAGGTAGAAGGGCATATCTGCAGGGCACAAGGAGCCCTGCCTGTGAGTCCTTCTCACATCATTTGCCAGCACCTGTGCTGCGGGCCACCCTAGAGACAAGAAGACTACTGGGGTAGCACTTGTATGTCTGTTGGTTCAGGCGGACTGGGGGTGGGGGGGGGGCGTTGAGCAGGAGTGCTGCGATTTCCAGGACATTGCAGAAATAATGAAAACTCAGGGTGGAGAGATGGCTTAGCAGTTAAGGCGTTTGCCTACAAAGCCAAACGATCCTGGTTCAACTCTCCAGGATCCATGTAAGCCAGCTGCACAAGGGGGCGCATACATCTGGAGTTCGTTTGCAGTGGCTGGAGGTCCTGGCGTGCCCACTCACTCCTTCTCTCCCTCTCTCTCTCCCTCCCTCTTTCTGTCTCTCAAATAAATAAGTAAAATATTTAAGAAAAAAAAAAAAGAAATAATGAAAACTGAGACGTCCCAGGTGAGGCCTGGGATGGGACAGGAAGGCTGGGTGCGCCCAGGATGCAGTTCTGATTCTCCAAGTGGTGGCAAAAGCCAAGAGGTTGAAGCTTCCTTGAGAGGAAGATCTGGTCTTGCCAGCTTGGGATGGGCCTGGTTACCAGGTGGCACGGCCAGGTCTGTTTCCGGTACAGCCTGGGCAAACTGAGACCCCGAGAACTGTGAGTTGCTCAAGACAACAAGAGCTTTTCAAAGTGAGGCCTCAACTACAAACTCGGGACTTTTGGCATCCCAAGAATCGCCTGTGAGGTTTGTGGGGTGTTTCAAGCAGGGTCACATGCAGCCAAGGCTGGTTTCGAAGTAGCTGTGCGGCCCATGATGATCTGGAACTGTTCATCCTCCTGCCTCCACCTCCCAATTGCTAGGAGCACAGGTGTGGGCCACCATACGTCGCTAGCTAGGAAATCTTAAAGCGCGTAGAAATTTGGAAGGATGTACATCACAGTGCCAATATGTGATGAACGCCTTCGTGTTTTTGTGCTTTTGTTTTGTTTTTCCAGGCAGGGTATCACTCTAGCCCAGACCTGTGCTAGACCTGGGACTCACTCCCGGAGAGAAGAGAGAAAGAATACAGGACTGAATATGAATAGTCTCCTCACAGATTTTTAGGGTTCAGCGCTGGCCTCTCAGAAACAGAATAAATATTATCACCCCACTCACTTTCCCTTGGTCAATTAAAGACCCTCAGCTAGGCTGGGCTGGAGGGAAGCTTCCTGAACTAGGGTTTCCAGCTGAGAAATAGTTAGTAAGAGCATTTACCAAGCTTCTATGTGGGGTTTGGTTTTATGTCTGTTTCTGGATTGATCTTTTTTTTCCTCTTATCTCTGTCTCACATACAGGATATGGGGCATGGGGGAGGGTGGAGCCAGGAGACAACTTGGCAACTCTAAAGTGGAGCATCCTTGGCCTTGTTCAGGAGTCCCTTTTCTTGTCCCTCCCCCCAAGATAGGGCAAAGTGGCTGAGATGGGAAGGGTCTGTGCTGCCAGCACCCTGCAGGGTCATCAGACCATCCTAGGTGACATCATGTTTTCTAAGTGGATGTTTGTTTCAAAAGCTGCAGAATCATTTCAACTTCCAGGCCAGTGTCCTCCCCAGAGGGTAGCCTTGCAGAGCATGGCCAAAACGGAACTCACACCCCTGCTCTTTTGGGAGCAGTTTAGAGAGCGCCTAATTAGTGAGTGCCTTCCTCACACTTTCCACCTCGTGTCCCCACAAAACTCCTCACAGTCTGGGCTTCTCGGAGTGACAGGGGCAGAGAAAATGAGGGAGTCAAAAAAGCCTGACAGGGAAAGGGGGTGATCGCGCCCCCCCCACCGCCACCGTCACCTGTCTCCCTTCCAGAGCTGCTTGGTTTGGCTGACAGGAATCTTCTAGTAGACCTTGGCAGACCCAGGCAAGATGAGTCGGAGATCAAGGCTGATAGTAAGAGTACCCCAAGGGCCCAGGGAATTTAATCCTCTTTGAGCCAAGAGAGCCAAAGTCAACACCTCTGAGCCACAGGCCAGGGGCCAGGAAATCAAGTGCGGCTCCGCGGATGGGGGTGTTCCACCACCAAACAGGCCTCTAGGCTCGGGAGCCACAGGGCCTTAGGGTCAGATCCCAGCTGGGCGACCTCAGATTATTTATTTGGCCCCTCCCAGCCTCTGTCTTTGAACCTGAACACGGGACTCTGATGATTTATTCATATATTTAATTTTCAACAAATATTCCTTGAGTCTGTTGGATACTGTGTTAGGCACTTGGGGATACAACAGTAATCAAATTATTGTCCCTATTGTCCCTGAAGTGAAGGAGCGTGTAGCTTACTGAGGACAAGACTTCTAAAATAGCAGAAGTCAGCCCTAGGGATCAACACTGGGCAATGCAAGAGCACAGTATGATCCTGGGCCCAGAAGAATCTTTGCAGAAGTGGCATCTAAGCTGAGACATGCAGGACAGGTAAGAGTTCCAGGGAAGGCAGAAGAAAAGGCAATGTATGAAGAAAGCTGGTGGGCTGGAGAGATGGCTTAGTGGTCAAGGCGCATGCCTGCGAAGCCTGAGGACCCTAGGTTCAATTCTCCAGGTCCCACATAAGCCAGATGCACATGGTGGCGCATGTGTCCAGAGTTCGTTTGCAGTGGCTGGAGGCCCTGGCATGCCCATTCTTACTCACTCTCTATCTCCCTCTCCCTCTCTCTGTCTCTAGTAAATAAATAAAAATAAAAATGTCTAAAAAAAAAAAAAAAGAAAAAGAAAGAAAGCTGGTGCTAAGATAGAGTACAGATCCCCAGAGGAAGAGGACTGGCTTGGTGCATTTAGAGACTGAGCTTGGGCCGTGGGGACCAGCGTGGAAGGTGAAGTGTAGGCCTGAGCATGGAACTCAAACTTTCCTGTGGCGGTACACTTCAGTGGGTGGTTTCCTGGAGGGGAGATAAGATGGTGAGATCTGTATGTTGCAAGATACAGAATTGATTGGGAGAGAAAAGTGAAGAGATGATTAGAAGGAGTGAACCAAGCAAAAGATAACCTGAGGGCTGGAGACATGACTTAATGGTTAAGGTGCTTGCCTGCAAAGCCAAAGAACCCAGGTTCGGTTCCCCAGGACCCACATAACCCAGATGCACAAGATGCCACATGCGTCTGGAGTTCTGTTTGCAGTGGCTGGCTGGTGTGTCCATTCCCTCTCTCTCTCTCTCTCTTTCCCTCTTTCTCTCAAGTAAATGAATAAAAATAAAATATTTTTAAAAAGAGATAACTTGAGCTGGAAGGACAGAAGAGAAGCAAGGGCAAAGAGGAAGGAAGGGCGCAAAAGGGAGGGAAGATGGAGCAGAAGAAACAATAGAACTTTAGGAGGGAGGGAATGCTGCAAGGGAGGAACAGAGGCTAGTGACAGGGGAATGATAATTCCTTCAGCAGGAGTAGGAGGAACGTGCCACTTCTGGAATGATATCTCTGAGAAAAGAGCCAGTGCACTTCACAGAGCCGGAGCGAGGCCCAGAACATGAGAGTACCAGGTAGGAAAGAAGGCAGAGTGAGACACGGGAAGACAATGAGGACGCAAGATGGAAATCTATTTATCTCAAAGCTCTAGCAGTCAGATGCCTGCTCCTTGTAGGAGACAGCGCTCATCTTCAGGAGGCAAAGAACAAATGATGCTGTGAATCCGGGGCTCCAAGCACCCAATAGTGAGGGAGAGATTTAGGATTAAAAAGAAGGGAATGGAGGGCTGGAGAGATGGCTTAGCGGTTAAGCGCTTGCCTGTGAAGCCTAAGGACCCCAGTTCGAGGCTTGATTCCCCAGAACCCACGTTAGCCAGATGCACAAGCGGGCACACGCATCTGGAGTTCATTTGCAGTGGCTGGAAGCCCTGGAGGGCCCATTCTCTCTCTCTCTCTCCCTCTCCCTCTTTCTCTCTCTGTCTGTCGCTCATAAATAAATAAATAAATAAATAAAAATAAACAAAAAAAAAATTTAAAAGAAGGGAATGGACACATCAGAGCCTCCAACCACTGCAAACAAACTCCAGATGCATGCGCCACTTTGTGCATCTGGCTTTACATGGGCACTGGGGAATCGAGTTCATTTGCAGTGGCTAGTGGCCCTGGCATGCCCATTCTCTCTGTATTTCTCTTTCTCTCTCTCTCTCTCTCTCTTTCTCTGCTTACAAATAAATAAATATTTTTTTTCAAAGGGAATGACTGCAAGTCTAACCACTAAGCAGTTGGGTTTCTCACCCCTACCTCTTGTCTTCTTGCTGATGGCCATCTTTCTCCCGGGGAGGAGAGGGGGATTCTTCGGGGAATGCGACGCACCTTCAAGGAACAGAAGCTCCGAACACTATCACGCATTGCTTATAGACATGGTCCATGCTGGGAAACTCGTCACTGAATGATTTCATCGCTGTGCGCACAACACTGTGTACTTACACAAACCTTGATATAAGCACGCACTAGGCCGTGTGTGTGTGTGTGTGTGTGTGTGTGTGTGTGTGTGTGTTACATACAGCCTATTGATCCTAGGCCTATGATGGACAAAACAATGCGAGATTAAGTCAGGCACAAGAGAAACTAATGTGATCCAATGTCAAGAGAAGAACTGCAGCAAGGGCGGGGGACATAGCCCAGTGACAGAGTGCATGCTTAGTACACACAGGCTCCAGTGTTCAATCCCCAGCATGGAGGGAAGGAAAACAGTAATGTATATATATACATATATAATTATTATATTTATTTATTTATTTCAGCAAATATACAAACCAGAAATATAGCTATTTGTCCTCAAGTATCCTGTATTGCGTAACATTGCATGTGCTATATGTTTTTACAAGCCTGGCAGCGCAGTAGGTCTGTTTATTCCCAAATCATCACAAATAGGTGAGTAATGCTCAGACGCTGATGTTACAACAGCCGTAACGTCGCCAGGCAATGGGAATTCTCAGCTCCATCATAACTTTTCAATACTACTGTCATGTATGTGGCCCATTGTTGCCCAAAACGTTGTTATGAGGCGCGCCACTCTACTAGTATGTTTTGAAGGGGACTCTCCCCAAAAGAGTGACTTCCACAGCCATCTCTCAGTCACTCCAAAGTGATAAGCAATTTAGAGCTGCCAGTCAAGTTTGTTAAACATTTATTTATTTACTTGAGAGAGAGAGAAGCAGACAGAAAAGAGAGGAAATGAGTGTGCTAGGGTTTCTAGCCACTGCAAGAAATGAACTCCAGATGCATGCGCCACCTTGTGCATCTGGCTTCATGTGGGTACTGGGGAAGCAATCCAGGTTAGGCTTTGCAGGCAAGTGCCTTAACCACTGAGCAATCTCTCCAGCCCAATTTTTTAAAATATATTCTTTTTGCTCGTGTGTGTGTGCGTGTGTGTGTGTGTGTGTGTAATGTGATGTGCATGTATGTGATGTACGTATCCTTGAGGCATCCCCATATGCTTGCTTACAGCAGAGGTCGCTTGCATGCGGTGGCTGGAGAGGCATGTCAGAGCGTCCCACCCCATCACTCTTCCACCTGGTCTGTTTTGAGCCAGGATCTCTTTTAACTGGTTTCAGAGGTTTAGGGGCTCCAGTGATTCTCAGGTCTCTGCTCCCCTGTGGGTTACAGGCACTCGTGGCCACAGCCAGGTATTTAAGTGGGATCTGGAGATTTGAACTCAGGCAGTCTCAAGTGCCCTCCTGCTTGCTCAGGAAGGGCACTTAAGCACTGAGCTATCATCTCTCCAGCCCCATATTAACTTGTATAATTTCTCATTCTTAAACAGACTACCAACTATGTCCAAAAACATATCAGAGGCTATAAAACGAGAAGCCTCTATGGAAAAAGAAACAATCACTTAACAAGAAAGAGTTCCTATGAATTAATAAGTAAAGTGAAACACTCAATAGGAAAGTTAGAAGATAATCTTGATTATATCTTCCAGAAGCAAAACAAACATAAAAATGAGAGAGAAGAGATAAGAAAGTTAGGAAATCAATAAACAGGTTCAATAATTAACTAAAAGAAATTTCAGAAAGATTAAAAAAAGTGGAAAATAAGTCACTGAATAAATAATATAAGAAAATTATTGGAACTAAAAAGTACACATCACCATGTGCCAAGAGCTGGCACACAGAATTTTTAAAAAGCCCTAGATGTAGGAGTTTGATCATAAAGTCCCAGAATACCAAGCAAGAAGGAAAAGAAAGCTTCTAAAAATAGAACAAGGAAAAATTACAAACAAAGGAGTTAGGACATCTCCAGGAAAAAAAAAAATACATTACAAAAATATGAGAGAGGAGCCGGTGTGGTGGCGCATGCCTTTAATCCCAGCACTCGGGAGGCAGAGGTAGGAGGATGCTGTGAGTTCGAGGCCACCCTGAGACTCTATAGTGAATTCCAGGTCAGCCTGGGCTAGAGTGAAACCCTACCTCGAAAAACCATATGTATATATATATATGAGAGAAAATTGTTTTTAATCTGCATGTCTATTCCCAGTTAATCTATCATTACTCAGTTCAAGAAGAACCCAAGAGAGATGTTTCCTAGAGAAGCAAAGACACAGAAACTTCCCGTTCCCAGAGACTTAGGAAACGATGGGAAAATGGCTACCAGCAAAACAGAAGTCATATATCGCAGGAAATGTGGCTGAAACTCAGAGGCATGCTAAAGAGAAGTCTTAGAGGACGCTTTCCAGCAAACCTAGTAAGTAACCAGTCCAGACTGGAGACGAACTGGGGGTTCTGAAGGGAAAATCTAAAGAGAAGTCATAGTAGATTATGTGATGGGTCTTCTTCTGAAAAGAAGCATGGAAAATGATTCAAGTTAAAAAACAGGCAGGGCATGGTGGTTCACACCTTTTGTCCCAGCACTCGGGAGGCAGAAGTAGGAGAGTAGCCGTGAGTTCAAAGCCACTCTGAGATTGTACAGTGAATTTCAGGTCAGCCTGAGCTAGAGTGAGACCCTGAAAACAAACAAAAACTGGGCAATTATGGGCTGAACAGATGGCTTACTGGTTAAGGTGCTTGCCTACAAAGCCTAAGGACCCAGGATAACATGGGGACTTTGACAAGAAAAAGGTTTCTGGACCACACAAAAGAACTGGGTAATTTGAGCCCTGGGGGCTGGGGGGAGTACCAACTAGGCCAGGACTAGAAAGATGTCTCTGGCCTTGTGGCTACGGTGCTGTGGCCTTCACACACTCACCTGGGCTTCCCTCCCTCAGTAGACTCATTTAGATTCCAGGGGTCCCAACCACACATCTTTCTGGATAGCCGTAATTCAACACTAGGCCGGGGGGGAGGGGACTGGGAAGGAGGACAAGGTTCAAAGCCTCATGAAGCCAGTTCAGATTCACCTGTCCACCTTCAAACTCCCCAGCACTCTGAGGAACAATGGTCCTCCTTTGCCAAGCTATCCGCTGCTTGCCTGCCTTCCCAAGATGCCCTCCTGTGCATCAGAGCATGGACCATGGCCTGGGGCTAGAGCCAGGAGACCCAGCTGTGTCGTTTTGCCTGACCCAGCCCAGGGAGATCCTACGTGTAGCCAACTCTGATTCATGCATTGCTTCATTTGGCCAGATCTCACCCACACTCCCTGCTCCCTCCTTGTCACAGGCTGCCCTCCCTGTAGGTGGCTAATACGTTGGCCTGGGCTATTCTGCCCCAGGATCCAAGTGTCAGCATCCCCAGTTCAACAGATCGGATTAGTTTACAGCACATCACTGGTTACAAAGAATCAAAGAGTGAGTTCTCTTATGCTTGAATAATTTGCCCATGCACCCACTCCCTATATTCTTATAGTGTGGGGCCAAGAAAAATCCTCTTCAGGAGAAGGAATTGAAACTGAAAACAGTATCATCTTACACTTACATACCATTTTATATCTGAACCCTTTTTTGCGTGGTGCAGTATTTCACATACTTGACCCTCACAACCACCCTTAAAATATGTTATTGAAGTCTCTGAGTCTAAGACCCACCCTGCTTTGCCCATCTCATCAGCTTCTCTTTCTTCTGCTGCTGAAAGAACAAGGAAGGTTGACTGCAAAGGAGACACTAGTCATACATGAAAGGTAATCTGCTGCTCCTCAGAAGTGGCCCGAGCCTGGATAAGGGAGACACTGGTCCTGGAGCAACAGAGGCAGAAATCAACAGGACGTATGGCTTTCACGACATGTAGAAATATGTATTATAAAAAGCCGGGCATTGTGGCGCACGCCTTTAATCCCAGCATTTGGTAGGCAGAGGTAGGAGGATCACTGTGAGTTCAAGGGCAGCCTGAGACTATATAGTGAATTTCAGGTCAGCCTGAGCTAGAGTGAAACCCTGCCTTGGAAAAAAAAATCATATATATATATATATATATATACATACACACACACACACACACACGCACACATATATTTATTTATTTATCACTACAAGCTCATTCTGTTTCTCCCTTTCTGTGTTTACAACATCCTTGCCCAGTGGCTAGACATCTGCCTCCCGATATTTGTAATGTTTTAAATCATTTTTTGGCCACCACCTCCCTGAGTGTCACATAGCTGCCTGCTGCTTCCTGTCTGAGGGTTCACTCCCACCCTCCTGGGGCCCTGACTTCCCTCAGCGAGTTGCTGGGTTCTACATTCCATGAAGATACCCTCATTCTTCCTCTACGTAGGCATCTCCTGCCCTGCTCATACCCTGAACCCTAGGCTGAGCAATCCACTCTTCCACGGGGAGACCCTCTCATGCCCTGGGCCATCTTGTCCCCAACCTCCTTACTGCATGAACTTTTTCCAGGAGATGAACAAACATCCACTCACCCCAGCTAGAGTACCAATGACACCCAAGAAATGATTCCAGGGCTGGATAGATGACTTAGCAGTTAAGGCATTTGCCAGCAAAGCCAAAGGACCTCGGTTCAATTCCACAGGACCCACATAAGCCAGATGCACAAAGGGACCCATGCGTCTGGAATTATTTGAAGTGGCTGGAGGCCCTGGTGCGCCCATTCTCTCTCTCTCTGTCTGTCTCTCTCTCTGTCTCTCTCTCTCCTTTCCCTGTCTTTCTCTCTAATAAATAATAAAATATTTTTAAAAAGAAAAAAAGAAACCATTCCACCTGTGCCTAGCTTGATTCAGGTCACCTACAGGAGCATGGGCATCTTATGACCGGCTACACCACTGAAGACAATTCCTCTCTCCTAGCAACCATGAACTGTCTAGATACCCTTGGGGAGGCCCCACCCCCATGACGAAGCATTAATGGGCCTGATCTTGTGTGGGTTATCACAGCTGTTGAGAGTTCAGGAGGGCAACAGCCATGTCATGCCCAGAGGACAATGCTCCACAACACCCCTAGCATGTAGCGCTAGCTTACTCAGCCTCACCTCCCGGATTTAGGACTTAATAATTGTTCAAGAAGAAAAACGAAAGAAACGGAAGAAAAACAGTGACTTTTTTAACAAAGAGAAAGTACTTCTTAAGTGTATATATATATATATGTATATATATATATATGTGTGTGTGTGTGTGTATATATATATGTATATATATGTATATGTATATATTTCTAGTTCATATTTAGAAGGTGTACACAAGTTTGTTTAATATCACTGGTTATATATTTTAAACTTAAAAAATTTATTTATTTATACATGTATGTGCGCGCATGCCAGCTTCTCTTTTTTATTTGTGTGTGTAAGAGACAGACAGAGAGAGAGAGAGAGAGAAAAAAAAATGGGTATACCAAGGCCTCTTGTTACAAACAAACTCCAGACATATGTGCCATATTGTGCATCTGGCTTTTCGTGGGTACTGGGGAACTGAACCTGGGCCTGCGGGCCTTGCAAGCAAGTGTCTTTAACTGCTGAGCCATCTTTCCAGGCCCTGATTATAAATTCTTATCTCTTGCTTCTAAAGCTAAACATCTTGGTTCCTAACAATATCAGTGCTCATTTGCTCTATCATACTGCAGTTTCAATAGCTTTAGAAGAGCAACACTGAAGCCATTGCAAACAATTTGATTGGTGAAAATATCCCTCTAAGGATGGACAGACAAGTTACTATGTTTGTAGGCAATTGAACATCATCACTTTTGGGCTGCAGAGATGGTTCAGTGGTTAAAGGTCCCTGTTTGTGAAGCCTGGCAGCCTGGGTTTGATTCCCCAGCACCACATAAAGTCAGATGCACAAAGGGGTGCATACATCTGGAGTTCATTTGTAGTGGTAGGAGGCCCTGGTGCACCCGTACCCTTTCTGTGTCAAATAAATATTTTCATGATGTCTTATTTTTATTTATTTATTAGAGACAGAGAGAGGGCGAGACAGAGAGTGTGAGAATGGGCAGGCCAAGGCCTCTAGCCACTGAGAACAAACTCCAGATGCATGTGCCACCATGTGCATCTGGCTTATGTGGGACCTGGAGAATCGAACCTGGGTCCTTAGGCTTCACAGGCATGCGCCTTAACCACTAAGCCATCTCTTCAGCCCCAAATATTTTAAATCATCACTCTTGTGTAGTTATACTACCAGTTCAAAAACGAAACTGTGACTGTCAGCTTCACTCTTCTTTGGAATGTTAGGGATAATTGCAAGAAGAAAGAGGAGCCGGGCGTGGTGGCGCACGCCTTTAATCCCAGCACTTGGGAGGCAGAGGTAGGAGGATCGCTGTGAGTTCGAGGCCACCCTGAGACTACATAGTGAATTCCAGCTCAGCCTGGGCCAGAGTGAGACCCTACCTCGAAAAAAACAAAAAAAGAAGAAGAAGAAGAAGAAGAGAGAGGATATGAGTACGGCAACACATTTTAGAGGAAGGAGCCTTTGGAACTAGTCAGGGTCGGTGGTGCGAAAGTTCTGAAGCACAGAGGGGAGGCTCGTGGAAGCCATCTGAGTGGACTGGTGAGCTGCAAAACCAGCCCAGCCCCTGGAGAGGAGCTTGGTAACGTCTTCCAGTGCTTACGGCTTACCCTGGTCCAGTGTGATGGAAACTTGATGTAATTGTCAACTTGACTGGATCTAGAATCACCTAGGAGGGCTGGAGAGATGGCTTATCTGGTAAGATACTTCCCCGCAAAGCCAAAGGGCCCAGGTTCAATTACCCACGATCCACATAAAGCCAGATGCACAAGATGTCATATGTGTCTGGAGTTCGTTCGCAGCAGTTAGGGGCCCTGGTGTGCCCATTTTCTTTCTTTCTCTCTCTCTCTCTTTCAAATAAATAAATAAAAATAAAAATAAGCTGGGCGTGGTGGCGCATGCCTTTAATCCCAGCACTCGGGAGGCAGAGGTAGGAGGATCGCTGTGAGTTCGAGGCCACCCTGAGACTACATAGTGATTTCCAGGTCAGCCTGAGCTAGAGTGAGACCCTACCTCGAAAAACCAAAAAAGAAAAAAAAATAAAAATAAGCCGGGCGTGGTGGTGCACGCCTTTAATCCCAGCACTCGGGAGGCAGAGATAGGAGGATTGCCATGAGTTCGAGGCCACCCTGAGACTACACAGTGAATTCCAGGTCAGCCTGAGCTAGAGTGAGACCCTACCTCAAAAAAAAACAAACAAAAAATAAATAAATAAAATGAAAAAAAGTAAAATCACCTAGGAAACAAATCTCTGGGCATGTCTTTGAGGGGTTTTGTAGATTAGGTTTAACTGATATGAGAAGACTTACCCTAAATATGGGTGTCACCATTCTGTGGGTGGGGGTCCTAAACTGAAGAAAGTGAGTTGTAGCCAGCTTCACGACTCCACACAGAGAAGCATCTCTTTTCTGTTGGCAGTGACTGCTGGGGAAATTCAAAAACCCCCAAAGTGCTGAAAAGAAGTGACAGCTGAGTGTACCTGCATATGTGTGCACCCCCACATACAAACAGGCACACACACACACACACACACATATACACACACAGAAGGCAACTTGAGCTGGGAATAGAGGTTAATGGTAGTGCTTGCTAAACATGCACAAGGACCTAGGTTTAGTCCCCAGTGTCACACAGTTTAATAAATTTATCAAAATTATAATATAATACATCTCTCCCTTTAATCCAGTAGACCCTGTCCTGATAACTTATCATATAGATTTCAATGTGCATGTACAAAATGACTTTATATATAGGGTTATCCATTCCAGCCTCCCGACAATGAATCCAAGCGCCCACTTAGGTAGAACTCTTAAAAACAGTGGTACAGGGCTGGAGAGATGGCTTAGAGGTTCAGGTGTTCGCCTGCAAAGCCAAAGGACCCACGGTTGATTGTCCAGGACCCATGTAAGCCAGACACACAAGGGGCACATTCGTCTGGAGTTCATTTGCAGAGGTTGGAGGCCCTGGTGTGCCTATTCTCTCTGTGTCTGTCTCTCTTCTCTCTATCTCTCTTGCTCTCTGCTTGCAAATAAATAAATAAATAAATAAAATTTTTAAATTAAAAAAACACAATGGTACATCTATAAACAGAATGCTCTTACTTTTAAAGGAATGAGGAAGCTTTTTATTTTCTAGCAGGGAATATCTCCAGGGCATATTAATGAATAATCACGGTGCAGAACAGTATCTGCGTGTGTGGTAGGTACTGGCTAGCCATTTACCAACATGTTTCCTGTTTTCTCCTGGCCACAGCTCAGAATCAATGTTTAACCTCTTTTGTAATAGGACTGGTTATTGATTGAGTTTTGACCCAAAGGATGTAAATAGAAGGATAATTCCACTGGCCACAAGTGGCCGGTAATGGTAAGCCACACACAAAATGGCACCACAGCAGATAACAGAAGTCTACTGGCTGGCTACATGCCTGGACTGAATAAATAAGCACACTGACAGTCACAGGGACCTTTCCACTGACAGAGAAGACGGTGTAAACATGAGAAGAGAGGAAGCAAGCATGGACCTGTGGGGCTGGGAAGATGAAGTTAAGTTACTAAAACGCTTACCGGGGAAACATAAAGACCTGAGTTCCTATCCCCGGCATCCATGCCAATACCAGGTATGGTGGTATGTGCCTGCAATCCCAGTGCCCAGAGAGGCAAATGGTAGAAGACCTTCAGGGCAAGGTGTATAGCTAGACTAGCCAAACTGGTAAGTGCTCTGGGTTCACTGAGAGACCTTGTCTTGATAAAGAAAGTGGAAGCCAGGTGTGGTAGCGCATGCCTTTAATCCCAGCACTCGGGAGGCAGAGGTAGGAGGATCACCACGAGTTCGAGGCCACCCTGAGGCTACGTAGTGAATTCCAGGTCAGCCTGAGCTAGAGTGAGACCCTACCTCAAAAATCCAAAACAAAACAAAACAAAAAAAAAATGGAAAGACACCCAATATCAATGATAGCCTCCACACATGCTCCCACACACAGAGGAACATGTGTATACACAAAATTAAGCATTAAAGAAATAAACCTATGGTATTGATTGGAATTGAAAGTTGTGGTCCAAACCTGTGGTTTAACCGAAAAAGAGAAGTGGGGAGAGAGAAAGAGAGAGAGAGAGAGAGCGTAGAAAACACCATAGCACCTGTGGAAATTAGCACAGCTGGGTATGACCTAGTGTTAATTAAACATCTCTGGGTATTAAACGATTTAGGAGTCCGTGGAGAAATGACTGACTCCAGGACTTAGACAGGAAATACTAGATGAGCTTGCATTTGATTTTTTTTTTTTTTTTTTTTTTTTGGTATTAAGAAATAAATGTTCGCCAGGCGTGGTGGCACACGCCTTTAATCCCAGCACTCGGGAGGCAGAGGTAGGAGGATCGCTGTGAGTTCGAGGCCACCCTGAAGCTACATACTGAGTTCCAGGTCAGCCTGAGCTAGAGTGAGACCCTGCCTCAAAAAACAAAAACAAAACAAAACAAAAAAAAGGAAATAAATGTTCAAATAATAACAAGAATATGTGGACAAGACATAGTTGCTAACCAGGAAGGGCTCTCAGAGATTAAATATGGCACAATGTGAAGGCCAGAAAACATACTAAGAGACTTTAATTCATTGTATCAAGTTGGAAAGTAGCATTGCCAAAAAGTAAAAGAAAAGTGATGACATGGAAAGAAGACATGTCTCCATATAATGAAATGCTGAACTGCTACATACAGAGGGAATGAAATGAGCACACTACGGCCATCCCAGTACACACCGCATCGCGGTGAGCTAAATTCCATCGTTTTGGTGCGGTCAGGCCTCTCTCCCCCCCCCTTTCAGTAGAGTGCGGATACGCGCATACCGCCGGGCACACGTTGGCCATCTGAGGACGACGGCTGTCCACGTTGTTTGAGGCAGGGTCTCTGGTTGTTCACGGTTGCTTTCTCCAAGCCAGCTGGCCAGGGCGCTTCCTAGTGATTCTCCTGTCTCTCCCTCTCTTCCTGTTGCAGGCTCCCTGACATGACGGAGGTTCCCTCTCTAGCATCTGGCTTTCTGTGGGCTCTGGGAACCCTGAACCCTTCTCTCAGCCCAAAAGAAACTTGCACTGCTGAAGACACAGCAGGGTGAATGATCTGTCTCTCTAATAGAACTAATCAAATTTAAAAAAAAAAAAAAAAGAAAAGGAAAGAAAAGAAAGAAGAACTAGCCAGGCGTGGAGGCGCACGCCTTTAATCCCAGCACTCGGGAGGCAGAGGTAGGAAGAGTGCCAAGAGTTCGAGATCACCCTGAGACTCCATAGTGAATTCCAGGTCAGCCTGGGCTAGAGTGAGACCCTACCTCAAAAAGTAAAAAAAAGAAAGAAAGAAAGAAAGAAAGAGAAAAAAAGAACTAATCGATGACCTTATAAGAACAAAAAACATCTCTCCCTCCTTCTTCAGATGTCTGTATTCCCATAAGCACAGCAACAGAAAACATTTTTTGGAAAGTGAAAAAAAACCTTTACTTCCCTCCCTCATCATTAACCTCACAGTCACTCCAAAACCCCAGGAAAGAGAAAGGGAAACCTTTTGCTTGGAATGTAACGCTATGTCAGCAGTTTTGCTCTGTAATCCATTGCCTGCGGTGATCTTTAGACTGAAAATATTAAACGGGGGCTAGAGGGATGGCTTAGTGGTTAAAGTGTTTGCCTGCAAAGCCAAGGGACCCTAGTTCAATTCCCTAGGACCCACGTAAGCCAGATGCACAAGGTAGGGCATGCGTCTAGAGTTCATTTGCAGTGGCTGGAGGCCCTGACACATCCATTCTCTCTCCCTCTCTGTCTCTCTCTGTCTCTCTGTCTCTCTCTCTCCCTCTCTTTCTCTCTCTCTGCCTCTTTCTGTCTGTCAAATAAGTAAATCAATAAAACATTTAAAAGAAAGAAAGTAATATTTCAAAAAATTAAATGGGAAAATCCAGAAGAAGCAATACATACATTTTAAAGAACATTCATCACAATATATACATTTTTAATGTTTTATTTTTATTTAGTTATTTGAAAGAGAGAGGGTGTGCATGTGTGTGTACCAGGGCCTCATCTTGTGCATCTGGCTTACGTGGGTCCTGGAGAATTGAACCTGGGTCCCTTGGCTTTGCAGGCAAGTGCCTTAACTACTAAGCCATCTATCGGGCCCAACAGGTATATTTGGTTTAACAACGTTATTTATTTGCAAGCAGAGAGAGATAGAGCAGACAGAGAGAATGGGCGTGCCAGCGCCTCCAGCTGCTGCAAACGGACTCCAGATGCATGAGCCACTTCGTGCATCTGGTTTTATGTCAGTGCTGGGGAATCAAACTTGGATCATTAGGCTCTGCAGGCAAGCGCCGTAACCACTTAGCTATCTCTCCAGCCCTCATCACAGTATATTACTGATTCTTCTATTTTAATCGTTACTGCAATTAATCTTTTACTGTGTCTAATATGAATTAAATTCAATCATAGGTATAGACATGTAGGAAGAAGCATACTATATTGTGGGTGGGGTTTAGAGCTCTTGCCAGCAAGATTTTGAGCTCTCGAATTGTCCTTGAGCGCGAATGAATCTTGATACTTGGTTTTGAGTATCTCAATTGCTATACAGACAGCTGAAATCTCTCCATAATCGGTGTGCACTGCCACCTTGTAAGTTTGCCATGGAATGAAATGGTCATAAATGCTACGTCTAAATGTATAGGTGGCTTATAAGCATTATACAATAGACAGGTATTAAATGAGTATTAGATTGTGGTTGCTATTTCAATTCAAAGTCAGTGTCTGTTTTTGAAGGTGTCACCTGTCTGTCGCGTGCCACTGAAAAGGCACTCTGTGTAGATGGGTGAGCTCCTGTCATAAACTCCCCCCAGCAGAGGCCAATGCTCTTATTAAAGTGAAGTTGGGGCTGCAGAGATGGCTTAGTGGTTAAGATGTTTGCCTGTGAAGCCAAAGGACCCAGGTTTGATTCCCCAGGACCCACATTAGCCAGATGCACAAGGTGGCACATGTGTCTGGAGTTTCTTTACAGTGGTGGAAGGCCCTGGCACTACCATTTTCTTTCTCTCTCTCTCTCTCTCTCTCTCTCTCTCTCAAATAAATAAAATAAAAATAAATATTTAAAAAATAAAGTAAAGCTGAAAGAAGACTCAGGCAGACCTGCTCTTAGGGATTCTGTATGTATCCAGAGATCCTGTTCACCCCAGAAAGGAGCTGAAAGCCTGAAGCAGGAAGCCCCAATCCTCACAGAGACCTCCCAGCTCTGTATGTCTTCACTTACGTTACACAAAGCCTCTCCCCTTGGAAAGCCCACCGCCGCCACCACTACCACCCACAGCTCTCTGCTATGTGCTGTCACCATTCCCAAACATCTAGCTCCTAGAGCCACCATCACAAAGACTGCTGTCCCCAGTTTTCTCCCTACAAGTTTTATTCACCCTAGACCCTTTCTTTCCTTTGCCCTTCTCCTTAACCAAGGTGGCCTCCCCCATCCATTCCCCCTTGCCCACTGTGATCATGTAGGAAACCAGACCTTTTTTGTTGTTGTTGTTCATTTTTATTTATTTATTTGAGAGCGACAGACAGAGAGAAAGAGGCAGATAGAGAGAGAATGGGCGCACCAGGGCCTCCAGCCACTGCAAACAAACTCCAGACGCATGCGCCCCCTTGTGCATCTGGCTAATGTGGGTCCTGGGGAACCAAGCCTTGAACCAGGGTCCTTAGGCTTCACAGGCAAGCCCTTAACTGCTACGCCATCTCTCCAGACCCAGACCTTTTTAAAAAAATCTTTATTTTTATTTATTTATTTTAGAGAGAGAGAGAGAATGGGCCTGCCAGGGCCTCCAGCCGCAGCAAACAAACTCCAGAGGCATGCGCCCCCTTGTGCATCTGGTTTACGTGGGTCCTGGGGAATCAAACCGAGGTCCTTTGGCTTTGCAGGCAAACGCCTTAACCACTAAGCCAACCCTCCAGCCCTGGAAACCAAACCTTTAACCCATCTTCATGACCCACTGAAGGACCAAAGAACATACCTCTGTTATTCTTTCTCTATCAGCCTTCTCCCCATCACTTCTAGTGACTGCATCCTGGGTCCTTCTGCCCCTGCAGCCTCGGGATGCCTCCTAAGCTTGTTCATTCCCTTCTGCTCCTCTTCAAGAGACTGCACCAGCTCCCCAGACCTCATTATCACCTTCTGTGACAGTTTATATTGACTGTCAACTTGACAGGATTGAGAATCACTAGTGGAGGATCATCTAGATTAGCTTAGCCTCTGGACAAGCCTGCGAGGGAGGCTCTGAATTAGGTTTAGGTGGAAGACCCACTTCAACTGTGGGCGGCACTATCCAAAAGGGAGAGGGCTGGCTGAGCAGCAGCATGCATCTCTCTGCTTCCTCACTGTGAACTGACTGTGACCAGCTGCCTCGGGCTCCTGTCGCCATACCTTCCCAGAACTGTAGTCTTAAAACTCTTCCTCCCTTAAACTGATTTTTGTCCATTATTTTGTCTCAGCAAGGCGAGGGTAACTGATACACCCTCCTTCGTGCATCCATTCACTCAGCCCCTCACTCAGTGCATCCTCCTTCCTGAAGAACCCACCCACCTCTCAACAGAACCCCCCCAAGTCACCCACTCTTTTTTGTAGCACTTTCCCTACAATACTCCCATCTTTTTATGTCTGACTTCCTTCCTGTGGGGAAGATCCCCCAAGCTGATTTGACACTGCCCTCCCAAAGGCCTAAACTCATTTAGGTTTAACCCTTAGCTATTACATCTGCAGCCTGAACTATCCTGTTCTAGGTGGAGAAAGTGATTTTTCCATGTCAAATGTACCGATTACAAATCCTTCTAACTCTGCGACCTCCTTTAGGCATCTTTGGCTTCATTTCTCTCAAGAGTATGCATTTTATGACACCAACCATCTCAAGCTTCCCCCTCATCCCTAGATCCTTAATCTCATGCCCATTGCAAATTTCTCAGAAATAATCAGACCTACCATTTCCTTGAGCTTTGCCCCCAACTCCATTATGCCCTCCAAGGCTCAGGGCCCATCGGGAAAGAGGTGGCAGAAAGTATGTAAGAACCAAAGGAAGGGGAGGAGTGCTTTGCAATACTATCTTCCAGACATTGGCCATAGCATTCACGACCTCACAGTGGCTGATGCTACCCCACAGCAAACCTGTAGGAGGCGGGGGGGGGGGGGATGATGACATCAAAGTAGAAGACTAGCCAGGCATGGTGGCCCATGCCTTTAATCCCAGCACTCAGGAGGCAGAGGTAGGAGGATTGTTGTTAGTTCAAGACCAGACTAAGACTACATACGGATTTCCAGGTCAACCTGGACTAGAGTGAGAGACTACCTCAAAACAAACAAACAAAAACAAGAAGACTAGTTGGAAAGAAGGGATTCAATGGAGGGGGATTTGGGAGGGGAAGAGGGAGAGTGGTGAAGAGGGGATTATGCTCATAGCATACTGTCTATATGTTTGAAGGCTATCAAGGAAAAGGGTTTTTTGTTGTTGTTGTTGTTTCATTTTGTTTTGTTTTTTCAAGCTTTGTTTCCAGTCCCTTCTCTGTAGTAAAGCCTACTCCTGCCCTGGCCCATGTGAAGGACACCCCAGGTACTTAAAACTTGTGGAGAGAGATCTTCTCTCAATTGCTCCTTTGTGAACCTCACAGAAATCATGGAAAGCAGGACCAGAGACCTAAAGCTGTGGTTCTGGTTTTCCAGCGGTCAACAGCGAATACCCACTACTCTCTGTCACCAATCCTGGGCAAAGCCATGGAAACCTAAGTGTAGTTTTATATACACACTCTCTCAGCCTCGTTTCCTTTTTGTTTTTATTTATTTGTGAGGAAGAGAGAGGTGAGAATGGGCGCACCAGGGCCTCTCGCCAATGCAGAAGAACAGAAATGTGTGTCACTTTGTGCATCTTACTTTATATGAGGTTGCTGGCGAATCGAGCCTGGGCCATCAGACTTTGCAAGCAAGTGCCTTTAACCACTGAGCCACCTCCCCAGCCCCCAAATTTTTTGTTTTTAAATCAATACCTGGGATTAATTCAGGAGGTCAGATGCCATCTACCGTACATTTCTACTATTTCAATGGCAAAGAGCTTGGAGACACCACTGCTGCTTATCTCCCAGACACCAGCTCTGCTGGATGTCCTGCAAGATTCTGCATTCCCCCTCCTATCCATCCCGAGGACCACAATATGATTCAAACTGACCTCCTGAGACAGAAGCTGAGACCCAGTTTATTCTCTGCTGCCCCCTGCTGGCCCTTCTCACCATCTCTTATTTACATAGGACAGTGTTGGTGTTCAGTAAGGATGATACGATTCTAGAAAACTTCTGTCACCCATAGATCTATCCGGTAGGTTTTCGTAAGTCCCAGAAAAAAAATCAAAAATTCCCAGATGGTAAGAGCTGGAAGAGAGGGCACATCCTAACAAGATCCCTCACACTGAAAGGTCAAGGACAATGCATGGCTCACAGACGAGCCTTGTTTGACTCACGCAAGCAGAAGAGTTTTGAGCCAACATATACAAGCTTGGAAATTTACCTAGAGTTCCAGATTTGCAATATTACAAAACAGAGAGCAAGAAGTGGTGCCGACATCCTTCAGTCTTCCAGTTATGAAACATCCCAGTGCAAGTCTTGCCAAGAGACAGCAAATCAGTCACCCTGAAAGCCATATATGGAATGACGCCTCAAAAAAAGATCCACACAGAAATGAATCCGCAGGCCTACGAGGAAGCCTCAACTCTTCCACTGCCCAAGCTGATCAGGGGCCTCCAAGAACTTGTGGTGGGTCTGGGCTGGGGGAGGTACGAGTCTGAAGGAAAGACAGGCCTCCCTGGCCCTGCAAAGGGCTCATCTCTAGCACGGTCTCCCATAGAGACCCATTCTGCTTCTCGCCTGGGGAATCACACGTGTCAGGAGGCTAGCTAGAGCTGCCCACAGTGGTGAGATCAAGTGGCAATGGTAGCAACTGGCCCCTATTTGGCGAGTGGAATTTCCCTTCGGTCAAGTGGAAGCAGCAGGAGAAAGCTGGGTTTCGGGAGACGGCTGCGTTGGGACTTTCTGGAAAGGGCAGCCTGCCAAAGCAAGGGGACTCAAGCCACGCAGACGCTGCGGAAAGATGGCCAAGGGCAGCTGGGAAGCACATTCCTGGATCGGGGAACTGTGGCACTGAGGAGAGTTTCAGGGAGCCACAGGACCGCACAGAGGGATCCGTGAAGAACTAGCATTGGGACACCTGCCTCTTGGGAACACCAATAGTCGCAAAGACTTTTCCTGCCCTTTTCCCAGCCCTTACCCTCTACTGGAGCACCCAGCCGCTGGGTGCTCACTGGTCCACCTTGAGCCCACTCTCTTTTACCCTCTCCCAGTTGCAGGACCTGGTTGTTGGGAGAGGCAGTGTCAAGGCGAAACCTGAGCTGGGGGTAGTGACATTTTTACATTCTATGTAGGACTGGCGTTTTGGTTTAAACGAGATGAGTTTTTCACATTGTCAAATGAATTATTCTTTTTTTTTTTTTGTTTTGTTTTTTTTCAAGGTAGAGTCTCACTCTAGCCCAGGCTGACCTGGAATTCACTATGGAGTCTCAGGGTGGCCTTGAACTCACGGTGATCCTCTTACCTCTGCCTCCCGAGTGCTGGGATTAAAGGCGTGTGCCGCCACGCCCGGCTTGAATTATTCTTGAAAGAAATGTGATTGGAAAGTCGTGAAATCTGATCTGTTCTTGCAGGAAGTCCTCAAAGGGTGGAAAAGGGAAAGCATCACTGAAAGTGACTGGTTGGGAAAAGCCATTGCCTTTTTCCTGTCAAGTTCAGCCCCTCCCACGCAACCATTACTTAGCAGCTCCTTGTAAAACTAGATTGCCCCGGTGACAACAGGCTGTCTACGCTGATGCAGCTGTGACATTAGAGTAGCAAACTGCTCCCCAGTCCCTTGTGGTCCCCACTGCTCAAGTGTGAGCCACCTCTCCTGCCTGCTTGTTTCACCTACTGTGCTCTGCAGCACTGGGATTTATAATCCCTGTTGTCATTCTATTCCTCGCTTCCCAGTGGACAATGGAGGCCCAGAGGGGACAAGTCACCCATAATGCCACACAGAGTGGCAGAGCTGATACACAAAGTCCATGCCCTTGAATGGAAAGTCCAGGAGTGTGAAAAAGTGAGTCGATCCTTATCCTGTCTATGCTTCATGTAGCTCCCCAACCACACTGCAGGTTTTCTCCGTCCCTTTGATGGGATGAGACAAGGCAGGGCCCTGGTTAAGGGAGCAGGAGATGAATGTAGGGACAGTACCAAAGGGGAGTGGACTCAGAGGTCTGGAGGTGCCCAAAGCCAGCAGCCAAGCCTGGTCCTAACTGTATGAGCTCTGCCTCACTCCCGAGTATAAGCAGATGAAAACAGGTGGCTTCTGCGCTCTCCGGGTCACTTTTCCACTGAGCTCAGATTTGAATGGACCTAGGAATTTAATAAGAGACAATCCATCCACAACTGGGCGTCCAAGCAGAGGTTAGGTGGTAAGTAGAGACACCAGAGAACACCTGATCCTCTCATTCCTGTCCATTATTTTCTGAACTCATTATCTGTCCGTAGGATCTGGCTACCAGGTGTAATGACCTGGAAGCCTCAGGGCGTTTTCTCTTAGATTAAAAAACACACAGGGAAGTGCTCTCCCTCCCTCTTTGGTAAAACCACTGACTCCCAGGCCAAATGGATACAGCTCAAGAGCCTTTTATTAAAAAAAAAAAAAAGGAAAAGGAAAAGAAAAAAGAAAAAAAAGTAAAAGAAAACTGGCACTACTGGCTTCCCCAAGAAAGGAAACTGGAACCTTTTTAATCATTTACTCTTTTTATCCGTATGAATGCTAAGCCCTGGGTATCTACTCATGTGCATGGTAACATGCGAATGGCTCTTCCCAACCCTGAGGTCCCTTCACTGGAACTAAAAGGGCCTCAAAGGAGGCAGCGTGCTAAACTGAGGGGGGGCCTCGTGTGTTTCTTTACCCCTGGGTAAATTAATGGACCTCATTAATGAACTTCCATCTCAGTGGTTGTCTTGTTGGGATGGAAGTAAGAGATTTTAAAAAGTGCATTTTTTGTTGACCGCAGTTCTGCTATGCTTAAAAGCAGAACTATTCACTGCCATATAGTGTTTAAAACACACCAGAACACTCTCCACCATGGCAGAAAAGAGACCAAACAGAAAATGGCTTGCCTTATGCTAGGGACACAAACATAAACTCCTTTCTGTGGCAAACAAGAAATATTTTCTAGTCATAGACACCAAGAAAGACTTTTATGGGATTAAATTTAAGCTTCATCTATACTTCAAACTATCATAATCTATTCTTTTTAAATATTTTATATTTATTTAAGAGAGTTTGAGTGTGCTAAGGCCTCTAGCCACTGCAAACAAACTCCAGACACATACACAACCTTGTGCATCTGACTTACGTGGGTTCTAGGGAGTCAAACCTAGGTCCTTAGGCTTCACAGGCAAAAGCCTTGACCACAAAGCCAACTTTCCAGCCCTGTCATAATCTGTTCTGTGTTGCTATAATAAGAGACCCAAAGCTGGGTACTTTATAGAGAAAACGTGTTTGTTTAGCGTACAGTTCAGGAGGTCCAAGGGTAGGGGGCAGCTTCTGCTCAGCTGTGACAGTGCCCCCTACCCATGAGGCATAGCACATAGCCTCATGGTGGGAGTATATATAAAGGAGAGATTACAAGGAATCCAGAGAGGTTCAGGGTCCAGACTCACTCTTACAAGAACTAAACAAAGTCCCACAAGAACTAAACTGATTGCTTCTGAGGCAGTAACCTCAGTGACCTAACCAGTTTCCACTACGCCTCACCTCTTAAAAGCTCCACCACCTCTCCTTATTGCCACACCGGGGACCAAACTTCCAACACATTAGCTTTTAGGAAATAAACTCAAACTGCATTCAAACCACAACACACACTTCACATTCCTTTCCAAAAGTCTCAAGAGGACTTCCGGTCAAGATGGTGGACTCACAATCATGCTAGAGCCCCAGGGGTGAAGTCAGAGAGTGACCAGAACTCAGGACAACCATAATCTACTAACAAGACAAGAAAAGATCGCTGACTGCCCAGCAGAAGATGAACCATCCCTTGCACCGTAGCCAGGACCCAGGTGAAACTACAGAGGAGCTGGCGAGATGAGCAAGAGTGCTGCTTCCTTCCATGGAAAGCCTGACAGCCTGGGCCAGGGTGATGCAGACGGACACTGAGGACACTCAAAACCCACCAGAGCAGAAATCCAGAGCTGCTGAGAACGCTGCACTCAAGCAGAATTGAAGCACACCCACCACGGCTCAGCGAAGTTTGTGGAAGAGAGGGCGGACTGAATGTGAGAGCCACGGGGTGGGAAGGAATTCCAGACACACAGCCCTCCCCACCATGACAGACTGCCGCTCTCACAACTCATAACCTACAACTACATAGTGAATAGCAGCCACCCCACTAGGGAGGGCCCTCAGCGGAGTGGGGGCAAGGAGGAGGGAGATGATGGTGCCAACATATGATGTGTCCACACAAAGTTTCCACTTAATTAAAAAAAAGAAGTATCAAGAGGAGGGATAATTCTGGGTTTGGTGGCGCACACCTTTAATCTCGGCACTTGGGAGGCAGAGGTAGGAGGATCACTGAGTTCAAGGCCACTCTGAGATTACATAATGGATTCTAGTTCAGCCTGGGCTAGAGTAAGAGGCTACTTCAAAAAGAAAGTTGGTGGGGGGGGGGGACCTGGATAGATGGTTCAGTGGTTAAGGCATTTGCCTGCAAAGCCTAATGATCCAGGTTCAATTCCCCAGTACCCACATACAGCCAGATGCCCAAAGTGGAACATGCATCTGGAGTTCATATGCAGTGGCTGGAGGCCCTGGCACACCCATTCTCCCTGTATGTCTCTCTTCTCTGTGCTTACAGATACATAAACTTTAAAAAAGTTAAAAAAGAGGAGGGACAACATACAGGGTCTCACTCTGTAGCCCAGGCTGGCCTTGAACTTGCAGCAATTCTCCAGCCTCAGACTCCCAAGTGCTGGACTCACACACCTGAGTCATCATACCTGGGTCCAAATTCTCTTCTAAAAGCAATTCTGTTAACTAGCAAGATCCAGTTTCCACAGCACATAGGCTGACTAGCCCATTCCAGAAAAGAGGAATCTGAAAGCTGTAAAAAAAAATAAACATAAGAAAATAGAAATGCACTTAACTTGCTTTGGTTAGCACAAGTATTACATTACACAGAACTCCAAAGATAGGTACTATTACATATTAAGAAGAAAGGGGCTAGAGAGCTGGCTTAGAGATTAAGGCACTTGCCTGTGAAGCCTAAGGACCCATGTTTGACTTTCCAGATCCCACGTAAGCCAGATGCACAAAGTGATGCAAGCACACAAGGTCACATGTGCACAAGATGGTGCATGTGTCTGGAGTTTGATTGCAGTGACTGGAGGCCCTGGCATGTCCATTCTCTCTCTCTCTCTCTCTCTCTCCCTCCCTCTTCCTTTCTCTCTGCCTCCCTCTCTTAAATAAATAAATAAAAATACACTTAAAAAATATTCACGACCAACCTTTACCACTTGGAAGACTCCAGTGCTCGGGAGTTCATCTTCTCTGTGAAGAGAACTGCTGAGGCAGAAATCAAAACACAAGCAGGAGCCTGGCCAGTGAAACCTCCTTAGACAGGACGTGAAATGCAGGCCATTGGTCTAATTTTACAGCAGTGGCTGCAGGATAGGCTTGATGTGGGAAGGAAACACAATACTGACTGGAGAATTCCTTCTTTTTCCCAGCCTTAAAGACCAGGTTTGAGAGCTAGAGAAAGCTACACAGAGTTCCCATGAGCAATTATTTCCCATGACTGCCATTCCTTGGCTGGTCACAAATGCATAAAATGCTGACTCATGCCAATCAGAGCATGCCAAGGGCAAGGACCTGCTGTGATTCACCCGGCTATGGTGCAGATGCATGGCCACGGCCACTAAGGTGGAAACTTGGGAGTTCCTTTAATAATTTATATATAGCCATGCAAACAAGAGAGGCAAAAACCTAAGCTGTCTACCATACAAGACAGATGTATGTATACTTTATTGACAAGCATGTGTATACACGATCTCTCAATTTTTCTGCATGAAAATTTGGTTTCAAACTCCATCCCCTTTTAGTTTGCTCAAATAGTCTATCCAATCCCAGATTTCTAGTAGTTAAAAACAAAGTATGTGGGCCGGGTGTGGTGGCACACGCCTTTAATCCCAGCACTTGGGAGGCAGAGGTAGGAGGATCGCCATGAGTTCAAGGCCACCCTGAGACTACATAATGAACTCCAGGTCAGCCTGGGCTACAGTGAGACCCTACCTCACACACACACAGAACACAAAACTCTGTGGGTGTTGCCTTAACTAGAGAGAAAAATCACCCACACATTTAAGAATTCAAATGCTCTTTCGGAGTTGGGAGAAGCACCCTAGGCCCTCTCTATGGACACTAGGAAACATGAGAGTGAGTGTTACACTTCACGGCGAAGGGGTGAAACTCAAGTCAACAGAACTGCTGGCCCACAGCCCTGTTGCCACAGGCAACTCCTTCCAGGAACCCTTCGCGCTTGTAGTTGCGTCCAGGTTGCTGTGGTTGTGGTTTGTCTCCTAGAAGCTGGGCCCCATGTGGTGCTACGGAAGTGATAGAAAGGGACCGTGAATGGATTCTCAAGTCTCCCAGGAGTTAGTGCATTAATACTGGGCTTTAGCTGGGCGTGGTGGCGCACGCCTTTAATCCCAGCACTCGGGAGGCAGAGGTAGGAGGATTGCTGAGAGTTCAAGGCCACCCTGAGACTCCATAGTGAATTCCAGGTCAGCCAGAGCCAGGGTGAGACCCTACCTTGAAAAACAAAAAAACAAAACCAAAAAAAAAAAAAAAAAAATACTGGGCTTTATAAAGCAAGGTCACCCATGTACTTGAACTCTGATGCATACAGCCATTTCCCCTTCCATTTCTCCATGTGGTGATTCAACCATAAGGCCCCTCACCAAGACGCTGGCACCAGAATCATGACTCAACTAAACCTTTCTGCATAAAAGTACCCAGCCTTAAGTATTTTGTTACAGCAAAGCAAAACAAGAGAAAACTTCAGGCAGAATTTTGGGAAGGCAGGGTATGAAATGGACAACTCCAAATGCTAGTGCTCAACCATCCTGGCCTTTCAGCTCCAGGTTCTCCAGTCTTCTCCCTAGGATTGCTGGGTGATGTTCCCTTCCCCCCTCACGTGCTCAACTCCTCCTCCCGCTGAAGAGCGGAAGTGACTGAAGAGCACCGTTCATCACATGGAACCTAGGAACCCCCTTCTCCCTGCTGGCCTGCACTTGGTTCCCCTGCCTCATCAGTGTGGCTGGGCCCCGGGGGACAGTCATCGAGGGAAATCCCACAGATGCCCACGGCTCTACTCAAAACGATAAGCTTTTGTCATATTTTACAGGCCGCTTTTCCAGGACACGCTGCCTGTACCCGCAGAGGCATCATCTCGTCGTTGAAATCACGGAATGCTCATGAAAGCTTGTTTCGCCTACTGGGCTCCCATGTGCCCAGCAGAGAAGAGCTGTAAGCGCGGCCTGCAAGGAAACTTGCTCGGGCAGGGCAATAGCCGCGCGGTCCTTTCCTGAGCCACAGCCTGCACTGGGGCTAAGGTGGGTTGAGACTGACATTTAGTCTGGAATTTAGGCCTCTAATTTTATACTTCTGATTATACTTTGCTCCGTTTTATAGTCTACTTTGAAATCAAAAGGTCACCCACCCACTCTAATATAATCAATTGGAATACGAGGGCTTCGTTAGTCTCGGGTGGCACATCAAAGGAAAAGCAGGCTGCAGTTATCACAGCTCAGGAGGAACTGGGAAGTCGGTCCATTTTGCCACCCTTTGAAGCTTCCCCATTGAACGGTTCCAGGTCAGAAAACAAGAGAAAGCCAGGGAGATGGTTCAGTGGGTAAAGGTGCTTGCTTGCAGAAAACCAGCAGCCTCCCTTCTCTGTGTACACAATAGAATGGCTTTGGTCTTACTGGGGGAGCTCTCCCTCTCCAATCTTGCTCTACGGGTGGCTCATACCTCTTTTCCTGGGGGCAGGAGGTATAGCATCACCGGCACAGAATAATTATGGAGCTCACTAGTACCTACACTTCCAAAAGGAGTCGGTGGGTGTGGTGTTGGTGGTGTGGTGGTGTGGTGGTGAGCACACCTACTGCCTTCCAAAAGGAGTAAATGCAATACAACAAAACACAGAAAGAGTGGGGGCGGGGGGATGGCTCACACCTATAACTCCAGCACTCGGGAGGGTAAGGCAGGCAGACCACCCTGGCTTCAGGGCCAGCCTGGTCTACATAGTAAGTCCAGGGCAGCCTGGGCTAGGGTGAGACCCTGTTGCAAAAAAAGAAAAAAAAAAACACAAAAAGATACTGAAGGGATTCAACTAAAGCCATCACCTAGTCTGTTAATGTCAAAACTTTGATATTTTGGTAAACTTTCCAGTGTCTTTTCCAACACTGTATCAAACTTCTGTGCCCTAGGATCCTGACTTTAGACCAAATATATATGTATGTGTATGCATGTATGTGTGTGTGTGTGTCTATACACACACAGAGACACACACAAGAAATGAGAGATCTAAGACTATCTGGATATGACAGCAGCAGTTTGTAAAATTAATGAGCTCAGAAAGCAACCCTCCTGTCCACACAAAGCAGAGTCGGAAACTAGAGGGATCGCAAGGGGACTTGGAGCCACACAGAAGCCCCAGGATGCAAAAACCTGATCAAAGGCATAGCTCATAAAAGCAGGAACACTTTGGAACATTCTTATCAAATGCTTAGGATACATGCCAATAGCAGCAAATGTGATGACTTTGGTCCCAACAATCTGTGGGCACTGAACCTGTATGCATGTCCTCAAAAGGAAAGGTCCCTGCTTTCCCAGGGGACCAAGGGAGCTGGAAATAACTCCCAAGTAGAGAGGGAACCATCAGCACAGAAGAACCAGAGAGGGAGGGAGCCAGGCATTAACTCAGAGAATGCACAGGCCTGGACATTCTAAGCCGGTATAAGCTGACTTCTGACCGCTCACATGATGGAGACATCTCCAATGCGTCCAATGTGAGGAAGCAGAGTCCTGCAGAGGCAGATGCAGAGCGGACGCAGGCAATACAGGGAACAAAGTCTCCCATCTGAGGTGCTTTAAGGCCAAGAATGACTGATAAAGGGGTATCTAGTGGTGGACAGGAGTGCTGAAGGATTACACAGCTCAGCCTCCGTTCCCACTCCACCAAGACTGTGTCTGAGAAAGACATCCACGCTAACCCTGTGGGCACCTGGGGGAAGACAGGTATCAATCAGAGGAGGAGGGGTTTATTCTACAGGATCTGCTCATGGAGCCTACAGAGAACTGGGGTACAGCACTTACTTCCAATGCACAGGGCCCTGGATTCACAGAATGAGCCCATGACAAATGAGGTTTTCGTTGGTGGTGGCATTTTTCTTTTTTTTTTTTGAGACAGGGTCTCATGCACACCAGGGTGCCCTTGAACTTGCTATATAGCCAACGATGACTCCTGTCTCTGCCTCCCAAGTGCTTGGATTATGCTGTGCTAGACAACTGAGTCTAGGACCTCACAGATGTTGGGCAAGTATTCTACCAGCCTGATGAATTTTACAATAAGATAGCCCTCAAAACCAGTTGAGCATGGAGGCTGCCCTTTCTAACAAGGAAATTCAAAGAATTCATGCATCAATAGCTTTCAGATAAAAAAATGATACTTTATTATAATTTTTCATTGCAGAATTCCAGTCTAAATATCAGACACACAATTACTGTTCTCTGGTGCTGGCTTCCATAACCCTCAACATTTGGCCAATGACGTACATGCTTCAGGGAATTTTCCAGTTCAATTTCATACACCAACCTGGAATAAAAGGGAACACGAACCTGCTCTGCCCATACTTCCAAAGTGCTATGACATCTACCATATTCACTGGAGGAATCAGTTTTCTAGGCTAGAGTAACAGCACTGGGAGTGATTCTGGGTGTGCTAAAATACCAATCCTCAGGTTTTGTTCTTTCTCTTCCAGTGACACTTTGTCCTTCCTTGCAGGGTCCCTTCACATAATAACTGAATGCATCTTCTGGTAGCAGGCAGCTCACGTGTTTCACAGGAAGTTACCTATTAGCCTACAACTCCGGGGACAGTTCAAAATAAATATTACCTCAAGGGAAGGAGACAAATTACTTGCCTGGCTAGAGAAATGCTTCTGTCTAAAATCATCATTAATGTGGACTTTATTACTCACAATATGCAGACAGCACCCCTTGTCTCCCTCCACAATGAAAAATGACTCCAGAACCTCGAAAGTGGCCTGGGTCACAGTACTCAGGTAATAGCTGACCCATGGCCCCAACCTGATTAAGATCAATTATTTCTTTAAATATGACCTACTAGGAGGGAGGCTGTTGCTCTGAGAGGCTGTAGGAGCTGAGCCAGCTAAGGCTCAGACACGAACAAGACACTGAGGAGGGAATGTGAGTATGAAAGTCAACAATTCTTTAAAAATGCCACTATCATCTTCAGAACCTATATGCTTTTTTTTTTTTTTTCTAGTCAGGAAATCAGGGACAGAACCTCGTCCCATGTTACCCACTAACACACTGTCTTATTTCAGGAGTGCAAAGAACATCTCATGACTTCGGTTGTTAGGGACAGAATACTCAAAGATGGCTCATTCTGAAGTCCATCCCAAGAGCAAAGGCAGTCAGTTTTTGTGAGGTACTTAGATACATTCTGCCAAAAATATTTTTGCTTTCCTAAAGTTGTACCCTGTCTTCAAGTTCAACTATATTATACACAATATCTGTTCCTTTTCTGTCAGCAAAAAGAATGATTTGTTTAAACTCCACAATGAATGTCTGTGTAGAATGAAGGCAGGATTTTGCTTGGTTGCTTTCTGTAATTCGGAGCACAGATGAAATCGGAAGGTCTGTCTATGCAGTCACATCTCGCCGAGGTCCTTTCTCCTTTCACATGAATTCATCGGAGTCATTGCCGTCCTGCAGGAGACAAACATGTGCAACCATAACAGCCTTGAAAATAAGCAAGCCAGAATTTTACATCTACAATTATATGTTAAGTGCCCGGCCTCCTTCTCATTCCTAATCGCAGGGTTCGGAGAGTAAGAAGTAAAATAATTAAGCTCACACATCACTCCTCCATCACTGTTAGCTCCTGGGACTGTCTGGGCAGAGTGGCCATAGTCTCTGCAGTGTCACTGAATGACCTGACTCAAAGCAACAAGTCACCATGATTCCCAAGTTATGACGTAAGGTCACCCAATCTAGCAGAGGGTAACAAGAGTGACCATTTAAAAAAAAAAAAAAAAAAACTGTGTAAGAACAGTGATAATCTACTCGTTTAGCATGAATCCCAGATTTTAAAATATATATATTTTTTATTTATTTGAGAGAGAGAGAGAGAGAAAGGCAGCTAGAGAAAGAATGGGCATGCCAGCACCTCTAGCCACCGCAAATGAACTCCAGACACATGTGCTACTTTGTGTATCTGGCTTTCTATGGATATTAGGGAATCGAACCTGGATCCTTTGGCTTTGCTGGCAACTGCCTTAACCACTAAATCATCTCTCCAGTCCAAATCCCAGATTTTTAAAAGACAACTAACTGGGAGATCAAGTATATGGTAACAGGCCTCCCCATAATAACTTTACTCTCCTACATATTGCACATTACATTGGATACCTTGAATATCACCAAAAAAATGATCCTTCAACAAATTTACTAAACAGTGTCTCAATACCTTTATAACAATGTCACTATGCAAAAATACGCAGCCTAAATTCCAATATTTTAAGCCTCATGGTGGTCAGATGTTTTTTGCCTTTTTTTTTTTTTTTTAACAGAAGCCACTCAGACTACATTCTCCCCCTCTAACTCTCCCAGGGGAGAGAAGAACACTCCTCAATGGCTATGGGCAGTTGTACCAAACAACCCCCAGGGACAGCTTCATGCTCAGGAGAGAACACGGCACTTCTCCTTTCTTCTGAGGTATTATCTCAGGCATTTTGATATGGTAACAGGAAGATGACTAATACATCCTGGAATATTAATTTATACTACACTTCACAGTAGTTAAGTATGTGACAATCTTCTTCCATGAGGTGAGTTATTCAAAAACCAACACAAGAGAACATCTGTAGGAAGAAAGAAAATGACTACTGGGATACAACCCAAGTATACTAGATGTCAATCATTGTGGGAAATACAACACTATAGTGGCCAGTAACTAAGTTATTACAAAGTCTCAGTGAATTATTGTAAGGCACAACATTAGAGCAAATACCTTGACCATACCTGATTTGAAGACATATTCTCTACTTTCATTAGTGATGAATAGCTCCTAGAAGAAAAGAAAAATATTAAAATAAGGTTATATGGATTCCATTGCTGGTTAGCACCCCAGCTAAAGGATCACTCAACCATAACCAACCTTAGGTAAAAGTAACGAGTTACCTTTCTTTAGGTCACACTTCCTCTGGGTGCTCTCCTGACAAACAAGCTGCCTCTACATCTTTTCAGATGCCTCAAAGGCATTTTCAGATTGTTAATCTAGATCCAACCGAAGTCTGTTCCCTACTCAAATTAATTTGGTTTCTTTTCACTGTTCCCTAGTTAGAAAATGGCATCACTGTCCATTCTGCCTTAAACCAGAAACCTCGGACTCATTAAACATTTTTTTTTAATTTATTTGCAAGTAGAGAAAGAGAGAAAGAGGGAGGGGCGCAGTGGGGAGAAATGGGCACACCAGGGCCTTCTGCCACTGCTGATGAACTCCAGACACAGGCACCATTCTGTGCATCTGGCTCTACATGGGTACTGGGGATCTAAACCCAGGTCATCAGGCTTTGCAGGCAAGTGCCTTTAACCACTGTGCTGTCTCTCCAGCCCCTAATTATTATCCCTTCCTTTCAATCTAAGTTACCAACAAATAAAATCCTACCATTTTACCTATGAATCTCTCTCTTATTGGCATATACCTCTCTGCCTCCCAGTCACCACCAGAGTCCAGGTTATATCCTCTGTGATGTGGACCACTGCCAATCACTTCTTAACTGGCCTATTCACGCCCTTTCTGTCTTCCTTTACAATCACATGAGCAAAGCGAGCTTTCTACACCACAGGCACCAAATCAGGTATGGTGGCTTCAGCCTATAAGCCCAATATTCAGGAGGAAGGATGAGTCAGAAGGATTACTACAAGTTGGAGGCCAGTCTGGACTACATTAGGTCAGTCTGGACTAGATTGAGACCCTATCTCAAAAAGGAAAAATCTAGGGCTGGAGAGATGGCATAGTGGTTAATGCACTTGCCTGAAAAAGCCAAAGGACCCAGGTTCAATTCCCCAGGACCCACATAAGCCAGATGCACAAGGTGGTGCATGTGTCTAGAGTTCCTTTGCAGCAGCTGGAAGCCCTGGCATGCCCGTTCATTCTCTCTTTCTCTCTCCTCTCTCAAATAAATATTTTTCATAAAATCTACATAAATCAATAGCCTCATCAGCCAGTCTCGAGACGTGATGCCATCACAGTTTCTTAGGATGAAGACAGACACACACATAAAGCCTTGCTTCATGGACTGGCTCCATCCGTGAATCTTCATCTCCCTCTGCTGCAGACGCCTAAGACACTGATCCTATTTTTCCCTTGCTTCATATATAGGAGGGCTGCTAATGCATTTATTCTCAACCCTTTTAACTAGTTAACTGAGTTTTGATGTCAGCTGACAGAATCACTGTATCAGGGAAGATTTCAGTTGCTCATTCATGATATAAATAACTCGGTACATATGCAAAACACCATCATGGTCAAGAGATCATAGGATGCACAAGTATTATCATGAACAAGAGTTGTGGCACAGAGAAAATTCCTGACAGTTCTAGAAGGGAGTAGAAGGTCAGGTGTGGTGTCATGTGCCTATAAGACCACTTACTCAGAGGTTGAGGCAAGATCATGAGTCCAAGGCTAACCTGGACAACTTGGTGAGACTGTCTCAAAATAAAAATTTCTTTAAAAGGGCTGCAGATATAGCTTGGTGGTACAGCATTTGTCTAGCACAAGTCCCTGGGTTTAATCCTCAAAAAAATAAATAAAGGCAGCAGTAGTATATTATATGAGATAAGTAAAAGGAGGTACAGGCAAAACAATCATTGTTTTGAGATTAGATGCTTTAAAAATATTTTATTTAGTTATTTATTTGAAAGAGGCAGATACACGTGTGTATGTGTGTGTGTGTATGTATATATATGTGTACACACACACACATAGACAGAGAGACAGAGATTGGACATGCTAGGCCTGCAGTCCCTACAAATGAATTCCAGATGTATGTGCCACCTTGTGCATCTGGCTTTACATGGGTACTGAGGAACCAAACTTGGCTTTGGAGGCAAGTGCTTTAACCACTGGGCAATCTATCCAGCCCAAGATTAGATGCTTTAAATCAATGAGCTCACACTCACCTCTTCTATATGCCACCACTGAACTCACCTCTTATTTTCACATCATACCCCACAGAACTTATAAATCCTCCTTGTGAACTACGGGAAATAGTTTAAGTCACTACAATGTACTTAATTTTTCATTCTTTTACTTGCTCATGTAAGGTCCTGACTGACCTTGCTTCAATGGCAACATGGTAGAGAGTGAACTTCAGAACTACAGACAAGTCTGGATTTCTGCTTTGCCATTTATCAGCTATGGCCAGCCACATAATAATCACCTTGCTAAAGTAATCTGCCTGAAAATCAAGTTCATGCCAAATGTTTAAACTGATGATACAGTTACCTGTGACTTAACATTTTACCTAGATTTTCACTTCAATTATATTCCAACTCTGACCTCCCAGACTCACAGTTACATATACCTGCTTCAGTTAGCCACAGTCCTCACCCTTTGTCATGGCTGCCTCTATCTCTGATATGTTATTCACCCATCCTCTATTAACTATATTCCCCTGGCTATTGCTTCTTTCCACACGGTGGGTTTGATTTTCATACTAACAGGTGTGTGGTGTGATAACACAAAAAGCCAAATAAGAAAACACAAGAAAGAAAGAAAAAGAAGAAGGAAGGAAGGAAGGAAACACAAGATTAGGAGTTGAGCATGGTGGCAGATGCCTTTAATCCCAGCACTCAGGAGGCTAAGGTAGGAGGATCACTATGAGTTCAAGACTACCCTGAGACCACATAGTGAATTCCAGGTCAGCCTAGACTAGAGCAACAACCTATCTCAAAAAAACAAAGACAAAAAAATTAAAAAAGAAAACACAAGATTAAAATAAAGCAAGTATCAGGAACAGAATCTAATATCTTGGTTAGAAGATTCAAGGATAGCTATTAAAAGTTATATTAGGGCCAGGCGAGGTAGTGCACACCTTTAATCCCAGCACTTGGGAAGCAGAAGTAGGAGACTGCTGTGAGTTTGAGACCATCGTGAGACTACATAGTGAACTCCAGGTCAGCCTGGGCTAGAACAAGACCCTACCTCAAAAAAAAAAAAAAAAAAAAAAGCCAGGCAGGCGTGGTGGCGCACACCTTTAATCCCAGCACTCAGGAGGCAGAGGTAGGAGGATCACCGTGAGTTCGAGGCCACCCTGAGACTACAGACTGAATTCCAGGTCAGCGTGGGCTAGAATGAGACCCTACCTCAAAAAACAACAACAAAATAAAATAAAATAAATAAGCAAATAAAATGTCAAATCTTAGAGCCAGCTGTTGGAATGTCACAAAAACTAGAAAATAGCATGCAAACTGCAGCCCTGGATATGCTGAGCAAATCTTTGATAGAGCACACTCAGTACCCCCTCCTTCACTGCAGCCTGCGTCGTGCTCCACCCTCCACCCTCCACAGCATGTGATGGAAAGCTGCTAACGTGCACATGAGCAACAGAAATAAACACAAAATGGTTTTGGTTTCCTGAAGCCCATGATGATTAGGGTAAAGTACAAATGATGGGTGACTAAGTGAAAATGAGGACGGTTATATCAACTTCTAGAGATTTTACTCACTGAGACAGGATTTTCTTCCAAAGTTCACGTGAATATTTTAAATGTTTTGATACTTTGAAAACAAGCCTACAAGATAGGAAATGTTTAAAATGTTTGCAGCTTTTCAAACTAATAAAGCCATACTAAAACCCCCAAATTTTAATAATTTGTAGCTTCAGTACAAAAAGTGGTCATTTTCAAGTAAACTCTAACATCTATGATGATTTGAGTTTTATTGAATAAGCCCTCATGTAAAATTGCGTTGAGCAGAGGGTAGCAGAGTACGTGTGAACCTGAGACTCAGACCAAGTCTGATGGGGCCATGCGACTCAGTGAGCTGCTTACTTGCTTCTCAGACTTAGTTTCCTCTTCTACAAAATACAGTCTGACATCTGTCAGATAAATGAGAAAAATGCAGTGGAGCACTTATATGTAGTCCAGTGTTTGGCAGATGGCAACTATTCAAAAATGTTAGCAATTCTTCTAAATAAGTAAACTGAGTGACATGTTTCTAATATACAACATCCATGTCTCAAACTGAAAATTATGTTAGAGCTGCAAAAGGGCACAAAAAGGCCTGTTTTCCATTTTCCCCACTCTAAGCTAAAAGCAAAACAGAATTAACTGCCATAAGTCTGGTGTCTCAGAATTATCACATTAATTACCACAGTGCTTTTCTTTCACTCACAAAGCAAGCAGACTCAACTGTAGAACATAACATATGTATAAACCTATCTATCTGTCTCGTGGTAGTAGAATGGAACTGAGGATGGTATTTTCAGAGCTGTTCATTGGGATGTTCTATTTTATTTTGTTTTTTTTTCAAGATAAGGTCTCATTTTAGCCCAGGCTGACCTCAAACTTACAGGAATCCTATTACCTCTGCCTCCCGAGCACTGGGATTAAAGGCATATGCCACCATGCCCAGTGGGATCTTCTATTTTAAAAGCAGCTAGTCTTCCTGTTTTACAAGAACCCCAATAGTTTGAACTTTCTTGCACTTCTATAGGGCTATAAGGTAGTAAGGTGTTTTCAAAACAGCCTGGATACCCATGACCTCACAGTGCCTGGCACTACCTACACAAGACCCTCATAATAGGAGGAAAAGATGATGACATCAAAATAAAGAGGAGGGCTGAAGAGATGGCTTAGTGGTTAAGCACTTGCCTGTGAAGCCTAAAGACCCTGGTTCGAGGCTTGATTTCCCAGGACCCATGTTAGCCAGATGCACAAGGGGGCGCATGCATCTGGAGTTCGTTTGCAGTGGCTGGAAGCCCTGGGGCACCCATTCTCTCTCTCTCTCTCTCTCTCTCTCTCTGCCTCTTTCTCTCTCTGTCTGTCACTCTCAAATAAATAAGAATAAACAAAACAAATTAAAAAAATAAATAAAGAGGAGACTGATTGAGAGGGGAGGGGATATGATGGAGAGTGGAGTTGAGAAGGGGAAAGTGGAGTTGAGAAGGGGAAAGTGAGAGGGGTTGGGAATTTTCATGGTTTATTGTCTATAATTATGGAAGTTGACCATTAAAAAACGATAGTAAGGTGTTTTAAGCAATCAACTCTGAGGCAATTTGTTACAAAAGCAACAAAAAACTGAGAGTGTCCTTATACATACATTTCAAAAATCTAACTGTATTTTAGAAAAATATTTATTTGAGAGAGAACGGGTATACCAGGGCTTACCACCACTGCATACAAACGCAACTCATGCGCCACCACATGCATCTGGCTTACGTGGGTTCTGAGGAATCAAACCGGGGTCCTTAGGCTTCACAGGCAAGTGCCTTAACCATCGAGCCATCTTTCCAGTCCCCTGAATGTATTTTAACTGTTATTTTAAATGCTGGATATTGAAGCAGGCCACATTGATTATTTTAAACTTTCAAAGGTTGAAAATGTGTTTTAAAACAACTTTGATAGTTACTTACAGTGTAACTTGGTCACAGCCTCAGTCACTAGAGCTAAAACAACTCTCTCTGCCTCTTTCTCTCTCTCTCTCAAAAATAATAATAATAACATGTTCAAATCATACAGCCAATCAGTATTAAACACTTGTCACAGTGTCTTTTCCTTTCCCCAAGATCTTTACAAACCAAACTCTAAGAAAACCCCATGCCAGCTTATCCCAGGATGAAACTAGCTATCTTTTTTTTCTTAATTTTTGGAAATGAGCTATTTTATTTCACTCACATATCCTATATCAGGATAATTCAGCATGATTTATGATGATGAAGCATGTCAACACAAATGCCTTAAAAAAAAAAAACTCAGGCTGGTGAGATGGCTTAGTGATTAAGGCACTTGTCTGCAAAGCAAAAGAACCCAGGTTCTATTCCCCAGGGCCCACATAAGCCAGACACACCAGGTGGCGCATGAGTCTGGAACTTGTATGCAGTGGTGAAAGGCCCTGGCGTGCCCATATTCTCTCTCTCTCTCTCTCTCTCTGTAATAAATAAATAAACTCACTTGTAAAAAAAAAAAAAAAAAAAAGCTGGGTGTGGTGGCACACATCATTAATCTCAGCACTTGGGAGATAAAGGTAGACGAATCGCTGTGAGACAGAGGTCACCCTGAGACTACATAGTGAATTCCAGGTCATCCTGAGCTAGAGTAAAACTCTACCTCACAAAAACCAAAACAACAACAACAACAAAACCTCACTTGGGCTGGAGAGGTGGCTCAGCAGTGAAAAGCACTTGCTTGCAGCAAAGCCTGATGGCCTAGGTTCAACTCCCCAGTACCCACATAAAGTCAGCCACAGTAAGTAATGTGTCTGGAGTTCATTTGCAGTGGCAAGAGGCCCTGATGTGCTCAAATCTCACTCTCTTTGTCAAAAATAAATAAATAAATAAATAAATAAATAAATAAGAAATGAAATATAAAGCAACTCATTCAAGGGTATCCCTGACCAACAACTCACTGGGAAGTACCCCACTCCTGGCACTGGGACCTCAATATACAGGCTATTTCCAGTGCTCATTACCCACCAGAATTGGGTGGTAATACCCTACTGCTGAAGACACCACATGCTTCAGATGTAGGACACTAGGAATGTCAAGCTGTCATACTGCTGCAAAGTGCTATGCAGGCTGCGGGGTGTATGTGTGTGTGTGTGTGGGGGGGGGTCATCAACAGTCTTAGCCATCAGTGAACCCTGTGAGCTATACAACTGAACTTATAAGTCAGGCAAGATGTCCCAACTGGTGCAATAGTGGTATAACTGTTATGGGAATAAACAACTGCTGATGGGATTCAAGATACCCTCCATGGGAGGGAATTCATGGCCTGGTACCGAAAAGCTAATTAAAAGCCTATGGCAGGGACAGTCATAGGCCCTAGGGGAAAAGCTAAATGGATGTGCGGTGATCATCAAGTTGCCCTCTAAATATTTATGTTTGTGCCCATAGATTAGTGCTGCTCTCACCTTTGAGAAGCTTCTTTCTGCTCAGGGTGACAATTACTAGAGATACTCAAAGCTCATCCAAGTGCAGACAACATAAGTGACTGTTGAGAGCTCAGCACTAAATGAGACATCTCTACCACCCCCTCCAAGGTTCAAAGAACATTGTGGAAGAGGAGAGGGAAAGAACATAAGAACTAGAGGCTAGGGAGGAGTGCTCTGAAATGCTTCTTCTGGGCATGTGGCTATTGCATTGATGACCTCACAAGACTGTCACTACCTGCACAAGCCTGAATAATACTGTGCCCCATCAACGTATCACCATGGAGGATGGAGGAAGGTAAAAAAGAAAACAAAGTTTTGAAGGCTGGAAAGAGGGCAGTTAAAGGTACTTGCTTGCAGGGCTTGCTCCCCCAGGTTTGATTGCCCAGTACCCATGTGAGGACAGATGCATAAGGTGGCCCATTTGTCTGGGGTTCGTTTGTAGTGGCAGGAGGCCCTGGTGAAGGCCATTTTCTCCCTTTCTCTCTTACTCCCTCCCTCTCTCCTTGCAAATAAATAAAATAACTAAAAAAAAAAAAGTTTTTAGAAAGGTTGATACAGGGCTGGTGAAATGGCTTAGCAGTTAAGGCATTTGCCTACAAAGCCTAAGGACCTCGGTTAGATTCCCCAGGACCCATATAAGCCAGATGCAAAAGGGGTGCATGCATCTGGAGTTCATTTGCAGTGGCTAAAGGCCCTGGCACACCCATTCTCTCTTTCTCTCTGCCTCTCTCTCTCTCTCTCTCATAAATAAATAAATAAATAAATGGTTGATACAGCTAGAGAGACAGCTCAGCGATCAAGGCACTTGCCGGCAATAACATGATTCAATTCCCCAGTACCCACATAAAGCCAGACACACAAAGTGGTGCATGCATGTGTTCATTTGCTAGTTGCTAGAGGTCCTGGCACACCCATTCTCTCTCTCTCTCTCCTTGCAAATAAATAAATAAAATATAAAAGGTTGATATATTCATTTGAATCAAATACAGGAAATAAAAGTAAGATATGAAAAAGACTTTTCCAATTGAATGTTTGCAAATTTTAAAAACTGAAATAGTGTAATAGTATACTATGCTATACAGAACAGATAATTAGAAAGTAAAGCAAATGATAAGACTGACTTCTGATAACCCTGAAATATTAAGTTTATAATCACATTCTCTTTCATTATATCATTCAGAAATTCCTATGTATTTACAATGCCTCTCAAATCTGGATGGTCTATTTGCCATTTGTATACACACATACATGCATACATATTGGACTCTGGGAAATTGTAGGGGCATTTTGTCTTTCCTCTCTCCCAGAGATTGTATGATAGTACCTGTCTGTGTCAGGAAGGACAGCTACAACCCTAAGGTACTTTGCATGAAACACCATTTCTAATATTCTTTCATGTAAAGCTCAACACATTAATTAAAACTTCATAGGGCTGGAGAGACGGCTTAGTGGTTAAGGCGCTTGCCTGCAAAGCCTAAGGACCCATGTTTGACTCTCCAGATCCCATGTAAGCCAGATGTACAAAGGTGAGGCAAGCATGAGGTTACACATGCCCACTAGGTGGTACAAGTGTCTGGAGTTCAACTGCAGTGGCTGAGACCCTGGTGTGCCAATTCTCTCTCTCTTTCTCTCTCTCTAAAATAAAGGAAAAAAAAAAAAAAAACCTTTCCACCCTCCCCCACGTTAGTCATGAGTAAATCCAATCTCAGGGGAATATCAGATTGAAAATAGTAAACAGTAGACTTCTTTATTATGAAAACACCAACAACTATTAGTTTCCAAGGAAAAGTCTTTCTCCTTCAATAAAGCTAATTCTCACTAGCAATTTCTACACCAAAATTCACTACATTTTAGGTATTGTATATTGCATTTCTCTAATTATGTCATGTTATATATTAACTAAATCATAACATTAGTAAAACATCAAAATTTTATGGCGACTGTTAAAAACTCAAGGTCCTGAGCATGTTGTGTGTCCTTCTTAAAGATAACCCATCACCAGAATGAGTGAGCACAATCGTGAGGTCAATTTACCATCATACCTAAGTTCATCCATTTCCTTCTTCTTCTTCATTTCTTCTTTTTCTTTCCTTTTCATTTCCTGAATTTGGGCTTTTTTCTCATTCCTCTCTTCACGGTCTCTCCCTTCTTTCTCTGCTGCTAGGTCTGGGAACCTCTCCAATTTGGTCTTTTCTAATCGGTTCAAGATCTCATTCACTTTCTTTTCCACTGTCACAATCTTCACCTTTCAGAGAGACATGGGGAAAAGTCCTCAGTCTTTACTCTAATGGTTTCTCCCAGAAGAAGGGAAAGGCCTTCTAAGGATTTAGTAGCCCAGCTTAACCCCTTAGGAAACACATCATGCTTGGCCCTCAGCTAGGCCAGCGCCAGGCAGGACAGGAAGGCATCTGCTCAGTGTCAGGCTCTGCTTCCTGTGGTGGTGCAAACACTTACATCCTTCTGTCTGTGAAAGCCTATCTGCCCCACGTCCATGTCAGCTGTTTTCTTCAGGTTAGACCACGGCGTGTATACCACGTTTACGTTGTTCATCTTGCAGCCTGCCAAGAGAGACTGTCTTCAACACACAGGCAGAACCCAACTGAGCAATGCAGCCTTCCCCCATAGCAAACAGCCTTCATCCAATCTGGGAGAGAGCTCTCTGCTATTTCAGAGCACAAAGGCAAATGGAGAAAGATGACATTAAACCAAATGAAAACCAAAGTATTACATGGAAAGCAGGGGTCCCAGATTATCTTTCAGGGACCTCGGAGCACTCTGTAAAATTGAACGTAAATCTTATCATTTACTTATTTTTCAACAGAAAAGGAACAAATAAGCTTCCCTATGTTTTCAAAGAACTCCTCTAGTCAGTCATGGTTAAGCAATAATACCCAGCCATGGCCTGAGTTCCAGAGACCCAGACTCTACTCCGGCAATACGGGAGACTAGCTGTGCCACTTTGGGAAGCCCCCATGGCTCTCTGAATCTCACCTAACATATGAGAAAATTGACTAGTTGGGAAGGACTTTGTTTGTTTTGTTTAGTAGTGAAACTCTTTTAACCAAAAAAAAAAAGAAAGAAAGAAAAAGGCATAAAAAATAAAAAGATGATCACAGTTGAAATGCTCAGGATGAAAGGGTGGTGGTTACCATACTCTCTTCCTTGGCCCCTCCCACCCCCACCTCCAACCCCAACAGCCTCCCTGGCAGCTGAGAATGACAAGTGACTTTCTGGTCCTCTTTACTGCCCTTCCTTATTAGTTGGCTGGAGTGTGGTACTTGATTCCCTATGTATACCACGAAAGCTGGTGAAAGCCATCTTGCCAGGCTGTCAAAGTTAACATGCCCCAAATGGAGCAAATGGCATCGTGTGTGCCTGCCTGGAGGACACAAGATGTCCCTTCGGCAGCATGCCTGCTCAAGCATGCGCACCATACCTCTATGCAAGGTGCTGCAGACACAGCTGCAGCGACCCTCTGCTGCTCTCTGCCCTTCAAGTCAAGCTCTTCACAAGCAATGCACCTCCACTTAAGTAAATATACCGCAGCTGGGAGTGGTGGCACAGGCACTCAGGGAGACAGAGGCAGAGGCAGGAGGACTGTTGTGAGTTCAAAGCCAGCCTGAGACTACAGAGTGAATTCCAGGTCAGCCTGGGCTAGAACAAGAATCGACCTTGAAAAACCAAAAAAAAAAAAAAGTAAATATGCTGCAGCATAATCCCAGATCAATGGAAAGTTACAAAGGAACAATAGCAAGACAACAACTGGTCAAGCATACTTAGGGACTGTGTATCAGGTGACAGTACTCTATCTGTGCGAAGTATCTGAGTTTGGTCTTGGGAATTCAGTTGCTTAAGACAAGGTCCTTGTTCTCAGGAGATACATATTGACGGGTCGCATTATCTACAGTTTCCCTTCAGATAGTTCAGCTAAAAACAGTGCATGGTGAATAAGATAGATACAGGAAGCAGATACGCATGAAAAGATAAAGACTAGTGAACCTAGTGCCTGTAATAGAGAAGCTGTACTTTTTTTTCCCTTGAAACTTTAGAAATTCTTTTCTAAATGTTTTTTGTTTGCTTTTAAATCATAAAGTGCAAGGCGTTGTGTGGTATACAAATATGGACTAGGCAATTGGCTGTGCTTCCCAAGACACAAAAGGAGAAGTATATGGATAACTTCAATTACAAGGAGAAGACATCAAAGGATGTTGGGAAAGCACAGGTGAGGTGCGGAGTTAGTTCAAAGAAGGCAGGGGCCCCTCAGAGAGGGAGAAGGAAAGGTGGAGCTCCGTGGTTAGTGAGGAAGACTTATAGAGACAGGTGGCTCATTCAAATCCAGCCTCTCCTACACCAGGCAAGTTCTTTAATCTTATTTATTTACTTACTTACTTACTTCTTTATTTATTTGAGAGAGAAACAGAGGCAGATAGAGAAAATGGGCACACCAGGGCCTCTAGCCACTGCAAATGAACTCCAGATGCATGTACCACTTTGTGCATCTGGCTAATGAGGGTACTGGGGAACTGAACCTAGGTCCTTAGGCAAGTGTCTTAACTGCTAAGCCATCTCTCCAGTCCAAGTTCTTTAATCTTTTTAAAGCTCAGTTCTTTCATTCATAAAATGAAAATGGTAATATCTAACTATTTAGGACTGTTAGATGAAATTATTTGTGAAAGGCCAGGCATGTCATTAATACTACTACTATTACTGCAAGTGCAGTGTACACACTGAACCTTAGGCTGGGATCTGCTCGTGTGATGACCGAGGAGGAAATTCTGACAGCACAGGGAGCAACACACAAAGGTACGAGGTCAGAAGACAGCAAACATCATTTCAGCTGGAGTGTGAGGTGTGTGAAGGGAAAGAAGTCTGTAGTCAGACCAGAGGTGCTTAGACACAAGCTTAAGAAACCTGGACTGAGGGATGGGAGTGTAGCTCAGTGGTAAAGCACTTGTCTAGCATGTAGGAAGCTCTAAGTTCAATCCTCAGTACTAAAAAAAAAAAAAAAAGAAAAGAAAAGAAGAAATCTGGACTGGGACTGAGCCATCAGGTAAGGGGAATGACAGACCCTGTAAGCTTTTAAAAAGTTTAGCCGGGCAAGATTCACCAGGTGACACAGAACAGGCTGGCCTATAATTCTGACCCAGAACAGACTACTCAAACAGACTTAATCCCCATTCCCGTGGTGCTGAGCTGGGAGGAACACTAACTACACAGTGTGCTAGTGGAGCGAGTGTCCTCTGCGTCTCTGCAGAACCACCTTCTCCACTCCTCAGTGGCACCCTCTGCCAGAGTAAGACCTGGGCTTAGTGGGTGATCACCACTCTTGCCTCCTGTTTCCTCTAAAACGCACCAACTATAATGACATTAAGAAGAAAGACACAGAGACAAGAATAAGGCGTCTAAATCTCTTTGAACACAGGCACATCGGCTAGTCAGGGCATGAGAAAGAACATAGCTGGGCACACAGGAGGCAGTGGCAATGCAGAACAAAGAGGAGGATGGGCAAACCCAGAAGCTGTACATTGTTACTAGAAGAATTTCAGTGCCAGGGGTGGGATATCTTCCAGTGAGTTGTTGGCCAGGGAGGACCCTGATGCCCCAAAACATTACAGGCTATTGTCAAGACTCTTAGTTGCCCACCAGAACTAGATGGTAAAACTTTATTGCTGAAGACTCCATATGCTTGGGCTGCAGGTCACTGAGAAATCAAGCTAGGAAACCATCTCCCTGTTTACTAGCTGTCAGAAATCTGGAAAGGCTATGCTGCATATAGTCCTTTGGGAGAGAGAAGTCATCAACTGTGTTAAACAGCAGTGGACATTACAAGCCTGAAGACTGGCCAGTCAGGTCAAATGTGCCAACTGGTGCAATAGTAGAATGTCTGTTATGGGGAAAACCAACTGCTCTCTAATTGCACTGGAGGCCTGCTCCACAGGAGGGAATACTTGCCTGGCACTAAAAGCCTGTGGCTGGGGAGGTCATGAGCATGAGGGGAGCTGTTGCATGGCTAAATGCATATATTATGCCCACCAAACTGCCCTATAAGCACTTTTTTAATGTTTATAATGCTAATGGTTAGAGAAGCTTCTCTTTTCAGATGGCTTTGACCACTAGGATGACCCAAAAGGCACAATAATGCCAAGAAGTGACGGAAGAGTGTCCAGCACTGAAACATCTCTATCACACCCTCCAAGGCTCAGGGTCCACTGCAGAAGAGATTTCTGAAAGAATGTAAGAGCCAAAGGAAGGATAGGACTGCTTATAAGACTGTCTTCCAGAAATAAAATGGTTGTGGTATTCATGACCTCACAGTTGACATTACCTAATCAAGAGCTACACAATAGGAGGGAAAAATGATGACATCAGCCGGGCGTGGTGGCGCACGCCTTTAAATCCCAGCACTCAGGAGGCAGAGGTAGGAGGAGCGCCATGAGTTTGAGGCCATCCTGAGACTACATACTGAATTCTAAGTCAGCATGAGCTAGAGTGAGACCCTACCTCAAAAAACCAAAAACCAAACAAACAAAAGAAATGATGACATCAAATTGGAAAGAAGAAGAGACTGAACGGAGGGTGGAGCTTGGAGGAGGAAACAAGAGGTAGTGGGAGGGAATTATCATAGCTTTACTGTCTATACTTATGGAAGCTGTCGATAAAAAGTGAAAAAAAATAAAAAGGAGGATGTGTGCTACATTTTTTTATTTCAATATCTGAAGATCTAAGTCAGTACATTCTACACATAACATATAATGCCACCAACTCATAACAACTGTTGATTTATGGAGTTGAAACCTGGCGGTTCCATAAGGCAAAATTTCCACTTTCTTTGCCTATATTCCAGACTTGTTATTAAGGTTGCCTGAGTTAAGACTGAGGAAATCAGTCTAAGTGACAAGGAGAGGGACTGCTGCCCAGTTCTTGTCCTGTAATCAACAAACCCTGGGACCTATAATCAGCTATGTGTCTCCTCCATGTTTATCTTCTACACTGTTATTTCTTTCCAACCTTCTGGATCATTCTTCAACTTCATACCTCTACCCTACTATATCTATTAGCTCAATCACTCTTAGCAGCACAGCATCTCCCAGCTCCCCTTCATAACTACCACTGTCATCCCAACCATTGTCTTTGTGGTCCTTCCTATTAGATTAAGTCTTATCTGGTAGAAGCAAGCTCTGGGAAGAGGACTGACTGCACACCTTCACAACTCAAATGAAGAAACAAGTATGTAAGAGTAGGAGTAAAGAAAACGAAAAAGCAAGATTGGATGACTCTAGTAGTGCAAACCTGTAACTTCAGCACTCAGGAAGCTGAGCTTGAGGCTGGCCTAGGCGTCACAGTGTGTTTCAGGCAAGTTTGGGTCATATAGTGGGACTCTGGTTCAAAAGAAACCAATGCAAACAAAAATCCCCTTCTAATTTTAGAATCTAATGACAAATCAACAGCAAGTTTTCTACAGTGTAACCCATTGCAGACATGAGAAAGCACATCCTGACTTTGAAAACAGTGCTAGGAAACTGACCTTGAATGCTGTTGGCCTTCACAAGGTGGGCACAGTCCATCAGCACCTCCTTTGGAATGTCCTCAATCTTCTCTCCCTGCAACACAGAAGAAACCCAATGGTCCCTGCTAAGGACAGGCTTGTTACAAGCAGGGCATTCGGTTCTATTACAGAATATTGAACAATGAAGTAGGTTTACTATGTCCATCATGGGGATGTTTATGTAAACTAAGAGAAGGAACTACCATAAATCATTATGCTTAGTAAATTTAAATATATATAATTATGTTAAAGATATTGGCTACAATTCTATCTCAGGAATTTTTGTTCTTCTCATTCACTTCAGGGAACCATGTGGGGAAATGGTGCCTATTTTTGACATCCAGAAGTCTTCTTGGCTGGGGGGCCTACAACCTTCCTCTCAAAGAGATGACCTGGAGTTCTAGATCTCCAACATCTCACAAGCCAACCAACCTCAGCCAGAATCAGGAAAAATCTCCTGTGCTGGACTGTCACCTGCCCTCAGTGAGGCAGCATTACATGAGCCTGAGAAAAAGGAACAGTGGAGAGTCTGCAACTGTTCACTGAGCTGAATGGGAGAGAAAGCAAAAGGGCAGGTGACACACCTGAACTGGCAGGACAGGGCAGTGCTTGCAGCTGGGGAAAATGTACTACAGTCCCTTCAAAGCCTCAGACTTTCTGTAATGATTTTCTGGGTAGGCAGAAGACATCTCTTCATTTATTAACTTTTAGAGTTTTGAGCATATTTATTACTTTGAGCAATTAATTGCAGAAAAAGAATAAATAGCAGCATATGATGCTGACTGCTAATGAAAACATCATGCTATGTTTAAATTCAGTTACCTTATGTAAACGAAGGTATACATGAGCCGAAGACAGTTTGTCCACATGAAACCTACGAAGAGTGAAAACCACTTTTAGCAAGAAGTATAAGACAACCTCTCCTTGGCCACTCGCATTAAAGTATCCCATTCCAAGGAAGTTCACTGGGAGCCGAGAACATGCTAGACACCGTGGGGAGCATAAAACAGCCGCCATCGCCAGAGGGCTGGCCAGCAACACGGAGAGCAAGACAAACACTGAGATTATGCAGCTGTGCAGGGACAAGTGCCAAGATGGGAAAGATAAAAAAGATGAAATGTCCTGAGAAGGGTGATTTTTCAAGTGATAAAAAGGTCTATCAGTGACCAAAGGCTTCATGGAAGACTGGAGATTTGGCTGGCCTCAGACTACAGTTCAGGGCAGAAAGGAAAAAAAAAAAAATTGAAAAGAATTTCAAGTGAAAAGGGGATGAAGAAACCAGTGAAAGTTCCATGGTCCAGCCTGGGAGATTTACAGGAGCCCAGTTCAGTGAAAAGACGAGGATTAGGCTTGGAACATCCACCCAGGTGTCCATCAAAAGGAGTGACAAGTTCAACGTCAAGTGAGAAAAGCTAGGTAAGCCCTGAAGTCACTTTGCATAATTCTTCATTCAATGGGCCAGACTAGTAATTCCTCCGGCCTATATTCAAACAATAACACTTTTTTACTTTTTGCGGGGTGTGGTGGCACACACCTTTAATCCCAGCACTGGGGAGGCAGAGGTAGGAGGATCACTGTGAGTCAAGGTCACCCTGAGAATATATAGTAAATTACAGGTCAGCCTGGGCTAGAGTGAGACCCTACCTCCAAAAAGGCCCCCCCTAAAAAAATGACTTTTCATTAGGACTTTTATAATCCATCAATTTAATGGAATCTTTTAAATTCAGTGCAGCATTTCTCATGCTTACAAGTCACCACATGAAGCTCTCTGCACCCCCTCATGGATCTAGAATTCCAGCATCACATACAGAACAAGGTAACTCATGATTGACACTTTGTGATGTTAACTTTAGTCTTTACTTTCCAGACTAACAATGTTCAGTAAAACCAAAGGAAGCTACATAGGGTGGTAATTGTCTGTAATTTATTTCAGGAAGTTGAGGCAGGAGTATCACGAGTTTGAGGCCTGCCTGGGCAACTTAATGAGATTTTTTCTCAAAAACAAACAAATAACAACAACAAAAAAAAAAACTAAGAAGGTACATACGTGTGTGTGTGTGTGTGTGTGTGTATTTTATTTATTTATTTTTTTGGGGGGGGGGTTTCGAGGTAGGTTTTCACTCTAGTCCAGGCTGACCTGGAATTCACCATGTATTCTCAGGGTGGCCTCAAACTCAAGGCAATTCTCCTATCTCCGCCTCCCGAGTACTGGGATTAAAGCGGCTTACCATTATATATTTTGGTAGACTTTTTTTTAGTATTAATGTGTATTTTAGTTGTTAAAATAGCCACAGATTTATACTTGGTACAAGATATAGACACATACGGTTCAACAGAGGCTAAGATGATGCTGTTTCTAATGCCCTCCTTCCAAGTGGTGAAATCTCTTGCTATTTACTTTGGATAGAGAAAAGTATTGGGCATTTTGGGCAAACAATCGGTGTTGACTTTTTAGGTTTTATTCTTAATCATTGCTGATGGCCAGAAATAGACGTGACATCATATTTGATTCATGCTTTTCCAAGGTGTTCATTTACTCATTTACATTCCCATGTAACATTCATCTTAATTACAACCTTTAGCTGGACATTTTTCTGCCCATAAAACTCCACATTTCTAATGTATTTTTGGTAAATCTACAAAGTATGTGTCTCATTATCCTTTCAGAACCTCAGGGCAAGCACCGCACAAGGAACTAAGCACCACTGAGGACACCTGCTGCTCTGACTCCTGCCTGCTTTGAGAAGGTCCTGTAGCATGGCAACTCTGCTACATCTTTAACAGCCAGATTGCATTCTCAATTTTGTTCAAGGTCTCTGATGTGAAATTCTACGAATAGTGGCCAGGTGTGGTGGTGCACACCTTTAATCAGAAGGCAGAGGTAGGAGAATCACTGTGAGTTCGAGGCCAGTCTGGGACTACAGAGTGAGTTCCAGATCAACGTGGGCTAGAGTGAGACCCTACTTCAAAAAAACAAAACAAAGCAAAAATTCCATTAATAGGAATACCTAAATAATTCAATATATAGCGAATAAATTCATACCTATGTAAACAAAGCAGCAGACTCACATGGAAACACCCTAGCCAGTACACGGCAACACTGAGTTTGCAAATAATAGGTCCATCACTACCAATACAGGAATGGACAGAAGCAAGAGGTTTTAAAATGCCAAAACCCTTCTTTTAAAAACCCCTCCCAATTGCCCCAAGTTTAAATTATGCCATTTTACCCTCTTGTCCTTGTCATGCTCCCATCCCTGCTCAATCCCCATCGCCTTTACTCAAGGCAAAGGTTGTAATTTTTGCTGACAGAGTCGCAGCCACCCAAGGATGCAGAGACAGGGCCCCGGAGCTGAGCTGCATGGCTCCTTCCAGCAGGGATGTGAACACAGCAAAGATGCACCACCTCACTTGTACTCTCTTAAAATCCATTTATAACCAGTGGTGCAATAGTGGCATGCCAACTGCTCTCTAACTGGACTGCAGGCCCACTCCATGGGAAGGAGCACACGCCTGCTACTGAAACCTAGTCAAAAGCCTATGGCTGGAGAGGTCACGAGCCCTAGGGGTGTAATGCCTGCAGTTGTGTGGCTAAATGCACACATTATGCTCACCAAACAGCCCTGTAAGCACTTTAAAAAAAAAAAAGATTTTATTCATTTGAGAGAGAGAGAGGGGAAGAGGCAAAAAGAGGCAGAAAGAGACAGAGAGAGAACGGGTACGCCAGGGCCTGCACTCTGTAAGCACTTTTCTTAATGTTCATACCCATATGTTAATGCTATTCTCACTTTGGGTTAGAGAAGCTTCTCTATTCAGATGGCAGTGACCACTGGGATGACTCAAAAGGCACACAGTGCTGAGAAGAAGTGACAGAGGAGTGCTCAGCACTGCAATATACCTTCCAAGGCTCAGGGTCCACTGCGGAAGAGGTGGTGGAAAGAATGTAAGACTAGCCAAAGCAAGAGTAGGACTGCTTACAATGCAATCCTTCAGACACAACTTGGCCTTGATAACCACAACCTCACAGTGCCTAGTGCTACCTATACAAGACCTTCATAATTAAAAGGAAAAGATGATGAGAGGGGATATGATGGAGAGTGGATTTGTAAAGGGGAAAGTGGGGGAAGGGAGGGAATTATCATAGTTTGTCTATAATTATAGAAGCTGTCATTAATTTTTTTAACAAAAAAACAAACAAACATTTATTTCAAGGCTGGAGAGAATGCTCAGTTGTTAGTTAATAGTGCTTTCTTGCATAGCCTGAAGGTCCAGGTCCAATTCCCCAGTAACCATGTAAAGTCAGATGCACAAGGTGGCATATTGGGTCTAGAGTTCATTTGCAGTGGCAAGAAGCTTTGGCGCTCTCATTCTCTCTCTCACTCTCTCTCTTTCTCTCTGTTTGCAGATAAATATTTTTTAATTTATTTATTTCTAATCTCATCTAATCCTAGAGAAATTCTTTGCTGAAAGGAGCCTTAGATGGTTCACTAGGATAAGCCCGGATTTTCAAACAAAGAGGTAAAGTCCCAGAAGCTTCGTCAGAGAGAAGCAGGTTAAACCTCTGCCCTGGAATGCAGACCAACTGAGAATTGATTCTTGGCAGTCCCTGGAAGACTGCCAGGATTGACTGCATGTAAACCAGAACCAGCCTGTGGTTTGGGGCTATTCCAGCTCCCATCAGTTCTCAAATAGCTTCTGAAGTAAACGCTGCCATGCTGAAATACAGTCATTAACCCCCATGCTACTGACAACTATCATGATGGATCTCCAGGTATCTACAGACACTGACTTGGTAAATTCCAGCCTTAGCAACACTAAAAACTCAAGTCACAATTTACTAGGTGTGGGATTTAATTGGAGATTTTTCTTTTTTTATTTATATTTACTTTCAAAGTGTGTGTGTGTGTGTGTGTGTGTGTGTGTCTTGCCACTGCAAATGTACTCCAGTTAGGCACTGAGGAATCAAACCTGGGCAAGCAAGGACCTTTAACTGCTCAGCCATTTTTACAACCCTAAATTAGACATTTCTTTCCTACCTATAAAATAAGTCCTTAGGTGAAGCCAGGAGTGGTGGCACACACCTTTATTCTCAGCACTTGGGAGGCAGAGATAGGAGGATCATTGTGAGTTTAAGGCCAGCCTGAAACTACATAGTGAGTTCCAAATAAGCCTGGGCTAGAGCGAGACCCTACCTCAAAAAAACAAACAAAATAAAATAAAATAAATTGTGGTGGTGCATGCCTTTCATCCCAGCACTAAGGAGGCAGAGGTGGGAGGACTGCTGTGAGTTGGAGGCCAACCTGAGACTAGGTCAGCCTGGGCTAGAGCAAGACTCTACCTTTATCTCAAAATAAACAAAACATCAAAAAAACCACCACCAACAAAACCAAGTTTATAAATTGTGATAAAAAGACTTCCGTGGTGTATCGCAATATGTAACCTTTTCTATACTGGTGTTTGTGACTCACCTGTATGTGAAAATGTACAGTAGAGCTGAGCGTAGTGACTCACACCTGTTATCCCAGCTCTTGGGAGGCTGAGGCCTCAGGAGGAGTGTCACATGTTAAGGCCAAGCTAGACTACATAGTGAGCTCCAGGACAGTCTGGGCTACAAAGTGAGATCCTGTTTTAAAAATGAAAAAGATACACATAGAGCATGAAACCTGCTAATAGGTACAGACCTTCTCAGTAGAGCAGGGGACCTTTGGGACAGGAACAACTGAAAGCATTCCAGCTGGGTGACAGGTGCTCCGGGGAGAGGTAAGAAAGCCGTTACTGGGAGGAAGCATTCGGTAGGGACCACTTTCTAAAAGCATAGAGAACTAGTCCATTATGAAATCAATTCATTGGTTGAACATATAGAAATTCTCCTGCCTCAGCTTCTCAAGTGCTGAGCTACATGCTAGGACCTATGCTCAGTACTGGGGACACAGTAGTTCACAAAAAAGATGGCTTATAGTCTAGGGCCTTTGGAAAGGAGGTTGCACCCAGCTGACAAGTTTTGAGCAGTGTGAAGTGCCCCTGAGATAGGAGAGCACTACACAGAGTCTGACTTGACGGCACATTTGCATTCAGAAGCTATGACACGTGCTACAACAGATTTTTGTTTTAAAGCCTTTAAAATTCCTCATGTTTCTGGATCCTCAGTGTGGAAACTGGAGAGAAGAAAAAACATGCCCACTGGAGTCATGACATCCCTTCAATTCCAGGCAAGTGGAGGCCCAAGCGGAGGTCCTTCAGGGAGCCCCTGCACGTAGGTGGGGTTCTGAGCAAAGCCACAATTAGGGGCAGCTGAAGCTAGCCTCTGTGCAGCATTTCCACTGTCAAATGCTCAATGCTGTGTGCATTTCAGCTCTTCTGAAAAGTGGCCCTCTAAACTCTGTCACTCTAGGGAATTAAAGGGATCTGTGTCCATAACTGGAGGAAAATAGGTCTACAGAGAGTTTCAGCAATAGCATGGAAAGTTGCTGTTGTGAGGACAAGGAGGAAGAAATGACCCACAGCCAGAAGAGTGAGATACCTCATGGGGAGAAAGAAGCAATGATTAAGGGGCTAAGCCCAGTGAGATCCAGAGTTCCAATAGCAACCAGCTCAGTTCCTTACTTGAGAAATGGGCATAATATCAATACTCATTTCACAGGTTGTTGAGAAATTACATGTGTTCACACTGGATAGTATTTGGTATAAGTTGAGTATTTGAAAAATGTTCTATCACACCCAATTACATAGAACCTGTGAACCTATCATCTCCAGGGCCAATACTCAATAGGAGCCATTGGGAGTTAGGGAGACAATGTGCCACTCAACAGGTAGGACTAGGATACAAAAGAGTAATTTTGAGAGACAGAGTAAGAGGTAGACAGTGAAGGTGGAAAAAGAAAGTAGCTGAGGGAGAGAGACAGTTAGGAGACAGCCCACACACTCCTCAAAAGGCCTGGGTCATAGCATGGCCATAGGTGGCTATGGGCATGGTGGCACACGTCTTTGATCCCAGCTCCCGGGAGGCAGAGGTAGGAGGATCGCTGAGAGTTCAATCTCGAGCCTGGGACTACAGAGTGAGTTCCAGGTCAGCCTGGGCTAGAGTAAGACCCTACCTTGGAAGGAAAAAAAAAAGGGAGAAAAAGGCCTGGGTCACAGTGGTGGAAAAATGAAGGGGATAGGTGGCTATGTACCACAAACACAGATGCCACGCTCAAGTTCTAGTTCTAATCACTGGGAGCAGGTAAAAGTATGGTGATCTGAGTAACACAAAATCAAAACCATGACTTACCAAATATCTTCAGGCCAACCATACTTTATCAGATCTTCATCTATAGCAAAATACAGAAAAACAAAAAGAAATTAAGAAAAACTGTCCATGGAGATATGCCAGGACTTATTAGTTGGAAAGGGGAGACATATCCTCTACTTCTTTCTTCCTTCCTTTTTTTTTTTTTTTTTTTTTTTTGGAAATCAGTATTTATTGCAGCACTATTCACATTAGCTAAATTATAGAACCAACAACAGAAGAAGGAATAAATAAAATATGGTATCTATACACAAAGGAATTTTTTTTAGCCATGAAGTCATTTGCAGGAAAATGGGTGCAACTAGAGATAATCAAGAATTAAACCAATCTCAGAAAGACAAATATGTTTTCTTTCATTTATGATTCCTAGATTTTATGTATCTTGTATGTACAAAATATATATGGGGCTAGGGAGATGGCTCAGAGATGAAAGGCACTTGCTTGCAAAGCTTGCTGACCTGGGTTCAATTCCCCAACACCCACATAAAGCCAGTATACAGAAGTGGCCCATGTGTCTGGGGTATGTTTGCAGTGGCAAGATGCCCTGGCACAGCATACCCATTCTTTCTCTCTCTCCTCACAAATAAATAAATAAAAATATATGTGTACATCATGAAAGCAGAAATAAAACTCTCTAGGGGACTAATGGGAGGTGAGGGGATGAGAAAAGGGAGGTCAGGAGGTTGAAGGGAAATGCACTCAACATAAAATGTATACATGTACAAAAAGTTATTTTAAAAACGGTGTGGGGGGCTGGGGAGAGGGGAGAAGGCTCAGCACTTAAAGGCACGTGTGTGCAGAGCTACCAGCACAGGCTTACGTCCTCAGCCACCCACGTAAGCCAGATGCAAAAGAGGGCACAAGTGCCTGCTTGTCTGCTCACAGTGGCAAGAGACCCTGGCACACCCATACATGTGCATACATACACATGCACACACATGTGCACCACACATGTACAAATACATACATAAAAAAATTTTAAAGCAAAGCAAACAAGACAATTACTACCGTGTTCCAATATAACAAAACAGAGTAAAAATTACAGAGAAAAAATAATAAATAAAGTAGTAGTCGGGCCCTACCAGGAAGAAGGAACTATGTCTTACTACCGAGAAATAACCCTTTGTGCTGGGATTTGATATGCAATATAAACAAAGCCCATCTTCCTCCTTTTTACCTAATCTTTTGTCACAAAGATGTCCCAACATCAATGCATGAGCCAAGCTTGATGGCTCAAGCCTGTTATCCCAGCACTGCAAAGGCTGAGGTCTGAGACCAACCTAGGTTAGGTTACAGGGTGAGTGATACCCCGCCCCCCGCCTTCAAAAAATGAAATGAAACAGACAAATCAGTGGATGTCCAAACAAACAGGAGACTTAAAACTCACTCTAAAGACAAGATTTGTTTATACTAGTAACTGGCTTTTTGTCCCTCTAGCGAAACATCATACTAACAAACAGATGAAAACATGGGTGTACTTAGCAAAAAAAATAAAACCATTCTAAGCATCTCTGACTTTGCCTCGGGGGTGAGAAGGGCATGGTGAGCAGACACTGAGCCGTGTCTCCAAGTGTCTGCTGCCCTCTAGAGCTAATGAAAACTGTACTGGATTCGTGAGCATGGACAAGAGTTTGACCTCTTTTGATGTCCGTAACTGGGGATTGTGACTAGAAAAGAGAAGAAGTCAGGCTAGAGTTGGGAAAGCACTTCTGAAAGTCGCCGAGGCCCTCCAGGTTACTTTCTTGAGAAGTTCTGCTGGGCTCAACCAATGTGCTCCTGCCATGCAGGCCACACAGTTCTGAGACTCCCCAATGCTGCCTGGCTATGGGGCACGGGTCCCAGCAGAAGCCAGCTGCTTCCTCTGCCAGGTCAGGGAGGTCAGGCCTTGTGGGAGAAGGCTCCCCACCCAGGGCAGAACTAGGTAGAAGCCTAGTAATGGCTGTGTAACTAAAGAGCCTGTCATAAATGAGGGGCGGGGACAGCGGTTGCCAAGGCTCTGGGGCTCTCTTTCAGCAAGAGGCAGCACTGAGCAGCGCATCCCTATTTATGCCATGTTCCTAGTACTTGCCATGTTTCTACACTACCGCAGTCCAGGGTTTCTCCTCAGCTGGCACCTTTTGTGGCTGTTGGCCCAGGCCACTTCAACTCAGGAGCCAGCTGGAAAGCCAGTTGGGTTGACTTTAAAGCCCTGAGAACTGACCAAGCTCTGGTCAGATCTCCCACCCAAATCCCCCCCACCTCTGGACCAGCACTATCATCAGACCCTGAGGCTTTTGATTTCCTGGAACCCTCTGCTCCTTTCCAGATGAACACCCTGCCACAGTGGGCTAACAGAAGGTACCTGCCACTTGAGCCAGATCAGTTCTCTGTTCCTCATCAGGATCTGCATGACAAGGTGACTCACCCTGGGGGGTTCCCAGAAATTATTTTGAGGCTAAACAATATTAAAAACCAGGCCTCCAATTTGCCTCTTCAGTTTGAAAATATTAATCTTCAGGGAATCAAAAGTAAGATCCAGACTTCTGGTCATGATCAGGCAACAGATCACCAGGCATTTGGAATGCATGTTCCACCTCTAAAGAGTCCTAGTTCAAAAGCGACACAGTTTGATTCACCCCTGAACTTGAAGAAAGGTCTAGCTCAGCATGGGGGAGTGCCAAGGCTGTGGCTGGAATGCCAAACCAATTTGTAAAAGCTCATCTGAAGACGCATGCGTGGCAGGGTGGTGGTGATCAGAGCATGAATTCGGACAGCCTGCCTCTGTGATCCCAGAACTCAGGAGAGCCTTCAGAGCCCCCTGAGCGAGTCCAACCTTCTCAGGTCCAGCTGGAGACCTGGACTCGAACTCAACCAACTCCTGAGTTGGTTCAGTCACTGTCACCTCAGCAAGAAGCCCCAGGCCAGCTCCCACAGCTCCTTGATGAGGCTGAAGCTCCAACACAGCAGAAGGCTGCAGCTCAGCATACACTTGCTTCTGAGAGCTTGCACAACCCGCACTTTCGGAGGTACGCGGGCCATCTCCGAGTAGGTGTGGGGCTCAGCACTTCAGCTGCCCCCTGCGCAGGGAAATACGCGGATTTGAGATGACTGTGACCCCAGAGGCAGGTAAGGAGGCTCAGCCTCCTTCCAGCTAGCAGCAGGCCCCAGTTCCATCCCCAGAGAGTCCTGAGGTGGTAGAGCCTCCACCAAGCCAATAAGAGCTCCCATCTCAGCCTTCAGGGACCCCTGGCACCCTTGAAAGTTCTGGAAGCCAGCTGGGAGCTCCAGGTCTGCTTGAGGAACCCTCTCAGGAAGTCAGGCCTCTATTGGAAGAGGATTCAGCTCTAGATTTGGAAAATGTAGTTGAAACTTCACCAACAACAGTTCAAACTCCCAGCCAGGATCAATATAATTTTCCCAACATTTACAGCTAAGCCTGCCGACTTGGAAATTACCATAACCTCAGAGCCTACGAAGGAGACTGACTCTTCCCCAGTCCAGCAGGAGCCCCCTGCTCTGCCTCCAGGTTCTCCCCTGGAAGGTGAACCTTCTCTCAGCCAGAAGCAGGAGTCGGATCAGCCTTCTGAGTCAACTTGAGAGGTGGAACCTTCTGGAAGCCACCTGGAATCCCCAGATCAGTCACTAGAGGATGCTGAGGAGGGAGACTCAGATTCTGAAAGGCAGCTGGAAGCTGCAACTCTGCCTGCAGGAAGCCCCCAGTTGAACCAGAGGCTCCAGTTTAAACTCCAGAATCCCCTGTGGAGAGTCAAAATGACTCCCACCAATATAATTTGCCCAGTGCTACAGTTAGGCCTGTGGATGTGGCTCTTACCATAACATCAGAAACTACCAGTGAGGGCAAATCTTTTTCCAGCCCAATAGGAGACCCCAACTGAGCCTCCAAAGGAACCTAAGGAACTAGAACCTCCTCCAGCTCAGGAGGAACCTGTCTCCCTGCCTACAGAGAATGGTTTTGAACTTCCACCAAACAAGCAAGTGCTTTCAGATGAGTATTCACTATCCTCCGAGGGGGACAGTGTTCTTTCTTCAGACAGCATGGAATTTTCTCTTCAAGATCTGGAAGCAACGTTCGGAGGTCACCATTCAGAGTTGCCTCACAGCACAGTTAAACATGTGGATGTGGAGATTACCATAACCCCAGAGCCCACCATGGAGGCTGGAGTTCCAGGTCAGCAGAAGGACCTTGCTCAGCCTGTAGTTCCCACCAGGCAAGCTGTATTCTCTCCAGTCCAGCATGACTTCTCTTCCCAGCCTCCAGACTTTCCTGTAGCTGAATCTTCTCCAGTCCAGCAAGAGCCCATACTACTACCAAGTGAGCCCCCCAAAGGGGTAGATCCTTCAGCTCAGGAGATCCAAAGTCTGCCTCTGGGTTCTACTATGGAAGCACAACCTTCCACATCTCAGCCTGTAGAAGTCCCTGAGAATCTGGGGACATCTCCAGTGTCACAGCCCAGCCCAGACTTCACAGCCATCCGAGGAGGTGGAACCTGCTCCAATCCAGCCGCTAGTCCTGCCTGAGCTCCTAGAGCCACCTCCAACACACTACGGCACGACAGTTCCAACACTGGGTCAGGATCAGGCTCACTCTCTAACATCACCCAGAGTCACATCTCAGCCTTTGGACCTCGAACTCACCAGAAGTTCAGAGCCTACTAAAGAGGCTCAACATTCTACAGCCCTAACGAATACAACTTCCACTCCAGTGCACCCTGTGGCAACACCTCCAGACCAGGGGCTGGATCAATATCCAAATCTGCTTAAAGTTACACTTTGACCTTTTGATCTGGAACTTTCCGTAACTGAGGGATCCAATATTTCTCCAACCCTACAGGAGACCCTCACTGAGCCTCCACAGCCACACATGAAGATTATAGCCCAAGCACCAGTGTTGAATGAGTTTGCACATGCAATGTCAGGTCAGGATCAGACTCAGCTTCCAGTGTCCCCCACAGTCCCAACCTCTGGGCAAGACACTTGGTGTAACTCCGGAATCCCAGATAGAGGCAGAATGGCAGCCCTGACCACAGCTATAGCTCCTCCTCGAAAGAACCCTGAGGTGGTATCTCCAGACCAGACTCACGCAAACACAAATGATATCATAATTCAGATGTTATGTGTAGAACATTCCAAAACTCCACAAGCTGCTACTGTGGTTCAACAGTCTCCATCTATGAAGAAGGCTCCAGATCAGCCCCCAGAGCCACCTAAAGAAACTGTAGCTCAATCACCAGTTCTAGCATCAAGTCAGGGTCAAACTCAGAGCCCAGTGTCACCAACCCCACAGGCTGCACGTTCTGAGGCCCCAAAGACTTACAGCTCCTCCTCCAAAGCCCTCCGAGGTGACATCCACAGAGCAGGGTCAGACTCAAAGTCCAAACCCAGGTGAGGTCACTGCTCCTCCTTTGGACATGGGAACTATGACTGAGTATTCTGGACGTTCCCAAAGTGAATTTACTGTGTCAAAGCATCAAACTGTGACCACAGGCATCAACATATGTGAGCTCTATACATGCCAAAATGAGACACTGCTGTGTGTTGGTCTCAGCCCAGAGCAGAAGCTCCACCAAGTGCCTGTGCCGGAGCCCAACAGCTGCAATGGCACCTTCACCATCTTGTGAGAACCGCCTTTCCTTCCTTGTGCTCCGCCTTCTGCCTGGCCTTGGTTTTAGGCGGGCGCAGCCACACCAGATCTAGGATCATGTTAGCAGCCATGTCCGTAGTGATTTAGAGAGGAACACAGGAAGAAAACTCAAGCACAACCTAGGATGAAGTGAGAAGGGGTTGAGTCTGCTGATGGGAGCGGAAAGAAATCCCTAGGATCTCTGCAGAGGAAGCGTCAGGGTGCTGAGACAAAAAGAGAAAAAAGGAATAGGAGTCCACGGGCCCCACCGTGGATGAAGATGGGCGTGGCGGTGAAGTCCCAGTGGAAACACCAGTCAGGAGCAAGAGGCAGCTTGAGGGAGAGTTCGGCTTTTGCCATTTTCTTTGGTAAGCTCAAAGCATTCAGAAGGCTCTGGTTGGGTGGAGATGTCCCCTAGGCAGAGGAGTGGACTTATCTGTTCTTCATGTCCACACAGATGTGTATTAACTTGAACAGCAACGTCTTCCATGAGCAAAATTTTCACTGGTTTCTCCATTAATCAGGTCCGTTAAATTATCTTCTTCCTGGACAAGTCACTCTAAATAGCAGTGAGTAAGACTTCACCATGTGGCTGTTACTAAGTTCAAACTCATTTCTGGGCACTGCAAGGCATGGGAAACTTCCTGGTTTGGTTTGACTGAGGTCAGGATTCAAAGACTTTTTACCTGTAGGAATCTTGCCTTATTGAACAACTTATATCCTTCCTTTTTTTTTTTTTTTTTGTGGCAAACTTTCACAAGCAGGACTTCCAATAACAAAATTGTGTTCATTTTCTGAGTTTTGTGATGGTTTGTCGTTTTTGTGGAAGAAACCAGTAAATGTAAGCTGCAAATGAGCTGACAAAGCGATGAGATTCTTGCTCTCCTCACTTTCTCTACTTTTGATAACATATCATCAACTTTTAATGCTTTCCTTTTGACATTTGTTCTGCAGTTTCGATGACATATGTAAGCAAGAGTTCTGTGCAAAAATATTGGTGCTATGAGATTTGGAGTTGGAAAAAAAAATATAGATCTGTGTTGGTTTCTCAAAGGCCTGCAGGAAGAGCTCCTGCTCAGCCTGCACGTGCTCCATTTTTGGCTTCTTCACCAGTCACACGGCGGCCCCGTCGCTGACGAGGAGGCCGAGTAACTGCTGCCCGCAGCCGTTGTTGTGGCCCCCGAACCCACGTGGGCACGAGCCGCCCGTCCCCCACCGCTGCCGCCGCGCGTTCCTGCTCGCCCGCTCCCCTCCCCTCCCCTCCCCGCCAAGCCAAGCCGCGGGTGGCCCCCCAAGTGAGCGCCCCCCCCCCAAAGTACACCAAGGGGGAAGGATGAGAGAGAGGGGAAAGGAAGGGAAGGGGAAGGGGAAGAAGGGGAAAGGGACAGGGAGGGGGAGGGGAGAGGAGTGAAAGGAGGGACCTTCTCCCCTTTAACAGAGAAAAGGGTAAGGGAAACACTGAGCTTGAAAATACAGAAAAATAACTTACAAGTGGATGATGTATCATTTTAACACATCTAATCCAAAGCTCAGATATTTCTACTCAGTTAATAAAGCTAACACTGAAAAAAATCACAGCAGCTGAGAAGTTAGCTGAAAACTCCAGGGAACTGATTCACTTATAGTACTTAAATGTTGAAGTAATCTTGCAAAAACTTTATAATGATGATTTTTGGGCTGGAGGGATGGCTTAGTGGTTAAGGCGTTTGCCTGCAAAGCCAAAGGACCCAGGTTTGATTCCCCAGGACCCACGTAAGCCAGATGCACAAGGTGGCACATGCATCTGGAGTTCATTTGCAGCAGTTGGAGGACCTGGAGCGCCCATTCTCTCTCCCGCTCCCCCCCCCCACCGCCTCTTTCTAATAAGTTAAAAATAAAAAATGACTTTTAACACTACATATGTAGTAGATAAAATAAAAACTTCAAAACTTCTTTGGAAACAATAATGACAGAAAGGTTATATCAGGATTAGAATTTAAGTATTAAACACCAATTTAAGAACTGTAAAGTAAAAAGATTCATTCGTATGTGATTATTTAAAACATACCCAAGAAATACAGTATACATAACTTGAAAGAAAAGTATATAGAGTGAGGTGTGGTGGTGCACACCCTTAATCCCAGCATTTGGAAGGCAGAGGTAGGATGATTGCCATGAGTTCGAGGCCACCCTGAGACTATATAGTGAATTCCAGGACAGCCAGGGCTAGACTGAGACCCTACCTTAAGGGGAAAAAAAGTATATAGAAATTTTGGGTGAAGGCATTCTTGGCAACTGCAGACACCAAGAATTTTCTGGAGGGCTTTCCACTAGTTTAGATAAGCAGCTGATCAAATACTCAACAGGAACAAGTACACCCACAAAAGGAGGAACTGGGGAGATAGCTTGGAAGTTAAAGTACTTTCCTGCAAACTCTGCTGGCCCAGGTCTGTCCCAGGTTCAAATCCCCAATATCCAAATCAAGCAGATATGCACGCACGCACACACACACACACACAAGTTAAAAAAAAAAAAACAAACAACCAAAAACTGGAGGACTGGAGATGGCTTAGTGGTTAAGGTGCTTGCCTGCAATGCCTAAAGATCCAAGTTTGACTCTCCAGAGCCAACATAAGGCAGGCACACAAGGTGATGCAAGTGTGCAGGGTTGCACATGTGTACAAGGTAGCACATCCGTCTAGAGTTCGATTACAGTGGCTGGAGTCCCTCGCTCGCGCTCTCTCTCTCTCTCTCTTTCGATCTGCATTAAAAAAAAAAAAGCCAGGGCTGGAGGGATGGCTTAGCAGTTAAGGCATTTGCCTGCAAAGCCAAAGGACCCAGGTTTGATTCCCCAGGACCCATGTTAACCAGATGCACAAGGGGGCGCATGCGTCTGGAGTTTGTGAGCAGGAGGCCCTGGGGTGCCCATTCTCTCTCTCTCTCTCTCTATCTCTCTCTCCCTCTTTCTCTGCCAAATAAATAAGTAAAACAATAAAAAAATTTTTTTAAAGCCAATGTGTTGGACTTGCCTCAAAAAAATTAAAAAAAAAAAACAGCTTTAATCCCAGCACTAGGGAGGCAGAGGTAGGAGGATCGCCGTGAGGTCGAGGCCACCCTGAGACTGCATAGTGAATTCCAGGTCAGCCTGGGCCAGAGTGAGACCCTACCTCGGCAAAAAAAAACAAAACCAAAAAAAACAGGAGACCATTTTTCCGTGTGCTACACATAGCTCCCTGATGCCACCTGGTGGTCATGAAAAGAACAGCCAACTGAAGCCAGTTAAAATTCCATTTAAGTTTCTATCCAGTATTTGTGTGATGTTGCCACAGTTAGAAATACATGGGGTATACCATGAGTACTCCCAACTGGAGGCTTTAAAATGTAGCATTCTTTCCTACAAGGCCAACTGGAAAAGTCGTACCTTCACATAACTCCAAGGGTTCCTGAGGAGAAAATGGTTCTACACATACACGAGCACCACTCCAAAACGATCGAGACACAGACCACCCAGGCTCACGCTGCAAACAGGAAGCCTACGTCTAAGTTTTTTTTCCTACCACAGACATGTCAAGGATACCACAATCTACTCTACCCTATTCCATGAACACTTCCCAGCTCGGTGCCCCAATCACATTCTCCTCTCAGACCCTCTACGTCTACAGCATGTGCTAGCAATGGTTTCATCTTGTGCACGTTTTTCATTAGGTTTTATTTTTTCAGAGCAGTTTTAGGTCCACAACAAAATTGACAAACACTTCTTGTGTGAGTCCACCTGAATGCCATGACAGCTGGACCCCAAGCCTTCCTGTGCCCACACAGGTAAGTCCTCAGTGGACAGTAAAGTAACACTGGCGAAGGAGACCTGCAGGAATGTCACTAGCACAGCTATGAGGACAGTACCGCTGTCAGCCCACCTGCGTGAACCCGAAACAGGGCAGCCCTTCGCTGTAAGAGTCACATATAGCCGCTTGCCTGTGGGCGCTTCTAAGTTACTGAACCCTCGCTCCACCCTGGACACAGAAGAAAAACAGGCAGTCAGCAGGCTTGTATTCCTATCTGCTACAGACCACTGTGACTCCTGTCGCTGTGGTTCACTGCTGAGCACAGTGCGAGGAGAGAGTGTCCTTTCCTCCACAATCGCGGGAGGATGCTGGGGAGTGACAAATATTACTGTCACAATTTATGCATTACTAGAAGATCTGAAACTGGAGTGCTAAGATTTGAACACTGTTCCACCATAGGGTCACAAGTGAAGTGAGTGCTATAAAAATATGACAAAAAATTGTTTCAAATGTCTGAGTTAGTTTATTTATATATTTATTTATTGTTTCTCTCTTCGTGAGGCTATAATAGTCTTGCTTATACCAATGCTACTTCATGGTAACCAGTTTTAGTCTTGTTTATTTCATTACTGACAAATGTCTCATATTAAAGAATGACACATGTTTCTTTTAATGAGCATAAACTATCAAGTGCAAACCACTACCAATGTCTAACTACACCTGTAACAGACAGCGATGGTTTTAGGAAGAGAAACAGAGTAGCGCCAGAAGACTAGACAGGTTCCAGAAAGAGAAAGGGGGCTGGAAGGATGGCCCAGAGGTTAAAGGCACTTATTTGCAAAGCCTGCTGGCCCACATTTGATTCCTCAGTATCCATGTAAAGCCAGAGGCACAAAGTGATACATTCATTCTCTCTCTCATCCTCTCTGCTCACAAATAAATAAATAAATAAATAAATAAACATTTATTTATTTATATATTTATTTGTATGTATTTTTATGTATACATATTATTTATATATACATATATTCGGTTGTGACCCTATGGTGGAACAGTGTTCAAATCTTAGTACTCCAGTTTCAGATCTTCTAGTAATGCATAAATGTGTATGTGTGTGTGTGTGTGTGTGTGTGTGTGTGTGTATTTTTTGGGGGGCGGGTTTTCAAGGTAGGGTTTCACTCTAGTACAGGCTGACCTGGAATTCACTCTGTATTCTCAGGGTGAACTCGAACTCACAGCGATCCTCCTACCTCTGGAGATTAAGTGCTGGGATTAAAGGTGTGCGCCACCATACCTGGCTTAAATAAAATTATTTTATAAAGAGAAAGGGGATGGGGGCTGGAGAGATGGCCCAGCAGTTAAAGGTGCTTACTTACAAAACCTAATGGCCCAAATTCGATTCCCCAGTACCATATAAAATATAAAGTATGCATATGTCTGGAGTTTGTTTGCAGTGGCAGGAAGCCCTGGTGTATATATTCTCTCTATGTCTCTTTCTCTGCTTGCAAATAATAAAAATATCCTTAAAAATTAAAAAAAATAGATGGGTGTGGTGGTACATGCCTTTAATTCCAGGACTGGGGAGATTAAAGTAGGAGGATCACTGTGAGTTCAAGGCCAGCCTGAAACTACATAACTATATAGTGGATTACAGGTCAGCCTGGGCTAGAACAAGACCTTACCCTGAAAAAACAAAAAAAGAAAAAAAGAGCTAGGCATGGTGGCGCACACCTTTAATCCCAGCACTCGGGAGGCAGAGGTGGGAGGATCACCATTGAGTTTGAGGCCACTCTGAGAATACATAGTGAATTCCAGGTTAGCCTGGGCTAGAGTAACACCCTACCTCAAAAAAAAAAAAAAAAACATTTAAAGACAGATAACTGTGTGACCAGCCAACCCTCAGACTACTGAGTGGAGGCATACAGCCCTGGAGGGCCGTGTTCCCACAGGGGCAGGAAGGGGATCTGGGAGTTCAAGAAGCTCCAGTGGGACTACCTGCCACTTAAAGAGTACTCACATGGGACAAGCACTCTACACAGGCCCCTTTCTTTCACCTGTACAACTCCCAAATGCCTCTTTTTACATCTGAAAAAAAATCTAAGGTTTATAAATGTTAAATAACTATGGCTGGTTTGCTAACAAATTGAGACTGTCCTTAGTTCAAAGCTGGGTTTCCCAGAAGAGCAGCTGTGCTCTGCAAGCTCTGGGAACAACACTGCCATGTTCTCCAAGCATCTTTTGACTTGACACTCTGAGCACCAGCACTGCACACACTCAGGCTCTCACATTAAAGAAGGTCAACTTGGGTCTGGGGTGTTAGGCTCACACTTGTAATCCCAGAACTCCAGAGGCTGAAGCAGGACTGCTGTGAGCTTGTGCCCAGCCTGGGCTACATGAAACTCTGTCTCCAAGCACCAGGTTTAAAACATGCACATGTACATAACTCATGGAAGTAGATGAAAACTCACACCCTGTGCAACCTAAAGAAAGTTGATCTTACAGAAGTAGAGGTTACTAGAGGCCAGGACGTTATAGGAGAGGCTGGTCAACTGATAAAATATAAGTTAGACAGGAAGAGTAAGCTCTGGTATTCTACTGCACATCAGAATGGATACAGTTAATACTGTGCACTTCAAAGTAGCCAGAAGATGTGATTTTTCATGTTCCCATTGCAAAGGAAGGATAAATATTTGAGGTGCTGGACATGCTATGAATCGCAGTTTGAGCACTGCACCGTGTATATGCATAGCAAAGCAACACTGTACCCCCAAAATATTTGCAACTGTCCAGTGAAATTTTTAAATTAATCACCATTTTTAATAGAAAATTAAAAAAATTAAGAATAAGAGTACACATCCAACAAAAGGAGCATAATACTTACCTGCTTGAAATTTCAAAATCAAATGCTTTTGTACACTTACTTTCATATTTATCCTTTCCCATGTAAATAGTGTAAGTAGATGAATTAACTACGACAAAACAAAAATGAAAAGGTAATTAGTTAACTTCACACACAAAAAAATGGCTTAATATGAAAAACAAGTGACAAATACTTAGATTAAGGGTTGCAAACCATGGTCCACAGACCAAATCTGGACTGTCACCTGTCCTTAAGACAGCCTTAGAATTAAGAATGATTTTTACGCTTTTAAACAATTGGTAAAACCACAACAGAGATTAAGCCTTCAAGACTGTATGTTTCAACAAGCAAAGAATACTTACTATTTAGCCCCAGAAGTTGTCTATAGGGCTGGAGAGATGGCTCAGCAGTTAAGGCACTTGCCTGCAAAGACTAACGTCCCAGGTTTAATTTCCTAGTACCAACGTAAAGCCAGATGCACAAAGTGGCGCAATTGTCTGAAATTTATGTGTAGTGGCAGGAGGCCCTGGTGCACCCATTCTCTTTCTATCTGCCTCTTTCTCTCTCAAAAAATAAAAATATTTAAGAAAAAGAAATTGCCAATCAATCCTTACTTATTCAATGGCTGCTTTCTTACTTTCTCAGGGATACCATTCAATGGCAATTTCCATTTCAGTCCTGTAATTTGCTTTCTTCAATGTACCAAAACAAAACCCCCAAATGATAGCAGTACAAAGATCCACTGTATAAACTTAAAAAACAGATTCCTGCCGGGTGTGATGGTGCACACCTTTAATCCTAGCACTCAGGGAGCAGAAGTAGGAGGACTGCTGTGAGTTTGAGGCCACCCTGAAACTAATTCCAGGTCAGCCTGGGCTAGAGACCCTACCTTGAAACCCTTCCCCATCCCACCCCACCCCACCCCACCCCCCAAAAAAACACAGGTTCCTGGGCTGGAGAGATTGCTCAGCGGTTAAGGTACTTGCCTGCAAAGCCTAAACAGACCTGGACTGGATCCCATTGTCCAGCACCCACATGAAGTGAGATACACAGAGTGGCACATTCATTTGGAGTTCACTTGCAGCTAATGGAGGCTCGGGTGAGCCCATTCTCTTTGTCTCTCTTTGCTTACAAATAAATAATTTTTTTAAGTTACTGGAATGGAGAGATGGCTCAGCAGTTAAAGGCTCTAGCTTGCAAAGCCTGCTGGCAGGGTTCAATCCCCTAGCACTGTTTGCAGCAGGAAGACCGCGGTGTCTACACACACACACACACACACCTTTTTAAAATGGGCTGGAGAGATGGCTCAGCAGTTAAAGGCACTTGCTTGAAGACCTTATGGCCTGGGTTCGATTCCCCAGCGCCTATGTAAAGCCAGTTGTACAAAGTGGTACATGAATCTGGAGTTCGTTTGCAGTAGTGGGAGGCCCTGGTGCACCCATACTTACTCTTTCTCTCTGCCTCTCTCTCTCTCTCTCAAATAAATATATAAATATTGGGGGGGGGGGATAAAAACAGGTTGGTATACTTGGCTAACTTATTTTGCATAACTTCACCTAGTTAATATTAGATATATTTCACTGTGTTATACTAATAGGATACCTATTTTATTCAGGGAAACCACAACTCTCATACTTTTTCAGAAACAGTGATTCTCAGCCAGGCATAGTAGTGCATGCCTTTAATCCCAATACTCGGGGGGCTGAGGTAGGAGGAGTGCTGTGAGTTTGAGGCCATCCTATGACTACAGAGTGAATTCCAGGTCAGCCTGGCTATTTTTTTCTAGGTAGGGTCTCATTCTAGCTCAGGCTGACCTGGAATTCACTCTATAATTTCATTCTGGTCTTGAACTCATGGTGTACCTCCTACTTCTACCTCCCGAGTACTGGTATTAAAGGTATACACTACCATGCCTGGCTCCAGCATGTGTTTTTTTTTTTCCAGCATGAGTTTTTAAGTTGGATACAGTGGCTCATACCTATAATCCCAGCACTCAGGAGGCAGAGGTAGAAAGATCACCATGAGTTCGAGGCCACCCTGAGACTACATGGCGAGTTCCAGGTCAGCCTGGGCTAGAGTGAAACCCTACCTCAAAACACCAAAAAATAAATAAATAAATACACACACAGAGACACACACACACACACACACACACACACAGAGAGAGAGAGAGAGAGAGAGAGAGAGAGAGGGAGGGAGAAAGAGAGAAGAGTGCTTGTGTTTTTTAGGGGCTGGGGAGATGTCTCAGTGGATAAGAGAACTTCCTGTGCAAGCATGAGGATCTGAGTTCAATCCCTAGCACTCAAGTAGAAAGTTGGGCATAGCTGTACATGCCTGTTAACCCCAGCATTGGGGGGGGGGGGCAGAGAGGATTACTGGGGCTCACTGGTCAGCCAGTCTAACAGTAAAGTGGTGCAAACTCCAAGTTCAGTGAGAGGCCTTGTTTCAAAGAAATGAGTACGAACAAGAGGACACTTCTCTGGTCCACATGTGTGCACACAGTGTACGTGCAATGTGCATGCATGCGTGTACACACACATACCAAAAAAGGACTTGTTTTTATAAGCCTTCCAGATGATTTTAATGTGAAGTCAGAACTAAGAACTTGAAAATATCACTTGGTGCTAGGTTGTCAAACTATCCTACCAAAATTCCCTCTGACTCCAGCTGGTTCTGAATATGGGAATGGGTCTTCAGTCTACAAAGCATGATGCCTGGTAGATGGGAACAGAGTGGCTGGATACTCTGTGTTACTGAACAGACCCACACATGGCAGTGCATGGTGGCAAGGGTCTGTAATCCTAGCACTCCGGAGGTGGAGGCAGGTCAGGAGTTCAAGGTCATCCTCTGCTCCATATCACTGTCTCAAAAATATCAAAACCCAGCTGGAGAGCTGGCTTAGTGGTTAAGGCATTTGCCTGCGAAACCTAAGGACCCACGTTTGATTCTCCAGATCCCACGTAAGTCAGATGCCCATGGTGGCACATGCATCTGAAGTTTGTCTGCAGTGGATGGAAGCCCTGGTATGCCCATGCTCTCTCTCCCTCTCACTAATAAATAAATTTTAAAAAGATGCTTGTTTCTTTAAAAAAATATATATCAAAACCAAAATCAAAGAAAAATGATGTCAAAAGACCAGGGAACAAGACTCACCTAAACTTTTTTTTCCCCCATATATTTGTGAGGAGAAAGTGTGAGAATTTGCCACTGCAAATGAACACTAGATGTAAGAGCTGTGTATTTGGCTTTACATGGGTATTGGTGAATTAAACCCAGGCCAGCAAGCTTTGCAAGCAAGTGCCTTTAACCACTGAGATATCTTCCCAGCTCATATAAGTTCTTAAAGTAGGGACTGCCTATTCTTTCAGTAGTGGGAAACTGGAGCTGGGTGTGGTGGCATATGTCTTTAATCCCAGCACTTGGGAGGCAAAGGTAGGAAGGTTGAAGTGAATTCAAGGCCACCCTGAGACTCCATAGTGAATTCCAGGTCAGCCAGGGCTAGAGCAAGACCCTACCTCCTAAAAACAAATAAACAAAAGAGTGATGGGAAACTGTTTGTTTGTTTTTTGTATTTGTGTATGTATGTGTAGGTGGGTGAGAGTGTGGAGGGCAGAGGATAACTTCAAGAGTCAGTCCTCACCTTCCACCTTGAACCAAGTTCTCTTGTTCACTGATTATGTCCATCATGTTAGTTGGTCCATGAGCTTGTGGGGGTTTCTCCTGTATCCACCTCCCACCTCACCACAGGCTCTACACTGAGGACACAAGACAAAGAGCGCCTGTGCTCCAGATTTACACTGTAGCTCAAACAGACAGCATTTAATAATACTGGTAAGAGTAGTGCTCTTAAAGGCAGGTGTGATACTTAAATGTGGACAACTCGATCAAATTAGGAATCAGGTAACAGACATGACTCTTAGACTGGTCTTTGAGGGCTTTCTTTAAGGAGTGATGGAGGGAGGGAGACATTCCCCCAGAATGTGTGGCCCTTCTAGAGGTGGACTATCCCTCAAAGAGAACACAGAGCTTTTCGTGGTACTCTCTGGTGTGTGCATCTACCCTGTTGCTGCTATCCTTTGTGGACAGCTTCATCATGTTTCCAACATGGACTGAAGAACAGTGGCTCCCCAGGAATCCTCCAAGCCTTCGGTGCAAAACAGGCACTGCTGTGACATCAGCCTCGAGGTCTGAGCTGCTACGGAGTTCTCAGATTCTCTAGCCTGCAGATGAGTACTGCTGGACTGCCCAGTCCCTCTCCTGTAAGCTATTCTAATAAATCCCCTTTACAACACATACTCATTTTATCATTTTCTGTTCCTCTAGAGAACCATGACGAATACAGCATGCTAAGAGGGTACTGAAAAAGGTATACTTTAACATCTTGATGTGGAAGCTAGGTCAGGAAAGGCGGTTTGGATAAGGTAAGTCAGAGCTCTCTGAACAGAGTAAGAGTTAACTGGAGGGTGATTCTAGACTAAAAGAACACTAGAGACTAGATGGAGCATTTTCTGAGAACTAGAAGGCCCCCTTTCCTTGCCCATCAAAAACAATGCTTAAGTATTATCATATGTCAACATGGGACGTCAACTCTGCCCAATGAGCTCGGGAGTATCAACATTCCAGTTTTTTTTGTTTTTTTTTTTTTGTTTTTTTTTTTTGGATTTCCATTTCTAGAACGGTGAGGTGTACTTCCGGCGACAGACAGTTGCTGGCAGGTGTCTGCTTTGTCCAACAGGGTCATTACCAGGCTTTAGCCACAATAAAGGCCGCAAAACTAGGGGGAAAAGCATGAGCTGGGTGTGAAGGAACCCTCAGCCTGCCCCATTCCGGGAAGGTCAGGAGGTCTTTTGGACTGGAGGATGAAAACGACTCCCGGATGTCAACACGGCCGGGACGCTGCTCCACGGCGCCCGCCAGGCCCTGACGAGCGGGCCTCACGGGGACGCCCGGGCAGCCGCAGTGACCCACGCGCAGGGAGGGCCCGCGGGCGCTGGATGCGGCGCCCAGGACGAGGTGCACCGTGCACCTCCGGGGGGCTTCTGGCGTCGGAGCCCGCAGCGGGCAGGGACCGCGGAGGCCCGGCGTCCACTCACCGCTGCTGCTGGTGAAGTAGAACACCATGATCCTGGTGGCGGTGAGGAGGCCGCCGCGCCGTGCAGCAGCACTCAAATCCCCAAGTTTAGGACAACCACCAGCGCGGACACAGCCTGCTTCCCGGAACTCCTCCGCGCACTTCCGTCGACGTCGGATGGCGTCACAACGCCGGCCTGTGGGCGCCATCTTTCATCCTGGCAAGGTGAAGCGAGTTAGCCCGGGCGGGTGACCTATGACGTCAAGGACTGAGCCCAAGCTATTGGCGGTAAGAAATTATAGCGGGAGATCCAAGTTTGAGGCCGTAGAAAAAAAATGCTATGGGCAGACATTTATTTATTTATTTATTTTATATCTATCTGTCTATTTGTTTATTTTCAGAACCAATAGTAAGTGGGCAATTATATCTTTAGGGTTGTTTATTGCTTTTATGTGTCTTCTCAACCTCCTACAGGTTCCTGGGAGCAGGAATTGCCTTTTTTCATAGCTAGAGTTCGTTGTGCTCATCACATTACTTAACAATAATAGGAGCACACTGCATTTTAAATGAACTCACATCTTCCCACTATTTGACAGAGACATTGCTGTTTGTTTTGTTTTGAGGCAGGGTCTCAGTCTAGCCCAGGCTGACCTGGAATGGACTCTGCAGTCTCAGGCTGGACTTGAGCTCAGGGCAATCTTCCTACTTCTGTCTCCCTCGTGCTGAGATTAAAGGTGTGCACCACCCACGTCTAGCTAACAACGAATGTTTTTTCTTTCTTTTTCTTTTTTTTTTTTTTTGCTTGACCAATTTAGTCAAACTTGTGCTGGCCCATCTGGGCACTTCCTTGTAAAATTTAGTTTTTGCAAAGAACATTTAACTAAGTCAATTTAGCAAGATAGTCCATTTCTTCCCATATCCTCAATATCTGATCAGGCTCTTCATTGGCCACCATCCTCCAGACAACTTCTTATCATCTTGGCCTGTTTTCAGCAAGAGCACTGTCAGGTCAGATTGGCTAGAATCATCCTTAACCCCAATTTTTCCATCTCCTGACCTCCACTGTCTAAAAGTTCTCCCTAGGGCTGAAGAGATGGCTTAGCGTTTACGTGCTTGCCTGTGAAGCCTAAGCACCCCAGCTCAAGGCTCGATTCCCCAGGACCCACGCTAGCCAGATGCACAAGATGGCGCACGCGTCTGGAGTTCGCTTGCAGTGGGTGGAGGCCCTGGCACGCCCATTCTCTCTCTCTCTCTCTCTCTCTCTCTCTCTCTCTTTCTCCCTCTTTCTCTCTCTGTCCCTCATAAATAAATAAATAAATAAATAAATAAATAAATAAATAAAAGTTCTCCCTAACCTGCACTGCATTTCAGGTTGAACCCCATCTTTCTTCCCCACCGTGTAACCCCTATTGCAGTGTTTCTGAGTAAATACTTCCCTGGCATGCTTTAACGAGAAAAATTTAATATTTTTTTTAACGTATTTTCATTCCAGCTCCATTACTTGTAAGATACAAGTTGGACATATTCATTCAGTTCTCTGGATTTCACTTCATCTCCCAAATGAGATGAAAATAGACTGGCTAATAGGATATTTTGTGAAGATTAAATACGTTGATATTCATTAAGGGTATAGAACATTATGGACACTCAAGTAAGTAGTTAATGATATTCTTAAGGACAGTATGCCTATTAGAATTCGACTCAGACTGTTCTGCCATTTCTTCCCTACTGGAATGGGCTAATCCCAACCCTCTGAATTCAGAAGTCCTCTTGCTTTAAATTCATATAAAGCTCCCATGGTACTTAGGTTTGACTTAGTAAACTATGAAATGCTATTTGTGGACTTAGTTCCTACACTTGGCCCCAACAGACCAGACCAAACCAAACAAAAATGGAGTCACTCAGCTAAATGCTACATAAACTGAAGCTTAAAGGATAGTTGAATCTCCATGATAAAAAAAATTCTCCTTGATTTTTAATCTTTTCAAAAGAAAAAAAAGTAAATTGCTGGGCTGGAGGGATGACTCAGTGATTAAGTCACCTGCTGCAAAACCTAACAACCTGGGTTCAATTCCCCAGTACCCATGAAGAGCCAGATGTACCCATTCTCTCTCTCTCTCTCTCTCTTCTATCTCTCTCTGGTTTCAAATAAATATGTAATTATTTTTATTTATTTATTTGAGAGAGAGGGAGGGAGAATATGTGGGTTCCAGGGCCTGTAGCCACTTCAAATGAACTCCAGATGCATAAGCCACCTTGTGCATCTGGCTTAGGTACTTAGGGCACTGGGAATCCAGCCTGGATCATTAGGCTTTGCAGGTAAACTCCTTAAACCCTAAGCCATCTCTCCAGCCCAATAAATAAAAATATTTAAAAAAATAAATTGCTGAAACCTGATATCAACCAGTTTCCCCCATTCTGTTCCTTTTTACCTTACAAAATCCTCTTCTTTTGGGTGTGGTGGTGTTGGTCTGAATCCTCAGCACTCAGTAAAGTAGAGGCAGCATCAGACTTTCAGCTCTAGGCCAAGACCTCCCCTCCCCCCTCATGCACCCAGGGCCACAGTCTGCTTTAAACTATTCTATTACCCAGTGGGACTTTTATTCCATTATTTAGAATAGAAGTTAACCCATTCATGTGCCATGAATAGTAGCCAAAAGGCTTATAAATTTGTTTTTAGTGTTTTGTCACTTCATTCTATGAAGTAAAGTGCATCACTTAAGTAAGTTCATTTAGAATTAAAAATGTGGCGGGAAGTGGTGGCGCATGCCTTTAATCCCAGCACTCGGGAGGCAAAGGTAGAATACTGAGAGTTCAAGGCCACCCTGAGATTACGTAATGAATTACAGGTCAATCTGGGCTACAGTGAGACCCTACCTCGAAAACAAAATAGGAATCATATATTATTTACTACATAATTTGAATGTTGACACATACTTTATAAATTGTGGCAAGGAGTAGATGAAATGAAATTTGTAAAAGCATTGAAGGATGAGTTGAATTTAGGCAAATGTTCTTCCCTGATTTAATTCGAATAAAAAAGTGAGATAAGAACTTGAAGTATTACTAATTTTTTTAAGGTGGAACAAACAAATTTAAAATGTCAAAAATAAGTGCCTCTACTGTCTTGGAACGATGACAAAGCCCTCATACACCAAACAGTCTCAGAAATTGACGAAGCGTTCTGCTGATAGGAAAACTACAATTCCCAGAATGCACCTCAGCGAGGTTCAAGGAACGAAGCCGGGTGAAAGGAGGCTTGGTTTTCCTGAGGAGAACCCCCCCCCCTTTTTTTTTTTTTTTTTTTTTGCCCAAGGGCGGGAGAATCTTGGAGATAGCCTCTTAGGAGGACGGGGCAAACTGTAAGTGAAGAACCAATCACTGAGCCAGCGCCTGTGAAAGCGCAGGGCAGCGACCAATCAGAGTGCGGCAGTGTTTGTCTCAAGTGGCGCGCGCTCATTTGAATACGCCCGCGGGGCGCCTGGCGCTTCTGAGGAGACGGAGCTGGGGCTGCGCGGGGCCGACCGGGGAAGGCTCCCCGGGCGCGGGTCGCGGCTGCCGGCGGGAGCCGAGCGTCACGGGAAGCCGTGGACGCGGAGGTGAGTGCCTTGAGGGAAAAGCCGTGGGCTCGAGCCCGAAGCCACGGGCCGGCTCGCGGCGCGGGGCTTTCCCTCGCTCGGCCCCGGCGGGGTGCGGGCGGTTCTGCTGGGCCCGCGCGCCCTGCCTTCGTCCCCGAGCTGGGTGCACTGAGAGAGGAGGTGCGGGCCGTCGGGAATTAGGCGGAAAACTCTGCCCTCCTGGGTAGGCTTTTCCAGCTTGAAGCGCGTGCGGGACCCTGCCCCCTGCCCTCGGCTACTACTGTGCTCCCTCTTCCTCCCTCGGTCTTCCTCCCTCCAGCTCAGGATCCTCCTGCCTCGGTCAACATCTGGCTCATTTGCTTAAAAACATGTTTTACTTTACGTGCGTGCATGACAGAGAGAAAATATATTTATATGAATAGGAGTGGGCGTGCAAGGGTCTCTTGCCACTGGAAAAGAATGACAGAAGCATGCAGCACTTTTTTTTCTGGGTGGGGGTCGGCCGTTTCGAGGTAGGGTCTCGCTCTAGCCCAGGCTTCCCTGGAATTCACTATGTAGTCTCGAACTCACGGAGATCCTCCTACCTCTGCCTCCCGAGGGCTGGGATTAGGCATGCACAACCACACCCCTCCCAGTCCGCAGAGGAATTGAACCCTAGGCTGACAGGCTTTGCAAGCGTCTTTAAGCCCTGAGCCGTCTCCCGTCTCCCCGGCCCTATTTTGTGCTGTTCCCGGCGCCCTGCAGGGTTTCGCTGTAGCCTAGGCCGACCTGGAATTCACTGTGTAGTACCAGACTGGCCTCAAACTCAGTGGTCGTCCTACTCTGCCTCTCAAGTGCTGAGGTTAAAGGTGTGAGCCACCCTGCCCAGCCACATTTTTTTCTTTAAATTTTAAATAACATTAAATAAATTGAAAATGAGTCTAGTGGCTCACCACTATAATCCCAGAAGTCAGGAGGATCAGGAGTTCAAGGTAATCCTAGGCTACATAAGCTTGAGGCCACATTTTTTTTCTTTGAGTACGTATGTACCATCACTTACCTGAAAACTTTGTAGGCTTTTATATAAGATTTTTGACTGGGAATATGACTCAGAAGTTAAAGTTGGACCAAAAAGTGGCCCCAGGGCCTGGTGTTAGTTTACTGTACTGCAAGAGGCCAAGTACACAAATAAATAAATAACTGGGGCTTCAGATTCGATTCCCCAATACCTACATAAAGCCAGGTGCAAGGTGGATCATGCTTCTGGAGTTCATTTGCAGTGGCAGGTGGTCCTGGTGTGCCCCTTTTGTCTGTCCATCTGCCTTGCAAATAAATAAATTTTAAAAAGGAAAAAAAATTGGGGCTGGGGAGATGTGGTAAAGGCACTTGCTTGCAGAGCCTGCCTGGGTTTGATTTTACAGTACCCACTTAAAACTAGATGCATAGACTGGTGTGTGTGGCTAGAGTTTGTTTGCAGCTGGCATGCTTATATTCTCATATTCATTCTCTAGTAAATAAAAAAATTGAAGTTTAAAAAATAAATTATAAAGGCTGGGCATGGTGGCCAGCCTCGGGCTTCAGAGTGAGTTCCAGGCCAGCCTGACTAAAGTGAGACCCTGCTTTGAAAAACTAATTTTGGCATAGTGGGTTTTCTATCCATTTGATGAATTAGGTTATTTATTACTGACCTATTGCTTTTAGGAATTCACTTTAAAAAGATGGCAACTTTTACTCCAAGGAAGAGGAAGCAACATTTATTGGATGGTGATAGGTAAGTCTTAGGCTATGCATATAAACTCTTTAAAAAGAAAAATCCAACTTGTGCTGTTCTCTTTTATTTCTTAGAATTTCCACTCTTGTATGAGTTTTTTCCATGTGGTGTTTATATATATTTATTTTTTCTTTTTAATTTTATTTTGCGGCAAGGTTGGGGGTTGAGGTAGGATCTTGCTGTATGTAGCCCAGGCTTACCTGGAGTTTATTATGTAGTCCCAGGCTGTCCTAACAGCTATCCTCCTATTTCTGCCTCCCAAGTGCTGGGATTAAAGTTGTGTGTCACCATGCCAGATACAGTAAGCTTTTATAATAAATTATTTAGTCCTTTTGGAGGAATGAAAGAGCTATTTGCTATGGCTAGGAAGTATGTCAGATCTTTTTTACTTCCTTCTCTCTGCTCATTTCTGTAATATTTAGCATAGTATTTTGCATAGAGCAATTATTCATCTCTACTAAGCAATGGTAGAAAGTCTATGCCCAATGATTCCTTTGATTTGCAGTTTCACTTTTCAAGGATTTAATTACCTGTTGTTAACTGTGGTCTGAAAATATTAAATGAAAAATATGAATACAGGAGACAGGCTTGGTGGCACATGCCTTTAATCCCAGCACTTGGGAGGCTGAGGTAGGAGGACTGCTGTGAGTTCAGAGACAGCCTAAGACTACATAGTGAATTCAAGTTCAGCTTGAGCTAGAGCCATACATGCCAGAGCCTTCAGCTGCTGCAAGTGAACTCCAGATGTATGTTCCACCTTGTGCATCTGGCTTATGTGGGTCTGGGAAATTGAACCTGGGTCCTTTGGCTTTGCAGGCAAGTACCTTAATTCCTCTAGCCCCATTCACATTACTTTTATTACAGTTCATTATTATAATTCTATTTTGTTCTTGTTTTATTGCTGATAATTTTTTGAGTCTAATTTATAAAATAAATTTTATCATAGAAATGAGATATATACGTATATACACACGCACATACATACAAACATACATATACACACACACTATATATACATAATTTAGTACTATCTGTAATTTTCAGCATCCACTTGAGGGTCTTCGAATGTATCCCCCTGTGGATTAAGGAGAGACTATAGTACCCCGTACTTATTGCACTGTCATGCCAGAGATGCAAATTACTTCCTAAGTAAGTTTATTACAGAAAATTAATCATAGGGAACTTTTGTAGCCTGTTGAAATATATAAGTAAAATGTGTATATGGCTTAGACATAGAAAATGTTTTGAAATACTCTAGATGTAGGTTAGAACTTCTTTGTAAGCACTGTTCCTTTTAATAAACATTATTTTTAGGTTCTTTTATAAAGGTACTTCAATGCTTTGATAAATACAGAGTTTGAGAATTCAACCATTAAAAATTACTACACAGCCAGGTGTGGAAGCGTTTAATCCCAGCACTTGGGAAGCAGAGATAGGAGGATCGCTGGGAGTTCAAGGCCACCCTGAGACTACATATTAAATTCCAGATCATCCTGGGCTACAGTGAGACCCTACCTCAAAACCAAAGAAAAAAAAAACCTACCACATAATACATGTTTGATGGAGGAGGATGTATTATTTTGATATGACCTATAGTAAGACGTTTATTAGTAGTTCTACTAAATAAACTTTGAAGTAAAATTATGAACTTACCAAGGGACTTTGTTTCTTTTTATAGCTTATCAGAGAGTCCATCAAAGAAATTAATTTTGAACACGTGTCAAAACAGTGAAAAAATGGAAGAAAAGCATTGCTGTCAACAAGGCCATTTCACTTCAAGCCCACTCAAAACGACTAAAAACAATAGATTGTCTTCTGTCAGTCATAGCTCACCATTTAAATCTGCTATGTCTACCGTATCTTTTTATAATAAGGATAAGTGGTACCTCAATCCACTGGAGAGGAAACTGATAAGAGAGAGTAGATCCACTTGCTTAACAACTAATAATGAAGAGAAATCTTCCATTATAACAGAAAAACTGCAGAGAAAGCCACTCTGTACCAAGAAAAGAAACAAAAAGCCACAGAGGAGTTTAGCTGCCAAATCTCATCCAAGATATAAGCATATCAAGCCCATGTCAAGAAATTCTAAAAATTCCAAACAAAATCGAATTCCCTATAAACCAATTACAGACAAAGAGAATAGTTGTTACCCCACTGAAAATAATCTGAATATTCCTCGGGTGCTAAGCCAAAAAACCAAGCCACAAGTTACACTTCAGGGTGGAGCAGCATTTTTTGTTAGTAGAAAAAAAATCCCTTTTAAAAAGTCATCTCTGGAAGATAAACCATCACTGGGACACATGCAGAAAAATAATTCAGAAGTGTTTGGAGATGCTGATAAAGAGGCTGTACATGAAAAATCTTTTGTTGAGCAGCAAGTGTCAAAGTGCTTGTTACTAGAAGAGAATTTAAATATTCAGCAACTCAGTGCAAGAAGTAAAAATGAAGAGAAATCAATAAAGGTAAAAAAAACCACTTAGATATATTACTCAAAAACAGCTGGCTACATAATAAAACTTCAATACAGAGTATACATAAAAAGCAGAACAAAACAAAACTTAAAAAAAAAAAAACAAACTTTACAGTTTGGAGGGCTGCTTTTACAAAGCCAAAAGTGCTAAACATTCAAAGGTATTTTGGGCTTTAGGGAGGGTGGGTGTATAAGAATAGTTTTCCTTTTTGGTTTTTCAAGGCAGGGTCTCACTCTAGCCCAGGCTGACCTGGAATTCACTATATATTCTCAGGGTGGCCTTGAACACACAGTAGTCCTCCTACTTTTGCCTCCCAAGTTCTGGGATTAAAAGCATGTGCTACCACACCCAGTTAGAATAGTTTTTGTTCATTTGTTTTAGCTCATACAATGTGACTAGAAATTTTAGTAAAACTGTAGTCCCAGTCCCTGGAACTGATGGCTGTACATAATATTCATTGGACTTTTGTTTATTTTGTACACTGTTTTCACAGTTGCTGTTCTTTTTCATTTGATCTTGAGTATCCCAACACAGCTAGCCTGAAATATTGTGCTGAAATATGACACAAGCTATATTCAGTTAAATTTTCTCCTGTTCACATTTCTTTAAACCACACACTTAAAATGTTACCATTTCAGTGTATTCAATGTAAAAATTATTAACCAGATATCTTCCTTTTTTGTACAAAATGTGTTTGAAATCTGTTTTACACTTAGAATATGTCTTAATTCATTCTAGCCATATTTCAAATTCTCATCAGCTACATGTAGCTGGTGGCTGACATACTAAACTGTATGAGTCTACAGCTTTTATCTTGTCTGTTCTATAGATCAGAGAAAAGTCTTTTTTTCTTCTTTTTGAGGTAGGGTCTCACTCTAGCTCAGGCTGACCTGGAATTCACTATGTAGTCTCAGGGTGGCCTCGAACTCATGACAATCCTCCTACCTCTGTCTCCTGAGTGCTGGGATTAAAGGCATGCGCCACCACATCCAGCTCAGAGAATAGTCATGTTTTTGTTGTTTGTCCCAGTTAACTAGTGGCAGAAAGCAGTTGAGGTCATAGTCCTTTGGAAAGCATACCTTCCTTTTCTGCAGTACAGTATTTTCCTCATCGTACCATAGCTCTTGCAGCTGGAGAAATGGACAGTGTCCCCTACAGCCTGGGGTTCATGTATCCAGTATTTCCATCTATAGTAATTTCCCTCCTAACCCATCTCCTTATTGTCTTCCTCACTGTTGCCTCTCAAATCCAGCCCCACTTCTTGTAGTTTCTGAAATTGCAAAACTTAGTGATAGAGATTATAAATTGGTAGCCAGTGGATTAAATCCAGCTTGGTTTGCTTGATCTACATAACTTAAAATTTGAACCAACATTTTTGAAGTTACTAATTATGAACTTTATTTTATGAACATATTGCATATTGGTCACATTCCCATCCGATTATATTCATATCTCCTCTCTGCTGCCCCCATTCCATCGAGGGCCCCCTTCAGTGGGGTTATTGGTATTTGCATCAACATTTTTTTAAAGTGCAAGAAAATATTTCTGATGTTTCATGAAAAATTTAAAGATATGGCAAAAAACTGAGCACTCATTTTTGCTTGGCAGTAGTCTTTCAAAGTGAGTATTAGTATTGACATCATACTACAGAACAGATAGGAGCCCTTTACTAAGTCCATGTATTTAATTTTTTTTTGTTGTTCATTTTTTATTTATTTATTTGAGAGCAACAGACACAGAGAGAAAGGCAGATAGAGAGATTGGGTGTGCCAGGACCTCCAGGCACTGCAAACGAACTCCAGACGCGTGTGCCCCCCTGTGCATCTGGCTAACTTGGATCCTTAGGCTTCACAGGCAAGCACTTAACTGCTAAGCCATCTCTCCAGCCCAAGTCCATGTATTTAGATTAGTTCAGCTTTAGGTTTTACTTCTCACTTTTTCCTGTTAAGCATTGCCAGGTGTACTATCATGGGAGACATGTTTTTGCTGGCTAGGCTGTGACAATCTAATACAATTAATTCTTACACTGTTTATACAAAAGAATACCCTTTGGGGGCTTGAGAGATGGCTCAGCAGTTAAAGGCATTTGCTTGCAAAAGAACACCCTTGTCTTTAATGGTATTTATTTATTTATTTGAAGAGAGGGAGTATGAGTGAGCTAGGGGCTCTTGCCATTGCAAATGAATACCAGATACATGCATCATTTTGTGCATCTGGCTTTACATGGGTACTGGCATATCAAACCTGGACCAGCAGGCTTTGCAAGCAAGCACCCTTTATCCATGAACCATCTCCCCAGCCCATCTTGATAGGAATTTTAGTTATATGGAAATGTAAATGTGTCAGTGTTGTATGGAAATGTATACTTTATTCCCATGTATTTTACTATGTAAATTTACCTCGGTTTAAAAAAATTTAGGGGAGCTGGAGAAGATGACTTAGCGGTCATGGCTTTTGCCTGCGAAGCTTAAGGACCCAGGTTTGATTCCCCAGAATCCACATAGGGCAGATGCATATGGTGGCACATGTATCTGGAGTTCATTTGCAGTGGCTAGAGACCCTGGAGTGTCCATTCTCCCCCCCCCCCATTAACAAATAAATAATAAAACAAAATAAAAAATTAGGGTACATCTCCAACTAAAATAAAGTCTCAATCCAGCAAAATAAATGAATTTGGTTTCACAATCTCCCAATTTCTCTGATTTAGTAATGAAGATACAACCTCCACATTGTAATTTGTCTCTGAAATACCATTTTCTACCTTTATTTTCTGAATTTCCCTTCAAGGAATTCAGTTCTATCTCTAGTAAGTAGTGTGAGAAGCTAGACTATTATGTATCTTAAATTTGTAGAAGTAGGCTTTCCTCTCTCAAGATTTTGTTAAATACCTACTATTAGTAAGGGGGGTAAACAGGTTTTTCCTACCTCTTCTGAGATATCGTGGTATTGACTAGGTATCGTGGTATTGACTAGTGTAGTGAAGAGGGTTTTGTTCTTCCTTTCTCTCCAAGCTGTATATTTCTATCTGAGTAGCAGGAAGATTAGTAGTTAGTAAATTAGTAACATTTGTCAAAGTTTGTTTTCCTACTTCCCTGCTGTAAAAAAGAGAAAATGAGACCCTTTATGGGAGAAAACCCTCCACTGACTCCAAAATGTTACTTTTCTGTCTGGATTTTTATTTTTTAAAGATCATGATGAATATTGTTCCTTTCCAGTTTGGTAGTTTATGAGGAAGTTTTTTTTTAATCATTTTTACTTTTTCTGAGATTATTTTATTACTATTAAAGAACTGATCTATAACTTTAATTCTGTCATTTTAAAAATTATTTTTATTTACTTACATGCAAGAGAAACAGAGAGTGGACTTCTACCACTGCAAACGGACTCCAGATGTGTGCACCACTTTGTGCATCTGATTTTATGTGGGTACTGGGGAATTGAACCCAGGCCATTGATCTTTGCAAGCAAATGCCTTTAGCCACTAAGCCATCACTCTAGCCCTATTCTGTAATTTGCACGGATGATAATTTACACTGTGCTCTTTTATAAGATGATCTACATTTACTAGTAGAGGGAATTTTCCTAGAGGCCTGAAAATTGATTTTAAAATCACATTATGCACTATAATTTAAGGTACTGTTTTAGAAACATCCATTGAGATTCATTCACAAAATAGAAAATAACTAAGAGTTAATGGATTTCCTTTATGGTTTTATTTTAACCTGTTTATTTTCAGGACTCATCAGATGCAGAAGTTTCAAATAATTTTCCTTCTGAGAAATTGCTTGATGATAAAAAGATGAGTAAGTAAGAGAAAATTCACATGTATAGTTAGTACAAAATTCATATACAATATTTTCTGGGTTGTTTCTTAAGCTAGTATGCCTATCAGTATCTTTCATGTGGTCAAGCAGTGCAGTGTGTTTTGAAAAGCAGGATATGAAATTTTAAGTTAAAATGCTAGACAAAAAATCTTAATTGATCTCTGGCTGTGGCCAAATTACCTAAGTTCTCTAGAGTTAGATAGTCTTATTACTTTTAAAATCCTACTTGCACAAGATAATAGGAAGGAGTCAAGCAATTTATGTTACTATATTTGTGATTAAAGCCCAGTTATGAGCAGAATTTGCTAAGCAATAAAAGTGACATTGAAATTGAGCCTTGGAAATCATGAGATTTTTGTTTGGGCCTATTTATAGTTAGCTTGTGTGATCTAGAAAGAGATTTCTAAAGGTTACACCTGGCATGGTAGCTCACATCTTTAATACCAGCACTGGGGAGGCGCAAATAGGATTGTTTGGAGGCCAACCTGGGCTATAGAGTGAGGTCCAGGTCAGTCTTAGCTAGACTGAGGCCCTGCCTCAAAAAAAAAAAGAAAGAAAAAATCCTAAAGGGTTAATCTTAATTTTTAAAATTCTTCTGAGTTGTGAAATCTAATAATTTATAGTGTCATTGTTTAATAAAGCTGTATATATTAAAGCTATGAATATGTAAAGAGGATAGTTAACATTTTCCAATCAGATTCTTGAAATTTCACCCCCTTATTTATATCTGTAGTTTTGGAAATGAATTAAAATTCTAAGAATAGACATCCTGACTATTGTAAGAAACTGTAGATTGTGGAAAGAAAACAAAAATAAATAAAAGCATAATCTGGAATAATAACCCTTAGAGTATCTAATAATGTATAGAATTACTTGTAATTCTGAAATGTAATGTTAACCACCAATATGTAATGACTGCTAACTAAATACATACTAAGCAGTGCTAAAAATGTAATAATGGGCTGGAGAGATGGCTCAGTGGCTAAGGCACTTGCCTGCAAAGTCTAACAGCCCTGGTTTGATTCTCCTGCACCCACATAGAGCCAGATGCACAAAGTAGTGTGTGCATCTGGAGTTTGTTTGCAATGGCTAAAGACCCCGGCATACCCCTTCTCTTTCTCCCTTCCTTTCCTCTTCTCTCCTTACAAATAAATTTTAAAAATGGAATAGTATATGTTATAAATTTCAAGTGGGTTGTGCTCCCACCACTGAGATAATGGAGCATATTAAAAAATGGCTTCTTTTTGCAATGGTAACACATTTCTTTTCAAATGAATTCATTCAAGCACATAGTCTTCAGTTTAAAGGAAAATATTTAGTGAATAAAATGAGACAGATGCAACAAAGATAATGGCATGAACGTGTACAAATGACTGAAGTTTATTACTGAGTAACTATAGTATATCATTTAGCTCTTCATAGCCTTGGGGAGTAGGTTCTGTTATGCTCTTTTTGTGAGAATTAAACTTAAGTAATTTACTCAGGCCTGTTAAGGCTTACCTACCTTGGTCTTGTTTTTAGAAGATGAGCTTTACTTATTTTTCAATGCAAAATTAGTATTTGTTTTTTAAACAAATAGTCCACTTAGTATTTTCTTAAATTATGCTGCTGTTTTAACTTTGACCTTTAAAAAGTAAGCTTTTTACTTTTCTATACTTTTAGATTTATAGAAAAGTTATAAAACAATTCTGAGAATTATATATACCCCTCAACTTATTTCTTCCACTATTAGCATATTTCATTACCATTGCCTTTATCAAAGCTAAGACACTAGCAATAATATATTACTGTTAACTGCTTCCTAGACTTTGAGTTATACATTAATATAGACATATCTCTAGTTGTTTCTGTGCATCTTCATCTTCACGAGTTCATGTTAATATGTCTAACTCTAACCGAGTACCACAGGATTTATTCTGCCCTTTTACGTTTTGATTAGTGATTCATTGTGGGTTAACTTTTCCATAAAGTGTGAGTGTGTATAATTTTTTTTAATATAAATGCCCATTGTGCTAACACAGTTTACTGAAGACTGGTATTTGAACTACTTGTGTCTACATGCCAATACAGTAATGTGTTTAATTATAGTTAAGGCTTGCAGTCAGGTAATGCGGATGTTTTGGCTTATTAACCATTGAAGTCTTCTAGTTTCAAGTTTAAGTTTTACTTGATAATACACCTATTGCTGTTTTTTACCCCCTGCCAGTTCCTTCCAAGTCCATTGTCTATCCCATCTTCAGTGTATCTTCAGTCAGTACAAAAAGGTAGGAATTGTTCTTGCTTTAATGTCCAGGTTTTATTAACTACATGGATTGCTTTTTCTCTTACAAGGCAACTCAATTTGGAGAATAGTTTTTCTTCACCACTATAGGAAGTAGGAAATAATATTGAAAGTAAAAGTCAGGTGTGGTAGTGTGTGCCTTTAATCCCAGCACTAGGGGAGGGTGAAGTAGGAGGTTCCCTGAGTTCAAGGCCAGCCTGGTCCAAAATTTGACCTTGCCTCACAAAAAAATGGAGGGGGGGGGGAGAAAAAGTGTCCAGTGTCTTATTCAGCCCTATGGAGTATGTATTAGACAATGAGGCAGGAAGATCACTTGAGCCCAAACGTTTGAGACCAGCGACCAGAATGAGTAGAAGGCAGCCTCATCTCCAAAGAAAAGTCTGGCATTTTTAATGGAATAGTGTATTTCCTGACAAACATGTTTAGTGAAATTTTGGTTTTAGTTGGATATGTGTTATGTGTGTGTAGTCATGAGAAAATAAGCTATATTTCTTGCTATACGTTTGTTACATTGGTTGGAAATCACTTTCAGACAGATACTAAAGCTTGACTTAACATAAAAGCAGTAGATAGTACTTGGAGTAGTTTTTCCTTGCCTATTTACTTTTACTTATAAATCTTGCATTCCTTTTATGCAAAAGTCTTTTTTTTCTTTTTTTTTTTGGTTTTTCAAGGTAGGGTCTCACTCTAGCCCAGGCTGACCTGGGATTCACTATGAAGTCTCAGGGTGGCCTCGAAATCACGGCTGGGATTAAAGGCGTGTGCCACCACTCCCGGCTTGCAAGAGTTTTTTTATGCAAAGACAAGGGCTACAAATAGAAATGCCTCACAGGCAGGCAGGCTGGGTGTAGCCTGGGAACAGCTGGAGCCTGCTTGCCCCATTTAAGAGAACAAATGTTATTTGACTCCAACCAGTCAGAAGATTCTTCAAACGAATAAAAGTCTTAATGACCTTTTAGTGTCACTTATGACACCAGAAATACACTTAAAAATTTTTTTTTTAATTTTTCGAGGTAGGGTCTCACTCCAGCTCAGGCTTACCTGGAATTCACTATGTAGTTCCAGGCTGCCCTTGAATTCATGGGGATCCTTTTACCTCTGCCTCCTGTGTGTTGGAATTAAAGGCTTATGCCACTGTGCTCAGCTGTAAATACACATTTTTAAGTAAACTCTAGATTTTAAAATATGTTTTTAATGATATGTGGGACAGCCAACTATATCTACTCGACCAAAATATTTCATGTTTTCTTAAAAATTTAAAGTACAAGGGCACTACTTGAACTTACTAGCATCAAGTATAAAGTTGCTGGTGACTCTGGTTGCCTTGGTTCTGCGATGCTCAACAGTAAAGTCTACTTACCTATTGTGGGACAATAGGGATTTCTTTAAATGGATAAATATTATCCTAGGATTCGCTTTATCAAATTAAAATAAAGCAAGCCTTAAGACAACTTTTTTCGGAGTAGTTACCTTCCAAAGTGATTCTATATAATTGTATCTGATGCCATAAAGGAAAGTTCCTTGCATTTGAACGGCACAGTTTGAGTCTAGACACTGGAATTCACTAGTTGAAGAAATTACTATCTTCTTATTAATGTGTAAATACTTAGCAGTTTTTGTATTTCAGATCTCTAGTGGACGAGCACTCTCCTGTGGGTTCTGTCACATGTACTAACTTGAAACAAACCAATGTACAGAAAATTGTGAATACCAGAGATTCAAATAAAGAAACAAAAGACCAGTTCTTCATTGTGAGTAAATTCAAAACAAAGCGCCTCCTTTGTATGGCTTTCACATGCAGAATATGCAATCAGACATTTGTCTCAGCATTGTTAAATATTCTAAGTATTAAATTGACACTTTTATTGGGTAGTTAGCCAACAGACTATTAAGCTGGTTGTGTTAGGCAATGTTAATATTTTAGTAGGATTCCAATGAATGATTCGTTTTAGGTAAGAAAAATTACTTTTCAACCAAAAGTTTAATGGGATTAACTACATTAATTTAGAACTTGGTTTGACCAATTAGTCATGGACTGAATCCTTTTCTATGCTGTCTGAAAGTTAAAAATGATTTTGACCTCCTGCAGCTTCCTAAGTGGCTGGGATCGCAATCCTGAACCACTAGGCCAGGCTATTAAAAATTATAAAACAATGATAAAAATGGGAGACATGGTCTGAAAAACCTAAAATATTTACTTCTGGCTTTTTACAGTACTCTGGAGGCAGAGGTAGAAGGCTCACCCTGAGACTACATAGTGAATTCCAGGACAGCCTGGGCTAGAGTGAGAACCTACCTTAAAAAAAAAAATCTTTGCCTCAATAGTTGATAAAGATCTACATATTCTCTTATGAAGCATTGCTTTATGCTCCTGGTAATACCAGGCTTTGAGTTGTCCGATTGGAATACAGAGGCTGGCAATTATCTTTTTTATCTGTAAAATCAGAATTGAACCTGGATCCCTTGGCATTTCAGGCAAGTGCCTTAACCTCTAAGCCATTTCTTCAGTGCCTTTTTTTTTTTTAATGTGAGAAAGAACGAGAATTGACATGCCAGGTCCTCCAGCCACTGTAATCAAACTCGAGACACATGTGCAAACGTGTGCATGTGGCACCTTCTGCATCTGGCTTATGTAGGATCTGGGGAGTTGAACATGGGTCCTTAGGCTTCACAGGCAAGCGTCAACCACTAAGCTCTCTCCAGCCCAGGTTTTTTTCTTTTTTTTTTGTATACTGTCCATTTAGAGAGAAAACTCATTATTTTCATCAATTTATTGCGTTTGTAGTTCTTACTCCATTTCATTTGAGAGCGATGAAGAGAATATAGTAACCACCTTCATTGAGTAGTTCACTTATGCAAGCCTAAAAGAAAAATAAGGACAACTGGGAATGGATGATTGCATGAACCTAATTTCAAGCTTTTTGTGGTAATATTGACATGACTGTCATGTTTGTGTGTGTGTTCTTTAATCACAGGATGCAGGTCAGAAACATTTTGGGACAACTATGTGTAAATCTTGTGGCATGATCTATACTGCCTCCAGCCCTGAAGATGAAATGCAACATGCCCACTATCACCACAGGTTTCTAGAGGGAATTAAATATGTGGTGAGTCAAAGAGTCTTTCAAGCTGGGTGTGGTGGCACACTCTTTAGACCTAACACTCTAGTCCTTGCACTCAGGAGGCCAAAGTAGGAGGATGACCTTGAGTTCAAGGCCAGCCTGAATTCCTGAATTGTGAATTCAGATCAGCCTGGAGCCTGGACTAGAGCAAAACACTACCTCAAAAAAAAAAAAAAAGTCTTTTGTTGTAGCTGGGTATGGTGGTATATACCTTTAATCCCAGCACTTGTGAGGCAGAGGTGGGAGGATCACTGACTTGGAGGCCACCCTGAAACTACATAGTGAGTTCCAGGTCAGCCTGAGCTAGAGTGAGTCCTTGTCTTAAAAAAAAAAAAAAAAAAAAATTAGTTATTGAAAAGTCTAAATACCTACAAATATTTCATTGCCATTAAAAGTTTCCTTGTCCTTAAAACTTAAGGTGTAATCTAAACAGAAGAAGCACTATGAGTTGAAGATCAATCTAAGGTATATGGTAAGTTCCAAGCCAGTCTAGGCTACAGAATGGAACCTTGTCTCAAGAAAACAAAACAACCACATGTGGTGGCACATGCCTTGAACCCTATTACTCAGAGATAGGAGGATTGCTGTGAGTTCAAGGCTACCCTGAAAATGCAAAGTGAATTCCAGGTCACCTTGGGCTAGAGTTAGACCCTACCTTGAAAAAGCAACAAAAGAAAAAGTAAAACAGATGATTGATTAATTGATTGATACATAGATAGCTCCGACCCTGACCCCTAATTTTTTTTTTTTTTTAGGTAGTCTTGCTCTGTCCCAGGCTGACCTGGGATTCACTATGTAGTCTCAAGGTGACCTCAAATTCTACCTCTTAAGTAATTAAAGATATGTACCACCACACCCGGCTTCTAAATACTTGATTCTCAGTCAGTTCCACCAGATTTTGCTATTGTCTTCAACTTTGCTTATTTGGTTAGTTATGTCGCCTAACGTGACCATTTTCTCCATGGTGAAAATCTTATCAAGTTAGAAAACCCTTTCCAGGTGTCATATCCCTTCGTTTGTTAAAGCACTAAGACAGTGAGCCTGTGGTCTGTAATCAAGTATAGGGGACAGAAATGTAAGGATAATACTCATGCACACAGGTCACAGCACATACACAGATAAGGTTCATGGATGGAAACCATTAAGTAGAGAATTAACTTGGTGCAGTTAGTGGGCTCTCTGGGTCTGTATCCCTATTATGTTCTATGCCACGCTTAGGGATAAGCACATGGACCCACTGAGGGTGAAATGTAAGAATGAGAGTTTCTGCACCCCTCTTGCAGAGCTAATTCAGGTTAACTGGGTCAGATCTGTGCTGAGCTGCTGAAAGGAGAAGGCATTTGGGCCTTGTGATTGTCTGGGTTTGCCACTCCTTAGTCCAGTTATACCCTTTTTGTAAACTTCTCTTGGAACAGCCTACTTACCCACATGCCTACCTCAAGTAGTTCAACATTTCTTTATTTATGATCCTATGAAGGGGCTTTATTGGACTTTGCTTTGTTTATAACATACACATGTATCTTGCTAGGGTGTTAAGTCTATTTCAGGGCACCTGGTTTTGTGACCTTTATATACTCTGCCTTGTTATTTTGGATTTCATCTTTTTTTTTTTTGTCAGCCATTATAGTCCTTTCACTGCCTCCAGACCAAATTACTAATTTTTTGTTGTTGTTGTTTATAAATTAATCCTCCAACCGTCCTTTTGGCAGGGCTGGAAAAGAGAACGGGTGGTAGCAGAGTTTTGGGATGGAAAGATTGTGTTGGTTCTGCCACGTGATCCAAGTTATGCTCTCAGAAAGGTATGGACTCTTTGATTCTTATTCTTCCTTTACCCCCAAGAAAACAGCCTATGTTGAATTTTACATTTCCTTCCTGATAAATAAGCCACCTTGATGAATACTTGAGGGTAATAACTGTAGTGGTTTAAATAAAATAAGCATAGAAAATAAATAAATTTTTTTAAAGGGCTGGAGAGATGGCTTACCACTTAAGGTGCTTGCTTACAGAACCTAAGGACCTAGGTTCCATATTCCCTTACCCATGTAAGCCACATGCACAAGGTGGCACATGCATCTGGAGTTCATTTGCAGTGGCTGAAGGCCCTGGTGCTCCCATTCTCTATCTGCCTCTTTCTCTCTCAAATAAATGATTAAATTAAATAAAAACAAGCATAACTGTGCATTGTGGCCAGTGTCTTTAATCCCAGCACTCAGGAGACAGAGGTAGAAGGATCACTATGAATTTGAGCCCACCTGGAAATACAGAGTAAGTTAGTAAGTTCAAGGTCAGCCTGGGCTAGAGTGAGACCCTACCTCAAAGGAAAATAAAATAAAATAAAATAAAATAAAGTTACAAGACAAATAAAAGTGTATTTGTTAGAGATTATATAAACCACCTATAGCTTATTTTATATCTTCATCTTCATCCACTTTGGAGGATAAACTAAGCTTTTCAGGTTTGGAAAATTATTGGTCCAATCTATTTCTTATATTGGTGTTGCCTGTATTTCTTGAATTGAGTGTTTAGCCCACAAGAACAATAAATACGGCTAAAACAAATATATTTTGGTGCCTCCTAACTTACCTCTTTATCACCCCTAGGATTTTAAATTTCACTAAAAGTCTTCTTTAGGTTTTTATTTTATTGTGAACTTTTGCTGTATGAACAATCATGTCTTGGTTGCATTCCCCTGTGTTATCCTCTTCTGTTCTCTCCTGACCTGCAGACCTCCATTCCATTGAGAGTCCTCCTCAGTGGGGTGGGGGCGCAGAGTGCCTCAGGATACTCCTTCTCACTCTGTGGCTCTTAGAATATTTCTGCTCCCTCTTACACAATGTTTCCTGAGCCTTGGTAGGTGTTTTAGTGTTACGCTGTCTCCAACTTCTGGATTTCTGCTTTGAGGAGTTATGAGTGTCCTCAATGTCTATTGCCATCTCCCTGGAGCGGGTTTCCAGGTTAGCAGTGAGAGCAGCACTTATGTTTAAATTGCCACTTCCAGGCTGGAGTAATGGCTCAGTGGTTAAAGGCACTTGTTTGCAAAGCCTGATGGCCTAGGTTTAATTCTCCAGGACCTACATAAATCCAAATGCACACAGTGGCACATGTATCTGGAGTTGGTTTACAGTTGGCAAGAGGCCCCAGTGTGCCCATTACCTGTCATTCCTGGTAGGCAGTGGGTTATCTTGTCTTATTTTATTGATTGATCTTGGTTCACTCCCTGGTTTTCACTGCCTTCTGTAAAACAAACAAACAAAAAGAAACAGATTTTTCTAACTAATAGTGAGGTCATCATGGATTAAAGGAGATAAATACAGTTAATTAAGAGGCATTTTGACGCCGGGCATGGTGGCGCACGCCTTTAATCCCAGCACTCGGGAGGCAGAGGTAGGAGGATTGCCGTGAGTTCGAGGCCACCCTGAGACTCCATAGTGAATTCCAGGTCAGCCAGGGCTAGAGTGACACCCTACCTCGAAAAACCAAAAAAAAAAAAAAGGCATTTTGATGAGTGTAGCCACTCTTCTGGGCTAAAGACTAGTGGGAGCTTCTCTCTGGAGTATATGATCATCTTTAAAGTAGGTTTTTAAAGCTGTATGTCCTAAGTACCAGATACATGTGTCACCCATGAAATTGCATTTGTGTTTATTTAGGAAATGTAGATAAAAAGAAGCTAATTGATGGTAATAATGTCTTGTGTAGATAACTATATTTTGTAGATAACTATATTTGTTTTTCTTGTACTTTTTAAAACCATTTACTTTTGTTCTTTTTAACATCATTAGGTTGAAGATGTCCAAGAACTTGTTGATCATGAATTGGGGTTCCAGAAAGTTGTTCCTAAATGTTCAAACAAAACCAAAACTTTTCTCTTTATATCTGATGAAAAGAGGGTAGTAGGATGTTTAATTGCAGAGCCCATCAAACAGGTATAGTTTCTCTTACATTACAGGCATAGCATGTGAGAAAAATAAAGTAGTAGCAAGAAGGCTTAGGAAGCATATAAGACTTCCATTAATTACTTTTCCATTAAAATATCCTCGACTATAACTGAATTTATTTACATTATATTTGGTATTTTACCTTATATAAGCAGAATAAGTCAGTCTTATGTTCATGTAGTCATTTCAATACCTGGAACTATAAAAATAAGACTTTACATAAGTCTGTAAATACAGTTATTTAACATACAGATTGGTGAATGTACTTGACAAAATAGTCATTATGCATTCCTTAATTAGAATCTACTTTAGATATTGTTGCAGTTCAGGTGCTTGCCTGTGAAGCCTAAGGACCCAGGTTTGATTCCCCAATACCCACGTAAGCCAGCTGCATAAGGTGGCACACACGACTAGAGTTTGTTTGCAGTAGCTAGGGGTGTACCCATTTTCTCTTATGTCTCTCTCTCTCAAATAAATATTAAAAAAAAACCAAGGAACAGATGGATGATTCTCAAGGGTAGTGTGTAGCATGAAAGACAGCCAATTTTATAACAACACATGATATATTAAATAGTGCTGCCAGGGATTGGGGGAGGTAACTCCTGAGGGGAATGGTAGAGAGAAAGCAGAAGAAGACTGTAATGATGTATGTCTTGATGGTAGCTGTGGCTAAATGCGTACAACAAGCATATGATGTAATGTCAACAGTAGTACATACATTCTACTAATGTTAATTTCTTGGTTTACATATTTTAGTATAGTTTTGTAAGATGTAACCATCAAAGAAATTGTGTAAAAAAATATATTAGTCTTGGGGCTGGAGAGATGGCTCAGTGGTTAAAGGTGCTTGCTTGCAAAGCTTGATGGCCCAGATTCAGTTCCTCAATACCCATATAAAGTCACATGCATAACGTGGTGCACACATCTGGAGTTCATTTGTAGCAACTGGAGGCTCTGGTGCACCCATACACACACACTCTCTCATAGATGATAGTTAGATAGATAGAGATGATAGAAAGAAAATACTAGTTTTATGCCGCTTTTTGTGTGTTTTGTGTGTGTGTGTATTTTATTTTATTTTATTTTTTTATATTTATTCATTTGAGAGAGAAAGAAAGAGACAAAGAGGCAGACAGACAGAAAGAGACTGGGCGCACTAGGGCTGTAGCCACTGCAAATGAACTCCAGGTGCATGCACCGCCTTGTACATCTGGCTTATGTGGGTACTGGGGAATTGAACCTGGGTCCTTAGGCTTCACAGGCAAGCACTTCAACCACCAGGCCATCTCTCCAGCCCTGTGTGTGTATTTTAGATAGGGTCTCAGCCCAGGCTGACCTGGAATTTACTATGTAGTTTCAGGGTAGCCACAAACTCATAGTGATCCTTCCACCTTGGCCTCCTAAGTGCATGCACCACTATGCGTAGCAAGAATTTTTATTTTTGTGGAATCGATTGATAGGTTTTTGTTTAAGGGTTGTTTCTTGGAAATATTAACTCTTTTGTGTTTTTAGCTGTAAATTCTTCTGTATACCACTGCAGGCCTTTCGTGTCCTGTCTGAACCAGCTACACCAGAATCTTCAAACTCTAAAGAGTGTTCTAGAGCTTGGCAATGTTCAGATGTACCAGAACCTGCCATCTGTGGGATAAGTAGAATCTGGGTTTTCAGACTGAAAAGAAGAAAACGCATTGCGAGACGACTGGTAGATACTGTCAGGTAAGAAACAAGTAGATGTAGGCCTTGAACCGTGGATTCTTTAGTTTTCCCAGAAACTTTCTTGGCTCATGAGCCAACGGGAAGGACATTGGTAAAACACTTCTGGATAAATACTGTCAAACTCAGGCTAAGGCAGATGTTGCCATTGGAAGAAAATAACTTCTTAACACAGTAGCCCTGGTTACCCTTGAAATGTGATTCTCTTGCCTCTGCCTGACAAGTGCTAGAATTCCAGGCATTCACCACCATGCCTGGATCAGTGTATATTTCTTAAGTACAGAATATTTTCAGTTTCAGAACTGTCAGTCCGCCCAGGAAGAGCAGGTATTGGTGTAGCAAAAGCGTCTCATGACATCCAGGAACTGGAGAAAGGGAAATACAGGAAGGAGCTGGACAAGATTTAGCTCCCAAGTACATGGCTCGAGTGACCTAAGTCCTCTAATTGAGTCCCACCTACTTTCTGTAAAAACATTTAAGCCAGATGTGGTGGTGCACACCTTTAATCCCAGCACTGGAAGGCAGAGGTAGGAGGATCACCATGAGTTCGAGGCCACCCTGAGACTACATAGTGAGCTCCAGGTCAGCCTGGGCTAGAGTGAAACTCTACCTCAAAAAATCCAAAAAAAGGCCAGCCTTTAATCCCAGCACTTGGGAGGCAGAGGTAGGTGGATCACTGTGAATTTGAGGCCAGCCTGAGACTACAGAATGAATTCCAGGTCAGCCTGGGCTAGAGTGAGACCCTACCTCGAAAAATCAAAAAAAAAAAAAAAAAATCTCTCTTTTGAATTTTTTTTCTTTCTTTCTCTTTTGAATTTTTATTTCTTTGAGAGAGAGAATGGGTGTGCCAGGGCCTTCAGCCACTGTAAAAAAGACACATGCGTAGAATCAAACCTGGGTCCTTTGCAGGCAAACACCTTAACCACTAAGCCATCTCTGCAGCCCTTTAAGAACATTATTGAGCTGGGTGTGGCGGTGCACACCTTTACCTCCAATACTTGGGAGGCAGAGGTAGGAGGATTGCTATGAGTTTGAGGCCACCCTGAGACTACATAGTGAATTCCAGGTCAGCCTGGGCTAGAGCATGGCACTACCTCAAAAAACAAAAAAACAAAACAACAAAAAAAAATTCTTGACAATTTCCTCATATATGCATAACTTATTTTTATCCTAATCCCCACCTACTTTTATCACTTCCTAATGCCATATTGTAAGTCCAGCAAAAGATAAATCAGAATGCTCATAATCTAGTGTGTCCAGACATCATACACAGAGTTGTGCTGTACTAGGTCACCTACAGCTTCATTAAATTGACATGACCATCATAAAAAGTATAGACAGGGGCTAAGAAAAAATGGCTCAGTAGTTAAAGGTGTTTGCGTGCACTGCCTGCTGGCCTGAGTTTTATTCTTAAGCTGCCCACGTAAGCCAGACATAAAATAGTAGCATCTAGTGTTCATTTGCAGAGGCAAGAGGCCCTGGCACACACACACATGCACACACACAAGCAGATAAATGTAAACAAATGAATAATTTTTAAAGCATAGTCAGTTATAGAATATCCTTCAATGTTGGCCCATTTAAAATATTTCAAATACATTCAGCCCTTTTAATCCAAGATCAAGGAAAGTTATAAACAATATGCAGGTGAATCTTTTGCATTCTCAAAGCAAGTTTTGGCTGAAAAAAATTTGTGGTTGCTGGGCATAGTGGTACATGTCTTTAATCCCAGCATTCAGGAGGCTGAGTTGTGAGTTCAAGGCCAGCCTAGAACTACAGAGAAAGTTCCAGGTCAATCTTGGATAGAGTGAGACCCTACCTCTAAAAAAAAAATGTTTGTGGTTAAAATTGGTGGTAGGGGAGCCAGACATGGTGCACTGTAATCCCAGCACTTGGGTGGCCTAGGCAGGAGGATCACTGTTGATTTGAAGCCAGTCTGGAACGACATAGTAAATTTTAGGTCAGCCTACATGGAGGGAGGAGAGAGAATGGTGGTAGAGACTGCCTGTGATTTCACATACCCATACTGGCAGTATCTGTGAGGTAGAGAGAGGAGGTGTCATATGTTCAAGTACAACTTAGGCTACATAGTGAAACCTTTTCTCAAAAACAAAAGGCACTCTGTAGGCTGAGGGAGGATCACTGTTTGAGGCCAGCCTGAGACTACATAGTGAATCCAAGCCTGGGCTAGAGCAAGACCCTACCTCAAAAACAAAACATTAATGAATATAACTTAAAAACAACAAAAAGGACTGGGCATGGTGGCACAAGCCTTTAATCCCAGCACTTGGGAGGCAGAGGTAGGAGGATCATCATGAGTTCTAGGCTACCCTGAGACTACATAGTGAATTCCAGGTCAGCCTGGGCTAGAGTGAGACCCTGCCTTGAAACCCATCCCCCCCCACACAAAAAAAAACAAAAAGGCCTGGAGAAATGGCTTATCGGTTAAGGCACTAGCCTGTGAAGCCGCCCCAAAAGGACCTCGGTTCAATTCCCCAGAACCCACATAAGCCAGATGCACAAGGTGGCACATGTGTCTAGAGCTTGTTTGCAGTGGCTGGAAGCCCTGGTACGCTCATTCTCTCTCTCTTCCTGTTTCCCTCTCTAAAATAAATTAAAAAAAAAAAAAAGATTGGTGATGGTTAATTCCATCATCTGTGCCTTCTAATTTTCAACACCTCTTACTAGCTGCTTACTATCTTTTTTCTTTGATTCAGAACTTGTTGTGACCTCGAGTTCTCTCATCTGTGAGATGATATCATTAGGTTCCTATCACTAAAATCCCAAGCATTTTCTAACAAAAAAATAATGATTTTAATCAGGAGTGTTTCTTTAAATTGTGTTCAGGTTTAATCAGAATGTTAAGTTGATAGTCTCTTCCTCTTTTTTAGGAATTGCTTCATGTTTGGTTGCTTTCTCAGCACTAATGAAATAGCATTTTCTGACCCAACTCCAGATGGCAAGTTATTTGCAACCAAGTACTGCAATACTCCTAATTTTCTCGTATATAATTTTCATAGTTAAAAGCTGATTGCAGCCATAAAACAGGTACCATGTTTATAAGTTCAGATGGGTCCTTATACATTGTAAACTATTATCAAAATGAAAGTTACTGAGACTGATACACAAATTTGTATACCCAGTTTTGTTCCTTCTGTTAGAAAGCTAGGAGTAAATTTGTTCAAAATTGTTTGGGATACAAAGAAAACATGTTTGGGTGCACTCCAAGTCCTTAGTTATGAAACTTTATAGTTGCAACTTGAAAGCAGTGGTGCTTCCTAAGTAGGATTACTGGCAGAGTAATAAGTAATACGAGCTTACTTCTGACTCTGTATTGTCATGCCCCATCAGAAGCAGAGGCAGTTCTAAACTGAGGCAAGTAATTTTCCATATCCAATTTTTAATGGCAATTCCTGCACTCTTTTACATAGTTCTTTCAGGCATTTACATAATTTTACATAGTTCTTTTCAGTATTCTGTCGTGCCTACTCTTGCCTGATTTCAGAAGCTAAGCAGGGTCAGGCCTAGATATTACTTGGATGAGAGTTTTGAAATTCTGGTTTGTATTAAGATAGTAAGGAATGACAATATCCCATGTGCATTTAAAACAGAATTCTATAGCTTAGTATTTTAATCAGCTAAACAATCAAGTCAATCAGATGTGAGACCTTATTAAATTATACATGATAATTTTGTCATTTCATCTTTATTTTTTTTTGTATGAGAATGCTGGTAATAATTTTTAGGCAACTTAGTAATTAAAGTCACTAGTAAAATGGTTGCCTAGTTGGATTGATTGATTCATTTGGCTTCATATGTTTTTGTTTAAATATGTCTCACTTGACCAGGTATGGTGGCTCACACCTGTAATCTTAGCACTTGTGAGGCTGGTGCAGGAGGATTGCCATAAGCTCCAGACCAACCTGCCCGAAACATCACAAAAAAGTACACGTTAATTGGCAAATATCATTACAAAATATGGTAACAGAAGGTTATCAAGGGTATGAAATCTATCAAAAGTAATGGACCAGGCTGGGGATCTAGCTAGTGGTGGAGTGCTTTGCCTAACAAAAATAACAAACCAGAGGCCACAATGATACTGTGTAATACTATAATCCCAAATGTGCATGTGCTTTCCAGGGTAAATCTTGGATACTCACTTTGTAAAGCAAAAGGTAATGTAATTGCTATCTGGCAGTCAGACTTTTTAAGAAATAATTTTCCAAGTTGTCTTGCTCTGTGTTCATCTACAATCCTTTGTATTTCAAAGTTAACTTTTTCAAAATTTAAAATCCCGGCTTCTAAAACTAATGGAGATGTTTTAAAATGTGTGTAGTTATGTAAACATTTTAATGATATTTTCTGCACTACTGTTAATTCTTTTAAATATTTTATTAAAAGTTTTATTAATGCTCATTTGTTGTCTTTGCAATAATTCTTGACATTCTGGTCTCTTATGCAGTTGAATGCTCAGATATATTGTTAAACTGTTTTTGTCATTATAAAAATAAACATTTGAGCCAGGTGTGGTGGCGCACGCCTTTAATCCCAGCACTCGGGAGGCAGAGGTAGGAGGATTGCCGTGAGTTCGAGGCCACCCTGAGACTCCAATTTCAGGTCAGCCTGGGCTAGAGTGAGACCTTACCTCGAAAAAATAAAATAAAATAATAAAATAAAATAAAATAAATAAACATTTGGACTGGAGAGATGGCATAGCTGTTAAGGCACTTGCCTGCAAAGCCAAAGGACCCAGGTTTGATTCCCCAGGACCCATGTAAGCCAGATGCACAAGGTGTCACACATGTCTGGAATTTGTTTGCAGTGGCTGGAGGCCCTGGCATGCTCATTCTCTTTCTCTCTCAAATAAATAAATATTTTTAAAAGGTGGGCTGGAGAGATGGCTTAGTGTTTAAGCGCTTACCTGTGAAGCCTAAGGACCCCAGTTCGAGGCTCGATTCCCCAGGACCCACGTTAGCCAGATGCACAAGGGGGCGCATGTGTCTGGAGTTTGTTTGCAGTGGCTGGACACCCTGGCGCGCCCATTCTCTCTTTCTCTGTCACTCTCAAATAAATAAAATAAACAAAAAAAAATTAAAAATATTTTAAAAGGTTAAAATAAAAAAAGTATTCTTTAAAAACAAGCAAAATACAAAAACCACTCATTTACTGTAAAAATATTGTGCCCCAAGAAATGGCTTGCACATAATCCCACTTTGGGTTCAGGTATAGTTGTATAAATTGATTCATTTTATGTCTTAGATGTGTATTTTAAGTACCTACTTCTCTTTTTTATTATTTTTTAATTTTTAATTTTTATTTGAGAGCCACAGATAGAATGGGCGTGCCAGGGCCTCCAGCCACTGCAAACGAACTCCAGACGTGTGTGCCCCCTTGTGCATCTGGCTAACGTGGGTCCTGGGGAATCAAGCCTCAAACTGGGGTCCTTAGGCTTCACAGGCAAGCGCTTAACCTCTAAGGCATCTCTCCAGCCCTACTTCTACTCTCTTAACTGCATGCCATGTGTGGTAGTGTGAATGTATGTCCCCTATAAACTCAGGTGTTTTAGCAGAACATGTAACCTGGGTCTTCTGCTGCCTGGCTGGAGGAGGTATCACTGGGGGACAGATTCTGGGGTCCAGCCCAAAGATGTGCTATGGGTCAGATCTGAATTCCAGTCCAGAGGTATAGTCAGAGGTTTGAGCTCTGGGGTTCCTGGATGCTGCTGGTTTATGCTTGCTGCTTTTTGGTGTTGCTGGCTGGTCTGCTTGGATGTATGGAAGCCAGCTTTTTCTACCATCAGAAGGAATTTCCCCTGTATTCTGTGAGCTTGAAACAAATCCCTCCCGTAACTTGGTTTGGTTGGATGCTCATCCCAGCAATGTGAAGCTGTCTAGTACACCGCGGTTTGGCTGGGATTTTGTTTGTCACATACAAGAAGCAAGTGCGTGAACACAGCCTCTTAACAATGATACCTAACAGCAGTGAATACACCTCATATCCAATATCTTGTTTTCTAATATCTTTCTCCACAAAACAACTGAAGTTCTTCCCCCCCCCCAAAAAAAAAACTGATTTGGGGCTTCAGCACTGACTAGGTATGATAAACCTAGAACATCTCACAATATCAGGAGTTGTGACTCATTCATAGTAACTACTGATCCAACTCAGAGTCCTGTTTCACATGAAGACAAGCTTGAGGGAAAGAAACTTCACATTCACTCATATGAACTAGATCCAACTGACACCTGATATCAAAACTGTCTTTTATTGTATATTGTCTGATTTATTCTTATATCACAACTTTTAATGTTTAAGGGTTAGCAAATAAAAACTAAAGTAATCTTAGTACAAAAAATTAATAAATTAAGGCAAACACTAAAGATCCATGAGATCTAAGACAACAACAAGACAAGTTATATCCAGGTCTAGGAATACCCAAGGAACTATTCTTTTTGACTTTTTCTTGGGTTCCAGTGAACATTCAGTAAGCACATCAGCCAAGACAGGCCAGCCAAAATTGATGATCTGTAATATAAACAAATGCGACTTCTTTTATACTGAATAAAATGCAAATTTTAGAGATCCACTAAAATACATCTGTGAAAGATCCTAGTAAAAATAAGTCATTCAATTCAAATTCAGAGACAGGTTACATTTGAATGCTAGTGCTTCAAGTCTGTGAGCAGTATATGTGTCTATGTAGCTAATTTTTTAAACTTCACAGAAAACCTAATACAATACTATGTGCTTATAAGAAATAGCCTTCTTTTAAAATGTTATTCAAATATTAACTATGAACAGTAGTCCAAAATAAACTACTTCAAGGGTTTAATAACCAGGTCATGCTAGCTATACACAGTTGCCATACAAGGCATACTTCATTCTAACACCACCATAAGCAATCACTGAACTTCAAGTTCCAGAGCTTCAACAATGTGTGCAGCTGAAGGGCGGTCCTTGGGGTCTTCGTTAGTGCACACAGAGAAGAGTTCGATCACTTTCTGGTAGGACTCATCGAGCTCTTCCATGTTGACAGGTGGCCTGGTTCCCAGAGCTGCATAGTACGCCTCATCATCAAAGTTACTTTCATCAAAAGTTGTATCTGCCCCTGAGGGAATCAGAGATGGATAAAAACCAATGAAAGGTATAGCTTCTCCTCCTAAAACAAATACATTATCCATAGTAGTTTCTGGGGAAGCAGGAGACTTTTTTTTTCCCTAGTAGTTGTAGCCATTGGTTAAGAACCAGTTGCCCAGGTAAAAATAACTCCCACCCATGCTCATGTAGGCAAAGCCAATTAAACTCAGTGGTGTGCACTGCACATACACACACATTAAAAACAAGACATTAGAGGAACTAGTTAGAAAGAAAGGGGTTCAAAGGATGAGGGGATAAGAGAAAGAAATAGGGAATTATAGTCAAAATATATACATGTATAAAAATTATCAAATTTTTTCAGATGTCAAAAACATGACTTTCTGGTGGGGGATAGTGTTTGAAAAAATATGCCATCAATTATGCTTTCCACTAGTAGGCAGTCTGTTCAAGTGTCCCACCATTGAGTAGATAAGCTATTTTCTTGGAGTTAAAGGTTATTGATTAGTCTTACCATGAAAATCTTTTCCAATATTTTTTCTCAGGCAAGGAGTTACGAAAACTGCTCTCAAATAAGATCCTCTCAACTTAAATTCCTATTCTTGATCATTTGTATGAGATTAAACTGAGCCAAATTAGTCCCTACTATTAGCATAATCTTATATTAACTGTGCCACTAAAACAACTTGCTGCTCTAACTTAATGTAAAGATACAATTGTATATACTGGGAAGAAATTGGGATTTATGTTACAAAACTGTTCATACCTTCATCATCATCATCATCTGGAAGGTTAATGTGTGGAATACATAAAGTCATCATTTCCCATAGAGTAAGGCCAAAGGCAAATATATCTGCCTTGTCAGTAATAATCCCATCTTCTTCCAAAGCTTCCTTAGGCTTCCATGGCTCAGTACCAATATAATAGGCCTCAGGATCAGTCACTGACACATGGAAAATACAGGAAAAATAGTTGAGAAAGGCAAGCAGCCCAAAGAAAAAGGAGCAAATGATTTGGACAAGGAATTCACAGATGAATCATCATTGTTGCTGGTAAACCTGAAAATCCAACCTCACTAATAAGGATCACTTTTCCCTGACCAGACTGAAACTGGCACACAGAACCAAATGACTGAGGCCCATGAAACTAGGGGCCTAGGTAAGTTCTTAAACTCATTTCTCTCAGGTACATTTCTCATGATGACAATACAGGAGAACAGGAAGGAAAAATAAGGATTCTGGTCAACACACTCAATCCTTCACCCAATATTTGCAGGGGAGAGTATGCCAAATAAGTGTAGACTCTATAGGACAATGAAGTTGGACACTAGGGCAATGCAAGCATCAGGTGGCAATAACAACAGTCTTTAGGCAATCATGGGCAGTAATGCTCCCTCGAGGCCTCTGCCTGTACTTGTCAACAGGCCACTTCATGTGATACATGACATGAGCCTGCAAACCTGGGACAATGAATGTCGTAAAGGATCACACCATTCTAAGTAGGTGAAGTGAATCTAGTTTCCACTCACTCTTCAATTCTGAGCTTAAGCATTACTCATTCAGGGAGACTTTTTTCTTAACCTTTAAGGTCAAGTGCCACTGCCATGTTTACATAATTCCTGGAACTGTTCCTGGAGATGTAACCAGGGTTAGAGAAAAATAGTAGTTATATCTCATGACTTTGGCACAAAGTGAAGTTTTGTATATACCAGGTTATTACAAAAATACTAAAGTACCTGGTTATTTCTGTGGCACGTTTACTTGGGAATGTATCAAGATCAAAGGGCACAAACTTTTTAAAAGATTTCTTCCTGAAGTATGCACTTCTAAACTACCCTCTCTGAAGGTGCCACCACATGTGAGTCACAACCAGCACCTAGACACGCCAGCGAATTCTGAGTGACGTGTCATTTCTGAACTGCAGCATTTGTTACTGTCTAAAGGATCTTCCAATGTGATAAAATGTTCTAAACCTGAATTGTCCATACACCAACACTTAACCACATGTTGCTATTGAGCACCTGAAATATGACTAGGTGGCTGAGGAAATGGTTTTACCTTTAAAATAGTTGTTTAGATAGCTGTATGGAGCTAGTGGCTACTGAGGTAGACAGCACTGCTCTGGAGCACATTTACTCGGTGTACTGATAGCAGTGGTCCAGGTAGTGCCTGTCCATCACTGTAGGCCCTGTGATGGTTTGAAATGCCCCTCGGAGGCTTGAGCCTTGAATGCTTAGTCTTCAGGTGGTAGTGCTGTTCTGGGAGGTTCTGCAGTCTTTGGGAGGCAACCCCTCCAAGGCACCTTATTCCTATCAAGCAACCTGGTCCACCACGATGGGAGCAGCATCTATGCCACATGTTTCACCACCATGAACTGAGCTACTCTACAATGCATTTTCCACAAGGATGGTCTGAAATCTCTGAAAACATGACTCCAAATAATAATACTCCCTCAAGTTGTTTCTGCCAGGTCCTATGGTCGTAGTAACACAAAAGTAACTAATACAGGTCCTAAAAATGAGCCATATAGAACACATCCCTAACATTACACAGTTTGTGAAATAACCCTTGGTTACTCAGCACAGTCACGTCAGTTCATTGTATCTATCATCTATCTGTCTGTCTGTCATCTATGGTAAGGTCTCACTCTAGCTTAGGCTGGCCTAGAACACATGGCCACCCTCCTGCCTTAGCCTCCCAAGTGCTGGGATTTAACAGGAGTGTTGCCACCATACTTGACTACAATTCTACTTTTATACAGATGATCACAGATGGTATCCTGGTCAATGCCTTCAACCTGTAAACTTTTCCTATACTACAAATGAAAGTTTAGATAAATATTCTAATCATCATCCATGAGCTTAAGCATCTCTTAATAACTTAAAAAAATTTAGAGCAAGGTGGAGAGATGGCTTAGCGGTTAAGGCACTTGCCTGAAAAGCCTAAGGACCCAGGTTTGATTCCCCAGTAACCATGTAAAGCCAGATGCACAGAGTGGCACATGCATCTGAAGTTTGTTTGCAGTGGCTAGAGGCCCTGGCATGCCCATTCTCTCTCTCCCCTCCCCTCTTTTCTCTCTCTCTCTCTCTCTGTATCCATATATACACATATATACATACACACACACATGTATTGCCAGGTATGGTGGCTCATACCTTTAATCCCAGCACTAGAGAGGCAGAAGAAGGAGGATCACTGTGAGTTCGAGGCCACCCTGAGACTACATAGTGAATTCCAGGTCAGCCTGAGCTAGAGTAAGACCCTACGTCAACCCAAAATAAATAAATAAATAATAAACATGTGTATGTGTGTGTGTATAAATACACACACATATACATATCTGTCCCTCTGTCATAAATAACTAAATAGGGCAGGAGAGATTGCCCAGTGGTTAAGGCACTTGCCTGGAAAGTCTAACAACTGGGGTTTGGTTCCCCAGTACCCATATAAAGCTAGATGCACAAAGTGGTTCATGCATCTGGAGTTCATTTGTAGTGGCTGGAGGTCCTGGTGCACCCTTTCTATCTCTCTTCTATCTGCCTGCAAGTAAATAAAAATATTTTTCTTATATTTTAAATTTTGGGGGGCTGGAGAGATGGCTTAGTGGTTAAACAATTGCCTGTGAAGCCTAAGGACCCCGGTTCAAGGCTAGACACCCCAGGACTCATGTAAGCCAGATGCACAAGGTGGCGCATGCATCTGAGTTTGTTTGCAGTGGCTGAAGGCCCTGGCGTGCTCATTCTCTCTCTCTCTCTGCCTCTTTCTCCTTGTGTCTGTCGCTCTCGAATAAACAAATAATTTTTTTTTTTTCGAAGAAGGCCTGTTGTGATTTTTCAGGTCTTAAAAAATAAAATAAATAAATAAAAAATTTTAAGTGCTATTTGAAAATTTTTGTTTTAGGTAGAGTCCCACTCTAGCCCAGGCTGACCTGAAACTCAGTCTCAGGCTGGCCTTGTACTTACAGCAATCCTCCTACCTCTGCTTCCTGAGTACTGGCATTAAAGGTGTATGCCACCATGCCCAGCTGAGAAATAACAGTTTTAAAACAGAAGCAAGCTAGGCATAGTGGCATACGCCTTTCATCGTAGCACTTGGAGGCAGAGGTAGGAGGATCACTATGAGTTCAAGGCCAGCCTGAGATTACATAGTGAATTCCAGGTCAGCCTGGGCTACAGTGAGACCTATATCAAGAAACAGAAGCATTATTTTAAAGACGACTCTTGGTTTTCACCAAGAATATATCTAAATTTTCTTAGAGAATAGTTGGTGTTCACAATAAAGAGTTCGGGGGTAGGTGGGAGGGGGAAGAATGGCTTCTTTTTTTTTTTTTTTTTTTTTTTTTTTTGGTTTTTCAAGGTAGGGTCTCACTCTAGCCCAGGCTGACCTGAAATTCACTATGTCATCTGAGGGTGCCCTTGAACTCATGGCAATCCTCCTACCTCTGCCTCCTATGTGCTGGGATTAAAGGCGTGCACCATCATGCCCAGCAGAACTGGCTTTTAATAACACCCTCCTTTCTAGTTCCTTTTACTTCTTTCTCAAATTTTGTCACTTTGCTGAAACTAAAGAAATCTATTCTCAAATACTTTACAACTTAAAAACAACAATCCATGATAGAAACCTTCTTTAAAGATACCAGATTACTAATAAAGGTCATGTATGGTAGTGCAGACTGATAATAACACCTGAGGAGGATCATGAGTTTGAGGCCAGCTTGAGTTAAACAGGCATGAACATCTAACTCAAAAATATAAAAACAGTTTATATATAAACATTAGTAAGGTAGGCATCGTCACGCACGCCTTTAATCCCAACACTCAGGAGGCAGATAGGAGGATCATCATGAGTTCAAGGGCCCCCTGAGACAACAGTGAATTCCAGGTCAGCCTGGGCTAGAGCAAGACCCTGGCACAAAAAAAGAAAAAAAAAATTAAAAATACTACCTACCAGTCATATTTTCATCCAGTGGTAGAGAGACTCCTACATCACAAATTTTAACTGTTTCAAAATCACCTTTAATTACAACATTTGAAGACTTTATGTCTCCATGAAGCAGCTTCTTTTCTTGGTGCAGATACTAAAATTATAAAAGAAAAAAAAAATTAAATACATGTAAGAATAAAACTCATTTTAGAAATTCTTTAAATAAATTATTTAAATAAAAAGCATTGTGCACACGTACATAAAAATAAAATTATTATTATTTTTTATTTGCAAGCACAGAGAAAGAAGGGGGACAGAGAATAGGTGCACCAAGACCTCCAGCCACTGCAAACAAACTCCAGATGCATGCACCCCTTGGTACATCTGGTTCACGTGGGTACTAGGGAATTAAACTGGCGTCCTTAGGCTTTATAGGAAAGCACCTTAACTGTTGAGCCATCTCTCCAGCCCTCCCACCCCCGTTTTTAAAAATAGTTTATTTATTTGAGAGAGAGAGGCAGGTAGTTAGAGAATATGGGCACATCAGGCCCTCTAGCCACTGCAAATGAACTCCAAATGCATGTGCCACCTTGTGCATCTGGCTTACATGGGTACTGGGGAATCAAACCTGGGTCCTTTGGCTTTGCAGGCAAGTGCCTTGACTGCTAAGCCATCTCTCCAGCCTTAAAATTATTCTTTATAAATTTATTAATATATTTACAATGTTACCTTTATATCTGTTTCATAAACTTATTTCATATGAAACCTTAACATATAACTTTGACATCACTATCATTAGTACATTGTGAGTCAATCAACAGTTTTCTGGAGTCATTTTTACTGGGATTAAGTAATTTAATATTTACATTTTATAAAATTCTTTATATTGTATCAATCCAAAGACATAGCTTCTTTGCATGTTACTGAGAAGGCACTGATTGGTCTTTGGATTTGCAGCTACATACTCATGATGCTAAAACTCAACACCCCACTCAATCATTATTAAGGTTTGCTTTTATCAACAAGGGTTAGGGTATATTTCCTGTCCTGGGATCAACTTAAATTTATTAGTCCATTTGGTCTAAAACATGTTTTGTACTGCAGGCTTATGTGAGGGCCCTAAACCATACTTACTGAACAAAATTAAAACTTTAAAGAAACTCTCACCCTTGGAAAGAAAAAAAGATAGCCTTTAATTAGGAATATACCAAATGGTTTTTTTGTTTGTTTGTTTCACGGATTATTTAAAATATCCTGGCACAGGTTACCTTTAGCCCTCTTGCCATGCTCAGAGCAACCTTCAAAATTACAGCTGCTGGAAAAGGTTTGCCGCTGTCCTTGTTTCGCTCTTCTATTAAGTCACCCAGAGACTTTTCACCGCCGTACTCCATAGCAAGGCACAGACTACCATCACTGGCTTCAGTAAAAGCTCGATAACCTTAAGAAAATATAAGATTTTAGAATAAGGAAAAATAGTAACATTTAGGGATTTTTCAGTAATGTGATGGAAAACACAGATCTGAGGAAGACTAAGAAACAAGACGTGTGCGCACACGTGTCAAAGCACAAGTGTTGAGGTCAAAGGCGTCAGTCTGAGACAGGGTCTTTGTTGTTTGCCGCAAAAAAAAACTAGTGGGCCGGCGAGCTTCGAGATTTTCCTGACTCAGCCTCCCATTGCTGCGGGTGCATATATGCTACTCTTGTCCAACTTTAGGAAGGTTCTGGGGATAAAACTCCAGTCACCAGGCTTACAGAGCAAGCATAAATACCTTCAGTGCTTGTCAACAGCACTACAAATGAAAACATTTTTACTGTGTTTTTGAAGACTTCAGCTCTAGTTGTACTAAACACAAAAATACAAGCCACCTAAATGAACCTAAATAATTTAAATGAAGATCATTTTATATTCCTGAATTTTTTTGGGGGGGGTAATGGGGGGACATTTCAAGGCAGGATCTCATTCTAGCCCAGGATGACCTGGAATGCACTTAGTAGTCCCATGCTGGCCTTGGAACTCACAGCAATCCTACTTCTGCTCCCTGAATGCTGGAATTAAAGACATACACCACCATGCCCAGCTACTCTTGAAATCTTTATAGTAACAGTACCATAGATTACTTCTAACTCCATGAGGTTAAATAGAAGATTAAATATACACTTAAGCATATAAAATATTTTTGGCCAGGTATGCTGGCTCACGCCTTTAATCCCAGCACTTGGGAGGTAGAGGTAGGAGAACGGCTGTGAGTTTTAAGGCCAGCCTGGAACTATAGAGAGAGATCCAGGTCAGCTTATAAAAACAAAAAACTGGGGACTGGAGAAATGGCTTAGTGGTTAAGGAGCTTGCCTGCCAAACTGAAGGACACACGTTCTATTTCCCAGTACCCACATAAAGCCAGATGTACATAGTGGCACATGCTTCCGGTGCTTGTTTGCAGTGGCTAGAGCTCCTGGCACATCCATCCTCTCTCTGGCTTTCTCTCTCTTCTCTCTCTCTCTCTGTCTCTCTCAAATAAATAATTACATAAATTGTGAATTTGTAAACAATTTACATTTATGTGGTTCACAAATACCTTCAGGTCTGTCTCTTCATTTTAAGTAAAACCAGTTAACAGCATATATACTGTGTCTGGCTCTACAAAATACTATTGTACCACACACTACCACCAAACTTACCTATAATGTTTGGATGATTAAGGTTTTTTAAAATCTTTGCTTCATCAGTTAGTCTCTTCTGATATATAGTTCGATAATGATCATTACATATAGGATTTATTTTTTTCACAGCCCAAGGAGAATGAGACATACCTCTTGGAGATCTAAAAAAATATATATGTATAAATTTAAGACACAGAAATGAATAAAAACAATACATATTCAAACTAATAAGAACTTTTGAATTTTGAAAGGAACTCAATAGTAATTTATTTTTAAAAACATATTTAAAACATAATAAAAATAAAAATATAGTTAATATGTTTTAGATTATCAACACCTTTATTATGGTTCTAGCTAAACTAAAAGATTAAGTATCTAGTATAATGAATGATGTATGATATCTAAATTCTGAGAAGGGATGAAGCCAGGCATAGCAGCTCATGCCTATAATTCTGGTACTCAAGAGGCTGAGGTAGACCTTGAGTTCATAGCCAGCCTGGGTTAGAGTTAATTCTATGTCAGCCTGGGCTATAGTGAGACCTTGCCTCAAAAAAAAAAAAAAAAAAAAAAGGAAAAAGAGGGCTGGAGAGATGGCTTAGCAGTTAAGGTGTTTGCCTGCAAAGCCAAAAGATCCAGTTCCATTCTCCAGGACCCACATAAGCCAGCTGCACAAGGGGGCACATGAATCTGGAGTTCGTTTGCAGTAGCTGGAGGCCCTGGTGTGCCCATTCTCTCCATCTCTCTCTCTTAAATAAATAAATAAATAAATAAATGAAGGAAGGAAGGAAGGAAGGGAAATGAAAAAAAGAACCAACTATTATGGACTAGGCTAGGAAAATGCCTCCGCAGTTACAGGTCCTTGTCTGAAAAGCTAGCCAGCCCAGATTCAATTCCCCAGCACCTATGTAAAGCCAGATGAAAACAGTGACACACAGCATTTGGTTGAGTGGCAAGAGACCCTAGAGCAACCAACCACATGCACATATACATACACATGCATATCTACTCATATGTATGTATTTTGTTTTGTTTTGTTTTGTTCTTGGTACTTTCAAAGCAGGGTCTCACTTTAGCCCAGGCTGACCTAAAACTCACACTGTAGTCCCAGGCCAGGGCCTCCAGCCACTGCAGCCAAAATCCAGATGTGTGTGCTCCCTTGTGCACATGGCCAAAGATTATTTTTGATCTAGCAGAAAATATAGCAGTAATTTTTAATTTTTTAAACTCATTATTGTAGCAAAAATTTTTAAGGGCTGGAGAGATGACTCAGCAGTTAAAGATGCTTGCTTACAAAGCCTGGTATCACAGGTTCAATTTCCCAGTACCCATGTAAAGCCAGATGCAAAGAGTGACATGTGCATTTGGAATTCCTTTGCAATGACAGGAGGCCCTGGCAAAACCATACTCTTTTATTTTTTTGTACCTCTTTGTCTCTGTCTGTCTCTCAACTAAAATATCTTTTAAATTTTTTGAGAAATAGAAAATAGGAAAATCAATTTGTTCCCAACCCTCACAAATAAGAGTGGAAAGATCAGTGATCAGTCCATGAAGTTCAACATCCCAGTTATGGGAATAAAGACAGAGAAAGCTGGGTGAAAATCAACAAAGTAATTTAAAAATAATTTCTCAAAAATTTAACAGGAAGCCAGGCGTGGTGATGCATGCTTTTAATCCCAGCACTGAAGAGGCAGAAGTAGGAGAATTGCCAGGAGTTCAAGGCCACCCTGAGACTACATAGTGAATTCCAAGTCAGCCTGGGCTACAGAAAGACCCTATCACAAAAAAAAAAACAAAACTAAATAAATAAAAACAAATTTAACAGGAGCAATCAGATTCTAAAAGGCCCACATCCATATCATTGTAAAATTTCTTAGAACACTGGTGACAAAATATCGCATGAGGACCCAAGAGAGTGGGAAAAACAGGTAACATAAAATATCACATTACAAATAACTGGCAATCAGCAAATAATTCTGGGGCTTTTACCAACACACCCCTCCCACCTTCTCATGGGCAGGAGCTCTTCATAATCTCTCCTCTTTTCTTCGCTTAATCTCATAAAATCTCTCTAAACTTGAAAGAAAGACAGAAAGATGGAAAATAATAATTCTGAACCATAACACTATAAACAAAGCCAGTACCTAATTCTCAAAATTCTGTAGGAAAATTATTTCTAAGCTTTTGGTTTGGGTGGGGGGAGGGCAGGGTTTTATTATGTAGACCAGAGAGACCTTGTACTCATGATCCTACTGCCTCAGCCTCTAAAGTGCTAAGATTAGAGACATGTACCTCCATGCCCAGCTTTTTTGTCTTTAAAATATATTTATATATAATATTTGAAAGAGCCAGAGAGACAGAGAGAATGGATGCATCAGGGCCATTAGCGACTGCAAACAAACTCCAGATGCATATGCTACCTTGTGTATCTGGTTTACATGGGTATTGGGGAATCGAACTTGGGTCCTTAGACTTCACAGGCAAGCACCTTAACCACCAAGCAACCCCACCAACCTGTTTTTTTTTTTTAAACATTTTATTTATTTATTTGAGAGACAGAGAAAGGCAGCAGATAGAGAGAATGGAGGCATCATGGCCTCTAGTCACTGCAAATGAACTCTAGATGCATGCGCCAACTTGTTCATCAGGTTTACATGGGTACCAGGGAATTGAACCTGGGTCCTTAAGCTTTATAGTCAAGCAGCGCCTTTGCTAAGCCATCTCTCCAGCCCATGCTCAGCTTTTAAAATACGATTTCTAGTGTACAAAAACAAAAAGGGTCATTCAAATGAAAAATTTTTAGAAATACAAGGTTTCAAAAACATACACTATGCATCTTTACATGAGGAGCTACCAATGTATTCAATGAAAATGTAAAACCAGGAAACAAGACAAAAAAACTACAGAAAAAAAGAATATCCAATTCAGAGAAGCAAAAGAAATCTACAGGTTCTCAGTAGAGGAAAACCTGGTTCACAGTGCTGGGCATCAAGAAGTCAAGAGTCAGCCTCCATATAGACCAGCTGACAAAAAGCTGGAAAAAGCCACCCTGCATGCAGTTCAATGGGAGAGAGAGAAATCACCAGTGAAGATACTCAACAGTGGACAGTGCAAGCCTTATATTTGGCCAGCCAAGCCAAATGAACCAACAGTGCAATAGTGGTGCGTCTGTCATGTTGGAAACCAACTGCCCTTTAATTGGACTGGAGGCCCACTCCATGGGAGGGAATATATCCCTGACACTGAAAACTTAAAGACAGGGGTAGTCATGAGCCCTAGGGGTGTAACATCTGCTGCTATCTGGCTAAATGTATATACTATGCTCATCAAACTGCCCAGTAAGCACTTCTCTTAATGTTCATAGCCATATATTAGTGCTACTTTTGGTTAGAGAAGCTTCTCTTTTCAGATGGCAGTGACCTTGGGATAACTCAGAAGGCACCATGGTGCTGAGAAGTAACAGAGGAGTGCTCAGCACTGAAATATCTCTATCACACCTTCTAAGGCTCAGGGTCCATTGGGAAGAGGTGGTGGAAAGAATGTAAGAGCCAAAGGAAGGGTAGGACTCCTTACAACATGCAACTCCAGACACAAAATGGCCTGGATATCCATGACCTCACAGTGCCTGACACTACCTACACAAGACCATCATAATAGGAGGAAAAGATCATGACATCAAAATAAAAGAGAGACTGATTGAGAGGAGGAGGGGATATGATGGAGAGTGGAGTTTCAAAGGGGAAAGTGGGGGAGGGAGGGAATTACCATGGGATATTGTTTACAATCATGGAAGTTGTCAATAAAAAAATAATAAAAATTTCTGAAAAAAGAAGTCAGAGACAATGCTTTCTAAGATAAGATATGTGAAGCTTTGGGGGGGACTAACTAAGGGAGACAGAACTTAGGGCTCCCTCCATGCCAAGCACAGGTTCCACACTACTGAGCTGTACTGCATCTCAGCCCCACAGAAAGCTCTCCTGAGCCACATGTAGTACCGCATAAAATAGTTGATTACAGAGGTGAGAAAATAAAACTGAGGGCTGGACAGATGGCTCTGTGGTTAAGGCACATGCATGCAAAGCCTAAGGATCTAAGTTCAATTCTCCACCACATAAAGCCAGATGTACAAAGTGGCACATGTGTCTGGAGTTCATTTGCAGTGGCAAGACAGCCTGGCATAACCAGTCTCTCCCTCTCTCTCTCTTTCTCTCTCTCTCTCTCTTTGCCTCTTTCTCTCACTCTCAAATAAATTTTTTTTTTAATAAATAATTTATTTATTTATTTATTTGAGAGCGACAGACATAGAAAGGGGGGAGAGAAAGAGAGAGAGAGAATGGGCACGCCAGGGCTTCCAGCCACTGCAAACGAACTCCAGACGCGTGTGCCCCCTTGTGCATCTGGCTAACGTGGGTCCTGGGGAATCGAGCCTCGAACCAAGGTCCTTAGGCTTCACAGGCAAGTGCTTGACCACTAAGCCATCTCCCCAGCCCTCAAATAAATATTTTTTAAATAAATTTTTAAAAAAGGATTCAGTAGTGAGTCTGTGAGAATGGGAGTTAAACACTGGAAAACAATCATTTATAAAATAAACCAAGTGCATACAAACACACAAAGGTAATGTTTAAACTGCAAAAATGCTTCCAGAATACCTATTAACATATAACTGGTAAAATATTCATTCATTAGCTTCTTTTTTTTTTAATTTTTTGTTGCTTTTATTTATTTATCTGAGAGTGACAGACAGAGAAAGAAGCAGAGAGAGAGAGAGGGGAGAGTGGGCGCACCAGGGCTTCTAGCCACTGCAAACGAACTCCAGACGCATGTGCCCCCTTGTGCATCTGGCTAACGTGGGTCCTGGGGAATCGAGCCTTGAACCAGGGTCCTTAGGCTTCGCAGGCAAGCGCTTAACCGCTAAGCCATCTCTCCAGCCCTCATTAGCTTCTTATTAAAAGATGTGTCTATTTGGAAATGATAAACATAGATGAAGCATACATTTCCTCAGAAAGTTTGGGCGTGTCAGGCTGATTCCAAGAATGCACTATACAGATGTGTCGGCCATGTAACAAACATGGAAGTTCAGAGTCATGACTTTGGTTTGGGGACTTGTTTGTTTGTGGGGCAGGAGGTGGGATGTTGACATAAGATCTCATACATAAATACAGGCTGGCTTCAGACTCTCTACGCAGCCAAGGCTGGCTTTGAACTCCTAATCTTCCTGCCCCATCTCCTGAATGCTGGGATTATAAACTGGAGCTGCCAGCAAGCCCAGTTCACAGGAACAATTTAAAGAAATTCTGGAAAAGCAAACCTGTTGACATCTATATTGCTATCTATGAGCACCCTTCTTGTTCAATTACTTTATTTTTCTCCAAACACGATTTTCCAACTTTAAATCCATGTTATTTCTTCTTAATAACAATGCCATAAGAAAAGACACTTGACTTCTCTTAGTGGGAGGACAAATCTCTGGGTAGGACAGGTACCGGCCAATGTCATCCTGGCTTCCTCTTCAAGATTTTGATGCTGAGGGTCTTAGACTAACCACAAAGGAAGCCCTTCCTCTGCCATTCCCCTATAGGAGCCAGAGGAAGATGAGCTACTTCACTTTTCCTCTTCCAGCAGGAGGGAGTCCGCCAGGCAGAGCTCAGTAGCTAGGGTCTGGACTAGAGTGGGGAGGTGGGGTCACCCCTAGGTATGTGAGTTTTCATATTCCTTTTCTGTCTCCGAGTACAGTAGAGCTATAATTCCACATAAAACAGTTTATATAAAATTTCACACTCACCTTTTCATTAGGTAAACATTGACCCCAGTCCCAAAGCCAAGCTTCTGCATAAATGGAGAGGCAGGGATATTTACATGCGGAGTTGAACCTAATACTAAATGTCAAAAACAAAAGCAAAAAATTAGCATTTAGAGAGACTTCTACAAAAACTTATTAACATTCTTATTGATCTGGAGCTCTAAACACATACATTGTTTTAGCAAGCAATCTGACAGGTATCCAAATTTTAAATGGCTACCCTTTACCAGGTCAGTTTTTGGAATACTATCATACATTAACACTGAAGCAGAAGTCAGGATGTGGACTTTTTATGGCAAACAAGCTGAGAAAATGGAAAACAAAGTCCTCATGTGATTATTAGCTGAAAGTAACTATAGTGCCTTTTACAGAATATTAGATAATCACTAAAGAGACTGATAGAAGAGTTCTCGCTATTGGTCATAAATAATGGCTGCTCCTGGAGTTGCCATCTAACCATAAACTAGCAAACTTGGTGATACACTGCTTTTCAGACACTTGACAGACACAGAACAGAGGTGTTACCTCTCTTGAAGGATAATGGCCCAAACCTACTACTTAAAGGCACTTTCCAGGTATAGAGGAAACACAACCAAGCAGATCTGTCAAATTGAGAGAGACAAACATTAAGGGGGCCTTGCAGCTAGAATTTGTGGAGCAGAGAAATAAGGAGAGACCTAAAAGAGGATTCTAAAGATTGAAAAGACCTCCCACTGAGTACTTGGCTAAGTACTTAACCGAACACACAGTGAGCAGGATTCACCAAACCAGGAAAGCATAGGCCAAACAATGACTCATGTGCATGCACACTCACACACATGTGTGTATAAATTATAAGTACTGCCAAAGGAAGGGTAAGACTGCTTACAATGCAAATGTCCAGAAAGAAACTGGCCTTGATACCCATGACCTCGCAGATGTCATCATTTTTTCCCCCTATTAGAGGGTCTTGTGAAGGTAGTACTAGGCAGTGTGAAATACCAAAAAGAAAAGAAAGAGAGAGGGAGGGAGGGAGGGAAGGAAAGAAGGAGAAAGGAGAGAAAAAAATGGGCTAGGGATGGCACTCAGTTGATGGAGTGCTTGTCTATCATGCATGAAGCCCTAGGTTACATCCCCAACCAGGTGTGGTGTCACATGCTTGTAACCCTAGCAATCAGGAGGTGAAGGCAGGAGGATATGGAGTTTAAGGTCATCTACAGGTACAAAGCAAATTCAAGGCCAGCCTGGGATACTTGAAATCCTGCCTCAAAAGAAAAGATAAAGAAAAAAGAAAAACAAAGTCATAGAGATTGGGGGGAAAGGGGGAGTAGTGAAAGTGCCTTCATTCACTTACACATGATGAACTACTTACAACATCCTAAGCAATCTATAAACTAACTAGTAGTGGGGCGGGGGGTTATTGCAGTTAAGGTGCTTGACTGTGAAGCCTAAGGACCCAGGTTCGATTCCCCAGTACCTACATAAGCCAGATGCACAGGGTGGCACATGCATCTGGAGTTCATTTACAGTGGCTAAAGGCCCTGGCGCATCCATTCTCTATCTGCCTCTTTCTCTCTCTCAAATAAATAAATAGAAATAAAAAAAATTTTTAAAAGAAACTAGTAGAGTGAATTTAGCATGACTGCAGGATATTAGATCAATATATATATATAAACTGTATACACTAGAAATGAACAGTATAAGATTTTTTATGAAACTATATAAAAACTTTCTAAACTATTTCTGTATATAATGTGAGTTTGGGTAGAAGCTTGTTTTTTGCATATGATATCCAATTGTTTGTTGAGAAGATTTTCCTTTGCTTACTGAACTACCCTAGACAATGCCTTTTCCTCATAAGAGCACAGCATGAAAGGAGGAGGCAGGTAAAGCAAGCAACTCCTTAATGGTTCAAGCTAAACTGATTCTTCAGCAAGAAGCTGAACATTAGTAAAAGGAGTCAACACATGCCAGACTCAGTTCTATTAGGTAAGTACTGTCATGATTAACATTATACAAAGATACTAAAGAAACAAGTTATAGCACTAAAACACTTCTAGTACTAAGGAGGAAGGAAGGTCTTGCTTCTACAATCTTACCAGAGTTCCTTTTCTCAGATAGTTTGTTTGGTGTCTTGAAATTGCTGATTCCTTCCATTGTAGCCATCACTATAGGTCCTATGAAAATAAGCCACACAGCAAGGATTAAAAATACAACTCTAAGGCTGGGTGTGGTGGCAGCCTTTAATCCCAGCACTCGGGAGGCAGAGGTAGGAGGATGGCAAGAGTTCAAGGCCACGCTGAGACTACATAGTGAATTCCAGGTCAGCCTGAGCTAGAGTAAAACCCTACCTGGAAAAAAAACAAAACAAAACAAAACCAAAAACCTCTAATGTGAGGAAATTTATAAAGCCTTGCTCACTGGCATTTCTATGATCATTTTCAATAAAATGAAGTTTCATAATTGTTTATTTTTGAAACATAGTCTTAATGCCTCATCAATACTGTTTGTGAACTCATATTTGAGCTGATTCTCTCCTGATATTCATATCCCCAAACATAATCCTCAAGACTGTTTGAATTCGAGAAATCTGTCACCATAAATTTTATCAATGTTTTGAGAAAACTTTCAAATTTTTAAACATCTGAAATTTGTGTGAGAACATGCTAATTATGTAACTTGGTGGTTAATTATTAAATGATGTTGTTAAATATGGTATTGGTAATTAAAATAATTAACTATAGTCCAATAAACTATCCTGATATCTCTACTCAGTAAAAATAAAATACAACTCTAATTGGTGAAATTTTTCTAACATCATTCACCATTTATCATATAAACATAAAATGTGGAAACTGAAAAAGACCTCAACAAATACTTATTTCAAATTCATTTACAATGACAAAACTGAAATCAAAGTACACTTACTCATGGTCACACCATTTGTGAATTGGAGTTTAAATTCCAATTGTTTATACTTGGATTAAAAAAAAGTTCAGGCTGGAGAGATGGCTTAGTGGTTAAGGCATTTGCCTGCAAAGCCAAAGGACCCTGGTTCCGTTCCCCAGGACCCACGTAAGCCAGATACACAAGGGGCGCATGTATCTGGAGTTTGTTTGCAGTGGCTGAAGGCCCTGGTATGCCCTTCACTCACTCTCTCCCTCTCTCTGCCTCTTTCTCTCTCTCTCAAATAAATAATAAAAATTTTCACCGGGCTGAAGAGATGGCTTAGTGGTTAAGGCACTTGCCTACAAAGCTAAAGGACCTCGGTTTGATTCCCCAGGACACCATACGGCAGATGCACAAGGTGGTGCATGCATCTGGAGTTCGTTTGCAGTGGCTGGAAGCCCTGGCACGCCCATATTCTCCCTCCCTCCCTCTCTCTCTCTCAAATAAATAAATTAATTAAATATTTTTTTAATTCACCAACTAAAAAAAGGCAACAGCTACACAGCACATCTGCCTCTCATCACCCGTCCCAACAGTTAACAGCTCTCTTTATCTTTTAAGAAAACCCTATGTGCACACCTGTTGTCCTAGCACTTGAGACACAGAGGCAGGATTGTCCTGAGTTTCAGGCCAGCCTGGGATACACAGTGAGTCTGAAGCTAGCTTAAACAACAGAATGAGACCTTGCCTCAAAAAAAGCAAAACAAAAATAGAAAACTGTATATGCAAGGTGCCATAATAGCCAAAATATGCAAAACAGAAATATCCATTAGATGACAAATGCATAAACAAGACTGAGATTATATATATACAAGGAATAATGAATGCAAGGCACTGATACACACAATATAAGCGAACCTGGAAGACATTATGCTAAGTGAAAGGCCCTGGATACAGATGGCCACAGATATGCTGAGTCCATTGATCGAAAATGTGTAGATTTGTCCAGAAAAATGCTCAGGGTTTCCCAAAGAGTAGGCTGTAGCTAGGAATAAAAGTCTATAATGGCTCTGAATTTTCTAGACTGCACAGATAGAAAAACCGGGGTTCCGGAGACTGGAGGGGGGGTGCCATTCACTTTTGGATGCCTTATATATCCATGTGGACAGGTCAAATATGAAACTGAATATAGATCTGGAACCCAAGCTGAGACATAAAACAGATGGTGTTAAGGTCTGAATACCGTGTCTGGACATACATCCTACTAACAGTGTTAGGTCACTACACTAATTTGAAATCACAGGGTTCTTAATTAAATAGCAGCACAAAACTGTGAATACTTTTGAAGATAAATTACATATATTCTCTTTTGGCTTGGGGTTCAAATTAGTGACAACTGCTCAAGTCGGTGGATGAACTCGCTGAGCCGTTAACCTTTTGTGTTTTGTTCTGAGCCTAGCTATAGCTGAGACTGGCCTTCACCAGTGTTCAGTGCTGAGATTACGGGCGTGCGTAACCACGCCCACCTGCTTGATAACTCGCTGTACACCTGACCTGCCACTCACTCTGGAGTCCCAGGCTAGGCTTCGAACTCGCAGCGATCCTCTCTCCTCCGCCTCCCAGGGGCTGGCTCTGTTACGTTTTTAGCAGTGCTTCTTAAAACAGTATTTCATTTTGCCAAATACAAATCTTAACAATAAACCACTTAGGATGAAAACCTGCCCAAGGCCACATGACTGTCATCTCTGACGTGACGAATGCACCCGAACGTCTTTCCCCAGGCTTCCTTCCCATCCTGCACGGGCATCTCCGGGGCGCCCACGATTCCCCACGTCCCGCCCAGCGCCCCTTACCACGGCCTGCCGCGCCCTCCAAGAAAAGCCCCGAGGTGACAAGCGGTCGGCCCGAGGCTCTCTTGAAAACCGGGCTCCGGAACCAGACCCCACGGCTCCTTCGGCGTCCTCAGCCGCAACTACGCCCCGCCCACGCACACCCGTAGCCGCAGCGGTTGCGTTTGAACCGCCCTTCACGTTCAAAAAGGCCGCGCGCGCGCCACCGCCTACGGGGCGGCGCGAGGGTCAGAACACGTGGCATTCGCCCTTCGCTCTTTCCACACAGCTGGGTTCCGCACCAGCCAAAATAAGGACGCTTTCAAGGACAGTGAGATGAAGACAGACCGATTTTATGACAAATGTAAGCCCTTCAGAGGAACAAATCCTCATGAAAAGAATATGGATTCCTGTTTAGAAAGCAAACTGTTCACACGGTGTAGTGAGTTTATCCAGGCAAGGGTCTCACTCTAGCCCAAGCTGACCTGGAACTCACTTTGCAGTCCCAGGCTGGCCTCGAACTTACGGACATCCTCCCACCTCTGCCTCTCAACTGTTGGAATAAAGCGCGTGCCCCACCATGCCTGGCTTCCATTTCTTTATTTATTTCTTTTTTTTAATAGATGTATGTGTATTTATAGATTTACTGTATCTACAAATGTGTAGTTAGGATATCAATCATTTTTTAAAATATTTTATTTATTTGTTAGAGAGGCAGATATATATATAGAGAGAGAGAATGAGCATGCCAGAGCCTCCACCCACTGCAGAAATGAATTCCAGACACATGTGTCACCTTGTGCATCTGGCTCAAGTGGGTGCTAGGGAGTCGAACCTGGGTCCTTAGGTTTCTCAGGCAAGTGCCTTGATGGCTAAGCCATCTCTCCAGCCCCTATCGATCTTTTATTTTATTTTATTTTTTCAAGGGTAAGGGCTCACTTTAGACCAAGCTGACCTGGAATTCACTGTCTTCTCAGGACTGTTGATGAACAGCCTGCCCTTTCCCAGAAGTCTTGCCTGCCTCTCTGGGAAACTGAAACTTAGGCCTAGTTAGGGTGGCACCTTACTGAAGCCTGTCATGGCATCAGTTTGGTCGCTTCAACATGTGTGCCACCTTATGCATCTGGTTTACGTGGGTACTGGGGAATTGAACCTGAGTCCCTTAGGCTTTGCAGGCAAGTGCCATAACTGCTAAGCCATCTCTTCAGCCCCACAAGATGATTTAAAATACCACTTGAAAGGTAGGAGGGTGGAGATAGCAGAGCTATGTTCCCCTGCCTCAAGAGTTAGTCCTGGTTAAGGCGCTTGCCTGTGAAGCCTAAGGACCCAGATTCAATTCCCCAGTACCCATGCAAGCCAGATGTTCAAAGTGGAACATGTGTCTGGAGTTTGTTTGCAGTAGCTAGAGGCCCAGGCGCACCCATCCTCTCTCTCTACCTGCCTCTCTCTCACACAAATAAATAAATATTTTTTAAAAAAGAGTTAATCCCTGGAGGACTCTCAATCAAGAGACCAGGCCTCATCTAAAGGCATGCTGAGAAGGTGAGATACCCAGGGGGCCCTCCTTAGGTCCAGTTCCTCATAGATCCTCACTGCTAGGCCTGCCATTTATTATTTTTCTGAGTTTAACTCAAAAAGTATAACTTTTCCTTTTCTTCTATCTCTTCTTTGGCTGCTGGATAGAAACCTAAACATACTCATTCTGACACTATAGGGCCTTTTCACCTTTTTCTCGGTAAACGTCCTTAGCTTTACTCCCTCATCATCTTGCCTGTGCCTAGGTTTCCATGGTCATGAGACAGAGGACTAAGTAAGAACATCTGCAACAGTCCCACCTTCCCTCCATTCTCATTCTAATTTTTTTGCGGAGGTATAGTGTTATATACCTCACCATCTTTAAATATCTATAATGTTCTATAGTTTTATTAAGTATGATATTTTACAAGCTCTCTATGTTCTATGCTTACGGGATAATGAAATGCTGTCTAAAGCCACAGCCCAAAAGCTTCTTAATTAACTATTGCTTATGGAAAAAAACTCTGGGGAGATGAGATTATTGACACAGGTGTAAGATGAGGCCAAAAGTAGGTATGAAAGTGAAGGCTCTTGCGTAAGATTTATAACTGTCCTGTTCTGTTCCCCATCTCATTAACCATAAAAATAGCTCCAGAGATTATCCACAGAAATGGCTGAACTTCACAGGTTTAATGTGATTGCTTGTGAAATGCATCCAATAATCTCAGAACCTCACATTCAAGCTAGTTGTCATGGAGAACAGCTTCGAGCAGAGATCTGTTATTTTATTTTATTTTCAGTACTTAAAGTCCTGTATGTCATTGCTTAGCAAAAGGGCTCAGTCTGTATTTGACTGTAGGGTCAAAACTACACATCAGCGTCATGGCCTATTTTATAATATAAATTCTAACTTCTACATTCATGGCCTCATCTTTGGAGTTTTGAGACACTTTAGGGCCACAGTCCCTCCCTCCCCCCAAGTAAAAGTTGTGAATGTCCTTGGCCTACCATTGCTAGAGGTCAGAGAAGGATACCACTTCTCCTTACGTCTTGCTACCTAAAGGAGTTCCCTAGATCTGTTTTTCCATAAACAACCCGAGTCCCTCCCTAGGAAGAAGGAGTTCTCCTCTTGGAGAATGAAGATTCCAGAAAGGATTAAAACCTGAACCTGGTTTTGTGCCTAGTTTGCTCAATCACCATTCAAAACTTATAAAGGAGCCCAATTCGGGTCCCTAGGTGGACTTGACCCTGCTTCTGCCTTCTCTTGGGCAGGAGCTCTAGATTCTTTGTTCCATCCTTCTTTCTCTCTCTTGCCTGTTGTTTTTTTCCCCCCAAGGTAGGGACTCACTCTGGCCCAGGCTGACCTGGAATTCACTATGTAGTCTCAGGGTAGCCTCAAACTCACAGCGATCCTACTAGCTCTCCACCCACCCCATACCCTCCTAGTGCTGGGATTAAAGGCATGCACCACCATGCACTGGCCTCCTTACTTCTCTTAAGCTCTGGGCTTCCTGGTATCTGGGAATCCTGCTCTTAAGCATGAACTCTGCCCTGCTTCCTTCTCTTAAATTCTATGTATAATCTGATGAAACCTGTAAACTAGGGCTGGAGAAATGGCTTAGTGGTTAAAGCCCTGCTGGTAAAGCCACATGCACAGAGTGACACATACTTCTGAGTTCACTGGTAGTGGCTGGAGGCCTTGTCATGCCCATTCTCTCTCTCTCTCTTTCTCACTCAAATAAATAAAATATTTTTTTAAACCTGTCAACTTTACCCACTGGTCTGTGGATTTCAGTTCTTTGAATTCATAAGAGTCCAGTGACACCCCAAAATTATCAACATGGTGGCACATATTGGTGCATTGGCAGAGGACCCCAATGCCTGTTTCATACATGGGCAAAACCCTCAAGTTTCTGTATCATACCAGTCCATTGGCAAGAAGCCCCAAAATTCCTATTTCACTTTCAAGGGCTCAGTTTGGAAGTTTTTCTTTCTTTGTAGAGTATTAGCTTTTTTCTCTTTCTTTACTGCTGTGCTATACGTTATAATTCTCTTTGAAGCTGTGTAGTTGCTGCTGGTTAGCTAGGAAAATGGTGGGAATGTTTAGGCAAAAAGAAAAGAAGAATGTTTCTTCATCTTGTTCCTGAAGGAGAAACAGAAACAACCTAGCTTTTTTAAAAATAAATATTTACTTATTTGCAAGCACAGAGAGAGAATGGGCGCAGCAGGACCTCTCGCCACTACGAATTCCAGATGCATGCACTACTTTGTGCTTCTGCGTTTAAGTGGGTACTGGGGAAATCAAACCCAAGCTGTCAGGCTTTGCAAGCAAGTGCCTTTAACCACTCTTCAGACCAGGATAGCTTTTGGTAGACAGACAGGAAAAGAGGCCCCAAAAGGACAAAAAGAGATGCCAACATGCATGCCCTGGTAGGACTAGGACCAGCATCTGTTCCCGTCTCATCCAAGACGGCTGCTAGCAACATTTCCCCGGCAGGAACTTCCTGCTTCTTCCTCATCTCAGCACTCCTAGATGGGCTGGCTCCTCCCCCCTTGATCCCAGGAACCAATCAGGTCTCTCCTTACACACGGGTGTCTGTAAACAAGGCTCACCCTAATTGTATGTCTAATCCCTATACAAGAGCCTGACCAGGTAAGGCTTCCCTTTGTTCGTGTGGTTTTGCCTGAACACCAGTGTAAATCTCTCTCCTTCTTGCCAGAAAAGGGGGTGGGCACTTCCTTCTGCCTGGGCATTTTCCTTCTTGCCTCCTACCATGTGTATTGCTTCGAGATACTTTTTCTTTGATCTCAGAGTCCTTCACTATTGCTTAATCCTCTCTGGTCTTTTGGTTTTTTTTTTTTTTATTATTTTAAAGGCCTGTGCCACCACACCCGGCTTGCAAGACTCCTTTTAAAAGGAGTTAAGATAAGAAGGAAAGAAAATCAGGAAAGGATCCAAATCAAAAGAGGAGTCTGACTGGGTGTGGTGCCCCATTCCTTTAAATCCCAGCAATTGGGAGGCAGAGGTAGGAGGACCGCGGTGAGTTCGAGGCCAACCTGAGACTACATAGTGAATTCCAGGTCAGCCTGGCCTAGAGTGAGACCCTACCTTGAAAAACCAAAAAAAAAAATTAAAATAAGATGAGGAGACTGGAAGAATCTCCCTCACATAAACTAGTCTCTCTTCTTGGAGGAAGCCTCTGTTGAAGGGAAGAGGAGGCTCACAGCATGTGTCAGGCCCAGTTACATATGAATCTAACATCTAGTTAGAATGAGCCTCATCACCAGGCCCAGGTGTGTAGGGAGAGACCCGACTGGCTGGTAGGCCCCAGGGGAACATTGACTTAGGAAGGGTCCACCCGCAGGAGCCCTGGACGTTGGGGGAAGAAACAGGAAGCTGTTGTTGCCCAGAAATTGTTGCCTTCAGCCATCTTGGATGAGACTGAAGCAGACATGATTCTACTTGGTGAGAATGTGCCCTGCAAGGGCAGGCAAGGTGCCGTTCATGTTTCTGTGGATCAGTCCTTAGCTAGCCACCTATCAGGAGAAAGCTACCTTGCTGTTTTGTCTTTCCATAACCAGGGCCTGAACTGGTGCTTCCCCCTTCTTCACCCACATTCAGACACCTTTTCTTCCTCCATCTCTTAACTTCTGTTCCTCTGCTTGGACTACAAGCTCTCCATTCCCACCGCTCATGCTCAGGATAACAGTCTACTGACTTGGCCCCTGCCTCCCCCCCACCCCCACCCAATCTCCCTTCCCCTCCCATTGATTGCCACATTGCTGCCCAGTTAATCCTTTTTATTTGTAAACTTCATCGTGTCACCTCCTAAACTTCAGGGCAAAACCCATCCTCCTTGTGATCTGACCCTTAGTGGCTATGTTCTAGGATTTTCTAGGAATTAATGAGTCAATGAGAATAATCAGGCAAAAGGTACTTCAGAGAGAGGGAGAGAGCCTTTATCCACCCGCGGACCTTGCTGGCTAATACCAAAAAACCTGAACTCAGATTGTGTTGGGCTTATATTCGTTTCACAATCCTTTGAATTCTCCAGCGCTTAGAGAGGGGAGAGACTTGTATCCATCCATAAGTGTAGGGTTCTGTCAGATAAGATTAAGTACAGGCAGCTGTCTGCTGAGATAACGCAGTTATGTATTGCCTAAAGGGGTCAGGCTCAGAGTCACAGAATTCTTGTTCGCTACCATCAGAGGACTCTCCCCCATTGCAGCTTCAGAGGAGGGGAGTGCAGCATCTATCGCTTCACTGAAGGTCCTAGGAGCGTTTACATTTCTTATAGATACATTGGTTATATTCCATCTAAGCTAATACAAGCTGGAAACATTAAATATATGGTATTCCTTCAAAATCTGGCCAGCACCCAACCAGCTGGCACTCTGGTCTCTGGTTAGACTGAATTCATGATAATGCCCAGAGCGCTCAAGTTCCTTCAAATCAGCTCCCATCCACTTACCTCTTAGCAAGAAAAGTGCATGCATGTGTATATGTTCATGCGTGTGGGACCCCGCGTATGTGTGTACATGTAGCGACCAGAGGTTGATCCTGGGTGTCTTCCTCTATCATTATCCACCTTAGGTATTTGAAACAGGGTCTCTCACTTAATCCAGAACTCACCAATTTGGTAAGACCAACTAGCCAGTGAATTCCGGGGCTCCTCCTGCCTCTCCTCCCCAGCACTGGGATTACATGCATCTGATGTAATGGGATGCTAGGGAATCTGAGTTCAGATCCTCATGGTTATTCAGTGTTGCAGCCAGGTTCGCTTTGCTGGTAGAAATCACCCAACCAAGAACAGCTTGTGGGAAAAAGAGGTTTATTTTGGCTTATAGGCTCGAGGGGAAAGCTCCATGATGGCAGGGGAAAACGATGGCATGAGCAGAGGGTGGGCATCACCCCCTGGCCAACATAAGGTAGACAATAGCAACAGGAGAGTGTGCCAAACACTGGCCAGGGGGACACTGGCTGCCCCCAACAATACACTGCCTCCAAGAGGCGTTAATTACCAAATCTCTATCAGCTGGGAACCTAGCATTCAGAACACCTGAGTTTATGGGGGACACCTGAATCAAATCGCCACACTCGGCAAGCACTCTAGCCACTGAACCATCTCCCCAGTTTCTAGAAAAGTCCTTCGTGACTGGATCAACATCATCCTTCACTTCTCAGTTCAGGCCCATCCACGCCTGGGTGCCCTCTCTGCTCCCCCACAGTGCACACTCATGGTTGCTCCTCCTCTGGTCTCCTAGAGCATCTCCCAATTGTAGCGCAGCACACTCTGGAGCAATGGATCTCTCTCTCTCTCTCTTATTTATTTATTGTGAGGCAGTGTCACACTGTGGCCCAGGTTGACCTAGAATTCACTCTGTATCCTCAGGATGGCCTTGAACTCTTGGCAATCCTCCAACCTTTGCCTCCTGAGTGCTGGGATTAAAGGCGTGCACCACCACACCCAGCTTGCTCTATTTTATTGTTTTTTTCTAGGTAGGGTCTCGCTGTAGCCCAGGCTGACCTGGAATTCACTATGTCATCTCAGGGTGGCCTCAAAACTCACAGCAATCATCCTACTTCTGCCTCCCAAGTGCTGGGATCAAAGGCGTGCCCCGCCACACCTGGCCTGGAATTCTCTCTACTTTTATCTTTCCCCTACAGTATTAGTTTTAGATCCTTCTCCGTATGACTAGATGAGTGCTCAGAAAGAAATGGAACACTGAGCTGGGCACTATGAGTTCGAGGCCACCGTGAGACTACATAGTGAATTCCAAGTCAGCCTGAGCCAGATCTCGAAAAACCAAAATAAATAAATAAATAAAATAATGGAATACTGTCTCATAGAGAATCCATCTCTTTCAGTGTCAGAGAACATGCCAATTGGTCTGGGATTAGTCAGTGAGCTGTAATTTTAATGTGTTAGCAACACATGTTTGCCATTTTATGTGGCAGAATTGTGTTCATCGCCACCCCACCCTTCAGAAAAAGTCATGTTTTGATTGCCTAACTCCTACCATGATGATGTTTGGAGCTGTGGTCTTTGGGAGTTAATTAAGTTTGAATGAAGTCATGAAAGGCTGGGTCTGATCTGATTGGATTCCTGTCCTTGTACAAAGAGAAACTGGCCAGTTCAATTTGACACTGACTTCAATTGACACTGGGAACTGAAGTTCCCTTTAAGCAGATGCGCCTCAAACATCTTACAAAGCTGATTGACAAAATGTGGTTGTAGAAAGATGGAATGTTGCAGATTCAGAGCCAGATTATTTCGAAGTAATTTTAGTAGCTATTTATCACCCACGGCTATGTTTGACCTACCATTCTTGTGACTATCAGGTGATCAGGTGAAACCTTTCTGGAATATACTAACACACCACTAGCTTCCACCAACCCACAGGCTAAGAATGTCATCAGCTAGCATCTGAAGCTTATAACAGAGATTTTCCTACTGTGCAGTAACCCGCCTTCCTGATGTTTCCACCAATGTATTTGAAATGTGACTTGGTTTATGAACTTCTTTTGTTTTTGTAACTATACAATCATCATTGAAATTGTTGACACGTTGGAATTTGGGGTAACCTAAATCTCTGTTCCTGGGCCATGTTCACTCATATTTGGCTCCAGAATAAACTATCTTTTATTCCCTTTGAGGTGAAAGTAGTGTATTTTGCTTAGATGCCTCACATTAAAGGTTCCATCCCACAGGACTGTCTCTCATGTCAGATGTCAATCACAAGTGGTAGGTCCCCAGGTTACCCATAACTTTGGTCCAATTTGGCTATAAATCAAAGCTTCCTATAACTCTCCACTGCATGGGTTCAATAGTTTGCCAGAGCAACTCATAAACCAGGGAAATAGTTGACTTACTATTGTCAATTTATTTCAATGGCTATTTTAGCCAGCTGAAAAGGCACATGGAGGTTCAGGAAGGATCCCAGGAGCAGGAACTGCATATAGCCATAGTCACCAACATGGAAGTGCCTAATCCCATCCTTTAGGGATTTGTTTATATTCTGGTTTTTCAAGATAGGATTTCACTCTAGCCCAGGCTGACCTGGAATTCACTCTGTAGTCTCAGGGTGGCCTTGAACTCATGGCAATCCTCCTACCTCTGCCTCCCAAGTGCTGGGATTAAAGGTGTATGTCACCATGCCCGGCGGGATTTCTTCTTTTCTTTTTTATTAGTTTTTATTTTTCAAGGTAGGGTCTCACTCTAGCCCAGGCTGACTGGAATTCACTATGTAGTCTCAGGGTAGCCTCAAACTCACAGGGATCTTCCTGCCTCCTCATACCTCCTCATACCTGGCTTCCTTTAGGGATCTTTTTTTTTTTTTTTTAATGGATTTGTTTATCTTGTTGCTGTTTCTTTGTTTATTTTTATTTATTTAAAAGCAACAGACAGAAAGAGAGAGAGAGAGAATAGGCACATCAGGGCCTCCAGCCATTGCAAACGAACTCCAGATGCATGCACCACCTTGTGCATCTGGCTTATGTGGGTCCTGGGCCTCAAACCACGGTCCTTAGGTTTCACAGGCAAGTGCTTAACCAATAAGCCATCTCTTCGGCCCCATCCTTTAGGGATTTCTATGGAGACTTCATTTCATAGGAATGATCAGTTAGTAACTCAGTCACCAGTTGCTCTCTTTCCCCTAAGAATGGGGTGTGAGATAAAAGTTCTATGCTTGTAGTCATGGCTGAATCTTTCTGGTGACCAACTCCTATACAGAGTCACACATGAACAGCAGATTCTCCTATCGCCCCGGAAGCACTGGGCATTTACAGTTTTGGATCATCAGCCAGCCACCTGGGATGGAAGGCCTAGCTACAGTCCTAGAGAAAAGCCTGGGTCTGGCAGTCCCCCTCTCGACTGCCTGCGGGGAAGGCAGGATCCCATCAGCCTTTGCTCCTGCTCTAGCTAAATGTTTCCACTTGCTGTATTCTGACTTCTCCCTCCAGGAAGTAAATTGTGCTGGTTCTGGGAACAGGGGCTTTGAAAAACAAGAAGTGCTTTGGAAAATGTACTGGAAATCTCTGACGCCTGTAATTGACAAGTTGCTGCCTCCACCTTGGTGGGGCAAACTGAGAAGATGGGACAGAGAATTCAAACCCTCCCTAAGGGAAGATGCTCACCTCATGTCGGACAAAGCTGAGTGTTCCCTCCTCAGTGATTATGCAAGACTCCAGGCTGGCCCCAACATCTGGCCACAGCGTCAGCATCTTGACGTCTTTGCTGCTCCACAGTGCTCTTCATTTTGTACTTTCAAAATCAGTCGGAATAAAATGGTCTCTGTTCTCGGCCTCCAAGGTTGGAGGAATACAGTGAGTAATAGGAAGGAATATTTGGTGGTTTACACTTTAACTGCCCAGTGCCTACTTGGCACATATAGGGTGGTCAGGGGCTAAGAAAGTGGTATCAGCCTGGCACCCAGACAACACACACTGGCTGAACATACTATTTGACAAGGAAGGAAAAAACAAACATCTTTTCAAGACATGAAACTCACTGGCTCAAGGAAGGGAGTGTAAAGGAGGGGCTATCCCGGCTATGTACACACAGACACATGTTAGAGCCCACCAAACAGCCACAGGGCTGGACAGATGGCTCAGTGGTTAGAGGTGCTTGCTTGCAATGTCTGCAGGCTCAGGTTTGATTCCCCAGCACCCGCATAAAGCCAGACACAAAAAACTGGCACATGTGTCTGGCTTTCATTTGAAGTACTGAGACCCTGGCACATTTATACACATGCAGATAAATAAGTCATTGAAAAATATTTATTTGTTGTATATACTATGCTTATCAAACTGCCCAGTAAGCACTTCTCTTAATGTTCATACCCATATATTAATGCTACTCTCACTTTTGGTTAGAGAAACTTCTCTTTTCAGATGGCAGTGACCTTGGGATAACTCAGAAGGCATCATGGTGCTGGAAAGAAGTGACAGGAGTGCTCAGCACTGCAATATCTCTATCACACCTTCCAAGGATCAGGGTCCATTGTGAAAGAGGTGGCGGAAAGAATGTAAGAGCCAAATAACGTGCTCCTCCAGACACAAAATGGCCTGGATGTCCATGACCTCACAGTGGCTAACACTACCTGCACAAGACCATCATAATAGGGGGAAAAGATCATGACATGAAAATAAAAGAGAAACTGATTGAGAGTGGGAGGGGACATGATGGAGAATGGAGTTTCAAAAGGGAAAATGGGGGGAGGGAGGGCATTACCATGGGATATTGTTTACAATCATGGAAGTTGTTAATAAAAAAATTGAAAAAAAATTATTTGTGTGTGTGTGTGTGAGAGAGAGAGGGAGAGAGTGACTAAGACTACAAGATGCCTTGACACCTGGCATGGGAACTGGACTGAGCAGCTCATCCCTCCATGGCAATAACTTCAATGGTATCCCAGTTCTGGGAATTCTTCCCACTGTACAGGAGCCCTGCTTTCTTTCTTTCTCTTTTTAAAAAAATTTAAAAAATATATTGTATTTATTTATTTATGAGAGAGAAAGAGACAGATAGAGAGAAAGAGAGAATGGGCACACTAGGGCCTCTAGCCACTACATATGAACTCCAGACACATGTGCCCCCTTGTGCATCTGGCTTACATAGGCCCTGGGGAATTGAACTCAGGTCCTTAGGGTTCCCAGGCCAATGCTGTAACCGCAAAGCCATTTTCCCCATCCCGTTTCTTTCTCTTTTTAAAAAATATTTTATTTATTTATTTGAGAAGGAGAAAGAAGTGGATAGAGAATTGATGCACCGGGGCCTCGAGCCACTGTAAACGAACTCCAGATGCATGCACCACCTTGTCCATCTGGCTTTATGTGGGTACTGGGAATCGAACCTAGGTCCTTTGGCTTTTCAGACAAGTGCCTTAACCACTAAGCCATCTCTCCAGCCCATCTTTCCTTAAGCTGGATAATAAAACCTTTCTAAATCCCACTCCCAATGGTCCATGGATTTCATTTGTTGAATTCATGAGACAAGAACCTGGAGGCTACTGATTCCATGGAAGTTTTGTGTGACAGTCACCCTAACTCCTGAGTTAAAAGCCCATCCAAAAGCTGGGCGTGGTGGTACATGCTTTTAATCCCAGCACTCGGGAGGCAGAGGTAGGAGGATCGCCGTGAGTTCAAGGCCACCCTGAGACTCCATAGTGAATTCCCAGGTCAGCCTCATGAGCCATAGTGAGACTCTACCTCGAAAAACCAAAAAACAACAACAAAAAAGCCATCCAAGAGCTGAGAAAGCTTTCATTGTTCTCAAAGACACTCCATATTCCTGTATCAATATTCTCCTAAAATATTACATATACAAACAAAAATAAGTACAGAAGCTGGGCGTGGTGGCGCATACCTTTAATCCCAGCACTTGGGAGGCAGAGGTAGGAGGATCACCATGAGTTCAAGGCCACCCTGAGACTCCATAGTGAATTCCCAGGTCAGCCTGGGCCAGAGTGAGACCTTACCTTGAAAAACAAAACAAAAACAAAATAAATAAATAAGTACAGCAAAAGAAAAGATTTTTAAAAATTAAAAAAAAAACCTGTCTGTCTTCAGGGATTATAGAGACTAATCAACAAATAAATACATTACAGTGGAGTAAGTATATCATGGAGAAGAGAGAGAGAGAGTATGTGACTGCTTAAGGATGAGGAAAGATCTCATCCCATACGAGGTGAGGTTTCTCCCAATGCAGTATCCCCCATCAGAGGGCAGGTGAAGCCTATGACAGACATTTCCCTGGTTTGCTTTACTCGCCTACCTGATGTTTGCACCAATGTATGTGAAATGTGCCTTGGTCCTTTTGTTCTGTAACTATAAAAACTTTATAAAAGGGGCTGGGGAGATAGCTTAAGGCATTTGCCTGCAAAGCCAAAGGACCCAGGTTCAATTCCCCAGGACCCATGTAAGCCAGCTGCACAAGGTGGCACATTCATCTGGAGTTTGTTAGCAGCAGCTAAAAGCTCTGGAGCACCCATTCTCTCTCTGTCTCTCAAAATAAAAGATAAATTAAATTAAATTAAAAAAATAAAACTTCATGAAAGCTGGGTGTGGTGGCGCACACCTTTAATCCCAGCACTTGATCACCATGAGTTTGAGGCTACCCTGAGACTTCATAGTGAATTCCAGGTCAGCCTGGGCTGGAAAGAGACCCTACCTTAAAAACAAAACAAAACAAAACAAAACAAAACAAAACAAAACAAAACAAAACCCATGAAATTGTTAACAAGTTGGAACCTGGAACTTGAGGTAACCTGAATCTGTGTTCCTGGGCCATGATCACTCATATTAGGCTCCAAAATAAACTACCTGTTACTCCCTTTGAGATGAAAGCTGTGTGTTTTGCAGCAACAGACGAAATGAGATATTTGGCACATTTAAATTCTTGGGTAAAGATTTAGAGAGTGATAAAGGGTTTGAGGTTGAATTGTAGGAAATGTGCAGGAAACTAAAAATAAAACTTAACTATTACTTCAAAGGCAAGTAAAAGAATGTGCAGGAAATGAAAAGCAATTATATCTACTGCATAATTCACCTGTGACTAGCACTGACATGAAGTGTGAATTAAACACCTTTTATTTTAAAGATTTTAAATATACAACAAAGTTGGAAAAATGTACACGGAACACTGACACATTGCATCTGGATTTGTGAATGAAATAATTGATAGTGGATTTTTTTCATCAGGAGGTATGTAACATGTGGTTGTCTAACTTTTTAAAAATATTTAATTAATTAATTAATTAGAAAGAGAGATAGAGAAAGAGATACAGAAATAGGCAGGTAGAAAGAGAGAGAGAATGGGCACACCAGGGCCTCCAGCTACTGCAAACAAACTCCAGATGTGTGCTCCTCCTTACGCATCTGGCTTATGTGGGTCCTGGGGAATCAAACAGGGATCCTTTGGCTTTGCAGGCAAGCTTCTTAACCACTAAGCCATCTCTCCAGCTCCAGTTGTCTATCTTTTTTTTCTTCTTTTGGTCTCTCTCTGGTCCAGGCTGACCTGGATAGTCTCAGGGTGGTCTCGAACTCATAGCAATCCTCCTACCTCTGCCTCCCCAGTGCTGGGATTAAAGGCATGCGCCACCACCCCAGGCTTCTACCTTTTTGTTTGTTTGTTTGGTTTTTCAAGGCAGGGTCTCACTCTAGCCCAGGCTGACCTGGAATTCACTATGGCGTCTCAGGATGGCCTTGAACTCACAGCGATCCTCCTACCTCTGCCTCCCGAGTGCTGGGATTAAAGGCGTGCGCCACCACGCCCGGCTCTTTTAATGATGTTGGGAGTTATTAATGCTCAGTCCCTAGCCCCATTCATGTCTTAGAGGTTATAAAGTGATGCTATTTTAATTCACTCAGTTCCTTTTAATTTATTAATTTCCTTTCAACAATAATTTTGGAACTTAATTATGCTACTTATGTTTAAAAAGGCAGAATAAATGCTTTGGGTTTTTCTTTTCAGTATTTACCCAGTTTTCAAGAAAATGAATTAATTTCTTATTACCCTCCAAAAGAGATCACTTTGATGTTTAAAAAAAATATCATTATAGAAGGGTGAAAGGGCTGAGTATATGGCACAGTGATAGAGGACTTGCCTCATATGCCTAAGGCCCTGTATTTGATCTCCAACATGGCCAGAAAACAGAACTGTCATCATGAATACATGGGCTTCAGCAGGTTTAATACATAGAGAATAAAGTCTTTGCTGAACACTTGTCCTGTAACATCTTTGGCCAGTGGGGGCCTCTTCAGGTTGGCTCCTGGCCGTGTTTCTGTGATCTTAATTTTGACAGTTTTTGGTAGCTTCCTTTTAATTTATATGACAACATGTCTAGGGACTATCTTGTATATTTCTGGCCTTTGACTTAGAACCAGCTGTTTCTAAAAACAAAAACAAAACCATGTTTGTTTGTTTTTTGTTTTTTACATTGGGATATGACCTTTAAAGAACATGACATTACTACCAGGGATAATTGATTCAGGTGAAGTCCCTGTTCCTAGGCCTCCTTTTTCTTAGCCACCTCCAACCCAACTTCCAAAAGCAGACACCACAGGTGTCCTAAACTTCTTTCTTTGTGTTTAACATTCAGTCTTCTCATATCCGCCAGGTCAGGCAGCTTGTGTGTCAGTTTGCCACTTTCAAAAACTGTCCTTCTGGGGCTGGAGAGATGGCTTAGTGGTTAAGCGCTTGTCTGTGAAGCCTAAGAACCCCAGTTCGAGGCTCAGTTTCCCAGGACCCACGTTAGCCAGATGCACAAGGGGGCGCACGCATCTGGAGTTCGTTTACAGTGACTGGAGGCTCTGGCGCGCCCATTCTCTCTCTCTATCTGCCTCTTTCTCTGTCACTCTCAAATAAATAAATAAAAATAAACAAAAAAAATTTTTAAATGTCCTTCTGTCCCTCCTATTGGCTTGTTCTTGTAAGTATATGCCTATAAAAGAAGACATTGTGTTATTTGGGTTTTAACAGGGTTTGGGCAGTCAGTCAAAGAAGTTACGTATGCCCAGTGTACCACTTGTAGCTTTCAGTCTGTGGTAGTTTGAATATAAAATGTCCCACACAGCCCTGTGTGTTTGTGATCGAGCCTGGTACTTAATCCCCTGCTTGCGGAGCCTTGCCGGAGGAAGTGTGTTGCTAGGGGTGGACCTTGGTGTATTAGAGCCCAGCCCTGCTTATTACACTCAGCTTACACTCACTACTTCCCTCCCTGCTGACGAGGAATGTGATGCCTGGCAGTCTGCTCTTGTCCTGTTTCCCACCATAATGAAACTTCCCCTTGAAACTAAGCCAGAAATAAACCCTTTCCTTCCACAAGCTGCTTCTGCTCGGGTGTTTTGTCCCAGCAAAAAGAAGGTAACTTCTGTAAGTCTCTCATACATGTTTCTATCCTTTTCTTTGGGGGAGATAGGCTGGGGGATAAAGGGAGTTCAAGATAGTGTCTCACTCTAGCCCAGACTGACCTGGAACTCCCTCTGTAGTCCCAGGCTGGCCCTGAACTCACAGTGATCCTCCTACCTCTGCCTCACAAGTGCTGGGATTAAAGGTGTGCACCACCACACCTGGCCATATTGCTATTATTTTTTTTTAATTTATTTTATATTTATTTATTTGAGAGAGAGAGGAAGATACAGAGGCAGGTAGAGAGGGAAAGAAAGAGGGAGAGAATGGATGTGCCAGGGCCTTTGGCCACTGCAAATGAACTCCAGATGCTTATGCCACCTTGTGCATCTGGCTTACGTGGGTCCTGGGGAATTGAACCAGGGTTCTTTGGCTTTGCAGGCCAGCGCCTTAACTGCTAAGCCATTTCTCCAGCCCCATGTTGCTATTCTTAAGTATAGGCTTTATTACTCCACAACAAATACTTCTGCAAAAGGGTACCTGTCTTGTGCTTGCTTCAGACAAGACGGTTCAAAGCAGGAGATGCCGGGGCAAGTTGATTCTAGGTATATTTCCTCTCATCTCAGTGTTTACCTTTGTGTATTACCTGGCAGTCGCCTCTTCACTTGGGCTTTAGATCCAGATTTTGAGACTATGTTCCTGGGAATACTTTAGATTCAACACAATTCAGTTGATCTAGGCTTTCTGACTGTCAGGCCAGAATCTTGCTATGGTTTGATATGACGGTGAGTATGCTCAACCAAAGGTTCATGTGCTGGGAGCGTGGTCTATCTACCATGTCAGTGATGAGAAGATGGACCCTTTAAGAGATGGGGATTCGTGGAAGGCAACTAGGTCATGGGCACCACCCTCAGAAGAGATTAATGCAATCGACTGGATTAGTTGCTTCCAGAATGGAGTGCTGTGAGGGATCCCTGCACCTCTCCTGATTGCCTCTTCTGCGTGCACCACTTGCCACTGTGGCGTAGATGGGGATGCCAGGGGAATGCGATCTACCATGAGGTCCATGCCAGACCTAAACAGAGGCTCTTAAACCTCCAGAACTGTGAACTGAGTCACCCAAACCGTCCAGCCTCAGGTGCTTCGTTATAATAATAAAAATGGATGAACACGTGTCCCTTTTTAGTTATTAACCCTGGTGTGGACTGAGTTGTTATCAAAGTGTACTGGGAGCACAGATGCCTACATGTGACGACTAGTCAACTGTAAGCCACAACCAGAACCTTCGTAAAAGAAATCCCTAGAGTGTGCTGACTGCTCAGGCAGGTGGTCCTTCCCAGACAGACAGAAAGCTTCATGAAAGAGCCACTGTGCTCCACGAGGCATGGGATATCATTGAGGTGGATCTCATTTTGGCTTGATGGGATTAGATCTTGACTCCCTACTCTGAAAGTCCAGAAGGGGAGATTTTTTCAAGAATTATGATTGATTTCTTAACATTTTATATTCTAAGGGAGAATTTAAGACCTCAACATTATTTGTTTTGGAGGCTATGTTGCTTTGCCCCATTTATCCCCATATATTCCAAGTAGTTTGTGGGAAGAGCTAATTATTTGATATCTCTTGTAAAGAGGTAAAAAAAAAGAGTAGAAAATGAAAACCTCTTAGTATTCTCCGGAGGAGGAACATGGAATTAAAAATGGAAAATGAGGCACCAGAACCACATTCTGTTTGCCTTCAGCAAACACTGCATAGGGGACGCCTGACCACAGGATCTGTGATGCCAGAGGAGAGAGCCGGCTCTTTTTTCAGATGTGATGTATTTTCCACAGAATTTGATTCTGCTCTTTGGTGTGACAGCCTGTGGCCACTCAGTTACTGGAAACCTACTGTGCCAGTTCTTGGCTAAGTGGTTTTGGCAAGACCTTTGCTCGCATTTAATCACAGTAAGAAGGCTCCAGAGACTTTATTAGTTGTATGAAGAATTATAGAGATGTTAGCCTGAGTTGGGCGAAGTCCAGAGCAGCTGCACTCTTCAAGTGCAGAAATTCTCAGAGATGCATTAAGCTGGCCAAATGGGTCCTGGGATTTAATCCTAAATCATTCTCATATAGATCATAGGTATTCCTTAATTTAAAAAAAAATCCTAAAAACCTTGAGCTTGTGTCACCTTTGTACATCTGGCTTATGGGGGATCTGGAGAGAGATAGAACATGGCTTCGCAGGAAAGCACCTTAATTGCTAAGCCATCTCTCCAGCCCACATCAATGTTTCTTTCTTTTTCTTTTCTTTCTTTTTTTTTTTTTTTTTTTTGAGGTAGGGTCTCACTCTAGCTCAAGCTGACCTGGATGGAATTCACTCTGTAGTCTCAGGATGGCCTTGAACTCAAGGTGATCCTCCCACCTCTGCCTCCCGAGTGCTGGGATTAAAGGTGTGCACCACCACGCCGGGCTCACAGCCATGTTTCTTAATGTAAATGTTATACAGCATTAGTTCTTTGCACAATAATTTTCTTTTCTTTTTAAAGCTTTTCATTGACAATATCTCCATACATATGCACCATAGTGCATGATTAGAATTCCCTCCTTCCACCCTCCTTTATCCTCCTTCCTCTACCCCACTCCACTGAATCACCTCTTCTTTACAACCAGGCCTTGTTCTATCTTGATGTTATTATGTTTCCCTCCTATTATGTAGGCCTTGTATAAGTAGCATCAGCCACTGTGAGGAGATGAATACCAAGGATACTTTGTGTTTGGAAGACAGTATTGCAAAGCACTCGTCCCCTTCCTTTTGCTCTTATATTCTTTTAAAATATATGATTTTTATTTATTTATTTGAGAGAGAGAGAGAGAGAGAATACGGGTGCACCAGGGCCTCCAGCCACTGCAAATGAACTCCAGACACATTCACCCCCTTGTGCATCTGGCTAACGTGAGGCATGGGGAATTGAACCTGGGTCCTTTGGCTTTGTAGGCAAACGCCTTAACTGCTAAGCTATCCCTCCAGCCTATCCACTGTCACTTCTGAGTGGCAGTGAGTTTTGAGTCACCCTAGAGGTCACCATCATCCGAAAAGAGAAGCTTCTCTAACCAAAACTGAGAGTAGTGTTAATATATGGGCATAAAAATAAGTGTTTAGAGGACGGTTTGGTAGACATAATATATTCATTTAGCTAAACAACATTAGTAGTCCTCCCATAGGGATTATGACCTCTTAAGCCATAGACTGTTTTTTTTTTTTTTTTTTTTTTTTTTTTTGGTTTTTCCAGGTAGAGTCTCACTCTGGCCCAGGCTGACCTGGAATTCACTCTGTAGTCTCAGGCTGGCCTCGAACTCATGGAGATCCTCATACCTCTGCCTCCCGAGTGCTGGGATTAAAGCCGTGCACCACCACACCTGGCTTGTCTTTTAAAAAAAATTTTATTTATTTATTACTTGCCTGTGAAGCCTAAGGACCCATGTTCTATCTCTCTCCAGATCCCACTTGAGAAAAAGAGGGAGAATGGGCACGCCAGGGCCTCCAGCTACTGCATACAAACTCCAGATACATGTGTCACCTTGTGCATCTGGCTTACATGGGTCCTAGGAAATTGAACCTAGGTCCTTTGGCTTAGCAGACAAGCACCTTTACCACTACAGCCATCTGCTGCAGTCAGGTTCGTACTGCTGATAGAAATCACCCAACCAAGAGCAGCTTGTGGGTAAAAGAGGTTTAATTTGGCTTACAGGCTCGAGGGGGAAGCTTCATATGGCAGGGAAAACGACGACATGAGCAGAGGGTAGACATCACCTCCTGGCCAACATAAGGTGGACAATAGCAACAGGAGAGTGTGCCAAACACTGGCAAGGGGAAACTGGCTATAACACCCATAAGCCCACCCCCAACAATACACTGCCTCCAGGAGGCGTTGATTCTCAAATCTCCATGAACTGGGAACCTAGCATTCAGAACACCTAAGTTTATGGGGAACACCTGAATCAAACCACCACATTCCACCCCTGGCCCCATAAACTGATATCCATCCATGATACAAAATACAATGCACTCAGTCCAACTTTAAAAGTTCCCATAGTTTTTATCAATTCCAATGATGTTTAAACATCCCCATAGTCCAAGGTCTTTTAACTGAGCCATAATACCAAAAAAATCCCCCCAAATCCCATAATGGCACAGAATAAACAATCACACTGCAAAAGATGGCATTGGGCATAGCAAAGAAACATTCAACAAATACAAGATTTAAAACAGGGCAAACATCAAACTCTATAGTTCCAAGTACAACAACTCTAGTCAATGACAAATCTCCAAGTCCGATAATTCGAACCAGCAACAAGTCTCTGGAGTTCCAACTCCGCCCCTCCAGCTAGGCTATTCACAGTCCTGGAAAACTTCATCTGGGGCCGGCAGCTCCTTAGCAGCCATCTCGTGGTCCTGGCATCTGCACTGGGTCTCCACTGCAACCCATGGTTCATCCTCATGGCCCCAACGAGTCTTCATGCAGGCATCCAGCAAACCTGCTTCACACTGCCCATGGCCATTTCCAAAACACAAGACAAACTCAATGACCCTCTCTTTCCTGCATTCCTTATACTCCCAGGCAGGGTGCCAATTTGTTAATCCAGGGGGGAATAAAGCAGACTTTGAAGAACAGGACACTTCTTGAGCACTCAGGCCCCTCCAAACAAGTCTACGTTCTTCCTGTTGCCCTAGTGCAGGTGATCTGCCCCAGTCTCAAAGGTTGTAATCTCTCAAACAATTCGGAAGTGAATGGGCGGCAATTTAGGCCCAAAGATTGCATTTTTTTCTGTGCCATATCCCTCTGCTCACACCAGTTCATTTCTGTGCAAAGCAACCCTGCACAGCTTCTCAGGACACAGGTATAACAGCAAGCTTTTTACACAACTTGTCTCTAGCCCAGTCCAAGAAAAGCTCTTTCTCACCCTCATAAGCCAAATCTCACAGTCCATAGTTCTTACTGCATTCAGGTCTTTCATCTCTGACCAGAATAGTCCATGAAGCTGTACTTAGAGCCCTGAAAGGCATCTCTTAGGCACTCCTTCACATTCCTCTTGAAAATCAGCTCCAAAAGGCCAAAGTCACACAGTCAGGTGTCTAGCAGCAATCCCACTCCTCGGTACCACTTTACTGTTGCAGTCAGGTTCGCATTGCTGGTAGAAATCACCCAACCAAGAGCACCTTGTGGGAAAAAGAGGTTTATTTTGGCCTATAGACTCGAGGGGGAAGCTCCATGATGGCAGGAGAAAACGATGGCATGAGCAGAGGGTGGACATTACCCCCTGGCCAACATAAGGTAGACAATAGCAACAGGAGAGTGTGCCAAACACTGGCATGGGGAAACTGGCTATAGCACCCATAAGCCCACCCCCAACAATACACTGCCTCCAGAAGGTGTTAACTCTCAAATTTCAATGAGCTGGGAACCTAGCATCCAGGACACCTAAGTTTATGGGGGGGACACCTGAATCAAACCACCACACCATCCCTCCAGCCCTTTCTTCTTCTTCTTCTTCTTCTTTTTTTTTTTTTGACAGGAGAAAAGGGTTCATTTCAGGCTTACAGTTTCAAAGGAAAGCTTCGACATGTCAGGTCATCACACATCCACAGCAGAGAGTGGACAGCAAGCGGGGCGGGCTCTGAACACTCAGTAGGCTAGACTCGCCGACCCCAAGGTCCACTTCCCAGCGATACGCCTCTTCCAGGAAGCTCAGTCACCAACACCTGAGGCTACAGGGCTATTTATGTTCAAACCACCATAGCATCCAAACAGTGCCAGAGGGATGAGCAGAGAGGAATATCCCTGTCCCTGCAGTTGTCATTTTGGTGAGAACCGGGAGGTCTAAACCAACTTTTGCCTTGGAATGCTCAAGGTCAGAACCCAGTAAACCAGCCCGGCGAATTGAGCCAGCTCCATAAGGACCATCAGGAGACTGGCAGGTTAAAGAAACAAGGTAAAGGGGAACCCAAGTGCATAGACCATCCGGGAAGGCCTGCCTCAGGGGCGTCTTCAGGCACCTCCTGAGACTCGTGGGCCTGCTCCTAAAGGGCCAGCACCACTTGGCCTTTCTTGTGGAGTGGGCCTCCAGGCTACTTCCATCAGTGATGACACTGAGGGAGAAGACAGTGTTTCCTGTAGGCCAAGGACTCCCTCTTCTCTTTGACATCGCTATGGACTCAAGAACCTTCAACTTCCTGAGCAGTGTGCCAAAGCAAATCCCTGCTGCTTTAGGTGTTTCCAAGATGGAAGACTCATGGGAGTGGCTGTCCAGCATGTGCTCCTAACCAGTAGCTGCAACACAACGAGGTAGGACTGCTGGCCCCACCGCTCAGCGTGCTGACCGTATCACACAAGTCAAACACAAGGCAGGAGAATCATTGCACCCGCCCCTGGGCAAGTCTCTCTGGGAAGATGTTCATACACGTGGAAATATAAGCAGGAAAGCCCAAGTGAAAAGAAATTCTCCCCCTGGGCTGGAGAGATGGCTTAGTGGTTAAGGCACTTGCCCTGCAAAGCTTAAGGATCCAGATTTGATTCCCCAAAGTCTACATAAGCCAGATGCACAAGGTGGCACATTCATCTGGAGTTCGTTTGCAGTAGCTGGAGGCCCTGGCATGCCCATTCTCTCTCTCTATCAAATATATATATATATATATATATATATATATATATATATATATGAAGAAATTCTCCCCTGTTCCAGCCAGAGAAGGGATATGGGAGACCAAAAAGACCACCTTCACATAGAGAAGGAGACAAGCCGAGACTAGGAAGCCAAGAGGCTAAGAGAGCCGTGGTAGTATGAATGTATGTCCCCCATAGGCTCCTGTGTTTTGTTAAAGTTTGTAACTTAGATCTCCAGCAACCTGGCTGGAGGAGGTGTCACTGAGGTAGATCCTGGGGTCCAGCCCTAAGGTGTGTTTGGGTACAGATCTAATTTCCAGGTTTAAGGTATGTAGAGAGGTCTGAGCTCTGGTGTGTGTGTGTGTGTGTGTGTGTGTGTGTGTGTGTGTGTGTGTATTTTGCTTGCAGTTTTCCTCTCTGTTTGGAAGTTTGGAAGCTGTTTCTTCTGTCCCCAATGGAACTTCCCACTTCATCTGTGAGTAAATCCTAGTGGCTCTCCAGAAATCCTCCAGGCCTTCGGTGCTGGATTGGGACTGCTGAGGCATCCAGCCACGGATTGAGTAGTTACTGGGTTCCTTGACTCTCAAGCCTGCAGACTGCTCTTGGTGGACTGCTATAAACCAATCCAATAAATTTCCTTTTTAATACAATTCCTTCTATCGGTTCTCTTCCTCTAGAGAACCCTGACTAATACAAGAGCTAAGAGAGGTCAGACAGGGCTAAGAGAGATCAGATAGCTCACACATTCAGCATTCATTCAGAATGGGCCCCATCACCAGGCTCAGGTGTGTGAGGGAGGAACCGAATTGGTTCCCAGCCATAGACTTTTGATTAGGTTTTCAGTACCAGGCATGAATTCCTTCCTATGGAGGGGACCTCTAATCCAAATCCAATTGAGTGCAGTCTTTCCCCCAATAACAGACATGCCACCATTGCATCAGTTGGCACACTTGACCTAGCCGGCCAGTTGTAAGGTTTGCAGGGTTCGTTGATAGTTAAAACCATTGATGATTGTTCTCTGCCAACAGGCTGCATAGCTCTTTCCAGCATCATGACAGCTATTCCACAAGGAGGAAGCTTCCAGTTCAGCTCTCCAGCTTGATTTCTCAGTCCGGCAGCCCAAGCATGTGGAGTCTTCAACAATAGGATTTTACCATCTTGTTCTGATGGGCAACCAAGAGCCTTGGCTATAGCCTCTAATGTTTAGTGGGCATCCAGGGTTTCCCTGACCAACAACTCACAGGAAGGTGTCTCACCTCTGGCACTAAAATTTTCCTATAAAAACTATGGCTTCTGGGCATAGCATTATCTACCCTCACAGAGTACTTCTGCCCAAACTCACTCTATTTTTTTTTTTTTCGGTTTTTTGAGGTAGCGTCTCCCTCTAGTCCAGGCTGACCTGGAATTCACTATGTAGTCTCAGGGTGGCCTCAAACTCACAGCGATCCTTCTACCACTGGCTCTCAAGTGCTGGAATTAAAGGCATGCGCCACCATGTCTGGCTATCCTAGAATTTTTGTAATTCTAGATTTTGCATTTAGATCTACAATTCATTTTGAAATTTTTACTTTAATTAATTAATTTATTTATTTGAGAGAGAGAGAGAGAGAAAGAGAGAGAGAGACAATGGGCACACCAGGGCCTCCAGCCACTGTAAATGAACTCCACAGGCATGTGCCACTTTATGCATCTGGCTTACATGGGTCCTGGGGAATTGAACCAAGGTCCTTTGGCTTTGCAGGCAAGCACCTTAACCGCTTAGCCATCTCCCCAGCCCCAAACTCACTCTTTTTTAATACACACATGCACGCATGCATACACACACACACACACACACACACACACATGTTCACAGAATTTAGCTACCAAAGAAGTAGGTTTCCATATGGCTATTTATAACATCTTTAATTTTAATTCCCCCTCCTCCTACCTATTCTTCCTTCCTCTCCCCTGACCCCCTTAGACAATTCCACCCCCACTCTTCTGCCCTTCCACTTACTTATCTATCTACTATACACAATAATTTTCTTTGCCACCCCACAAGTTACCACAAGCTTATTAGCTACAAACAACAAATGTTTGGATTTCTACTTACAGAATGACAGCATGAAGAGTTCCACAGGCTCCAGCCAAGCAAACATATTGGTGAGAGTCATTTTTAAAGCCTCATAATTAAAAGCCTCTGGAAATTATCCTAAGGGCATATAGCAAATAAAGAAGCATTGATTCAAGAGAAACTATTAAAACTTGATTGGAACATGGAGTGAGAGAGAGTCTGTGACATTTGAACCATGACTCCCTCCCTCATTACTCCCAGTTAATACAGTGTCAGAAACACCTCCACAGGCAGAGGAAGCCGAGAACACAGAGCTCCCTATGAAGGGCCTTCCTGGGAGAAACAGGCCATCAAAAAATTTTAATACCCCCTGTTATGGGTTGTAGGGGCCAAGGTCCAGGTAAGTACAGCCAAGAGGTCTGATATTCCATTCATATATATATATATTCACTTATTTATTTGCAAGCAGATGGAGACAGAGAGGATGGGGCACCAGGATCTTCAGCCACTGCAAATGAACTCCAGATGCATGCACCACTTTATTCATCTGGCTTTTTGTGGGTACTGGGGAATTGAATCTGAGCCATTAGACTTTGCAGGCAAGTGCCTTTACTGCTGAGCCATCTCTCCAGCCCCTGATTTTCTGATCTTTTTTGTTTGTTTTTGAAGTTGAGTCTCTCTGTAGCCCAGGCTGACCTGGAATTCACTATGTAGTCTCAGGGTGACCTTGAACTCACAGCGATCCTCCTACCTCTGCCTCCCAAGTGCTGGGATTAAAGGCATGCACCACCACACCTGGCTTAAATTTTTTTTATTATTGACAATGTCTATAATTATAGACAATAAACCATGGTAATTCCCTTCCCTACTTTCTCCTTCAAAACTCCACTTTCCATCATATCCCCTCCCCCTCTCAATCAATCTCTCTTTTATTTTGATGTCATCATCTTTTCCTCCTATTAAACTGGTCTTGTGTAGGTAGTGCTGGGCACTGAAGGGTTATGAAGATCCAGGCCATTTTGTGTCTGGAAGGAATCCCACCTTCCTTTGGCTCTTACATTCTTCCCCCGGCTCTCTATTCTTACTCAGCACCCACTCATTGGATCAAAGTTCCTATGAGGTAAATCACAGGGAGGACATGGCAGTGCCGGTCATTCCTGCCCTAGGCAAGCCAGAAGGTCAGAGGCTGACATCTCCCCCCGGCTCTCTGCATAAGGCAAGGTGTCAACCAGAGAAGTGGATCGCTTTCCAGGGTGGTGGCTTAAGGATGTTGTTAGGGGGAGAGGCAAGTTGAAAGACATAACTCTTCAAAGCTTTACCCAAAGGAACTGACTCTATTCAAAACTGAGAGATGGCTCAATGCAGTAAGCACTTGCTATGCAAGCATGAGCACCTGAGTTCAGATTTCCCAGGTCCGTATGAAAGCCCGAAGTTGTGGTGGGCTTGCCAGCATGGCTAGGAGGGAGGCAGAGACAGGAGAATTTCCCAGAAACTTGTAGACCAGCTCGCCTGGGAAATACAATGGTGAACAGAAATGACAGAGAGAGACCCTGCCTCAACTGAGGTGGAAGACAAGGACTCACACTGGAAAGTTGTCCTCTGACTGCCAAACATGCTCCATGGAACATGCATGCTGTGGCACATGTGTGCCTATACACACACACACACACACACACACACACACACCCCACACAATGCCTCAAAAAAAAAAAAGTATCCTTTCAAAGGTCCTCATATTTAGTTGGTTAAGACTATGGAGAAGCTTAGCCCCAGAGCATTGCTGAGAACCCATAGAGAGATAAACAGAATCAGAGGAGCCTAGCAGAGGGTGTGGTCTGGGGAAAGAGACTATCAAAGAGAATCCTACAAAAATAGTTGCCTCCCAAGAAGACTGAGCCTGCCCAAGGCTTTGTCCCCCTGAGGACCAACATCCAAAGCTTCACATCCCAATGAGAAATAGGCTTCATTAAAATAACCCAGGCCGGATGTAACAAAGAAACAAGCAAGGAACTAGCCCCTGGGTGGATGGTAGCAGCACTCTGATTTGCTGCAATATATTATCTAAAACCCCAATTTTCAACAAAAATAACACAAGGCATCCAAAGAAATCTGAAGTTTTCTTAAGATGTTTCCATACATAGTTAAAAAAAAAAAAAGTAGTAGGTTCTTGTGTGGAAAAAGAGCCCAAATGTTGGATTCAACAAGGATTTCAAAGCAGCCGTTGTAAGTATGATTAAAGCCCTTATGATGGGTTGAATCTGAAACGTTCCTCACAGGCTCCCAGTCTGAACACTGGGCCCCCAGCTGGTAGTGTTATTTGCAAAGCGATGAGGCTTTCAGGAGGTGAGGCCTGGATGGTGGAAGTAATTCACTAAGGCAGGCCTTTGAAGTTTGCCCGGGTTCTGGCCTCTGCGCTTTCTGTGTTCCTCACAACACTTGCCACCTCTAGGACCTGAGTTGCTCCCACCTCGCCTTCTCCACCCCAGTGCACTGAAACCCTTCAACACAGCGAGTCAAAATAAACCCTTCCTTCCTTCAGTTGTTTTTATCAGGTATTTGTCACAGTGCTGTAAAAGTGACTAGTACAGGAAACTGTGCTAACAAAAAAGTAAAGGAATCTGCTTCTCTTTTTCAGATAGATGTAGATCCTAAGGAGAGAGCCACCCCATCATACCTCAAAAGGGCCCCAGCTGCAACTAAGAAAAATTGGCGAAACAAGCAAGGGTGCTGTTTTCCTGATGAACTGGATACCAGCACAAGAGGGAAGGAGATCAACACAGAGAAAAATCAACTCCTACCAAATCAGAGAGCCAGAGCCTCAGAGGCCCCCAACACCTCATCACTGAAGCAGACCAAAAATGAACCCAACATGGCTCAGGGAAATTTTGCGGAAAAGGGGGTGGAAAGAATGTCAGAGCCACATGTTGGGTCATGATATGCAGAGACATTTAGCTTACCCATAACTGTGGGCTAACTCCACAATGCATGACCCACATACCTCAACAAGGAGGGGCCAAGGGGAGGGGGTAGGTCACAGATGAGCCTAATAATGGTACCAAACTGACTGTATTTGCTGAATACAAAAGTAACTAATAAAGAAAAAAAAGGGAAAAAAAAAAGTAAAGGAACTGGGGCTGGAGAGATGGCTTAGGGGTTAAGGTATTTGCCTGTGAAGCCAAAGGACCCAGATTCTATTCCCCAGGACCCACGTAAGCCAGATACACAAGGTTGTGCATGTGTCTGGAGTTTGTTTACAGCAGCTGAAGGCCCTGGTGCACCCATTCTCTCTCTCTCTCTCCCTCTGCCTCTTTCTCTCTCTCAAATAAATAAATAAATAAAAGTAAATTAAAAGTAAATAAAAAACAAAGTAAAGGAAGGTACCAGAACTTTTATGGGTCTAACTTCTAGCATAATGCAACACAGACCCCTCAAAATCTTCTCCCCACCAAAGCAGTAAAAATACTGTCAAAACTTATTCAAGAACTCTGGGAATGAAACAGTGATCTGCAATAAAATGGAGTGCATTTCTTTTCTTCTTCTTTTTTTAAAATTTATTTTTATTTATTTATTTGAGAGAGAGAGAGGGAGAGAGAATGGGCCCACCAGGGCCTCTAGCCACTGCAAATGAACTCCAGATACGTGTGCCACCTGGCTTTTGTGGGTCCTGGGGAATCGAACCTGAGTCCTTTGGCATTGCAGGCAAGTGCCTTAACCACTAAGCAATCTCTACAGCCCCATTTCTATTTTTTTTAAGTATTGTAATCTTAATAAGAAGAGTGACTATTGTGGCATTTCAACTGGTTTATTCTTTTTTAAATTAAATTTAATTTTACACACACACACACATATAATTTTGATCATATTGCTCTCTCTTATCCACCTCAGTCCTACTGTGCTCCTTTTCATCTATCTCTTCCAGAGGCTACAACATGGAAGAGGATGACTCCTCCTCTCCGACAACCATTAACTAACTGCCTTTAGCTCTTCTGGAAGGGGAGGGGCCTCCCAAGGCCCTCTTCCATCTATAATAGAATGTGGACTGGCCTCATGGTGTGCAAGTGTCGTACAGGTAGCCATAGCCCAGCTACGTGAGTTCGTAAGTATAATGGCCTTGTCCTGTCTAGATGACAATTCCACAGTGCTCCGCCCCACCCTCCCGTTCTTACATTCTTTCCATCCCATCTTCCTCAGTGTCCCCTGAGCCCTTTGGGGGATGATGTTTATGTCTCATGTAAGGCCAGCATTCATCAGTCACTCATTTTCAGCAGCTGGCCAGTTATGGTTCTCTGCATTAACTGCCATCCACCCCCCCCAAAAAAATGCTTTTCTCACTGGAGCTGATCTGTTAGTATAAAGACAGGAGGCAGTTTGACTACACATCTATATCTATCTATCTATCTATCTATCTTTTTTTTTTTTTTTTTTTTTTTTTTGGTTTTTTGAGGTAGGGTTTCACTCTAGCTCAGGCTGACCTGGAATTCACTATGCAGTCTTAGGGTGGCCTTGAACTCACGGTGATCCTCCTACCTCTGCCTCCCAAGCGCTGGGATTAAAAGCGTGCACCACCACACCCAGCTTTTACATGTATTTAACAATGGTAGATTCTTCCCTAGAGCCTATATTCTGCCCAGCTATGGGATGTTGATTGGGTTTTCAGTACCAGGAATGAATTATCTCCCACGGAGCTTAAATCTAATCAGAGTAGTTGGTTATCCCCATAACATATAGCAGAGGGAGTGTCTTGCCTGGCGAATCAGTGTTGTAGAATGTGGGATTTGCCCCTGCATGATAGCACAGGTAACTTTTTCCTGCTATCAGTCTGCATAGCAACTTTACACACTATGAAACCTCAACTTTCTCTATTCTGAGCTCCCTCTTCCCTGTTCCACAGTAACCTTGAAAGCCAACACACTCACTAACATACTAGCAATGAAAATTAGCAGCCTGTTAACCAATGGAGGGGAAACAGGTTTGAGCTCCCCCAATTCCCCATTCCTAGTATTGTCACTATTTGACTTGCCTGGCAGTTCCCTGGACAAATCTACTTTCAAAGCTTGTCTTTAATGTGACCTGACTAAGAGTTCACTCAGAGTGAACAGCCTTTCCCTAGTGCATTTTAAAAAAATAATCAAGGGCTGGAGGGATGGCTTAGTGGTAGATGCTTGCCTGCAAAGGCAAAGGACCCAGATTCGATAGCACAGGACCCACATAAGCCAGATGCACAAGGTGGCACATGCATCTGGAGTTCATTTGCAGTGACTGGAGGCCCTGGAGTACCCATTCTCTCCCTGCCCCGCATCCGCCATTCCCTCTCTCTCAAATAAATACATTTTAAAAAATAATCAGGAGAAACTTTAACATTACAGATGCACCTCCCGAGGTAGCACTAACAGTTGGAGCAAGCTAAGAACTGACCAAAACAGTTAAAAGAAAGAGCTAGGGAATAACATATTTAGGGAGGGCTTTGCAAAGCTTTGGAGCAGTTCTGGAAATCTGGGAGATAATACACATATGCCCAGGAAAACTCAAAGAAGGCCTTATACTCTCACCTCTGGCTGACCTTGAGGTTTCATGTAAGCCGGAAACACTGCTACAGTCCCCCTGCCAGAGCACTCAAGGCATTTCCCCACACACACTGCCCTTTAGCAAAAGCTGGACAGACTTTTTGGTTCAAGATAATTAAGGAAAAAAGAAAGAAAGAAAGGAAGGAAGAAAATGATAGTTAAGAAAATCTCCATCTAAGCATTGACTTACCATTAAGCTAACAAATGAACAAACAAACAAACAAAAAGACTCCTCCAGTGGCCACACACAGAGTTATTTACAGAATTCATCCAGGAAAATCACTAAACAACCAGTAACAATCACAACAAATAGCATGTACCATGAATCCTGTGGGCTTGGGAGGAGGAAAGATCTAATTTCTCCAGTTGCCACATTATATTACTTAACTGCCTGGTTTTCAACAAAATAAGTGAGCAAAAAAAAAAAAAAAAAAAAAAAATAGGAAAGCGTAGTCCATACACACACACACTCACACACACACACACACAAAAAAAATAGCACTCAATGGTAGCTGTCTCTGAGCATGGCTGGATGCTGGAATCATTGGTCACAGAATTTAAATTAGTTATTTGTAAATAATTTCAAATTATTTCTTTTTTAAAAATATTTTATTATTTATTTATTTGACAGAGAAAGAGGGAGACACAGAGAGAGAAAGGGTACACCAGGGCCTCCGGCCACTGCAAACGAACTCCAGATGTGTGCGCTCCCTTGTGTATCTGGCTAACATGGGTCCTGGGGAATTGAACCTGGCTCCTTTGGCTTTGCAGGCAAACTCCTTAACTGCTAAGCCATCCGTCCAGCCCAATTTCAAATTATTTCTAAAAAGAACTGTTTAAAGAACTGAAGGAGATTATGAGAATGATATCTGAATAAATACTGAATATCACTAAAGCGATAGGAAGTTATTTGAGAGCTGGAGAGATGTCTCGGTGGTTAGAGCACTTGCTTGCAAAGTCTGATGGCCTGGGTTCAGTTTCCCAGGACCCACATAAAACCAGATACACAAAGTGGTACATATGTCTGGAGTTCATTTGCAGTGGCAGGAGGCCCTGGAGTGCTCATTCTCTCTCTCTCTCCTTACAAACAAACAAATAAAAATACTTATAAAAATATATAGAAAATATTTTTAAAAGAGAGGGAGAGAGAAAGAGCATGAGTGTGTCAGGGTCTCTTGCTACAGCAAACAAATTCTGGAAACATGTGCGACTTTGTGCATCTGGATTTACGTGGGTACTGGGGAATCAAACATGGACTAGTAGCCTTTGCAAGCAAAGCACCTTTAACTCCTGAGCCATTTCCCCAGCCCAGGAAATATTTTTTTTTCTTTTCTCAATTTTTATTAACATTTTCCATGATTATAAAAAATATCCCATGGTAATACCCTCCCTCTCCTCACTTTCCCTTTTGAAATTCCATTCTCCATCATATCCCCTCCCCATCTCAATCAGTCTCTCTTTTATTTTGATGTCATGATCTTTTCCTCCTCTTATGATGGTCTTGTGTAGGTAGTGTCAGGCACTATGAGGTCATGGATATCTAGGCCATTTTGTGTCTGGAGGGAGGCCGTTGTAAGGAGTCCTACCCTTCCTTTGGCTCTTACATTCTTTCCGCCACCTCTTCCGCATTAGACCCTGAGCCTTGGAAGTGTGATCCCAGGAAATATTTTTAAAAGAATGAAAATAAAGAGGTGTCTCATAGACTTGTGGGATACTACCAAGCATGACAGCATATGTATAATAGGATTCTCAGAAGGACAGGAGAGGGAACAGGGCAGAAAGAATATTTGAAGAAATAGTGAGGGCTGGAGAGAGGGCTCAGCAGTTAAAGGCATCGCTTTCAAAAGCCGTGTTGCACTTACCTTCTCATCGCTGGTAAAAAGCACCTGACCGGAAGCAGCTTGTGGGAGGAAAGGGTTTATTTTGGCTTACAGTCTTGAGGGGAAGCTCCATGATGGAAGGGAAAAGATGGTGAAACAGAGGCTGGACATCATCTCCTTACTGCAGCAGGTGTCAAACAGTAGCAAAAGAGTGAGCTGAACTAACGCTGGCAAGCTAGAGCTAATAAACCATCAAAGTCCACCCCCAGCAATACACCTACTGCAGCCGGGCTCCGCCTCCCACACTGCGATCAGCTGGGGATCAAGCATTCAGAAGACATGTTTTAGAGGCACTAATATCCCAGGATAAACAAGGCGGAAAACAGAAGACAAAATGGAAGAAACGGATCCTGCCTTGTGGGTGATTACATCAAGTGTAAAAGGATTCAACACTCTAGGCAAAAGACAAAAGCTGGTAGAATGGAGTTTTAGGAAGAGGGTAGCGTAGTGAGCTGAGTGTAAAAATGTCCCCATGTGCCCGGCTCCGAGAGCCCCACGTTGGGCACCAGATGCCGGGCTCCGCGGGCGGGGGCAGGTAGTGCCGAGGGAAGGACCAGGCCCGCTGGTTCCTCCCGAGGGGCTGAGGAGGAGATGAGCGTCCGACGACTCAGACCTCTCCTGGCCACCGGAGAAAAACCACACTGAGTCGGGAGTCTTGTCGAAGCAGGAACTCGATTTATTGCTATGAACAGTTGCCTATATAATGTTGGGGATGAAGGCGTGGATTTTAGGACGGTGGGGAAAGGTAAGGGCCAATAGTAAACTGTGACTATTGAAATGATAATTCTAAATCCCATGCGGAAGTAGCAGGCAAGAAGCCATTAGGCATCTTGCTGAGTCACATCTGGCCAGAGGCAGATCACCAAACTTTAGCTAGGCTCAGGAAGTTCCACTAGGCCTCACACCTGGGCCTTTCAGAGCCCAACACCCAAGGCCTCATGTGTTCATGATTAAACCTCATACTCAATCTCCAGCCATGGGAGAGTCAAGCCTTGTGTCTCTGGGAGTGGGCCTTAGGATTTTTTTTTTCGAGGTAGGGTCTCACTCTAGTCCAGGCTGACCTGGAATTCACTCTGTTGTCTCAGGGCAGCCTCGAACTCATAGCGATCCTCCTACCTCTGCCTCCCGAGTGCTGGGATTAAAGGTGTGCGCCACCACGCCTGGAGGATTTAATAATCCAGCCCCCACCACACTGCTAGTGGCTCACTCTTGGCTGCTGCCTCTCAGCTGATGTGACAAGATATGACGCCCTGCTGTCTGTTGTTGTCATGCTTTCCCCGCCATCATGAGACTGCCACTCAAAACTATAAACTCAATTAAATCCTTACCTTCTGTGGTAGTTTGAATATGATACATTAAATGTATGGCTCTATAGACTGCGGTGTTTTATTAAAATTAAGTTTGGGGCTGGAGAGATGGCTTAGCAGTTAAGGCGCTTGCCTGTGAAGCCTAAGGGCCCAGGTTTGATTCCCCAGGACCCATGTAAGCCAGATGCACAAGGGGGCGCATGCATCTGGAGTTCCTTTGCAGTGGCTGGAGGCCCTGTGTATCCATTCTCTCTCATTCTCTCTATCTGCTTCTCTCTCTCTCTCTCAAATAAAATAAATGAAGAAAATATTTTTTAAAAAATTTAAGTTTGTAACTTTATCTCTAGCAGGCAGATTCCTGCTATGGGGTGGGGTGGGGTGGGGGTGTCACTGGGGGGTGGTTCTATCTGTAGAGAACAGTTTTAGTTCTGCTGGCTTGTGCTTTCCTGGTGGTAATAGCTGTTGGTTTTTCTCTCTGCTTGGATCTGTGAAAGGGAGCCAGCTTCTACCATTGATGGAACTTCCCTTTCATCTGTAAGCTTGAAATAAACCCCTTCCTTCCATAAACCGTGTCTGGTCGTATGTTCATACCAGCGATGTGGAGCTGACTGTAACACCTGCCATTAGCTGATTCTGGTTGGGCGTTTTTGTCCTGATGAAGACAAGGTAACTGCTATAATGGTAAGAATGGTTTAAATAGCCGGGCATGGTGGCGCACACCTTTACTCCCAGCACTCAAGAGGCAGAGGTAGGAGGATTGCCATGAGTTCGAGGCCACCCTGAGACTACATAGTGAATTCCAGGTCAGCTTTGGCTAGAATGAAACCCTACCTCAAAAAAAAAAAAAAAAAAAAAAAAAAAAAAGAATGGTTTAAATAAAGTTAAACAATGTTTTTAAAAGTTTTTAGAGCCTTTAGGCATATGTTTTTCTAATGTCATAAATCCTTTCTTGGAGTCAAATTTGGTTGGCTAATTCCAAGAAAGGAGGAAAATTTTCAAATTTTCATTCTTGTAACAAATTATGGTAAGTCCATGAAGACAGATTCCAGGGTAACAGTGAAAACTTTTTTTTTTTTCTTAAGTCTCCTGCTCTGGCCTGGGAGAATTCCAAAAGTCTCTAAGAAGGAAAGAATATTTGAGCTGAAATTTGTAATGGATGATAGTTAAACAGGGAGACCTTCTAGACTAAGGAAGAGCACACAGAAGGCTCTGAAGGTAGATGCTGACCTTAATGCTCCAGAGAAAGCAAAAGGCCCATGGGCTGGAGTGCAGACAGCGAGAGGGTAAAGGCTTCCAAAGGGGCTGTGGGGGAACCAGACCCTGCAGATTCCCAATTTCATCGATGGAAACTGGCTGAAAAGTTTCCTTTTTTTTTCAATTAAAAAAAAAAACTTCATTATATTTAAGAGAGAGAGAGAAAGAGGCAGGTAGATAGATAGAGAGAGAGAGAGAGAGAGAGAGAGAGAATGGATGCACCAGAGCCTTCAGCCACTGCAAATGAAGTCCAGACGCATGTGCCACCATGTGCATCTGGCTTATGTGGGTCCTGGGGAATTGAACCTCGGTCCTTTGACTTTGCAGGCAAGTGCCTTAGCCGCTAAGCCATCTCTCCAGCCCAAGTTTCCTTACCTTTTTTTCCCCCTTCCTTCTTTTCTTCTTCCCTTCTTTCATTTGTTCCTTCTTTCTTTCTTGTCTTCGTTCTTCCTTCCTTCCTTTTGTTTTTTGTCTTTTTTTAAGGTAGACTCTCACTCTATCCCAGACTAACCTGGAACTGTAGTCTCAGGCTGGCCTCCAACTCACAGTGATCCTCCTACCTCAGCCTCCTAAATGCTAGGATTAAAGGCATGTACCACCATGCCCAGATTTTCTGTCTTAAATTTTGTCTGTTCTAATGAGTATGACTTTAATAGTAGTGAACATTTTCTCATGTACTTATTTGACATAAATATATCTTCTTGGCTAAAGTGTATATTGAACTCTTTTTTTTTCTAGTTTCTTAATTAGTTTCTTTTCTTATTGGTGTGATGGCTGTGTTATATTCGAGATACCATTGTGATATCTAGGCAACGATCTAGGCTGTTGGAGACATGAGCCTGAGGCTCAGAGATGCTTTCTCTTTAGATGTTCATTTAGGATACAGGGCATATAGGTACACACGATAACCCAAAGCACATCCCTAGAGCTGGACTGTGAGGTGTATCAGCTCCTGATGGCAGGGAGAATGGGGAGCCTGTATGGGTTAGAGAGCAACCAGGTATGAGTGAAGCTCCAGGCAAGGCAGTTTAGGGGTGACAGAGTCATGAAAGTAAACATAAGGAATGTCTTAGAGCCTGAAGGGAGACAATCTAGGACATTTCACTCTGGTACAGGTCAGAAACGTTGGAAAGGGCTGGACTTTTCTCATCTCTGCCCCTTAGAGTCCTTCTACTCCATTCTGAGAAAGCCTTTCCTAGAGAATTAGGACTTCTGGAAATATCGTCCTTTTCCAGAATTTCTGACCCCAGACACCTGATGTGAGGACCAGATCAGCTGCACAACCAGGGGGCTCACATAAAAGACAGTCTTAAAGGTCTCGGGGTGGGTTTCCTCATTTCTGGAAAGCCCTTCTTGCCTCTGTGGGCAAGAGCCATACCTTCCTTCCTTAAGTTCTATCTATACTATGTATGTATGTATGTGGATGTGTGTGTGTGTGTGTATGTGTGTGTGTATGTATGATATATTAAAAAATATAAATATTTTATTAAAATCTTTCTAAAGCTTATCCTCTGGTCTGTGTATTTCAATTCTTTGAATTCATAAGATGAGAATCCAGAGGCTACTGACTCAATGGAAGCTTTGCATGACCATTGAGTTTTCTGGCCTTCCCAAGAGCTGAGATAAGGCTCTGATGCTCTCAAGGTGCCCCCAGATTTCCACATCACAATGGGCATGCTGCATATAAAAGAAGGTGAACAACAGAGTTAAACCATGGTTATGTCTCTAATGAGCTGGCTAGAGTCCTTGTGTGCTACTTGCATAGAAATCACTGGTAGGTGAGGAATAGCCCTTCTAGTAGTCATAGTCTTGTTGGGCCCTAGTGTGCCAAAGGCTTATGGGTTGGGTTAGAAAATACAGATTTCCAGCTTGAAGCCCTGAGACCTAGAGACTTATGACTCCAGGCCTTAGAAGACAGGGACTCGTAGATGTAATTACTCATATTGGAGGCTTATTGGTCTGGCCTTTGGTTGTTAGTAGTTGTCAGTAGCCTGGTACTCGGCAGACAGTGGTAGCAACAGTGGCAACCACTGCTATGTCAGGATGGACCCTTGGCCTTTAAGGCTTGGCGGAGCCCTAATACTCTTCCAGAAACCAGGGCTCTCCTGACTTTGTCTGTTCACGGCCTTCTGACTTCTACAGCTTTGGCCCTCCACCATCTTTCACCTCTGTGCTTCCACGGCCTTTGTGATCCTCAGCATCTATGCTCTACCGCCTCTGCCCGGCACCGCCTCTGCCCCCTGGCCACTCACTGGAAATCGCCAGCCACCCTCTCGACTGTTGCCCAACTGTCTCCTCTTCCCGGTACCAGCTCAGAATGTAAGCTCAGCTTCGTGCAGCCCAGCCTGCTCTGCTAGTGATCAAAACAGAAGAAAGCTTAGTGGTTAAAGGAGCTTGCTTGTAAAACCTGCCGGCCTGGATTTGGTTCCCTGGTACCCATAAGCCCAGATGCACAAAGTGACACATGTGTCTGGAGTTCACTTGCAGTACCCATTCTCTCTCTCTCTTTCTTTCACACATACACACACAAATAAATTAAGAAGATTTTTTTTTCTTTTTCTTTGAAGTAGGGTCTCACTCTAGCTGAGGCTGACCTGGAACTCACTATGTAGGAGTCCCAGTCTTGCCTCAAACTCACAGCGATCCTCCTACCTCAGTCTCCCGAGTGCTGGGACTTAAGGTGTGGTACTACCACACCTTGGCACAAATACATATAAAAAAAGAAAATATTTTAAAAATCACAATTAGGCAAAGAAAAGGCTACTCAGGAGAAACCTTTTATTTATTTTGTTTATTTTTATTTATCTATTTGAGAGCGGCAGACAGAGAGAAAGAGGGAGAGAGAGAGAGAGAGAGAAAGAGAGAGAGAAAGAGGGAATGGGCACGCCAGAGCCTCCAGCCACTGCAAAGGAACTTCAGACGCATGCATCCCCTTGTGCACCTAGCTAACGTGGGTCCTGGGGAATTGAGCCTCGAACCTGGGTCCTTAGGCTTCACAGGCAAGCGCTTAACCGCTAAGCCATCTCTCCAGCCCAGTAGAAACTTTTTGATTGGGCCTAATTCTGCCATGCCAGTGGATAGCACAGGAAAATTTGTCCAGGCTAACACGAAAAGTGAGCTAAACAGCCTGGTTATCGAGCCAGGAGGAGGGGTAGTGCAGGAGTAAGGGAGTGCAAATATGATGATTGTAATTCACACCGACTGGGGCACAGTTTCCAGTTGTACCAAGACTAATCACAGCCAAGCATAGGTCTCACTCTCAAATCTTTCTTTTCTTTTCTTTTTCTTTTTCCTTTTTTTTCTTTTTCTTTTTGGGTTTTTGAGATAGGGTCTCACTCTAGCCCAGGCTGACCTGGAATTCACTATGTAGTCTCAGGGTGGCCTTGAACTCACAGTGATCCCTCTACCTCTGCCTCCTGAGTGCTGGGACTAAAGACGTGTGCCACCACGCCCGGCCATTTTTTTTTAAGTTTTTTTTTGTTTTTTTGTTTTTCACTCTCAAATCTTTCAAGCACAGGCTTTTTGCTGAGTCACTGGGAGACTGGTCTTCCTCTGTCCCTCCGGAGGACAGCCGCCCCAAGACCCAGAGCGGCTGCACGCTGAGCTCTGGAGCAGCAGCTGGCTACCGTCATCTTAGGCCTATCTTGCCTGGAGTGACAGTTTCCCATTGGCATGGACTGTGACTGGAACAAAGTCTCCTGGGACTGGAGTCATGTGTTTGGCCTCTCTCCGGGCTCCTGGCTACTGCCAGGCTTAAAAGAATCATCTGTTGATTGGCTCCGCTTTTGATGGTTTTATCCATTCGCAGAACATCAAAGAGTCATTATAGAAAATACAGAAGAAAGGCTCAACAAAAATTTAATATTCTCAACAAGTTTCTCAGTGCTTAACAATAGTTCACCCCAGCGTAAGTGCTAGAGAGAGCGTGTTTTTTTTTTTTTTTTTTTTTTTTTTTTTGCTGTTTTGTTTTTGTTTTTAACCAATGCAGAAGTCTTTGGTAATCATGGAACTACTTCAGCAACCCCGATCCGGGTAGATGGACTGGAATATGCTGAGTGGGAAGCGGATTGGGGAAACGGAGCCAGCGGATGGCCTCATCTGAGATTTGGCTTTAAAGAGGAAACAGGGTTGTGACTGGAAGTGTAATCAAGGAAGCTGTTTTAAGCCTTGCCAAAATTTTAGGATTTCCAAATTGAGTTGATTTTTAAATTTTCACTCACTCATTTACTCAACATTCACAAGGCCCTGCAAAGTGCCAAACACTGGGCTACCTGCTGAGGACACAAAGCCGGGTGTGACCGAGGCCCCAGACGACAGACAAGCAGCTAGCTGAGCTTGCAGTGGCCCTGTGTGCGCTCCAGACAGAACAAGCAGCTCTGTGTGTGACATCCAGCTACCAGAGAGGTCTTGCTAGCAGATATTTTTTCTTCTGTAGAAATTATAAATACTAGGAGTCTGGGAATATGGCTCAGTGGATGTAGGAGCACCAACGTGAGGGCCTGAGAGGGCCGAAGTTCAATCCCTAGCACCCAAGTAAAAAACCTGGCATGGCTACACAAGACTGTGATTCCGGTCTGGTGTGGAGCGGGCAGAGACTGCAGAATCTCTGGGGCTTGCTGGTCGCTTAGCCAGCCTGATTGCCAAAACACCAGCTCCTGGTTCGGTGAGAGGACCCACCTCACGGAATAAAGACGAAAGAGCAATACAGGAGAGTACCTGGTGTGCTCATCTGGCCGCTGCACGTCTGCGCATGGGTGCATGCATTTGTACACACACACAAACACACACACACACACACACACACACACACACACGCACAGTGTGCATGTACTATGCATACGTGTGCCACACAAACATGCCAAACATTGAAAAAAATATATAAATTGGGCTGGAGAGATGGCTGAGTGATTAAGGCTCTTGCCCACAAAGCCAAAAGACCCAGGTTCGATTCCCCAGGACCCACATAAGCCAGATGAACAAGATGACACATGTGTCTGGAGTTCATTTGCAGCAGTGGCTGGATGCCCTGGCATGCCCATTCTCTCTTCCTCTCTCTACCTGCTTCTTTCCCCTTCTCTCAAATAAATAGATAAAAATAAAATTTTCAAAAAATATAAATTGAAGGGCTAGAGAGATGGTTTAGTGGTCAAGGCCTGTGAAGCCTAAGGACCCAGGTTTGATTCTCCAGTACCCACATAAAGCCAGATGCACAAGGTGGTGCATGGAGCTTGTTTGCAGTGGTTAGAGGCCCTGGTGTGCCCATTCTCTTTCTCACACACTCTCTCTCTATCTGCATCTCTCTCACAAATAAATAAATAAATAAAAATAATCAAAGAACTTGCAAATACTGTACTTTAGGCTGCACAGGTTTTGAGGTAATAAAATACTGAAAATGAAAGATCAGCTCTCTAATACAATTCCTCCATCGTGCGAAAGTAGGAATTTGAGCCCCATAGAGGCTAAGTAGCTTGCCCAAGGACACATCTAGTAAGTGGCAGCTTCATGGATAAAGGCTCTTATCTTCTGCTTCCCAGTTCAGGAATTTTCCACTGCCCCATGCCAGGTTATACACACGAGGGTCAATTTTTGCCTTTCTGAGTTCATATACCTTAACCATTTCTTTAAATGGTAATGTCAACAGAATCCATGAGTCAGTGTTTATTTTCTACATTCTGCCAATTAATTGTGGCTTGGGGGGTAATCTGTTTTATAAAGTGTGGTGTCAGCTTTTTTTTTTTTTTTTAAGGTTATTCATTCCAAAGCTTAGACCAATTACGCCTAACATATCCGAGGGCTAGCTGAATTTGTCTCTAAATGTCCTTGAGTAAGTAAGAAAACAAAAATCAAGCCATATGTATTTGTTTCCCCCATAGCATGGTTATTGGGAGCAGCAACCATGCTTCCATGTGCTGCTGTAGGGTCTCCTCGGGACCGGGGGTCGGAGGGGTGGGTATCCCGGGGAGTGACGAGAATCAGGCTTGGCTTGAGTCCCTGTCACTTGGTGAGTGACAGACTAGAGGGGTTTGGGAATCTGACTTCTCATTGTTATTGCAGCCTGAGGTAATAGTAAGGACTTACCATTATTTCCAAGTTTGACACCTCCTCCTTCCTCTCTTGCCAAACCATCTAGACTGGGCCTCAACCATCTGGAAAATATCACTTTTGTGTGCAAATCAGGAGCATCTCCTGCCTCGAAAATTGGTTATTTCCCCAATCAGCAATGCATCAACAATAGGAAAATGTTACATTGTCAAGAACAGCCATTTCACGTCCAAGACTTTGGGTTATAAAATGAATGTTTGGTGGCTTCTGCCATGTAACCTAATCTCTCAAGGAGGCAAAGCTGAGCCATGATAAGGTGCACAGTGCTTGACTAGCAGGGGGGCTCTGGGCAAGTGTGATTACCACTGAGCACAAGAACTGGAAAATATGGGGGAAGAGACAATAACTTTCTCCTCCCTTCTTTTGTTTTGTCTAGGTTTCCTGTAACAAAAGACAGAGTTACAAGAGGAAAAAACAGATACATATTAGCATGTATATCTCATATATGCATGTGAGGAGAGGAATACCCACAGAAGGGTTGACTTTCAAAGAAGTGGCTTAGAACTTGGGCTTACATAAAATAATTTTTTTGTTCATTTTTATTTATTTATTTGAGAGTGGCAGAGAGAGAGACAGAGAGAGAGACAGAGAAAGACACACACACATACACAAATACACACACACACACACACACAGAGAGAGAGAGAGAGAGAGAGAGAGAGAGAGAGAGAGAGAGAAAGAGAATGGGCACGCCAGGGCTTCCAGCTATTGCAAACGAACTCCAGACACATGCGTCCCTGATTGTTTTAGTCTCTCCTTGCTATGCCTTATACCAGTTGAAAATGTTTACTCTGTGCCTTTATATGTTAGAAGTGTTTAACTTGTTTGATTTTACAGGTCTTAATATCTTAAATTGGTCCAGACTGTGAGGACCTTTGAAATTTAACTGAGTATAATTTACAATGTGTGATGGTTATAAATCTATTGGGGGCCAGGGGCGGAATGTGGTGGTTTGAATAGAATAGATGGCCCCCAATATATTCAGTTGTTTATTTGTTTGTAGTTTGCATCTGCATCCACCTGGCTGGAGGCAGTGTCACTGGGTGGATCTTAAGGTGTGGTGGTGGGTTTCAGATTTCAATCTAAAGATATGCAAAGTGTGCCTAGCTGGAGTTCCTGAAGTGTGTTGTGGCTTTTGGCTTTTTGGCTTGTGCTTCTCTCTCTCTATCTGCTTGGGCCTGTGAAGGCAGGCCAGCTTCTTCTGCCATTATGGAACTTCCCCTGGATCTATAAGCTTCAATAAATATCCCTTCCTCCATAACTGTGCCTGGTCTGGAAGTTCATTTCAGTGAACCTGAAGCTGTCTGCTACAGTCCCCTTGTGCATCTGGCTAATGTGGGTCCTGGGGAATTGAGCCTCGAACTGGGGTCCTTAGGCTTCACAGGCAGCCGCTTAACCGCTAAGCCATCTCTCCAGCCCTCGGGCTTACATAAGATCTTCAACAAACAACTATACTTTTAGGCAAGTGTCAAAAAAGGACACTGGTTTTGAGTATCTAAGGGCAGCAAAAGGTGAGAATACAAATGGGAAACTAATGGTAGATATAGACTAGTTTGTCACATAGGTTTCCCTAGTAGAGTCTCCAGGCTGATAAGGGTCTCAAGTCATCTCTAGTGACCTATTTAGTCTCTGCTGGTAGAGAAGGGAAGAGAGACATCTTTACAAAGTTCTGTGGGAGAGCAGAGAGCTCATCTTATATTTATGTCTTCTTATTGCTTTCAGCTTAAAACAATCCTTATGCCAAAGTAGGATTTTTTTTTTTTCATTTTGGTTTTTCGAGGTAGGGTCTCACTCTAGCCAAAGCTGACCTGTAATTTACTATGTAGTCTCAGGGTGGCCTCGAAATCATGGTGATCCTCCTACCTGTGCCTCCCGAGTGCTGGGATTAAAGGCGTGCACCACCACACCCGGCTAAAGTAGCATATTTTGGAAAGCCTTTCTGAGTAGATATAGACATTACAGGCAAGGAAGTGACGTTTAATAAATGAAACATTGAATAAACTTGTGGGGGTGCCTGTTTCTCTCTTGACAGTTTCCTCACCTATAAAACAGGAGGTCCATCAAGGAAAATGACCTCTCGTCTTTCTACCTCTGACTTCCACGGTTTTCCACAAGTGGTTGTGGACACACAGTCTTGGAGCCTCACTGGGGAGCTTATCAGAAATGGAGATTTCTGGGCTGGAGAGATGGCTTAATGGTTAAGGCACTTACCTGCAAAGCCAAAGGACCCAGGTTCAACTCCCCAGGACCCACATTAGCCAGATGCTCAAGGGGGCGCACATCTGGAGTTCGTTTGCAGTGGCTGGAGGCTCTGAGATGCCTATTTTCTCTTTCTTTCTCTCTCTCCCTGCCTATTTCTGTATCTCTCTCTCTCTCAAATAAATAAATACAAATAAAATAAAAAAGAAATGTAGATTTCTGGGACCCTGCCTCAGGCCTACTGATGGAATAACATCCCCAGATGATTCACACACACTTCATTGCTGGCTTTCCAAATTGATTTTGGAAGCTGGGCATGGATAAAGCCTATACCTTTAATCCCAGCACTCGGGAGGCAGAGGTAGGAGGATCGCCATGAATTCGAGGTTACCCTGAGAATATAAAGTGAACTCCAGGTCAGCCTAGGCTAGAGTGAGACCCTATCTCATTGAAAAAAAAGAAAAAAGAAAAAAGAAAAAAGGAAAGGAAAGAAAAAGAACAAATTAATTTTGACCCTACATCCTTTGTATTTTCCCTGAAGCTTCAGGTCTGTTTCTCTTGTTAGCCTGTAGATGGCATCAGAGAGCTAATGGCAGGTGGTTGAAGAGGCAGGAAACCAACATGAAGCTTGACTTGCTCCCTGCATTTCAAATCCCTGAGCACTTCAGCCTGGTACTACGAAAACTATAGACAGGGGCTAGAAAGTGTGTTTGGAAGTTCTCCACACCACAGATCCTTATGTGACTGCCGTGTTAGAAAACAGCAGGAGGCAGATGCTGATAAGCAGACAATGCACATTAAAATGATTTAATAAAAAACAACCCTGTGGTGTTCTCGTCTTCTCCTTCCTCTTCCTCCTCCTTTTTTTTTTTTTTTTTTTTTTTTTTTGAGGTAGGGTCTCACTGTAGCCCAGGCTGACCTGGAATTCACTATGTAGTTCCAGGCTGGCCTTGAACTCACAATGATCCTCCTACATCTGCCTCCCTAGTGCTGGGATCAAAGGTGTACATGATCACATCCGGCTTTTCTTCTTTTTTTTTTTAAGAAGATTTAAATGATGAGTGTTCCCATTCTAAGAATATAATCTAATGAAACACAATTCATTTTGGTTCTAGAATTTATCTATTGAAGTCTTTATACTGCACTTTATTGTCCATCGAGTCCCCACAATTTTCAATGATAATGACCGAAGGACCACTTCTCCGGTGAACCAAAGGCCAAAGTCTTCCGCAATTTACTACACAAGTCATATTACTTGTCTAACTCTTTAGAGTTTGGAAGCCACTTTTTCTTTGCATGTGCGTGTGAGTATGGCGCATGTGCATGTGTGTACGCGCTTATAAATGTGTGGGTGCACATGTATGTGCAAATGGAAGCCAGTGGTCATGTCAGGAGTCATTCTCAAGTGATCTTAACCTTGCGACGGGGGGTCTCTCACTGAACTTAGACGTCACTGATAGAGTTAGAATAGCTAACTCATGAACCCCAGGGATTCCAACCCCCTGGGTTTACAGGTGTGTGCCATCATGCCCAGAAGTTATATTTTGATTAACAACTTCCATGACTGCAAACAATATCCCATGGTAATGCTCTCCCCCCCCCCCCACTTTCCCCTTTGAAATTCCACTCTCCATCATATCCCCTCCTCCTCCCAGTCAGTCTTTCTTATTTTGATGTCATGATCTTTTCCTCCTATTATGTGTCAGGCACTGTGAGGTCATGGATATCCAGGCCATTTTGTGTCTGGAGGGAGCACGTTGTAAGGAGTTCTACGCTTCCTTTGGCTCTTACATTCTTTCCGCCACATCTTCCACAGTGGACCCTGAGCCTTGGAAGGTGTGATAGAGATATTGCAGTGCTGAGCACTCCTGTCACTTCTTTCCAGCACCATGATGCCTTCTGAATCATCCCAAGGTCACTGCCATCTGAAAAGAGAAGGTTCTCTACCAAAAGCGAGAGTAGCATTAATATAAGGGTATGAATATTAAGAGAAGTGCTTACTGGGCAGTTTGATAAGCATAGTATATACATTTATCCAGACAGCAGCAGATGTTACACCCCTAGGGCTCATGACTAGCCCTGTTTTAAGTTTTCAGTATCAAGGATATATTCCCTCCCATGGAGCTGGCCTCCAGTCCAATTGGAGGGCAGTTGGTTTCCACCATGACAGACATGCCACTATTGCACCCTTTGCCTCATTTGGCCTAGCTGGCCAAATATAAGGCTTGCAGTGTCCACTGTTGAGTATCTTCACTGGTGATTTCTCTTTCTCCCTTTGAACTGCATGCAGAATGCCTTCTTCCAGCTTTCTGCCAGCTGGTCTACATGGAAGAGGTTATCAGCTCAGTTCCAGCAGGATTTCTCAGTGGCCTTGCAGCCCAAATATGTGGAGTCTTCAGCAATAGGGTCTTACCATCTATTCCTGGTGGGAAACCAAGGGCCTTGGCATTGGCCTGTAATGTTTTGGGGGTATCAGGACCTCCATGGCCAACAACTCACTGGAAGGTATCCCATCTCTGGCACTGAAATTTTTCTAGTAACAATCTGTGGCTCCTGAGTGTTCCATTGTCCAAAAAAGTAGGTTTCCATATGATTTATTTATATCCTCTTAGAGTTTGATTAGCCCTCCCTCCACCTTTCCTTTACTCAATCTCTTCCCCTGCCCTCACTTGGGCCTTTTCACCCCCATTAATCTATTCTTCTATTTACATATATACAATACCATCCTATTAAGTACCCCCTCCCTTCCTTTCTCTTCCCTTTATATCTCCTTTCTAGCTTACTGGCCTTTGCTACTGGGTTTTCTTCCTACTCACACAGGATCCACATAGCGAGGACCCACATATGAGAGAGAACATGCGACAGTTTGGCTTTCTAGGCCTGATGCCCAGAAGTTTTTATACAGGTGCTGGGGATGCATGCTTGTACTGCAAGCGCTTAACTCACTAAGCCATCTCTCAGGCCTCTGTAAACCACTTTCAGTTTATCTTGTTTAATCCTCATAGCAAAAGGCATACAAGATTTGTGGTGCTGAAGGCATAGGCGCACCTAGGGAGTTGTGGAGCTAAGACTTGAATCTAGATCTCATCACCCCTTATTCTATTAAATAAAGTCGTGCAGGAGCCATTGCCTTGGAGTAAGTCTAACAAGCCAAACCAGGATGGAATTTAATCACAGTAGCTGAGCTCTAGTTAACTACAGGAGGCTCTGTAACCAATTATCTAATTAAGCCATAGCCAATTAAATTGTCTATACACCTCACTTCCATTTTGTGTAAATGTCAGATCGCATTGTTGGCTGCAGTTCTCAGAACCTGCTCTGACCCTGAAAGCTGCCTGATTCTTGAATCACATTTTGCTTTGTTTTGCTTTCTTTTGCTTTGGTTTTCTTTACTCAAACGAATTCTACCAAATCTAATTGTTCAAAGGAACTTTCCTTTCAGCATTCCATCATTTCCATTTTCTCAGCGGCCTCCACTAAGTACAATAAAACTTCTGCCCCATGGATGATGCCAAGGCATAGTCACCCGTCACTGAGAGGTTCTATTTTGGGCTTTAGCATTTTTTAAAGCATTTTTATCTATTAATACATATATATTTTTTCAGCAGTGAAATTCACCACCGGTGACTGATTAGATGCTGTAATTTTCGAAGATGATTCCATTCTGTCTGTGGCTAGGAAGCTGCTTTGGGGCAAAATAGATTGAAAGTGATGTTCCGATACGAGATGGTGATATTCACCCAGAAAGCAGAGCTCACCTTGCAAGCCACCACTATGGTTCTCTTTCTTCCTTCTAGTACGTTGGGGATTTTTCTTCCTCCCTCTCCGTCTTCCTTCCTTTCTCAAAAATTAGACACTTGGGGGCTGGAGAGATGACTTAGCAGTTAAGGCACTTGACTGCGAAGCCTCAGGATCTGGGCTCGATTCCTCAGGACCCACGTAAGTCAGATGCACAAGGTAGCACACGTGTCTGGAGTTCATTTGCAGTGGCTGGAGGCCCTGGCGCACCCATTCTATCTCTATGTGTCTTTCTCTTAAATACATAAATAAATACTTGGGAAGCTAAGGTAGGAGGATCAGCATGAGTTTGAGACCAGCCTGGGTTACAGAGTGAGTTCCAGGTCAACTTAGGCTAGATTGAGACCCTACCTCAAAAAAACCTAAAACTAAATTCCTACTGTTTCTGACCACTTGGGCTGCTATAACAAACTACTGTAGACGAATGTCATATAGACAATGGGAATTTATTCCCACAGCTCTGGAGACTAGGACCCAGCCCCCACCTGCTAGCAGATTGGTGTCTAGTGAGGTGCCACCTCCTGGCTCATAGAAAGCTCTTTTCTCCCTGCGGATGTGGCAGGGGAGTAATAGCACTCAATGGGCCTCTTCTATATGTATTTATTTATGAGAGAGAGAGAGAGAAAGAGAGAATGGGCATGCCAGGGCCTCCAGCCACTGCAAACAAACTCCAGATATGTGTGTCCCCTTGTGCATCTGGCTAATGTGGGTTCTGGGGAATCAAACATGGGTCCTCTGGCTTTGCAGGCAAATGCCTTAACCTCTAAGTTATCCCTCCAGCCCTGTTTCTATTTTTATTTATTTATTTGCGAGAAAGAGAGAGAGAGAGAGAGAGACAGACAGATGGGAATGCCAGGGCTTCTAGCTGCTGCAAATGAACACCAGATGTATGCACCACTCTGTGCATCTGGCTTTACATGGGTACTGGGGAATCGAACCTGGGTCATTAGACTTTGCAGACAAGTGCCTTAACCACTGAGAAATCTCTCCAGCCCTCAATTTCTTTAGTTTTAAACATCCAAGTTTAGAGTTTATCTCAAACAAGGAGACTTGCATGTTTATATCTTTAAAAAATTTGTATATATGTGTGCATGTATGTATGTATGTATGTATGTATGTATGTATGTATGTGTGCCTGTGTGCTACAGCATGCATGTGACACTTTGAGTTGTCTTTGCTTTTTTTCCCCACCTTCTTTGAGACTCTTGCTGCTGGGGACAGGAGCCAGTCCAGCTGGCCTAATGAGCTGTGGAATTTCCTGGTTCTGTCTCTCATTGCCCTAGGTGTTTTGGGACCACAGACACATGGATCACTTTGCCTCTGGCTTTATGTGGGTACTGAGGAGAGGCAGACTTGCTTTGGCAGGCATTGTGAGGGAGCGCTTTTACCCACCGAACTATCTCCCAAACCCCAACATTTATATCTCAGTTAGGAATTCCTGCGCTGAGCTCTCCTGCTTCTCCTCACAGTGTACACGTCGGCTGCTCAGGGAGGGCTCGTAGGAACGTGATCCTCTCACCTGCCATTGCGTGGTTTTGTCTCCAGTCTTCCTCCTTGCCTGTCCTTAGCATGCGTGTCAAGAGCTCTAGCACATTGCAGAAAAGTAGTGAAGATAACTGGGATTTTACACTGTTTATTGTAACACTCTTGTAATATTTACATTTTAGTCTATTTGTTACATATTGTTAATAGATACCTTTATGAGAAGTTCCCATCTCCCTTTAGTTTACAAAGAATCTTTTTTTTTCCTTTATTGGTGATGCTGAATTTTCTGTGAGATATTTATAGACCTTTTCTTCTTTAGTCTGTGAATGTGATGAATTGTATTTATGGCCTTTTTACATTAGACTAAGTTGGCATTTCTAGGATAAATCCAACTTGGCATAATGTGTAATGCTTTTTATGCTCGGTGGGTTCTATTTGCTAATATGTTGCTTATGGTTTTGTATTTATGTTGGTGGCTGAGATTGGCCTGCAATCTTTCAATTTTCAGATGTTATTTCATTTTGTTATGAAAGTGACTCAAATTTCATGAAATGCATTGAGTGCTTTCTCCTTTTTTTATTGTCCAAAACCATTTGTATAAGATTTAGATGCTGTGTTCTTGGGATGTCTGTTGGATGTTACCTTTCAAACCCTCTGAGCACAGTGTTTTCCTTATGGAAAGCTTTAAAACTACGAATTCAATTTTCATAAATGTTACTGTGCTGTTCAGGCCTTTTTCTTCATTCTGTTTTGATGTCTTTTTTTTTTAAGATTGTAATTTCATCTATTCGTCTCAAAATATATGGGTTTAAAGTTGGTTGGAATATTATCTTTTAAATTATCTTTATTTATTTATTTACAAGCAGAGAGAGAGAGAGACAGACAGACACAGAAAAAGAGAGAATGAACACCAGAGCTTCTTGTCACTGCAGACAAACCCCAGACATATGCACTACTTTGTGCAACTGGCTTTATGTGGGTACTAGGGGAGTCAAACCTGGTCCAGAAGGCTTTGCAAGTAAGTGCCTTTACCCACTGAACTGTCTTATTGTTATTTTTCTCATTATCTTTTTATCTTCTGTTATAGGTCTATTTTGTCCTTCTTTATACTCTTAATACTTTGCATTTCATCTTCTGATTTTCCTTGACTAGTTTTGCTTCAGATCTGTTATTATTCTTGTTGATGTTATTATTATAGTTGTGGTATTAAGGACTGAACCCTGATCTTGCATATTCTAAGCAAGCACTCTGCCATTGAGCCACATCCTATCTCCTACCCCCCCCCTTTTTTTTTAAAATAATTCCCTTTAAAAATATTTTTGTTTATTTATTTGTAGAGAGAGACAGAGAGAGAGAGAGAGAGAGGAAGAGAAGAGAAGATTAGAGAAAAGAAGAGAAGAGAAGAGAAAAGAAGAGAAAAGAAAAAAAGAAGGAATAGGTGCATCAGGGCCTCTAGCCACTGCAAATGAACTCCAGATGCATGTACCACTTTGTGTCTCTGGCTTTCCATCGCTACTAGGGAATTGAACCCGGATTGCCTTAACTGCTGAGTCATCTCTCCAGTCCCCTATCCCTAGTTAATTTTTATTTCATATCTTGCTAAGTTAGCCAGGCTGTACTGAACTCACTATGTAGGTCCAGGTAGGCCTTGAAATTGTGATTCCCCCTGCCCCGGCCTCCCAGGTAGCTGGGATTACAGGGATGTGCCACACACAGCTTGCCATTTTAAGGTTACTGATTTCTGCTTACTTGCTGGTTGGACATGTAAATTGTTCAGTTCTTACCTATTGTGGACAAAGCTACTACTTTGTTAGCATTTGTATCTAAATCTGTGTGCAAACACATGCTTTCATTTCTCATGGGTGAATACCTAGTACAGAAATGGCAGGGCTTTGTAGAAGGCACGTGTTTAAGCCTTGAAGAATGTTGCCTAATCATTTTTTTCCCCCAGAATGTCTGTATCATTTTACATTCCTACAACAGGGTGTGAGAGTTCCAGTTGCTCCATGATCTTTCCAACATAAAACATCATTACTATTTTTTTTTGCTTTAATCTACTTATTTTTTTAAATTTTTAATTATTTTGTAATTTAATGGATATTATATTGTGTCATTTAAAATATTTTATTTATTTATTTATGTGAGTGAGAAAGAGGCAGAGAGAAAGAGAGAGAATGGGCACACCAGGGTCTCCAGCCACTATAGACGAACTCCAGATGCATGTGCCACCCTTGTGCATCTGGCTTCCCTACGTCCTGGAGAGTCGAACTGGGATCCTTTGGCTTTGCAGGCAAACGCCTTAACCACTAAGCCATCTCTCCAGCCTATTTGTTTTTTTTAAAAAATATTTTTATTTATATACAAGCAGAGAGAGGAGAGACAGACGAAAGAATGAACATGCCAGGGCCTCCAGTCTCTGCAAAGGGACTCCAGAGGCAAGGCCACTTTGTGTATCTGGCTTTACATGGGCACTGGGGAATCAAATCTGGCTTGTGAGGCTTTGTGGGCACTGAGCCATATGGCCAACCCCTCATTATCTTTTAAAATTTTTATTTTATTTATTTATTTATGAGAACAAAAAAGAGGGGGGGGGAATGGGTATGCCAGGGCATCCAGCCACTGCAAACGAACTCCAGATGTATGCGCCAGCCTATGCACCTGGCTTATGTGGGTTCTGGGGAAATGAACCTGGGTCCTTAGGCTTTGCAGGCAAGAACCTTAACTGCTAAGCCATCTCTCTAACCCCCCCTTTTTTTTTGTAGAGATTTAAGTGCCAAGAACAATCTTGATTTTATTTCCCTGTATAGTGAGCGTTTCCAGGGCCGCTGATCTTTGGATAGCTCCACATTCCCATCTAGCATCATTATGCTTCTGCAAGAAGTATTTCCGTAGCTTGTCTTGCCATGTGGTCTGCTGGGGATGAATTATTTCAGCTTTCATATGTCTGAAGAGAATCTGTATTTCACCATTGTGTTTGAAAGAGGTATTCACTGGGTTTAGAATTCTAAGTTGACGGTGTTTTTTTCCCCCCAGTACTTGGAAAATGTTGCGCTTCCATCTTTTAGCTTGATTTTTTTTTTTCCAAACAGACATCTGTTCTTATTATTGTCTTTGTTTCTCTCTGTGTAACTCTCTCTCTTTTTCTCTTTCCTACCTGAGTTAGAGTCTGCATAGATCAAAAGGTTTATAAAATAAGAAAAACCTACTCATAGCATTGTGTTAGGGCTTATGTCACAGATAACTTGCAATTTTTTTTTTTTTTTTTTGAGTTTTCAAGGTAGGGTCTCACTCTAGCCCAGGCTGACCTGGAATTCACTATGTAGTCTCAGGGTAGCCTCAAATTCATAGCAATCCTCCTACCTCTGCCTCCCAAGTGCTGTTATTAAAGGTGTGCACCACCACACCCAGCTCTTGTGAGTTTTAAATAACTTATAAACTCCAATTTTACTCCATATCTTTGATGTTAAATAAGGGAGAGCCAAAAATTTGTTAATGTTTATTTAAAACATTTTTTTTTAAGGGCAGGGGAGGCAGTTTCCAGGCAGGGTCTTGCTCTAGCCCAGGCTGACCTGAAATTCACTATGTACTCTCAGGGTATCCTTGAACTCATAGCAATCCTCCTACCTCTGTCTTCTGAGTGCTGAGATAAAAGACGTGTACCACCACATCTGGCTACATTGAGTTTTTTTTATAATGTACTCTGGAGCTGGGTGTGGTAGCTCATGCTTTTAAAAATGTTATTTACTTATTTATTTAACAGAGAAAGAGGGAGAGTGAGAGAGAATGGGTGCGCCAGGGCCTCCAGCCACTACAAAGGAACTCCAGATGCATGTGCCCCCTTGTGTATCTGGCTAACATGGGTTCTGGGGAATCGAACCTGGGTTCTTTGGCTTTGCAGGCAAACGCCTTAACTGCTAAGCCATCCCTCCAGCCCTACATTGAGATTTTTTAACTTTAAATTTTTATTTACCTATTTATTTGTAAGGAGCAGGGAGGGAGGGAGAGAATGGGCATACCAGAGCCTCTTGACACCGCAAACAAACTTTAAATACATATACCACTTGGCACTGGGCTTTATGTTGGTACTGGGGAATCGAACCCAGACCAGTGGGTTTTGGAAGCAAGAGCCTTTTAACTGCTTGGTCATCTTCCCAGCCCAAGGTTGTTTTGTTTTAAATTGTTTATGTGAGTGGGTCTAGAACAAATGGTGCCCTCTCATAACTAGCTTTGAAGAAGGGAGTTCCAACAGTGACTTCAGAAGTTCCATTGTGTTTGATGGCTTGAATCTGAAAACTTCCCCTACAGGGTCATGTTTTGAATGCTTATTCTCCAGCTGGTAGCACTAGTCACTAGGGGCGGGCCTTTGAAGGTTACACTCTACCTCTGGTTCCTGCATCTCTCTCTGCTTCCTGGTCTGCCGTGATGTGAGCAGCCTTACCACAGGCTCCCACCACCGTGGTCTGTACTGGTCTGCTATGATGGACTCAGTGTTCTGAAACCATAAGCCAAAATAAATCCTTTCCCTCTTAATTTGTTTCTGTAAGGCATTCTGTCACAGTGGTGTAAATGCAATAGGTATCAGGCAGAGAGTCCTGTCAGGAGGCAGAACCACACCATCTGTCTGGGAGGAAATGTGAGCTAAAAATTGCCAACTAAGCCAGGTGTGGTGGCACACGCCTTTAATCCCAGCACTCGGGAGGCAGAGTTAGGAGGATTGCCGTGAGTTCGAAGCCACCCTGAGACATAGTGAATTCCAGGTCAGCCTGAGCTAGAGTGAGACCCTCCCTTGAAAAACCAAAAAAAAAAAAAAAAAAAAAAATTGCCAACTAGACAATGGAAAGAACAAAAGGAGAAATTTAAGATACCACTGGTGTTGACGATTGTCCAAAAGCACCCTTGATTCCCCACATTTGAGGGACAGGACAAATAAGGGAGAGGTAGGCACTTAGAGGAGGACCCTGAAGGTCAAGACTTGGGGCAGCACTGTGTCCAGCAGCACCCATGTCTCAAGAGGACATAATGAGGCTCTACCACCAGGGTCAGGAGAGCCACAGCCTGGGTTCACCTGATGCTAAGGATGGAACCTCAGCTACCAGGATGAAGACCTTTCACTGACACAGTTGAATGCCACTGCTTCCTTCTTTACAGCTAAGCTTCCAGAAGCCTAGTACTATTGCTACTTATGTTGCATAAATAACATAATAGTAGTTTTAAGATTTCTTGGATTCAGAACCTAAATGTCTCCATTTTGTGTGTGTGTGTGTGTGTGTGTGTGTGTGTGTGTGTGTGTTATTTCCCTGAGTCTCCTTTGTGGAGAACCAGAGCTACCTTCCTGTCACTAACACAGTAGCAAGGAAGACAGTGCATTTAGGTAACTTTTGTACAATGAGCTCTTGTGTTTTGCATATGTAGTTCAGGCAAATAACCACTCTCTCCTTCACCTGTGTATTTTCTGTAATTGGCCAACAGTATTTTTGAGTGGCTAGTGTATACTGACAGCTGGTGAGAAGACTAATTGATTGCATGTAATTTCCATGAGGATAAGACCAAGCTGGTATGCACATCCACTCTGTCTCTTCTGTACTTGTTACAGAACCTTACACGTGGCAGATGTTAAAACTTATGCGCCAAATTAATACACAAACAAAAGGTAAGAACTCTGCACCATTTCCCTGTGGGTACAGAAATAGGTTCCTTCAGAGAGAGAGAACGTTGATTCATGGTGTCCACTGCACATGGGTCTGGTTCTGTCAGCTGTAGAATTCTGACATCTGTCCTTTGCAGCCATAGTCATGCCTCAGGGAGTGGTGCCCAAGTGGATAGCAAGGAACACATGTCCTTTGTTCATGGGGAACCCAGGATGAGATGTAAGAAAGCATTGTGTGGACTAGCCAGGAGCTGAGAGGCATGTGAACCAGGCAAGAGGCCAGGAAAGCATTACCAAGCTCTGTAGGGCCACAACAGAAGTAGCTATCGAACAATCAAAGAATGTCCACTTGGACACTTGTTTCTTCTAAGCCTATTTGTCATATTTTTTCCCCCTGAGATTATTTATTTCCTGCTTATCCGTAACTTACTTCTACCACTGCTAAGGAGAATCAAGGAAGAAGGTCAGGGCTGACCCCTGTCTGGTGAGGAGAGCCTGGGAGCGGGAGTCGTGAGAGAATGCTACGGGAAGACTGTGTGCTCAGTCACCTCTCCCGACCTGGAGACTCTTTCCAGAGGTATTCGCTGCCAAATCATGCTGTGTTTGAACAAAGATGTTCCCCTATGATTCTCCTGGACCAGAAAATAGCCACGGGGAGGATTTCTACTTCCGGACGTGGTAGAAGACTTACCAGAATTACCCTCCCCCTGACATAAATGGAAAATTGCGAATTGCACAACAGTCTTGAAACATATCATTTTAGACATTGAACAACATGTAACACAAAGCCTGAGAAGAGGGGAGCAAGTAAGGGGGGCCCAACCTTGGCTTAGGTTCTTGGGCTGACTAAGGCCCAGGGAGGGACCTGAGTTCCAACCAGAGTCCTTAGTACTGAATGAAGACAAAGACTGGAGTTAGGGGGAGCCAAGATTTGCAGAATTTCTCAGTATCCGAGAAAAGAGAAGGAATGACAGAAAGTTCCAGAAAGATGCACAGGAGTTCCCTCGAGTCTTTGGCTCCACATTGATCTGTGCATACATGAGGCCTATGGGATTGATTAAAAAAAAAAATCAGCTTCTGAGGAAAGAAGTGTTAACAGTGCCCACACAGCTTATCCCGCTGGGACTCACTCAAAATCCCTCCAGCAAGTATGGAACAGCTCACCTGGAAGAATGAAAGTCCTTCCTGGGGCTGGAGAGATGGCTTAGTGGTGAAGGCACATGCCTGCGAAGCCTAAGGACCCAGGTTCGATTCTTCAGGTTCCATGTAAGCCAGATGCACATGGTGGCGCATGAGTCTGGAGTTTGTTTGCAGTGGCTAGAGGCCCTGGTGCACCTGTTCTCACTCTCTCTCCTTCTCTCCCTGACTGTAATAAATAAATAAAAATAAAATCTTAAAAAAAAAAAAGAATGAGGGCTGGAGAGATGGCTTAGCGGTTAAGGCGCATGCCTGCGAAGCCTAAGGACCCAGGTTTGATTCTCCTGGTCCCACGTAAGCCAGAGGCACATGGTGGCGCATGCATGTAGAGTTTGTTTGCAGTGGCTGGAGGCCCTGGCATGCCCATTCTCACTCTCTCTCTATCTCTCTCTCTCTCCCTCTCTCTGTCTCAAATAAATAAATAAAATGTTTTTTCAAAAAAGAATGAAAGTCCTTCGAGAAAGTTCCTTAACCTATTCTAGTGAGTGGGCAGGGGAGCTTATGGAGAAGATAAATAATAAATCTCTATCACGTAGAACCTCCCTCTGCTCCCCAAAGTCAGAGATGGAGAGAGACGACAGTGAGAAGCTTGGGTCAGTCATGCTGTAGGAATGGTTGGGGGGAAGCTATTCCAAGAACAGAATATGAGGGATTTACACAATTGACTTTAATAGGTTATCAGGCTGACATTTATTTACTTATTTATTTTTATTTGAGAGAAAGGTGGGGAGGAAGAGAGAGAGAGAGAGAATGGGGGCACCAGGGCCTCCAACCCTTGCAAATGAATGCCAGATGCATGCATCACCTTGTGCATCTGGCTGATGTGGGACCTAGGGAGTTGAACCTGGATCCTTTGGCTTTGCAGGCAAGAGCCTTAACTGCCAAGCCATCTCTACAGACTGACTTTTGTTTTTGTTACAAAGTCACCAAAGAAACTCTGGGTACCAGTGGTTGAGAAAGTTGTGAACATACGCACGCGCATGTGCGTGCACACACACACACACACACACACACACACACACACCTTGTTCACTGGAAGTGCCTCTGTTTAACAATGACACATAGAACACAAAGTGCGGTCTTAGAGGTACTTGTGATAAGGGCAGTCTTGTGACTTTCAGACAGCAAAGAGGCCAGGAAAGAGGAGGTGCTGCCCTTCTCCATGGGGTCTGTTTACAGAGCCAGAATCACCATGATATGTGTAGGGATAGGGAACCATCCAGTGCTTCACGGGGAAGAACAACAACAACAACAACAAAATGCACCTTGGTTAACTTCCAGAAAATCAGCTCTTGTCTTTTAGCAAATGGTCATGGCCCATAGCAAGTTTAGGGTATTCAGCATTCCCAGAGGTGCCCGCTAGGAGCGCGTGGCCAGGACTGGGCACTGAGCAGTCTTTGTGGCAGGCGGCCACTGCTGTCCTGTACCTGGAGCTCTTGGCTGACGTCAGACCGTGGAGCTCCACGCACTTGATACCTAACTCCAGTGACAGGAACCCTGAAGGGTAGCAAACCACCAAATGAGAATTCTGGAGATGGCAAGGGATAGACAGGGGTTCTTTTTCTTTTTCTTTTTGTTTCTTTCTTTCTTTCTTTTGGTTTTTCAAGGTAGGGCCTCACTCTAGCCCAGGCTGACCTGGAATTCACTACATAGTCTCAGGGTGGCCTTGAACTCACAGCGATCCTCCGTACCTCTGCCTCCGGAGTGCTGGGATTAAAGGCGTGCACCACCACGCCCGGCCAGGGGGTTCTTTTTCTTTAACCAGTCACATCCCAGTCTTTTTCTCACAGATGGGCCCTGAGTTTTGTTCTGTTGTTTGGGACCTGCTTCCTTGAGTTACCAAACTGGGCTGGAGACCCCATGGTTTGATATGGTTTTCACATGTCCTCCAACAAGAACGTGTGTTGGAACCTGAATCCCTCAAAGTGGCCGTGTGGGGAGGAGTTTGGGCCCCAGGGACAGAGTCCTTAGGAATGGAGTAGTGATTTCCCCTGCTCTTAGTGACTGGGGTCTTAGTGCACCTTGAGAATAGCCTTTCCTTTATTTTCAGTGACAGCTTCACTATACAAGCTTAGCATACCCAGGAGCATTTCTATCCATCTTCTTAATCTTTCTTTGAAAAGTTATTTTATTTATTCATTAGAGAGAGGGGGGCAGATGGGAGGATGGGCACTCCAGGGGCCTCCACTCACTGCAAATGAACTCCAGATGCCTAGCCACCTTATGCATTTGGCTTACATGGGTACTGGGGAAGTGAACCTGGATCCTTAGGCTTTGCAGGCAAGTGCCTTAACCACTGAGCCATTTTTCCAGGCCCATTTTAATCTTTTATATTTGTGCCCTGTGACTTTGAACTAAGCATGCACCAAAATGTGTCTACTATTTTTTAATTATGGCCTCAACAGTACATGATTACAAATTGGCCCACCCCTATATGAATATGCAGAGCTCCTCCTAAATTAACTCCCTGTGTTGCCTTCATTTCCCAAGAGGGTCGTTTTGGAGATGATGTTCATACTCTCCTTACCTGCTGCAGGGCATACATTTTCTCCATTCTTTTTTTGTTTTTATTTTATTTATTTATTTGAGAGCAATAGACAGAGAGAGAAAGAAGGAGAGAGAGAGAGAGAGAGAGAGAGAGAGAGAGAGAGAGAGAGAGAAAGAATGGGTGCATCAGGGGCTCCAGCCACTGCAAACGAACTCCAGATGCATGCACTACCTTGTGCATCTGGCTTACATGGGTCCTGGGGAATCGAGCCTTGAACTGGGGTCCTTAGGCTTCACAGGCAAGCGCTTAACCACTAAACCATCTCTCCATCCCTCTCCATTCTTTTATGTATCATCTGTGTTTATTTTGGCTTTGTACTCACCAAGATGGGGAACTATTGCATTCAGTCACACCAGGAGCTCTCCTTCTCACAGTACTTAGTGACTGCCCACCCCTCATGATTTGTCTCTTTCGCACACACCCACTCTCTGAGACTTCTGCTTTCTGCCATGAATTGAAGTGGCATGAGTCCCTCACTAGATGCAGCTACCCAGTCTGAGACTTCCAAACTTCCAGAGGAATAAGTCAAAATAAACCTCTTTTCTTTATACATTTACCTCATCTTGGGTATCCTGTTAGAGCAATATAAAACACACTAGGAATCCATCATGCAGGAGGTCTAGAGTATGTTAACTCTCTCTGGAAGCATTGAGACAACTTCTTCTGAATAGCTCATGCTAACAACCTGCACTGAAAAATGATCAGACTGTCTTCCCAAGCTCTCCCCACACTTCCAAGGACTGTATAAAAAAGAACACAGTAGACCACTAGGGATTTTTTTTTTTAACTTTTGCTTTATTGAAATTCTTTCTTACAAAAGGTCTGAAGTATTTTAGGCTAGGCCTAATTTCCATTAGTCCCTGAAACACAGGTCCATGGTCATCTCCATGTCCTCTTAGGTAGGAATGTAAACTAGTCGACTTTTACTTTTAAGGTTCAAACACTTGTCAACACTGTTTTTATAGAGACATAACACAAGACTTACGTTCCCCTAAATGAAAAGACCAAGTAAGAAAGTTACGTGGGTCTTCTTTGGTGGGGTAACTGGATTCTTCACCAGAACAGAGTTGCGATCCTTTTCTTTTTTTTTTTTCAAAGTGACATTTTTACACCTTTAGTACTTTTTAAAACATAAACTTTGTGATGTGCTGAGCTATGCAGTAGAGCGCTATGCTTATATATATATCTATATCTATATCTATGTATATTGGCTCTGGAAGAAGATACATGAGTACATGTGTGTTATGTAAACATAGCAGTTGGTCAGAAGGAGAGGCTCTGATTGTGGGGACAGGAGTAACAAGCATACTGTAAGCAGAGAACGGCCGTGGGCACATATTGCATAATGGTTAGCTAGGACCTTTGAGGTACCTGCACGTGGAGGGTACCCAGGTCTCCCTTCCCTGGCCAAATGATGGTTCACCTGACAGGAAAGTTGGTCATGCAACCAAGGTCTCACCTCCCCATAGCCAGATGCGTCTGCACTCACTTGCTGTCCTGTTGTCCCTCTGCCTGGTTCTAGAGCACATACAGGGCCCAGTTTCCCCTCCCCCTCTTGTAAGCAGTAGCATGTGGTTGGCCTGCCTGTTACCAGAAGGGGAAAGCAGAGGCCTCAAGGACCCTCATTCTCCCCAGAGGTTATGGGTAATCCTCACTTCTTTTTATCCCTTTAGGATTCATCAGGTCTTGAGTTCTCCTGATGGTTACACCTGAAGAGGCCTGGAAGGTGCCAGAAGCATCCCTATGCTACAGGTGACTTGCCTCTAGCACTTACTGCCCAGTAACTGAGCACCGTCCCTGTGCCACGCTCCAGATCAGCTCTCTGATGTGCACGTGTGACCCAGAAGCCCATGGTGTCTGACCGTGCACTTGCTCGCTGTAGGACTTAAGAGTTTGCCACTTTCTAATCACCCGTGTCTCCTGCCCAAGCTTGTTGCTCAGGCCTCACAGAGACAAGCGAAGGTTCACACGGGAACCTGATCTCAGTCATTCTCAGTCTTCGGACCCTAGGGGCCCGGTGAATGGGTCAGGTGTGTGCAACCTGGAGGCAGGGACCTGCCCTGACTGATACGCTCTGTATGACCATAGCAAAGTGCACGAATGATGTTAGCACCCAAGATACTGTTCAGCACACCACAACAGTCTCTCAGTACATGCTACTTTGTTCCTCTTCTGCTACAGCTAGGTTTCTGCAGGGGACTCGCATTTTCCACTCGCTCCTGTAGCTGGCTTCTCATCTGTCACCTACCCAAATGAAACATGGCGCACAGAGGCAGAGTAAAGAGGGGGAGACAGAGTCATTCAGGAGTTCTGCTTGCTGGAGAGGTGGGGTGTTGAAACTTGGGGTCTAACCAAGGTCGGGAAATTATCTGGAAAGGAAATGACCTATAATAATCTCCACGGTGGCCTTCACCTCTGACGTCATCTCAGCACCCGTCTGTAACCAAGAGGACAAAGGGAACATTGACAGCATGGCCATGCGGATGACGTTCGGACGGTTAGGCAAACTGGTGATGATATAGTTGACCAGGGCTCCACACACAGGCACACTCGTGGAAGGGAGAGACAGCAGTCATCCCCGCAGAGCCTTCTGGAGCAGGTTTCCGGAAGGAGAGTGACAACAGGCCACCATGAAGCCAGCATAGGGTGATGGGGGACCAGGGTTGTTGGACTGGGAAAGACAGAGGCATGGGCAGAGTAGCTCCAAGTGATGCCTCCGCTCCAGAGATGCAGGAGGTGGCGTGGGAGCAGGGCCCTGACCTTGATCTGGGCCCACTTTTAGTGTCTATTGCATGTCACCCCAGCATCCTCGGCATGTCCACAGTTTGTTACCCCCCATTTGGAGAAGCCACAGCGGAAGATGGAGTCCTCGGTACCCTTGCAGGCAACGTCGTCCATCCAAATCCTCCCTGTGCCTGCGAAGAGAGATCAACGCAACTTCTTAGCAGAGATACAGGAACCAGGATGTAGAAAGTAGGAGGTCAGGGAGCAGGTCTATGTCTGGTCTTGTCCTAGCAGTCCCTGGCTGCTCAAATCTGGCGGCTTCCATCCGCCCTCTCCACCCCACCAAGAACTCATATTCACATCTAGGCTCTGGTTCCTGCAGGCACTATAACAAAAACCGATGATGGTGATGTTCCTATCTCCTATGTGCCAGACCCCCTACACATACGAGCCTCTTCAGTTCTCATCATGGTGCTCTGGGGTGGCGAGTAATAAACCCATTTGATAGGTGGAAAAATTGAGGAGGCTCAGAGAACAATTCATTCGAGGTCACTCAGTTCAAAACTGACAGAGTCTGACCTCAAACTCAAGCCGCGCTATCTCCCATGTTTATACTTTAAAACAGACACTGCATAGCTGTTGAGATATGGTATCTATTTTTGCCCCCTTGTGGTACCAGGGATCAAACCCAGGACCTGAGCATGCTGGGCAAGTGTTCTACTGCTGAGCTAAATCCCCAGCTGAGATATGGTGACTTGAATCCTTTGTGAAATGAACAGTTCAGCAGGGCTTAGGCAGAGGGACAATGTCAGACAGGTCCTCTCGTGAGGTTTCAAGTAGAGAATCCCATTCTATGAGCCCAATGCAAGAAATGACAAGGGATCCCCAAATTTGACATTATCCAGACATCCTGAAAATGCAAGCAGTTAGCTTAAACTTCAAATACAGGGTGCCTAAGTGATCTATTTGCTAGTTTCTCCTGCAGTCAACCCTGTCCATCCTGGGGACTGAGGAACGAGTCTGAAGGTTTCTACCCACGAGGGACTGGTGCTTTTACTGGCTGTCACAGGGTTGCACCCGAGCCCTGAATGGCATGAACTTGGTGCCGAAGATCTTCCATGAACATCAGGGGCTGAGGCAGCTGGCTAAGCCCCCATGAGTGAATGGAGGGGTTAACTAGGGCCAGCATGGCTATAGAAGGTGGGAGTAGGTTGTGTAGGAGTCACCCCATCCCCCTAGTGATGAACTGGTAGGAACTGGTGGGCTGTCTGGGCTGATGGGAGCTCATTTGGGAGGAAGGATGACTGAGCATCAGGACTCCCCTGGCAGCGCAGGCTCTGTTACCCAAAGTGAGGTCCTGCCCCCAGGGTTCGCATCATCAGAGCTCGTTAGGAATGCAGCAGAGCCACGTGTCCCGCCCTGAGCCTGCTGAGGCTGTCTGCTTTGTGACACAGGCCTGTGCACTATGCCTGGGGAAGTAGAGCCGGAGGTCAAAGCATCACTGTGACAAGGGGCACACCTCGACCCAAGGCTTGGCGCCATGCGGTGGGCCACCTGGAAGGGATGTTCCAGGATGTGGGACTTTTCATTTTAAAATATTTATTTATTTATTTATTTATGAGAGAGAAAGAGACAGATAGAGGGAAAGAGAGAATGGGCGCACCAGGGCCTCTAGCCACTACATACGAACTCCAGACACATGTGCCCCCTTGTGCATATGGCTTATGTGGGTCCTGGGGAATCGAACCCTGGTCCTTAGCACTTTGCAGGCCAATGCTGTAACTGCTAAGCCATTTCCCCAGTCCTGGGATGTAGGACTTTTAATATATTTTATTCTTACTTATTTATTTATTTATTTGAGTGGGGTGGGGAAAGAATGGGCATGCCTCCAGCTGCTGCAAACAAACTCCAGATGCATGTGCCTACCTCATGCATCTGGCTTATGAGGGTCCTGGGGAATGGAACCTGGGGTTCTTTGGCTTTGCAGGCAAGTGCCTTAACCACTAAGCCATCTCTCCAGTCCCAGGATGTGGGACTTTTAGTGCAGACCCAGCCAGCTGGTCACTCTGACATCTTCTCTTGCTATGTCTATGTGTTTTGAATCTGAAGTGTTCCCCACAGGGTCATGTTTTCAATGTTTGTTTCCCAGCGATGGCATGGAGCCTCGCTGACAGAAGAATGCAGGAAGGACTGCTGGTTCTAGCTTGCTTTCTCTGCTTCCCGGTCCACCATGATGGGAGAGGAGATGTCACCCCCACAGACTTAGCACCCCTGTTGCAAAAAAAAAAAAAAAGTACAGAGTTGAAGGTCATAAATCAGGTTCCAATATTGCTGGCCGTGTCAACCTGAGGAAAAAAAAAAAAAAGAGTGACAGTCGCTGGGCGTGGTGGCGCACACCTTTAATCCCGGCACTTGGGAGGCAGAGGTAGGAGGAACACTGTGAGCTTGAGGCCACCCTGAGATGGCATAGTGAATTCCAGGTCAGCCTGGGCTAGAGAGAGACCCTACCTCAAAAAATCAGGAAAAAAAAAAAGAGTGCTTGTTCCTGTATTTGGAAGAGTGTTGGAATCTATAAAAGTCTATAGAAATGGTGGCTCAGGGAAGAGGGCTTCAGTCAGTCATTACACTGTCCCTTCCCCATCTTGTCTCCCAACAGCAAGACAACCCCTATCTCCTATTCATTTATTTGTTTATTTGCACATGTATGTGTGTGTGGGGGGGATGCACCAGGGGCTCTTGCTGCTGTAAACAAATGCCAGACATTTGCGTCACTTTTTTTTTTTTCCAAGGCAGGGTCTCACTCTAGCCTAGGCTGACCTGGAATTCACTATGGAGTCTCAGGGTGGCCTCGAACTCATGGCGATCCTTCTACCTCTGCCTCCCGAGTGCTGGGATTAAAGGCGTGCGCCACCACACCCGGCTTCGCGTCACTTTTTGCATCGAGCTTACATGTATGGCTTGGGAACTGAATCTTGGCTTTGCAAGCAAGCGTTTTTAACTGCTGAGCCATCTTCCTCCACGTACACACGTGCCTGTGGAGTCCTGAGGTTGATGTTGGCTGCCTTCCTGGATTGCTCTCCACTTTATTTACTGAGGCAGAGTCTCTCATTTGAACACAGAGCTCACTGATTAAGCTAATGGAGCCAGGCAGCCTGCTGTGGGAATCCCTTGTCTCTGCCTGCCAAGCGCTGGGTTTATAGGTGACTGTCATGCCCACCTGACATTTACGTGAGTGCTGGGGATCCAACCTCCAGTCTTTACATTGGCATACCAAGTGGTTTATCCAGTGAGTCATCTCCCCAGGCCCCTCTCCTTTTTAGTGGAACCGATGGGACTATTAAAACCTTCAGCGAGAGCTGGAGAGATGGCTCAGTGGTTAAAGGTAGGTGTTTACTTGCAAAGCCTGACCATCCAGGTTCTATTCCCCACTACCTGTGGAAAGCCAGATGCACAAAGTATCACATGGGTCTGGAGGAGTTTGTTTGCAGCAGAGGGAGACCCTGGTTCACCTATATTCTCTCAAACAAATCGCTAAATAAATCTCCACCTGGGACTTCTCTTGAAACAACCACCTTCAACTCTGTCAGTCGCTCTAGAGCTGTCCTGTGAGATCTGTTTACAAAGAGGGACAAGGGAACTTGACCATGACACTGTTGACTAAATCAATGCATGAATTAAGCTGTTTAGACATGTTGTTCTGTAGAGATTTTCAGCATCTGCTGTCATGGGATTGCCGTGTAGAGAGCTGGGGACAGAACAGGGTGGAGAGACCTCCTTCCGCTGTCTGCTTGGACCCTGTCACCAGAGCCTCTTCCCGGCTCTTACACAATAAGCCCTTTGAGGCACGGCAGTAACTCGCAGATTAAACGTCTCCTGGAAAACACATCAGTTCACAAATTACCCAGGAAAAGGCCGCAGGCCCAAGAGCTCTGTGGGATTAGTCACACCCAAAGCAAATAAAGGAGACCAACAAATAAAGAACAGGCCCAAGGTTACCCAGCCTGAATGCACATATAGGAGGTGGAAACCCCGAGCGCCAGCTGGTGTCCAGCCAGGAGTTCTGGCTAATGCCCAGCGCGAGGAGGCCAATAGACTGGAAACGGGGTCTTCCCTCACACGAACAGTCCTGATGGTTGTCGCTCCAAGCCTAGAGGCACCACTGACTGGCCGAGGACCAGCTCAGGAAGCTGCAAACACCTCCACCCCTCACCTCATGCCACAGAAGTCCATGCTCTGTAGCGTTCAGGTGTCCATCGCCACCTTGGTATAAGACCTGGCCTATGAATGCTAGGGGAAGGTGAGGCCCTAGCGGTAGCCTAGGAGTTTGTGAGGACTGTGTCCTGCCCCTTGGGAGATTCTGAGGTGTATTCAGGTCTGAGGGGGTCTGCTCAGGCTAGGTCAAGACTTCTACCTAGCTTCTCTCTCATGAGCTGCATAGCAGGGTTCCCTCAGGTGGGCTGTCTCCTCACAATGCCTCCTGGGGTGCAGAAGAGAAAACAAAGAAGTAGCAGGTGTTCTCTGACCATGAGGTGAGGTGGGGACTGGAGCCCGGGTTGTCTGATAACAACACCAGGGTTGAATGTGACCATCCACTTGGAATATATCACTGAACCACAATAAAAGATTAAACAAAAGCAACAGCGTCTGCTTTGTGATGTTTGGTGTTTCCGTGTTTGTTCAGAGTGTGAACAGGTGATAACTGAACCCTCCAGGCTTCCGTCTGAGCTCACATAGACATAGGCAAGATGATGATGCAGCAGGCTCAAGAAGACAATCAACTTGTTCATGGCCCTGTGACCATCAAGGGACATCACTGGGCTTCTGAGACTCAGCCAACCCAGGATGTGCTTCTTACCATACCATAGTCCAGAGCTGGGCACAGTGACACACACCTTTAGTCCCAGCACTCGGCAGGCTGAGGATAGAGGTTAAAATATATAAAAATATATAATATATATATATATAAAATAAATGTATATATACATTTTTTTCTTTTTGGTTTTTTGAGGTAGGGTCTCACTCTAGCTCAGGCTGACCTGGAATTCACTCTGTAGTCTCAGGTTGGCCTTGAACTCACGGCGACCCTCCTACTTCTGCCTCCTGAGTGCTGGGATTAAAGGTGTGTGGCAGCAAAAAAAAAAAAAAAGTAAAAAAATGTTTAAAAAAGGAAAGGCTTTGAGCAAGGCTTGGTCTTGTGCATCTGTAATCTCAGTGCTTGTGAGGCTGAGGCACTAAGTTTAAGTGTTTGAGGTCAGCCTGGGTTACACAATGAGACCCTATCTCAAATAATAATAATAATAAATAATAATAATAAGGGCTGTGGAAATGGCTTAGCAGTTAAGGCATTTTCCTGTGGAGCTTAAGGACATCAGTTCGATTCCCCAGTACCCACGTAATCCAGATGCACAAGGGGGAGCATGTGTCTAGAGTTCATTTGCAGTGGCTAGAGGCCCTGGTGTGCCCATTCTCTCTTTCTATCTGCCTTTCTCTCTCAAATAAATAAATAAAATATTTAAAAATTAAATAAATAAATAAAAAAGGTGGGGCTGGGATAGGGTTCAGTGAGCAGAGTGCATGATTTGTATGCCTGGTCCTGGGCTCAATCTCCAGCGCCGCAAAAATCAAAGGGCTTTGGGTGCTAAGCCAAGGAGATCAAAGTTAACCTTCAGAGCAAGGAAGACCCATTGAGGATCCGCCGAGTTGCGACATGGGCAGGAACTCATCTTAAAAAGGGCCTTGGGGGCTGCAGAGATTGCTCAGTAGTTAAGACGTTTGCTCACAGAGTCTGATAGCCTGGCTTTGATTCCCCAGCACCCACAAAGTGGCACATGCATCTGGAGTTCGTTTGCAGTGGCAAGAGGTTCTGGTACACCCATTTTCTCTCTCTCTCTCTCTCTCTCTCGTTGCAAATAAAGAAATAGGCTGTCTCATGAGCTGGGCATGGTGGTGCATGCCTTTAATCCCAGCCACTTGGGAGACAGAGGTAGAATGATTGCTGTGAGTTCACAGCCAGCCTGGGACTACAGAGTGAGTTCCCGATCAGCCTGGGCTAGAGTGAGACCCTACCTTGAATAAAAAGAACAGAACAAAGGGCTGGAGAGATGGCTCAGTGGTTAAGGCCTTTGCCTGCAAAGCCAAAGGATCCTGGTTCGTTTCCCCAGGACCCACGTAAGCCAGATGCACAAGGGGGCGCATGCGTCTGGAGTTTGTTTGCGGTGGCTGGACGCCCTGGTGTGCTCCTTATCTCTCTCTCTCTCTCTCATTCTCTACCCCTTTCTCTCTCAAATAAATAAATAAAATAAAAGATAATTAAAAACAACAACAACAACAAAAAGAAAGAACCTTGGACACCATAGGACGAAGGTTCAGGAAACAACCCTCAGGTAATGGTGAGGCAGCCCTGGGGACAGTGGCTCCGGGAGGGTTAACTGCTTCACTGACAGCCGTCTCCTCCAATACTTTGCAGACAGATATGTGTAACAGCGCCTGAACCCTGCTAAGTGCTTGTAACACATGACCTTATTTGACATTAACAGTCACTCCTTTTTTCTCAAATTAACAACTTCCATGATTGTAAACAATATCCCATGGTAATGGCCTCCCTCTCCCCCACTTTCCCCTTTGAAACTCCACTCTCCATCATATCCCGTCCCCATCTCAATCAGTCTCTCTTTTATTTTGATGTCATCATCATTTCCTCCGGGCTGGAGAGATGGCTTAGCGGTTAAGCACTTGCCTGTGAAGTCTAAGGACCCTGGTTCGAGGCTCAATTCCCCAGGACCCATGTTAGCCAGATGCACAAGGGGGCGCACACATCTGGAGTTTGTTTACAGAGGCTGGAAGCTCTGGTGCACCCATTCTCTCTCCCTCTCTCTCTGCCTCCTTCTCTCTGTCGCTCTCAAATAAATAAATATACAAACAAAAAATTTTTTTTAAAAGTCAAAAAAAAAATAATCTTTTCCTCCTATTATAGATGATGGTCTTGTGTAGGTAGTGTCAGGCACTGTGAGGTCATGGATATCCAGGCCATTTTGTGTCTAGAGGAGCACGTTGTAAGGAGTTCTACCCTTTCTTTAGCTCCTACATTCTTTCTGCCACCTCTTCCGCAATGGACCCTAAGCCTTGGAAGGTGTGATAGAGATATAACAGTCACTCCTTTTTAATTTAATTTTATTATTATTATTATTACTTTGGTTTTTCGAGGTAGGGTCTCACTCTAGCTCAGGCTGACCTGGAATTCACTATGTAATCTCAGGGTGGCCTCGAACTCACGGAAATCCTCCTACCTCTGCCTCCTGAGTGCTGGAATTAAAGGTGTGCACCATCATGCTTGGCTTAACAGTCATCCTTAGAAAGCGGAAGAGCTGAAGCTCAAAGAGGTTGAGAAATCTTCTCAAGGTGGCCTCTAGGACGCGGCCACTACTCACACAGGGGTATCACTGCAGAGCCTGAGTCCTGATCACTGCTATACCATGAAGACTTCTGAGATGAGGGCAGTGAGGGCGAAGGGGAAGGGGCAGATTCAAGACGCTCTAAAGAGGCAGAATCTGTGAGACAGGGACCAAACAGATGGCAGTTGGTGGCAGGGAGGAGGTGCTGCGGGGGGGGGCGGGACTTCTGGTTTGGATAGGGGTCTCAGTGAGACAGTGGTGCTTGGCCACTGAAGGAGGTACAGAATTTGGAGGGAAGGAAAGGCATGACATTTTGACGGGTGCGTTGGAGGCACCCATGAGGCATCTGAGTGGAGCTATCTGAGAGGTAAGAGGACACTGGAAGCTCCAGGGCAGAGGGCAAGACCTGTGGAGGTGGGGTCCAGAGACAAAATGCAGAATGTAAAGAATATGGAGGAGAAGCCGGGCATGGTGGTGCATGCCTTTAATCCCAGCACTCGGGAGGCAGAGGTAGGAGGATCGCCGTGAGTTTGAGGCCATCCTGAGACTCCATAGTGAATTCCAGGTCAGCCTGGGCTAGAGTGAGACCCTACCTCGAAAAAAAAAAAAAAAAAAAGAATATGGAGGAGAAAAGGAAGGATGAGGAGGAAGAGGAAGAGGGGGCATTGAAGCCCTCCCTCCCCCCGTGGATGGGTGGCAGGGTACTTTGCCCATAATCCCATGCATTGCCAGGAGAGCTGGGTCTTCCCTCCTCACTGGCCGGAGCTCGTCTTCAGGGCACCAGTTGTCACCACGCTGCTTACTGTCCCCTCAGCTGAGCGTGTGTGCTCAGGACTCAGCTTATTTGGTTCTGTGCCCTGGACCCTGTGCCAAGCTCCTGGCCTATAGAAGGTTCCTGGCATTGCTTTATGGAGAGGGAGGAGGGGTATGGGAAGCACAGCCTGGGTTGGTGGAAAGGGCCTCAGATAAACCACAGCTGCTCAAGCCCCTTCTTTACCCGGGCCTCAGTTTCCCTCTGTGCACCCATTAGTGACAGCTGACCTGCCTACCTTTCCAAAACTTGAATGGCATGTTCGATAACTCAGTGGATGATAATGGGGAGTAGCAGTGTCAACTGGGTACATCCATGGGAGTAAGCCCATTGATTGGTTAAAGGAGTTGAGCGTCTCCACACACGCTACGTGATACAGGGCTCGGTGGTGGGGGGGGGGAGTAAGACAGTTCACAAACCCAAGGGATGGCTGGCCCAGTGCTGGGAGCCATGTGGCCTGGGCTGGGCTATCTCTACAGCAACCCATGGTTTTAGGCTGAGACTTCCATGGCTTCAAAGGATCTACTCTTAGGCTCCTTGCAAAGAGTTTGTGTTTTATGTCCATGAAGATTTTACTCATATTTATTAGGAAGGAGTCATCATTGGAGCCCAAAACGAGAAAGTGGGGATGGTCCCTCTTGTTCATCGGGGAAGCAACGTGATGGCTTCCTTTGAAGAAACTGGATAGACTCCAACCCAAAGTTTCAGTGGGCAAGGAAAAGCACTCTTTTGGTGGGCTGTCTGTGTGGCACTGGACCCTTTGGGACTCCCTTCATGATATGCCCCTCGAGTGGAAAGGCCAGATGTATGGGAGTCCATCAGGTGCTCTCCTGGTTGTCTCAACAGATGGCATGAAGACCAGTTTGGGTCCATGTGACCGGGGTCTACGGCTGAGCTTCTGAGCAAGACTTGCAGCCGCTCACTGAAGGATGAGGAGCTAGGTAGCTGTGAGGTGTGAGGGTCTCTAGGGACACTCTGGATGTGACCTAGCTTCATTTCACCATCTGGAGAGGACAAGCCACCCCCTCCCCTCATGTGAGATAGGAACGGACATTTTTAGCTCAAAGGTTTAGACAGGCATGCCTTGAGCAAGATGGCAAGCAAAGTCAGCTCTAACCCACTGTGGGGGTTTGATTCAGGTGTCCCTCATAAACTTAGGTGTTCTGAATGCTAGGTTCCCAGCTGATGGAGATTTGGGAATTAGCGCCTCCTGGAGGCAGTGTATTGTTGGGGGCAGACTTATGGATGTTATAGCCAGTGTCCCCTTGCCAGTGTTTGGCACACTCTCATGTTGCTATTGTCCACCTTATGTTGGCCAGGGGGTGATGTCCACCCTCTGCTCATGCCATCGCTTCCCTCTGTAATCGTGGAGCTTCTCCTTGAGCCTATAAGCCAAAATAAACCTTTTTCTCCCCACAAGCTGCTCTTGGTTGGGTGATTTCTACCAGCAATATGAACCTGACTGCGACACCCACAACCAGAGAGCCCCTGTGGTGGTGGTGGGGGCTGCTGTCCCCAGGCCACCAGGTGGACCTGACAGCTCCGTGTGAGAGCATCAGCCCAAATTCCACCCCTCCCCCACCAAAATGCAGGTGCGCTCACAGCATCTCAGCTCCCAGGGGCCCCAGCTGGAAGGCAGAGCCCAGCGACTACAACTACTTTCACCTACAGACCAGGACATCGAGACCCAGAGCGGAGAGGTGGCAGGTCGAAGCCGACACAGCCAAGAAACTATGCACATATAGATAAACAGGTAAGGGAAAGCCCAATCTACGTACATGGATTTGAGTCCATTCAGGTGTCTCTGTGTTAAAGGTGGACAGAGAAGAAAGCATGCACGGGTGTGAAGTGTATAGTTGAGAATGGAAGTGGGGCGTCATGGGAGACACGTAAGGTGAGTCACAGTCAAGGTGAGTCACAGTCAAGGTGACTGAGGCTTCAGGGAGGGGGCTAGGCCTGGGAGCCACGGCCCACTCTCATGTCCTCTGTAGGACTTACCTTGCCCAAAGCGAGCTGTCCGGTACACCTCTTCCACGCCACGGAAGCCCAGCATGCGGCACACCACGTCCCCATCCTTCTTGTCCCAGCCATCGTCACACACAGTGCCCCAGCGCCGGTCATGATACACCTCCACACGGCCCTCGTGTGGACCTGAGCCATTCACCAGGCGAATCATCGTGACATCCATAGCACCTGCTGGGAGCAGCCACTGTTACTCTCTGGCTCTGGTCACCCGAGACCTCCACCCAGACCTTCTCTGACCTTCCTCCAGTAGGGATGAGAGGGCCGGCACTATAGCCACGAGGTCACGGTGTGTCGTTCGTGATCTTTGTCAGGGCTGAGGGGCTGTTTGTTTTTGAGACAGAGTCTCGTGCAGCCAAGGCTGGCCTTGAATTTCTGATCCTCCTGCCTCCGTCTCCCAAGTGCTGCGGTTACAGGTGTCTACTACCCGCCCCAACTCCATTCCTGCCCCTTGTCAACATTCTTCTTGATTGATTTGTGTAGGAGAGGGTGGCATGGGTGGTGGTGTATGTACGTGTGTGTGCAGATGTACACACCTGTTCATGCATGTGGCGAGGCCAGAGGAAATTATCTAGTGTCTTCCTCTATCACTCACCTACACATTTCCTTGAGGTGGAATCTCTCACTGACCCCAGAGCTCAATATTTTTGTGAACGTCGGCATGTACAGCCCTGCCCAGATGTTCAGGTGAAGCCAGGGAGTCAAACTCATGCCCTCTCAGGCCTTCATGCTTGTGTGGCAGGTGTTCTTACCCACTGCGTCACCTCCTCAGTTCCCTCTCTGAGATATATGTATATATATATATATACATATATATGTGTGTGTGTATTAAATATATCTTTATTTGCAAGCAGAGAGAGAGAGAGAGAGAGAAAAGGGGCCCACCAGGGCCTCCAGACACTGCAAACTCCAGATGCATGTGCCACCTTGTGCATCTGCCTTACATGGGTCCTGGGGAATTGAACCTGGGTCCTTTGGCTTCACAGGCAAGTGCCTTAACCACTAAGCCATCTCTCTAGCCCTGATATATTTTTTAAAAATTTATTTTATTTATTTGAGATAGAGAGAGAGAGAATGGACATGCCACGTCCTTTAGCCACTACAAATAAACTCCAGACACATGTACCACCTTGTGCACCTGGCTTACGTGGGTCCTGGGGAATTGAACCTGGGTCCTTTGGCTTTGTAGGAAAGTGCCTTAACTGCTAAGCCATCCTTCTAGCCCTCTGCTTGATATTTTTAAAGAGTTTTGGGTACACAGCAAAACTGACTGGCAGGCACACAGACTTCCCACACCTTGCCCCGACAGTTGCACAGCGCCCCCTCCCACCCCGTTATTCACATGACTGACAATTCTCCATCGTCCCATCGCCAGTCTAAAGAGTGTAATGTTGCTCCTGGGTTCACTCAGGTACATTCACGGATTTTGAACACATTTCCACCATCACTGCCAGAAACAGTAATCTCACTATCCATCAGAAAATCTGTGCTTGATGGGCTTAATCCTCTCTTTCCAGTGTCCGATCTTTTGCCGTCTCCATAGTTCTGCTTTCCCAGAAGGCCGTGCAGTTGGAACCACGCGGCCCGCAGCCTCCTTACACTGACTTCTTTCCCTTAGCAAAAATGCATTTAAGGTTCCTCCATGTCTTTCATGGCTTGATAGCTCATTCCTTTTCAGTGCTGATAAATAGTCTACTGTTCAGATGAACATACCACAGTCTACCCACCTGTGGAAGGGCATCTTGACCATCTCTGTCCTGGCCATTATGATAGAGCTGCTATGAGCATCCCTGTGTAGAGGTATGTTTTCAATTTATTTAGACAAATACCTGGGGGTGTGAGTGCTGGATTCCTCTCTATCTTTTTGTTTGCTTGTTTGTTTGTTTTGTTTTTTTGAGGTAGGGTCTCACTGTAGCCTAGGCTGACCTGGAATTCACTACGTAGTCTCAGGGTGGCCCTGAACTCACCGTGATCCTCCTATCTCTGCCTCCTGAGTGCTGGGATTAAAAGCATGTGCTACCATGCCTGGCTTTTGTTTTTGATTTTTATTTATTTTAAATATTTTTTTAATTTTTTTGTTCATTTTTATTTATTTATTTGAGAGTGACAGAGAGAGAAAGAGGAAGATAGAGAGAGAGAGAGAGAGAGAGAGAGAGAGAATGGATGTGCCAGGGCTTCCAGCCACTGCAAACGAACTCCAGACGCATGCGCCCCCTTGTGCATCTGGCTAACGTGGGTCATGGAGAATCGAGCCTCAAACTGGGTCCTTAGGCTTCACAGGCAAGCACTTAACCGCTAAGCCATCTCTCCAGCCCGTTTTTTTAGTTTTTTGAGGCAGGGTCTCACCTAGCCCAGGCTGACCTGGAATTCACTCTGTAGTGTCAGGGTGGCCTCGAACTCACAGTGATCCTCCTGCCTCTGCCTCCCAAGTGCTGGGATTAAAGGTGTGTGCACCACCACTCCCAGCTCCTCTCTACCTTTTGAGACCTGGTGACCCAGCAGTCACACCGCGGGTGGGTGGCCTTGCTGCACAGTTATGCAGGTGGAGCAGCCCCGGGCAGCGTCTCCGTCCTGAATTCATCGCTTACGCCTACTTCCCCACAATTCTGTGAGCCGGTGAGCAGGAAAGTGCTGGAAGCCAGAGACCGGAGTAGAAATTCTGACTCTGCTTCCTACCATCTGTGAGAACCAGCGAGTGGTTCATCAGTTTCTGAGGGCACTAATCACGAGACCCGCAACGCTTCCACGTGCCGCTGAGAAGGGAAACCTCTGGCACCATGTTAGCAGACGACGCTTTGCTTCTTGACTTCGGAGATGTGGAAATGTGCCACAGAATCAGTGAAATACAGCAGCTTACGCAAACAGCTGAGCATGGTGCCTAGCTTGGTGTACCCAGATGGCTTTAGGGAAGTCTCTTAGCCTGATTGAGGGCACTTCCCCAAGTGGGAAATGGGTACAATCCCTGTTTCACGGGCCTGTCATGCACAGGACTCGGAGCATAGCGCCTGCATGCACGGTACGTATTCACAATGCTATTTTAAAACATATTTTTTTATTTATTAGAGAAAGGGGGGAGGGAGAGAGAGAGAGAGCGAGCATGAGAGAGCTCAGGGACTCTACTCACTGCAAACGAACTCCAGGCTCATGTGTCACATTGCACATTTGGCTTATGTGGTATCTGGGGAATCGAACCTGGGTCCTTAGCCTTCACAGGCAAGTCTCTTAACTGCTAAGCCATCTCGCTAGCCCTGAAGTGCTATTTTGATCCCTTGGTCTAATAGCTGAAACTCTATCATCTTCATCTCCACACTTCATACTCAGCTCAGAGCCTGGCTGGAGGAAACCAGCAATCTAATGCCGTGTTCTATGAGACACAGCAAGAATGAGATGTGCTGACTGTTCAAATGAGTCTAGGGGAGGTGACAGCTTTCAGGATCATTTTGACCCACTTGGGACATGCAGCATTTACTGGCTTTGCAGGCAGGTGGTGGTTCCTCATAGCAAGTGGTCCTGAGTCTGCGGATGACAAGGAACAGGCTCCAGGGCTCGATGAGCCAACACTGGGGTCTGAGTGGGGGTGACACTTGCAGCCCATACTCCCCCCTCAGACCGGGTCTCTTCTCCTCTTTTCCCTACTGCCTCAGGGCTGGGAAGTATGGACCCCACCAACACCCTGTGGTGGAGGTTCCCCCTTTTATATAAAGAAAGGCACTGTTGCCCCAAAGTTTCTATAAAAGCATCACTGATAGAGGCAATTGATGAGGGAAGCCAGGGCAGGGGCTGCCCCTCCCAGCTGCACAGACCCCTTCTCTCACAGAGCCAAGGGCGCATCATTCCACTTTCTGAGACATCAGTGGTTCTAACCTCTGCTTAGAGCTTTCTGCCTAACTGGCCGTGGCAGCGCGTAAAACCCACCTCCTGTTCCCTGTCCTACTGAACTGACCTCACCTATTACCCAGACTCCATCCTGATGCCAAGCCTAAGATCGTCACCCATCTTCCTACGGCAAGCCCCAAGGCTCCCACATCCTGACCTGCTTCTCTCAAAATGAGGGAGAGAATGAGACACATGTGGGGCAAAGTCATGGAGAAGGACACTGAGGCAGTAGCCGGGGTAGTGAGGGGGGCAGGGCAGGGAGATAGGTCGGGGCCATCAAGGCATGTGGCTAATGGCTTTTATGAGTCTCAGAGACATGCAAGGCTTTTTTTTTTTTGAATCACCCCTTCAATATCATACTCACTTCTCAGCCTGTTAAGGGGATCAGTGACAAAAGGTCTCTCCTTAGCCACCTCCAGCTAGGTCCTTCCAAACCGTCCTCTCAACAGGATTTCATCCTCAGTCAAAAAAGTCCTGCAGAAGTTTCTTACACCATTCCTAACATCTCAACATGCTCACACCATTCCTAACATCTCAACATGCTCACACCATTCCTAACATCTCAAGATGCTCACACCATTCCTAACATCTCAAGATGCTCACACCATTCCTAACATCTCAAGATGCTCACACCATTCCTAACATCTCAACATGCTCACACCATTCCTAACATCTCAAGATGCTCACACCATTCCTAACATCTCAACATGCTCACACCATTCCTAACATCTCAACATGCTCACACCACTCCTAACATCTCAACATGCTCACACCACTCCTAACATCTCAACATGCTCACACACCATTCCCTAACATCTCAACATGCTCACACCCTTCCTAACATCTCAACATGCTCACACCATTCCTAACATCTCAACATGCTCACACCACTCCTAACATCTCAACATGCTCACACCACTCCTAACATCTCAACATGCTCACACCACTCCTAACATCTCAACATGCTCACACCCACTCCTAACATCTCAACATGCTCACACCATTCCTAACATCTCAACATGCTCACACCCTTCCTAACATCTCAACATGCTCACACCACTCCTAACATCTCAACATGCTCACACCATTCCTAACATCTCAACATGCTCACACCATTCCTAAATGTCAACATGCAGTACATCCTAACATCTCAACATGCTGCAACCATTCTAATATCTCAACATGCACACTATTCCTAACATTCAATGCCACACCATTCCTAACATCAATGATCACACATCCTAACATCTCACATGCTCACACATTCCTAACATTAACATGCTCACCATTACCTACATCTCAACATGCTCCACACCTTCCTAACATCTCAAGATGATCAACCCATTCCTAACATTCAACAATGCTCACCCATTCTAACATTCACATGCTCACACCATTCCTAACATCTCAACATGCTCACACCATTTCTAACATCTCAAGATGCTCACACTGTTCCTTACATCTCAACATGCTCATATCATTCCTAACATCTCAACATGCTTATATCCTAACATCTCAAGATGTTTATACCAGCCAAAAGAAGGGTAGGACTCCTTGCACTGCACTCTTCCAAACACAAAATAGCCTGGATAGGGTTGGAGAGATTGCTTAGCAGTTAAAGTGCTTGCCTGTGAAGCCCAAGGACCCATGTTTGGCTCTCCAGGTCCCATGTAAGCCAGAAGCATAAAGGTGAGGCAAGCACAAGGTCTCACATGACCACTAGGTGGCACAGTCATCTGGAGTTCAATTTCAGTGGCTGAGGCCCTGGTGCACCAATTCTCTCTCTCTCTAAAAAAGTTTTTAAAATATTTTTTTAAAAAATGGCCTGGACAAATGAGCCAACAGGTGCAATAGTGGCACGTCTATCATGGTGGAAACCAACTGCCCTCTAATTGGACTGCAGGCCCGCTCCATGGGAGGGAATACATCCCTGATACTGAAAACTTAAAACAGGGGTAGTCATGAGCCCTAGGGGTGTAACATCTGCTGATCTCTGGATAAATGTATATACTATGCTTATCAAACTGGTCAGTAAGCACTTCTCTTAATATTCATACCCTTATATTAATGCTACTCTCACTTTGGGTAGAGAATCTTCTCTTTTCAGATGGCAGTGACCTTGGAATGACTCAGAAGGTATCATGGTGCTGGAAAGAAGTGACTGGTAACATCACACCTTCCAAGGCTCAGGGTCTAATGCGGAAGAGGTGGCAGAAAGAATGTAAGAGCCAAAGGAAGGGTAGGACTCCTTACAACGTGCTCCCTCCAGACATAAAATGGCCTGGATATCCATGACCTCACAGTGCCTGACACTACCTACACAAGACCATCATAAGAGGTGGAAAAGATCATGACATCAAAATAAAAGAGAGACTGATTGAGACGGGGAGGGGATAAGATGGCGAATGGAATTTCAAAAGGGTAAGTGGGGGGAGGGAGAGTATTACCATGGGATATTTTTTATAATCATGGAAAATGTTAATAAAAATAAAATAAAATGAAATGGCCTGGATATCCATGACCTCACAGTGACTGGCACTACCTACACATGACCATCATAATAGGAGGAAAAGATCATGACATCAACTAAAAGAGAAACTGAATGGGGGGGGGGGAGGGGATATGATGGAGAATGAAGTTGTGAAGGGAAAAGTGAGGGAGCGAAGGGAATTACCATGATTTATGGTCCCTGGTCTCCCCAGGCACAGTTCCTGGCTTGTTGGCATGCTAAGACGGCAGGGGGCTATGGAATTAGTCTCCGGATGAAGCTCGGCTCCTGCTGTCAGCAACTTTCTGCACGCTAATGCAAACTGGATGTGATTCTTTAAGCAAGCAGCTCTGGAATGATGTACACTATGGCCAAGGCTATTCCTGGGCACCTAACACAGCCCGTATCAACGCAATGCGCGGGGAACCTCTGTTCAAACATTGTTCTGCTCTCACCGCCTTCTACGTGAGTTTGAGCAAAGCAGGCTGGGTCTGAACCCCGATTTCCCTGCTTTGAGTCCCTGAGCCCCAGAGTGGGAAGCTGCCTTGGACTTGAGCCCCTCCCCACACTTTGTGTTCAGACCTCTGATCTCTCTGTACCACAGCCGCCTCACCCTGCCTCTGGAAATGGGAGGCAAGGCCAGTATCTCTCGGGAATCCATCTCAGGACTTTCAAACCAGCATCTGGTTTCATTTACTGGGCCTGGCATCTCTGGATGTCTCGGTGTTTCTTCATCCAATGATTCCTTACCTTATTTACACCCTCTGCTTCGGGGGTTTGTGGCTTTTATGTAAAGGGGACAGTGAGATCTTTCTGCTTTCAGCTTAACTGAGCAAGTCGCTCCATCACTAAGGAGCTAGGAGGAGGACCGCTTAAGTGGCCCGTAGATACCATCTCTCAGAGCCAGTTTCCAGGACTGGGTAGCCTTGGAACTCCCAGCAGGCCTTGTCCACACCAACTACAGCAAAGTCCAGTTCTAGGCACCTCTCAGGGGGAGGCTTCCAGTGAAGCAGGAACAGTGAAGGGAACTAATGTCTCCACTGACTTCCCTGCATGTCCGGCACTGTGTGCGGGACTTCATACATGGATTTTTCTTACTTTTTTTTTTTTTTGTTTTTGTTTTATGAGGTAGGGTCTCACTCTAACTCAGGCTGACCTGGAATTCACTATTGTAGTCTCAGGGTGGCCTTGAACTCATGGCAGTCCTCCTACCTCTTCCTCATGAGTGCTGGGATTAAAGGCGTGTGCACCACCACGCCCGGCACTTTCTTTTCTTTTGACGTAGGATCTCGCTCCGGCCCAGGCTGATCTGGAATTCACTATGTAGTCTCAGGCTGGCCTCAAAGCTCACAGCGATCCTCCTGCTTCTGCCTCCCGAGTGCTGGGATGAAAGGGTGTGCTACCATGCCTGGCTCTACGTGCATTTTCCTACTGTGCTTCACACTGAGTTAGTTATCACACGGCTCTTACTTAGCGGGAGAGGAAATGAGCCCAGAAGAGTTGTACGAGTTGACCAGGGTTACTCATCTGCTACAGGATGGGCAGAGAAGAGTATAATCTCCTCGTCTCCAATAACCGGGCTGACTCAGGCTAAACATGGATGACCAACGTCTAATATGTCTAATAACAGCGCTCTCCAAACGGCAGATGCTTCTTTGGATGTATGGTGTGTGTATGTATAGTGTGTGCATGTGTGTGCGCAGATGTGTGTGCCCACAGGCACGGGCGCAGTGATCAGAGGAGAATGTCAAGTGTCTTCCTCTGTCACTCTTTCACATTGTGTACCCCCCGTCCCCCCAACAGGACTGGAGTTAGAAATAAGTGTGTGTGGCCATCCGTGCCTGCTGTTTTACATGGGTGCTGAGGGATTGAACTCAGGTCTTCACGCTTGTGTAGCAAGTGTTCTTACTCACTGAGCCATCTCATCTCCCCAGCTTCATACGGCGCTCTTCATCTGTTTCACGACAGCCCTGCGGGGTTTGCGGTACTTTCTGTCCTAGGCTGAAGGGAATGAGTTTCAGACTTCTAACTGTGGTTCTTACTCCTGGCTATGTACAGAAATCACCTGGGGGTGCTTGAAAAGTTCTAGTGCTAGGCAGTTTGAAACAGTTTGGGATATACTTGAACAGCTCACAGGTGGTCTTCGTGGACAGCCACAGCACTCTCTGAGAGGATGGGGTTCATGATCAAGATGAGGCTCCGTGACTTGCCAGTTGTCTGGCCTTGTAAGGCACGTGAGGAGTCACCTCTTCCGGAAGGCTTCCCTGACCCGGTGGGCCCTACCTCTGAGAACCGTCGCTCTGCTAGTTCTTCTTCTGGGCCTCTTTATACCCCTATCTTAGGTTACGTGAAGGTGACAGCCGTTAGCATCCACTTGTGTCCCCAGTTGCAGTTAGAGAGCATGGCACCCCCATAGTACTCAATACGTTGTACTGAATAGAGTGGGTGAAAGAATGGGCAAGTGGGATCAGGATAAAACGGATCACTGAGTGACTCAGAACCCACTGCGCTGTGCACCAGAGGGTCCCAGAGCCCAGGGAACCTTTGTCTCTGGGGGAAAGGAGGAGAGCCTGCGCTGAGGCTGGAACACTCCGGGGCCTGGCTGTTTGTTTCTCCTGCCTTGCAGTCCCTCTCTGCCAAGGCAAAACAAGCAGGAAGAAAGAAGGTTGTGGAGAGTAGAAATAAACACACGGGGCTGGGAAAAAAACGGGCCCTGCCGTTTCTGCAGCTGCGGAGCCTGGCCCCAGGGATAATTTGGACCATCTGCCCATTAAGGAAGCTGAACTTTCATTCTCTTGTAAAGAAAGAACGCCTCATGCCCCGAGTTGGCCTGGAGCCTCCCACAAGGCACCCCTCCCCCCCCGCCGCGCCCACTAGGCTGGGGTGACACTTCTGAACAGGAAATGAGATCCATCTGGGAGGACAGGAGTCATCCCTAAAGCAAAAGCAAAAAAAAAAAAAAAAGTGTGTGTAGGGGGGTGTGTGTGGGGGGGGGACCTGGTGCCTCTTCAAAGAGGTGTCATTAGATGTTCTCAACTGACCCTTTCAGCTCTCCTGCAAGGTGGGAGTGTATGTAGTGTCACATTTTACACATGAGGAAGCAGAGGTTCAGGGAAGGGAGAGGACTCTCCAGGTCACCTGACGAAGTAACTGCATCTGGGCCTCTCCTGTGCTGGGTGCCCTGGTTGGGGTCACACTGGGATGTTCAGGACTTTGCTAGGCAGAAGGTACATCAGAAATAAGCCCCGTGGTGTCACCGCCATGGATCCCATCGGCTCTCTTAAACTTCGTGCCTTCCCCGGCCCGATTCTGCTGCATTGTCTTTGGGAACGAGGCACATCTCTCTCTCTGACATGGCTATGCCTGGCATCTAGTCGTTGTTCAACAAAGACGTGTCTGATCAGCGATAAATGAAGAGCTTCCTCTGCCAGCTCAGGGCTGGGAGCTCGACCCCATGGCAGTGGAAGAAAGTCTTGGCTCAGCAGCTGCTCGCGGCCGCAGTCCGTAGGAATTTACTGGGCAGCTGCGTGGATGGGCGAACCCTTCTCTTTGTGTTTGGTTTGGGGTCTTCCAAATGGGGGCCGTTCAACAGGCGTTTAGGACTAGAGAAACAGCCAGGAGAGAGTCAATGGTGCTGACTGCTCATGTCAGCAGGCCTTGAGCCCTCCTTGATGAGCCCTTTGGGGAGAGGCGCTGACATTTTTAAGGCCTCCCTGGCAAAGTCTTGATGGACCCATTACTGAACTCCTAGACCCCACAGACAGGCCCAGTAGCCTCCCCTAGAAGAACTGTTTCTCTTCCCACATCTTGGTTCCTGTGGCACTTCTGCTCCTCTGAGTTCTAGGTCTGACCCCCTCCAACCCCTAGGGTACTCCCCCATCCCCATACTGTTAAATCCTGACAGTAGGAACTGCCTGGAGACCTGGGCTTAGTACTAACACTGCCACCCTGAGCAAGAACCTCAGCTTCCAGTAGTTTCTGCCTCTGTTGGAAGGAATGATGACACGCACGCTGAGAAGTCATTCCAAAGCACACGGGAGCTCAGTGACTGGGGTGGTCGGGTTCTCCGTGGTGTGAAACTCCACATGGTAGGGCCTGTGGTGTTGTGGCAAGGGACTCTCCCAGCCCCGAGTCAGCAAGGAAGCCAGCTTGCAGCTCTTTGACCACAGCACCCGCAAGACCTCCCCGGAGGAGCCATGGCTCACCCCATCTCTCCCATTTCTTCTTCCCATCTAAATCCTACCAACAGCTCTTTAAAGAGAAGAGGCCGTCGCCAGCCACAGGGGAGGGAAGATCCTGGAAGCTGGGCCTCAACGCCCTCCAAGGTGTCTTCTTGCCCAAGGATGGACCAGAGGGGACATGGAGCTGTGATGTCACACAGTGGCAGCCCTCAGTCATTTACCAGTCAGCATCCCAGGGAAGGGAGCTCAGGGTCACAAGGGTTGAGGATCATTCCCAAGTTTGTTCGAAATGTCTTCTAAATAAACAGTCCAACCACTCTTAGTTTTCCTACACACCTCAACTTTGCCTCGGCTTCAAACTTTATCTGTACAAAACCCACATCAATGACTGAACTTGAGCTCTTTAGTAACTTCAAGGCCTTTTTTTTTTTGTAGAAAATTCCATATTCACCTTCAGCTTTAGGTTTACATTACTAAGCATTTTCTCACAGAACGAATCCCCAGAAGTCAGCCTTCCGTTCCTGAGGGCGCTGCCTCCAGGCTCAGGGGGGCACCAAGGAACAAGCCAGCATCAGGAAGAGCAAGGATCCAGGACAGTAAACTGGATCTCTCCACTGTCAGGCCTGAATACCCTGCTAGAGCGATGGTTCAAAGCAGCCACGGGGGCTGGGGAGCGGGTAAGAGCACCTGTTATGTGAGCAGGAGAGCCTGAGCTCGGATCGGCGACGCCCATGTACCAAAGCAGGAGTGGCTGTGTATGTTGTGACCCAGAGCTGAGGGGTGGGGAGAGGGAAACAAGAAGATCGTCAGCCAGATAAACAAGCTGGAAAAGCAGCAAGCCCTAGGGTACAGTGAGAGATCCTGCTTTAAGGGAACATGGCAGAGAGTAAATACTGGCTTTTCTCTCCTGGCCTCTACATAAGCATACACCCCCCGCCCCCACATACACCACCACCACCAACAACAACAAAATCCCAGCCAATTCTCCCAAGTTTTACGCATACACCTGGCCACTAACCCTTAACAGAAATGCCAAACATTGGCATTTATTTTGTTCCAACTAGCAGCTCTCTCAGGCATGGGCCCTTGACTGTCGCTTTCACTTAACATGCATCTAGAATATAACTATTAGCAATCCCTTGACAGTCTCTTAGCACCGTGCTGTTCTCAGAGGGCCTTCACTTCTCCCGGCCCGAACATTGATTCCTTGCCTGGGCACTGGCCCCAGCTCTTCTCTTTCTGCTCCGGGCTGGGATGCTGAGAATACCCGTAATAAGGGATGAGGGAGGGTGTTAGTCAGGTGGCTGAGGCAGGCGGATTGAAAGTCTGAGGCCTACCTGGGCTGCACAGTGAGCTCGAGGGCATCCTGGACCACTTAATAAGAATGTGTTTCAAAATAAATCCAAAAGAGGAGAGGGTGGGAATATAGCTCAGTGGTAGTGTGCATATCTATCACCGGGTTTAAGCCTCAATAATGACAAAAAAAAAACCAAAAAAAACTGAGATGAGTGTAATATGACTTGTTCGACTGTCTCTCAGGCAATCTCTGCCCACCCCACACACCCTCGTTGGGCTATGCGGTTTGCTTTTTGTTGTCGTATGTATGTGTGGAGAGCGGGTGTGTGCATGTAGCGAGTGTGGGGTCAGGAGTCAACTATCTTCAGGTATGGGTCCTCCCATCCCATTGTTTCTTGTTGCTGCTCCAACCACCAAGCTAGCCGGTCTGTGAGTGTCTAGGAAATTCTCCTTTCTCTTTCTCCTAGCTCCCTACAGGCGTGGCAGGATTGCTGAGGCCTGCCATTGCCTCTGGCTCTGACACGGGGTCTGCAGAGCCAAACTCAGGTGTCCATGCTTGGACGGCAGGCGCCTTACCTCCCAGCCATCTCCCCAGCCCCACCACGTGGCTCCTTGGAGAAGCCAGGCCAGGCCTTTAATGCGCCCAGGCTCTCTTGAATCTATGTAAAGCTACCAAATCAAGCATAACACAGATTAAGCAGAATTGGCCCATTTTTTACACACAGCTTTCTGGAAGGGGTCACTGTAAACTTTCAGGGAAAAAAAAAAATCACTGGATTTGTATTTGGAAGGCTTAAGATGGGACCTTGGCAAGCCAGACTGTCTGGAAGGCCAGATCCCATCTCTATACAGAAAAAGAGGGGGCGGGGAGGCTGAAGGACTGGCCTCAAAGCTACACAGCCAGTGAGTTAGAACGAGACTTGGAACTCGGGCTTGCTACTGTGGTGTTGTGATCAAATAAGAAATGTATATTTGGTCCTCATCCATGGCTTCTGGCCAGAGATCCTAAAATGCTTGGGACTACTTAAGGAACAAGAGAGATGGGAGCATCTTCCGTTATCACACTTGTTTTGGGTCCCCTGGTTCCTGGAACATTTTGCTACTCCTAAGGCCCTTCCAACCACACCTGAGTGTGTGCTGATAAGATGGCTTTGGGTAAGGAATGCTGTTTGCCAGTGGGACCAACTATGGAATGAGAAGGCTGGAACTTTACAGCCACTTCCTAGCTTCCAGGGGAGAGGTCTGGACCTTCAGTCCAGTCACCAATGGCTGATGTGTGTTTGTAAGGAAGCCTTCATACAAGTCCAAACAGTCAGTGTGGTGGCGCACACCTTTAATCCCAGCTCTCGGGAGGCAGAGGTAGGAGGGTCGCCATGAGTCCGAGGCCACCCTGAGACTACATGGTGAATTCCAGGTCAGCCAGGGCTAGAGTGAGACCCTACCTCAGAAAAACCAAAAACAAACAAATAAACAAAAAAGCCTAAACAACAGGGTTGAAGAGCTTGCCGGTTACTGGGCACATGGAAGTGTCTGGAGAGGATGGGGAAGTTCTACAGCCTTCCCTTCCACCCAGATGTTTCTGAGCTGTATCCTTTTAAGAAATTGGTAGATGGAGTTTTTTCCTGAGTTCTGTGAGCTTTTCTAACAAAAGGCCTAATCTGAGGAGGAAGTCAAGTGAATCTCTGATTACAGCTATCTGCTTCTAGAGGCCTAGACTTAACAACTGCATCTAAAGTGGGGACCCTGAACACATAACCACTGGAATCCGCACTAACTTCATGTAAAGCTGGAACTGAATCGAATCATGGTACATGCAGCTGGTGTTGGGGAATCAGTGGTGTAGGAAGACTCAACCTTGCCACCACAGCATATGAAAGAGCTCAGAGAAACAGGCATTTTCCTTTGAGCACATGCTGTTACTACAGTGCCCCATGTAGTGTTTGGTGTCTCTCTCTCTCTCTCTCTCTCTTTCCTTTTTTTTGGTAATATGTTTCTGAAAAAGCAGGGCTTGTTAAAGACAGGGCAGCTCGGGCTGGAGAGATGGCTTAGTGGTTAAGGCTCTTGCCTGAGAAGCCTAAGGCCTCATGTTTGACTCTCCAGGTCCCACGTAAGCCAGACACACAAAGTGACACAAGCATGCAAGGTCGCATATGTGCACAAGGGGGTGCATACATCTGGAGTTTGGTTGCAGCGGCTGGAGACCCTGGCATGCCAATTCTCTCTCTAACTCTCAGTCTCTCACATAAAAAAAGTTGGCCCATCTGTTGGGCTTGCCTTAAAAAAATAAAAGACAGGGCAACTTGAACTAAAGCAAGAACAGAAGTAGAGGATCAACTTGAACTTGCAGACTTGCAGTAGGGGTGGAGTCTGTTCCCAGGAAGGAAGAGCCTTGCCTACTATGTCCCAGGCCTTGGCCAGGCAGAGGGCCATCACATGTGACCGAGCCTCCCATTCGTTCTCTCCCCAGCCGCTCCCCATTGTTCCCTTCTGCTCAAGGCCCACTAGTGGGTACTGGCTTCCCACTTCCAAGATCCCTCCCTGGGAGATCCACCTGTCACCTGGCCTCTAATATCCAAAAATCTTGCTGTGTCAAACTGTTTGAGTTATCAGTTTCATGCCCCATGCACCTGTTGGATCCTAAGTGTCCCTCAGGACCTGATAAAGACACCTCTGTGACTTTGTCCCTACCTCTACCATCTCCCTGCTGGAAGATATAGTTCTTGGTATACAGTGAATGTTCAAGACCAAAGAAATGAATAAAGCAATATTCTTTCCCCTGATGCTTTCCTTCCACTCACATGCGTATCTTTCCTTCTCTTTAAAAAACATATTTTTGTTTATTTGCAAGGAGAGAGGGTGTGTATGTATATATGGGAGCACCAGGGTCTCTTGCTGCTGCAAATGAACTCCAGATGCATGCGACACTTCGTGCATCTGGCTTTACATGGGTACTGGAGATTGAACCAGAGCTGGCAGGCTTTGCCTTTAACCACTGAACAAACTCCCCAGCACTATCTTTTCTTTGTGACAGAAGAAAGGCAGTCCAGTTCCCACTCTTTGAGCATTCCCCTCATCTTCCTTGGTCTTGACTTCTTACTAAAGCCAGATCTGTCCTTGTTCCTGTGTTCTGATTCCTGTCCCCAGAGTCACCTGCTTTTCCACACGGCTTCACTGGCTATCTCCTCGCCATTCTTTCTCTCTGCTGTCTCCCGTCTTGCCTCAATTTTCCTAAGTGAAACTTCTGCCCATGTATATTTTCCATTACTAGACATGAGCTTTGCAGCAAGAGGTGTTTGAAAAACCCTCTTCCATTTCCATGTTACTTTTGTGCTTGTATCTGCCAAGAAATTACTAGACACCGTGAGGACAAGGAGAGCAAGTGAACGGGTGAGCGCGTGAACTGACTCAGCGCACGAGTCAACAAATGTCCCAGCTGGATTGCCTCTGTATCCGCAGGTTCACCCAACCTCGGCAGTCAGGAAGCAGGTCAAGGGCAAGGGTGCAGAAGGGCCTGGCTGGCGAGTTTGCTTGAGCACAACGCAGTGCCAAGGAGGCAAGTGAGGGCATCATGCCTTGGCATAGTACAGACCAACCTCCAGGTAGAATGATTCTTTTCAAAGTAATCAAGAACTGAAGACAAAATATTTAGGAGGCAGTTTAACAACGTATCTGTTTAGCAGTACAGCGATGGTAGTAAACTCACACCAGATGTGGTGGTGATAAGACCTGAATGTAACGAAGCTACTTAACATATCGTTACAGGTAGGGAAGGGGATTTGGAGGCCACTTCCCTCTCCAATGAACTAATGAGAGGAGTCAGCCTCTTCCGTGGCATGGGAAGGAATAAGAAGTACAGGGACACAGAGAGATAAGGGAGGGTAGTGTGGGCTACCTACGATCAAAATGTAATACATCATGCATATATATGAAACTGTCAAAAAATAAACTTTGGGGGCTGGAGAGATGGCTTAGTGGTTAAGGCACTTGCCTGTGAAGCTTAAGGACCCAGGTTTGATTCCCTAGTACCCATGTAAGCCAGATACATATGGTGGCAAATGCATCTGAAGTTCATTTGCAGTGGCTAGAGGCCCTGGTGTGCCCATTCTCTCTTCTCTGTCTGTCTCTCTCACTCAAATTAATAAAATACATAAAAAAAAATAAACCTGTGTGGCTGGAGAGATTGCTTAGTGGTTAAAGAGCTTGCCTGTGAAGCCTAAGGACTCACATTTGACTCTCCAGATCCCACATAAGCCAGCTGCACAAAGATGAGGCAAGCACAAGGTCGCACATGCCCACTAGGTGGCACAAGCATCTGGAGTTAGATTTCAGTGGCTGAGGCCCTGGCGTGCCAATTCTCTCTCTCTCTCTCTCTCTCTCTCTCTCCTTCTCTCTTGCCCTCCCTCTCTCCCTTCTCTCTCTAAAATAAAAAGATAGTAAGAAATAAATAAACTTTTGGATATATATGTATATAAAGTCATGAAAGTCATATGTAAAAAAGTAACTGAAACTTGCCAAGGAAGAAATTAGCATCTTCTGTCTAAATCACTCAGGACAGACAGTGTGGCCTAGGAAGAACTGAGCTGAACCAAAGAAAATCAAAGATGGTAGCAGAAAGACAAGCAGGAGGACTCGGGACAGACAGACAGACACAAGCTACAGCTACCACTGGGCGGTTTCCTCTCTACCTCTGGCATTGGCATCTCCCCACTATGGAAATATTTATGCATCCTGTATACTGTGAGAACTAAATATGTATGCAGAAGCTTTGCCTCTCATCTACCAACACAGGTGGATATTAGCAGTATTATGTGATTGGTAACTTTTTCTTAGAAGTATGATTTACTTTTAAACATCCTATTGTTGCTGGGATATTCAAGTTGTATATGAAATGAAGGTTGTATGCATGATTAGCAAAGAAATATTATTTGTTAATTGGAGGTGCAGCAACCCTGTCTCTTCAGGTCTGAGCTGAGGTTAACTCTGGTGTGACTTTATCCTAAACAAATTCCCCAGGGCCCAGGAACGGGAGGAAGGGAGCTCATTACACTCCAAGAATTCTCCTTCACTTTTTAAAAAATTTAATTTAATTTTATTTACTTTTTTTTTTTTCAAGGTAGGGTCTCACTCTAGCTCAGGCTGACCTGGAATTTACTATGTAATCTCACGGTAGCCTCGAACTCATGGCAATCCTCCTACCTCTGCCTCCCAAGTGCTGGGATTAAAGGCCTATGCACCACCACACCTGGCTTTTATTTTTTATTTTTATTTATTTGAGAGAGAAAGAGAGAGAGAGGGAAAAAGAAAGAAAGAGAGAGAATGGGTATGCCAGGGCCTTCAGCCACTGCAAATGAACTCCAGACACATGCTCCCCCTTGTGCACATGTGCAACATTGCGTACTTGCAGCACTGTGCGTCTGGCTTACGTGGACCTGGAGATTCAAATGTGAGTTCTTAGGCTTCGCAGGCAAGTGCCTTAACTGCTAAGCCATCTCTACAGCCCTCCTTCCCTTCTTTTAACAGAGACAAACAACATTTCAACAGCCATGCCACCATCTAACTATCCAGAAGTTGCCTTTCCTGAAAACTTATTCTGAACTTCACACTGCATGGTGGATGCCCATTGGAATCCACTCCCCACCAGCTTTCCTAACTATCAAACATACTCATAAAGTGTTAAACAGTTTTCAAATTTTCTGAGCATCCAGTGATAACTATCAACAAACACTGACTTAGAATTCACCCTGTGTCAGGCCACATATTTTTTCCCATGTGAAACCAAATTAAGAAAAAAATTCTTTAAAAAAATACTCTGAGCTTATATCCTGCTTTGAATTTATGCCTCAGGACTTAAAACTTTATTGCCTTGCTGCAAAAAACTATTATTTATTTTTCTAGTAAGCAGACCATATACTAGGGTAAAACAAATGTCTGTCTTTCTTGAGATGTGTATAGGAACTCTTTTTATTTTTTTCTTGGCCAAACTTCCAAAAGCCAAGCATGTAATGGGTTGATTGATGTTGTGCTGCCCTGAAGCATATAGGGATTGGTGGCGAGGGGTTGGGGGAGAGGGAACAATCTTTCCTTCTCACCAAGCAGACATCAAGATATCTGGATTCTAGACCCAATTTGGCTATGATCTAAGCAGAGTGATCTTGGGATCCCTCCACCTCTGTTCTTGGTCTCTGTTCAGTGGGCTGGAGGAGTAGGTTTGGGAGAGAGACAAGAGTTGAGTCAAACCCTGGAAGCTTATGACTTCAGATCAAAACATGGGTAACCAAGGGCAAGAATTTTGTTCTGAAAACATTTTTTAAAACTTATTCTATTTTATTTATGAAAAAGAGACGGCGGGGGGGGGGGCGGCAGATGAGAGCCTGGGCATGCCAGAGCCTTCAGCTGCTGCAAACAAACACCAGATGCATGCACCACGTTGGGCACCTGGCTTACGTGGGTCCTGGGGAATTGAATCTGGGTTCTTTGGCTTTGGAGGCAAGCACCTTAACCACTAAGCAATCCCTCCAGGCCCAAAAACATTTTAACACTGACTCAAAACACAGTCCCTGAGAGGTTTGCTCTGTAATCCCCTCACAGGAAAGCCTCTACTGACCACTGACCACTGACCACTTCCCATTGAGGGCAACCCACCTTGTTTCATCAGTGGTACCTGTACTTTAGTAACAGCCTCGCCTGTTGGAACATCATGGTTATGCACTATAGGTGGACACCTAGGTGCTGGGTGACAGTTTCCAGGCAAAAGTGGGTTGACAGAGGGCTGGAGAGATGGCGTAGCAGTTAAGGCGCTTGCCTGTGAAGCCTAAGGACCCATGTTCAACTCTCCAGCTCCCACATTAGCCAGACACACAAAGGTGAGGCAAGCGCAAGGTCACACATCGGAAGTATCTGGAGTTCCTTTGCAGTGGCTGAGGCCCTGGTGTGGCAGTTCTCTTTCTCTCTGCGTCTCTCTCTCTGTCTGTCTAAAAATAAAATAAAATAAGTGGGCTGGCAGAGACCAGGCCTGTGAGTGGCCTTTACTCCACAGTGTAGACTTTAGGGCTCCCTAGTGCTGAGAACTCCTGCTTCCCGCCCGGCAGGTCCTATGGTGGGACTTTCCACAGCCCAGGGAGTGACTAAGAATGTCCCAGCAGTGGGCACCATGTTCATCAGAATTTCCACACTTCTCTGAAAGATGAGCCTTGGGTGTCTCCACAGAGCCAGAGTCTCAGGGATATAGTTAATACCTCAGGGACAGGAGTGCCTTGGGAACACAGCAGAATCTGAATTTAGCTTGGGCTTGGTAGGTGTGGCATGGCCAGAGGCAGCCTAGGAAGAAGCCGAGGGCATTGGAAGACAACACCATTGTCTGGAAGGCTCAGACCTCAGCTCTGAGGGCAAAGGCCCCTTTGGCTCAGGGTTTCGTTCCATTGGCATCTATAACTAGCAGTGAGGAGGGCTCACTAGTGATTTTAAGAAACCCAGCTCCACCATGCAAGACTTCAGTGCCCAAGACCCTGACCTGAGTTCTCATTCCGGAATCAGGTGTAGAGCCCCAGTGTTCAGTTCTGGGCCTCTGACCGTGGACAAGGTGGCTGGTGGCCTTCCAGTTTCATGGGTTCTGGTATTCCCGCATGCTTCTCTCACTCTTCCTCACACTGTGACTAGCTTCTTGTCAATGAGCTGTGTCTTCTGCCCTCGCCTTCTAGTTTCATGACCTAGGGAGACCATTTCTGGGGTCTTAGAAGGAAAAGCTCAGCTCATTGTGCAAGGTCTGGGTTTGAGCTTTGTGTCTGGGCCTTGGGCTCCAGTCAGGGTGTAGTCTCCTCAAGAAAGGAAAGAAACTTCAATCCCGTGGGAGAGGCATCCAGAGCTGATGTCAGTCCCTGGCTCCAGGGCCAAGTGGATGGGTGCCCTTCTCCAGCCTTCTGCCCCTCCTCAGGGGAAGCCCACACCACTGTACCCTGGTTCTCACTTCTCCATACTATGCCAGATCTCAGAGTCTAACCGTCTCGGCTCACAGAAGCCAGGTAACTAGCAAACAGGGCACACACTTCCCTATCCATGGATGCTCTACTGGCTGTGACCTTCCGCCTCAACTCGCCTAAGAGAACAGTTGCCAGAGCGTTCCCGACAAGACCGACCCCTCTGGTATGTGGGCAACAATTTCTGATCACGCTCTCAAAGGTCATCTTTCCACTCAGTTCCTCCCTTCCTGCTCAACCCCACAAGGGCTGTTTATTTATCAGAGCTAAATGCCACAGTCCGATCCTTCTCACTTGCTCTGGCTGCGTTCTGTCAGGAACTATCAACACCCAGGACAGGAGAAGGCGCTACTCCCTGAAGAACACGTCTAGCACCTTGCCTTACAAGAAGGCCCTCATCCAGGGTCCAGCTTGAACCTCTGTGCTGGCTCCTGTCTCTAGGTGTCCCCAGAAGCACCTAGCCGTGTGCACTCTGCCCAGGTCAGGTCTGCCAGGGTGAAGCCTGGAACCAAGTGCCCACAGAAGGGCTGATCCACGCACACCCTCACGCAGAGGCTGTGAAGTGTTTCTGGCTAGGAGAACCTATGCTTTCTTCCTTGGCAATCTCCCTGAGAGTCTCAGGTACATCCCAGAGAAGAGTGGCCCACTAGATCAGCTGGCTCCTCTACAGGAAGGACCTTGGCGAAGATGCTGCTTCCCACACCCTGGGTGGTCTGCCAGGCAATGGCCTCAGGGCTCCAAGATGGAAGAGGAGGAAACAGAGAGATTCCACTCAGCCTCTGTGCCCTTCCCTAAGTGTCCCATGAGATTTTTGTTTTCTTTTGCATGTGTGTATGTGGCTGATGTGCATGTATGAGTGTACGTGTATAGCTGCACATGTACATGTGTGTGCATGCACGCATATGGAGGCCGGAGGTTGATGCTGGGAGTTTTCCTCAGTCAATCCTTTGAGACAGAGTCTCTTGCTGAACCTAGAGCTCACTGATTTGGCTGGACTAGCTAGCCAGCAAGTCCCAGGGATTCCCTATGTCTGCCACCGCAGCATTGGGATTACAGGGATGGCATTTTACGTGGACACGTGGGACCCGCACTCAGATCTTACGGTTGCTCAGCAAACAATTGACACATGGGGCCATCATCTTCCAAGCCCACAGGAGGCACTTGCACAAAGTTGGTAGCTAAGGTTTAGTGAGATCGCTGATGGTCTTGGGAAGTATGTCAGAATGGATGTAGTACACAGAATAGCAACAACTAACACTGTTGTGTGTGTATGGCGTAGTATAGTATATGCACATGCATGTGCAAATGCGCGTCCCCCATGCACATGCCTGCAGAGGCGGAGGACAATGTTGGGTGGCCTCTATTGCTCATCGGTGTATCTGTTTGAGACAGAGTCTCTCCCTCAGCCCGAAACTGCTGTCAGTCTGTGAGCCCCAGCAATCCCCTCTCCACTGGGATTAGAGGTGTGCATGGCCATAACCAGATATTTTTTTTTTCAAGGTAGGGTCTCACTCTGGCTCAGGCTGATCTGGACTTCACTATGTAGTCTCAGGGTGGCCTCGAACTCACGGCGATCCTCCTACCTCTGCGTCCCGAGTGCTGGGATTAAAGGCGTGCACCACACGCCCGGCTCCATAACCAGATTTTTATATGGGTTCCAGGGAGTCCAACTCAGTGGTCTCCAATCCGAGAGGGCCTCATGCTTAAGCAGCAAGCACTCTTAACTGCTGAGCCATCTCCCTGATTCTAGTAGTAACTAATACTTTTTGAGTCCTTAACTCCGTGCCCAGGCTCTATCATAAGCACTTTTACATGGATCAGCTTAGCTAACTCAAACTCCAACCTTAGGAAGTCAGACTTTTATTGTCTCCATTTTACAGATGAGAACATAGAGGCTCAGACACTGTACTCAGGCAGCTAGTGAGGCAACTGGAAGGAAATGCCCAGATCCATCACTCAATCCCAGGCTGGTACCACATCCAGAAATGTAGCCACGCCCCTCGGGTCTGTGGCCACCTACTGTTGGACCAGAGAGCGGTACAAAAGGGAAGGAAGGGCTTAGCAGCTAAGGTGTTTGCCTGCAAAGCCAAAGGACCTCGGGTCAATTCCCCAGGACCCACGTTAGCCAGATGCACAAGGTGGCACATGCATCTGGAGCTCATTTGCAGTGGCTGGAGGCCCTGGTGCGCCCATTCTCTCTCTCTATCTTTCTCTGTCTGCCTCTCTCTCTCTTGCTGTCAAATAGATAAAATATATATATCAAAGAAGGGAAGGAGGCTCTTTGGTACTGGCATCTTAGTGTGCAACTCCAGCCTGAGGACCCCCGGCTTTATGCAGTTCCTCCTGTGCCCATACAGCCCCGGAAACTCCGCCTTACCAGCTTCCCCTGCTCTGTCTCCTCGCTCTCCTTTCTCTCCTTTTGGACCTCGGTCACCTGAAACGGGAAGAAAATTGGCATTAGAAATGGAAGTAGAGGGCTGGAGAGACGGCTTAGCAGTTAAGGCACTTGCCTGCAAAACCTAAGGACCCAGTACCCACATAAACCCGATGCACAAGGTGGTGAATGCTTCTGGAATTTGTTTGCAATGGCTAGAGGTCCTGGTATACACATTCTCTCTCTCTCTCTCATACACACACACATATAAATAAAATGTATAGAAATGGAAGTAGGTCCTAATTAATAAAAAGTTATCTACAGACTTGTTAGCCCAAGACCAGAGAAACCGTGGCAGGAGCCCGCTACCTCTGTAGGGCACAGCAGGGAAGAGAATGACTTCTGCTCTGGTCATCCTGGGAAAGAGGCAGAACCCAGCTGAGAAAGTCTCTCTCCCTCCCAGTGAGAGCAGAGCCAAACCACATCTCCCACACCGCCTCAAAGAGCCCGTGGCGTTAGCAAGAACACCACCAAACAGAGGTTTATGATTAAACAGTTAAGGCTTTAGACATTCACGCCCAAGTTCACTGCAATGAACAGAGGGAGAGGAAGGCGGCAGAGCTTCAGTTATATAGGAAAAGACAAGTTATATGTCAGGCTTTGTTTTTTTTTTTTTTTTTTTTTTTTTTTTTCTGTAGAGGAGACTGTAAACACCAGAGAAAAAGTTTCCAGGAAGTTGTGGAATTTCCTTCCCAGGATATGGTTAGGTCAGAGCTCTTCTCCTAGCTGGCATCTCATTCCACAAAGAGGTAGAAAGTTCTGGCACCATTCAACAGGCATTAAAATAGCTAGGGAATTCTCTTCCAAAAATCTTCCAGAAAGATATCTGAAAATCAAAAGAGCAAGACAGAAAGTCCCAAGAGAGAGTGTCCGGTATGATATAAGGTTAAAAAAAACAAAAGTAACCACATACATTGAATGTTTTTAGAGGAATATCTGGTAGGATGTGCTCCAATGTTCATGGTAGTTATTCTAAGGAATAAGTGCTAGGGGGATTGAAGAGAGGACTGCCTCTTTACTCTTCCCCTTGTACGTGTCTGCATTGCTTAGTTTATTTTAACAGGCATGTACTGTTTTTATAATGTGTTTAATATTAAATTTCTTTTAAATTGGGATTATAAAAGAAAGAAAAAGTTTGTTTTATCATCTACCAGAGTGCAGAATAAGATTTCCCCATGGTCCTAGATCAAGAGACCCTCCTAGGGGCTGGAGGGATGGCTTAGCAGTTAAGGCATTTGCCTGCAAAGCCAAAGGACACAGGTTCGATTCCCCAAGACCCATGTTAGCCAGATGCAAAAGGGGGCACATGCTTCTGGAGTTTGTACAAACTACAAAGTGGCTGGAGGCCTTGGTGCGCCCATTCTCTCTCTCTCTTCCTCTTTCTCTGTCAAATTAATAAATAAAAATAAAAAATATTTAAAAAAGACCCTCCTAGATATAGAGTGGGAATGATTAGCAATACTTCTGTCTGAGTTGCCATGGTAACTAGTGAAGAGTAAGAAGCCCAGAGAAAGAGCACAGATATCTCTGTGTTTGGTAGTGATGATGGTGTGTGTGTGTGTGGGGGGGGCAATCTCACAATCTTGGATGGAGATAGAAACACAGGGGCTGATTCTGAAGTAAGCTTCCCTAAAAATAAACAAGGGGGGGACCGGAGAGATGGCTTAGCAGTTAAGGCGCTTGCCTGCAAAGCCTAAGGACACATATTCAACTCTCTAGACCCTACATAAGCCAGACGCACAAAGGTGAGGCAAGCACAAGGTCGCACATGCCCACTAGGTGGCGCAAGCATCTGGAGTTTGATTGTAGTGGCTGAGGCCCTGACACACCAATTCTCTCTCTGTCTTTCTCTCCCTAAAGTAAAATAAAATTAAAAAAAACATTAAAAATATAAACAAGGGGACCATCCATAGGTAGGAAAAAATATCAGAAGAAACACTGTGGGCAATGCAAACCGGAGAAGTGAAATAAGGTTCTACTAGGAGAACACAGTCTTGCAGAAGGAGAGGGATCTGGCAGTACTGGTGAGGAGGGGCACCCCGGGCTTGCAGTCTCTGTGTTTGTTCTGGGGACCCCTTGCCAGATTCCTCTGGTTTCATCTATTGGCAACCACCTATAGATACACACACATATACATACACACACACACAATTGCACATACACATGCATGCACACATACCTCTGAGACTCCTTAAGAAGGCCCTGTGGAGTATGAAAGTACACGCTTTCTAGTGTTCAGATGAAAACCTGAATGAGATGAAGGCATTTGCCCAACATGGCTAAAGCAGTACGGTAGAGGAAAGAGGAGACCTTTGGAATATCCATTTCAGTGTCCCTTTGCTCCCCAGGGACTGGTGGTGGACGGGGCTCCAAGGCGCACTCAGCTTCCTTATTACCTTTGAATCCACGCATGCCCATGGGACCTGTGGCTCCTAGCTTCCCATCGTCACCCTTGGGACCAGGCAGTCCTGGGATACCTCTCTCCCCTGGCAGACCTGGGGACAGAAGAGACAGGGGTGGAGCTGTAGACTCAGAGCTGGAACCTCCGTTAGAGGCCCGTGTCTGGTTCAGCACGCATGTTCCATAGCCTCTGCTTCCTCAGCTGCCGCAAAAGCTGGATCCTCGGGTCAGCACAGAGCTTTATCACTTGGATTCAGACTCCTTCCCCTGAAGGGTCCCCTGCTGTTGTAAACCAAGACGATAAGCCGGGTGTGGTGGCTCACGCTTTTAATCCCAGCACTCAGGAGGCAGAGGTAGTAGAGTTCGAGGCCAGAGTGAATTCCAGGCCACCCTGGGCTAGAGCGAGACCCTACCTCAAAAAGCGAAACAACAACAATAACAAAAACCCAAAACAAGACAACAACAACAAAAAACTAAAAGAAATAGCTAGGCGTGGTAGCGCACGCCTTTAATCCCAGCACTCGGGAGGCGGGGGTAGGAGGATCGCGGAGAGTTCGAGGCCACCCTGAGACTGCATAGAGAATTCCAGGTCAGCCTGAGCTAGAGTGAGACGCTACCTCGGAAAACCAAAAAAAGAAGATGACAGCGATCCTTTTCAGATGTCTCTTCACCCATAGGCATGCAGGGGCTGCTGCAGACGCAGCCAACATTTTCTAGAGTACTTTTCATGCAAGGCGTGAAGAATCTCACTTCATCCTCGTAACAAACAGGCAGGCATTATTTCACCTGTCCTACAAACGAGGAAGCTAAGGCTAGGGGAGGTTAAGTCGCCTGTCCTTGGGTACACAGCAGAGGGTGTGGGAGGCAGAGTCCGGGCCCTGGTCTTCCTGAACTCAAAGCTCGTGGTTGGTCAGGCTCATGTGATGCTAGAGAAAATGGGCTCACGGGTGCTTAAGGAGGGATATAGGGGTGACGCCATGAGTAGAAGGAAGATAAACTAGTGTGTCATTCTAGTTAACGAAAGAACCAGAGATCCCCTCTTGCCCATGAACACAGGAGGTACCGCAAAGGGCACAGGAGGCTGAGAAGAATGAGGGTACCAGCCAGGTCAGTCGATGGATGCTTAGCCTGCTTCCCCCATCAGGCCCGGACTCCAGGCCCCGTGGCCACAAGCAACCCTGACTGCACCATGGAGAGCCAGAATCAACAAACACTTTCACCAGGCAAGAGCCCAGGGCCCCCAGAGGGCAGACCCAAGCCCCGCCAGTGCTGCTCAGCAGAGGTCTCTTAATCAACTGCTTAATTGTTCTTTCCTGCTTGGACAGCTGACTGGTTTTCTTAGGGCTGTTTTTCCACCACACAACAAACCTGCCTCCCAGTCATTACCCCCAAGGCTAATAGCCAACGCCTGGAAGAAGACTGTGGCCTCTAGGGGGTGCAAGGACGTCAGAGAAGCCGATGGAATGTCTCCCTTCCTGACAAGATGTATCTGTTCCCAGCGTCCGAGGTCTCTGTAGCTACGGAACTCTAAACCGAATGAAGGCTGTGTCCAGAGCTCCCCACCCTATGATTCACTGGGCCCAGAGAGTGGTTCCCAGGCGTCCTGGGTTCTGAGTTTCTAGAGCTCCGTGAGAAGAGAAGGCTGCGTGGAAGGCAGGCTGGGGCTCTCCCTCTCTAGACCCTGTCTCCCTTTCTCTGTTGGCAACACCTCTGGGATAATTCACAAAAGCAACAAGCAGACACCTTTTCCCTCTTCCCTTTTCTCGCATCATTTTGAAGTCGCTACATCTGCCTGGAAGAACGTGCATGCAACTACAGATGCAGACACGGACAGACTCAGATGCAATATTTGCTAGAGTAATTAAAGAGGAATTTCTGAGATGATGAGTCCAAGAACAGCCTTTCTAGAAGGTCCTGAGGTGCCCATCCCACCAGCCACTGGACTTGCAGAGCTGTCACCCGTGGACCAGGGGAAGGGTGGGGCAGGGGACATCTGCTGCCTGGGACCCCAGACATTTCCAGATGAAGGTCATGGCCATGCAGACCCTGACTTCTGGGTGGGGAGTAGCCTTGGGGAGCCGTAGGCCTCTCATGCACCCTTTCCTTTAGATCCTGGCACTTCCGAAGGAAAACCATTTGTTCTGTCCTGTTGTCACACTGACAATCTTCGTGCCATTTGGCAAAACAGACCGTAGGAAGCCCCTTCAAGGGGAGCCCATCACCCACATCAATAAGAAAAGGATAGACTTGAAGTTCTCCCCCAAGCTTCCCCCAGGGTACCCCATTACCTCGAAGTCCAGGGAGTCCAGGAATACCCGGCTGGCCTTCCTTCCCTTCATTCCCCTGGTCACCTTTGGGTCCCGGTGGCCCTGGAAGGTGACAACAGAACCAAGGTTAAAAGGTTGCTACCAAGGTTAAAAGGTTGCTTACTTTTTTTTTTTTTTTTTGGACAGGGCCAGGGTGTCTGCAGAGGAAGGAAATTTCCCTGTGAAATGAGAGGAAGGGCCGCACCCTGTACAAATGCAAGATGGCAGCTAGCTCAGCCTTGGGGCTCACCAGGGAAGGTTCCATGAAATCTCAAGGAAAAACAGGAGTTAGCTAAAGAAAGAGGGGCGGGGAGGTGTTCGGGATGAATATCTGCATCCCTCCCAAATCCACATGTTAAAGTTCTCAGTCCCAAAGCTCTGATTTTGGGAGGTGGGCCCTTTGAGAGGAGGTTGGTAGATGAGATCATGTGGGTAGAGCACTCCTCATGGGATTTGTGGCTTTTATACAATGAGATGAGCCAGGTGTGGTGATGCACACTTGTAGCCCTAGTTCTCTGGAGACAGAGGTGGGAGGAGTGTGAGTTCAAGGCCAGCCTGTGCTACATAAGGGGAGAGGGAGGGAGGGAGGGAGAGAGAGAAGAGAGACAGAGAGAGAGACTGTGAGAAGAGCTTGGATACAAGCACCCATGCATTTTTCTCTTTCTCCCTGCCTTCTCTCCTCTCTCCTCTCTCTCTCTCTCTTTCTCTCTCTGCCAGGCCAGAGCACAGCGAGAAAGTGATTGTTTGCAAACTAGGAAAAGAGTAAGAATCCTTCTCTGAACTTGGGTATGCTGGTATCCTGATCACCGACTTTCAGGTTCCAGAACTGGGAGGAAAGAAATGCCTCTAGTCTAAGACCTGGAAGTTTGAGCATTTGTTATTATTATGGCCAAGGCTGATGAAGACAGTGAAAGGGGAGAGTTCCAAATAATCCCTACAGGGGCTTAGAGGGAAGACAGAGCTATCTATGTAAGCCGGGAGGAGGTCGCAGTTAGGGCCCAGAGGGCTGGGAAAGTGTTGGTCTTGGAGGTCTAATCTCTGGACTAGACCCTGCTATAGCACACCAGAAGCCTCTAGAGAGACCTGGGTGTAGAGGTACTTCTGATCTACACGAGAGAGACATGGCTGGGCTGTGGTGTGGAAGACGGATGGAACAGGAGAGAGGCCAGAGGAGGTGAGGCAGAGGCTGAAGTTCACCCACATGGGAGGTGGAGGGGCCCCGGGTTGGAGAAGTGGCCATCAAAGGGATGTCAGGGAACGGCCAGACTGTTTAGAAAAGTCGGTGGACACACCTTGGCTCTCATGGAGGAAGCGAGGGAGAGGAGATGGCTGGACTGAGCTCAGGTTTCTGGTGGGGCATCTGGGTGGAGGAAGGGCTTCTAATGGCTCGAGTGCACTGCCTCTCAGAGTGAGGCTCCAGCATGGCAGGGATTCAAGTATACGTGACTGGACTCAGTCCCTGCGGCTATGCCATGTGTTGAAGTTACTTGTCTCAGGCCACACAGGCAGCCAGAGAGTGAAGGAGCCGTGGTTTCAATCCAGCTCTGCCTGGCACCCGTTCCTTCTGCCACACCCACGGAGCCAGACGCCTCACCCTTTCCACCTTCCTGCTCCTTGTCATGATACCTGCCATTCCCAGGCGGGCAAGGCCAGGAGTCGCCCCTGTCAATGTCCTATGACTACTAGCCAGGGACTCTTTATTGTCACCTGCCTGGTGACCTTTCTTTGCCCCATCGTTCCTGCTAGAATGGGCCAAATTTATGTGGATAAGCAGACCTGGCGCCACTTGACATGGGCCTCCCACAGCCTTGTCCTGTAGCACAGCAAAAATGTTCTCTCTCTCTCTCTCATAGCTGGGCGTGGTGGCGCACGCTTTTAATCCCAGCATTTGGGAGGCAGGGTTAGGAGCATCACCATGAGTTCGAGGCCACCCTGAGACTACATAGTGAATTCCAGGTCAGCCTGGGCTACAGCGTGACTCTACCTTGAAAGACCAAAAACAAACAAACAAAAATGTCCTCTCTCTCCTGATAAAAGTGTTCAGCTTCCCAAGGCAGGACGTTTCTGAACTGGGCTATAAGCACGCACTTCCTGATGCTTTGAGAGATAGATAGAGAGAGAGAGAGAGAGAGAGAGAGACAGAGAGACAGAGAGAGAGACAGGAGTCAAGAAAAATGCCCAAACCCTATTGTACTGGCTAGGATGGTACCCCCAGCTTATACCCCCCTCTCCAGGACGTCCTCACCCTTCTTAGGGAAGAGGGTCCCTGCAGAGGTAAATAGTTAAGACTAGGTCATACTGGAGTGGGACGGGCTCTAGTCCAGTGACTTGTGTACGCAAAGGAGAAATAAACAGATATAGAGACACAGCCCCAAAAGCCACGGGACAACCGGCAGAGATTGGAGCGAGGTGTCTGCAAGGCAAGGAGCTCTGGATTGCTCCAACCACCAGAAGTTCAGAGGAGGCAGGAAGGATCCTCAGAGCTTCAGAGAGACATGGCCCTGTGGACACCCTGTCTGAAGGCTTGCGAGAAACACAAGTACAGAGGGGAAAAAAAAAAAAAAAAACTTCTATTTTTAGCCACACAGTTTGTGATGCCTTGTTCCAGCCACCCTAGGAAACCAAAACATGTCAGCCCCACAGCAGAGCAGCGATGTCTTGCGCAATCAATATCTGACAAATGAATGAGTATATGAGATCAGAGGGTGTTAATACACACAAAACAACCCGCCCGCCAAGATCGAGATGTACCGATACATTCCAGAAGTTGGCACTGTCCTCAGACCCTAACCAAAGTTGACAGCTGTTTAATAATTCGATGGCACAAGCACAGGGAAAAAGTAATCAACATTTAAAAAAGAAAATTTCACCAGTTACACAAAGCATTTAAGGAGGGCCAGGGTTTATGGGCATCGTGTTATTTCTGATCCCAGTTTTTAGACTACAGGACTGACACGTAAAACCTGTGTTATGTAAGATTTTACAGCGGATGAAAGACAGAGATCAGGTATAGAGAGCTATGCCCCGCCCCACCCCGCCCCGCCCCACAGGGAGTCTCCCCTTTGACATCAGCAAAGGAACCCCCCCCCCCCAGGGTACCTGCATCTCTGTTGATGGGACCTCACCCACACACCTCGCCCCTTTTCATTTTCCTCCACTCTTCTGTCCCTACTCACCAGGGACTTAAGGCTCCAGAAACTGAGCTGGTCACAAGTGCATATCAATGGCCTACTTCACTCTAACGAAGGTGTGACCCTACCATAGTTTGGATCTGAGGTGTCCCCAAAAGGCTCATAGATTCAATGCTTAGTCCTCAGTCCATCTCCACTGGGAGATGGCGAAACCTTTCAGAGGTGGGGCAGGGGGACTAGTTGGAAGAATTTAATCATTGGGACATGTCCTCAAAAGAGATATTGCGGGGCTGGAGAGATGGCTTAGTGGCTAAGTGCTTGCCTGTGAAGCCTAAGAACCCCGGTTGGAGGCTCGATTCCCCAGTACCCACATAAGCCAGAGGCACAATGTGGCACATGCATCTGAAGTTTGTTTGCAAAGGCTGGAGGGTCTGATGTGCCCTTTCTCTCTCTCTGTGTCTCTCTGCCTCTTTCTCTCTCTCTCTCTCTCTCTGTCTGTCGCTCTCAAATAAATAAAAATAAACAATTAAAAAAAAACAGAGGGGTGGGGCGGGGCATAGCTCTCTGTACCTGAGAAGGGGCAGAAAGAATGTCAGAGCCACATGTTGGGTCATGATATGCAGAGACATTTATCCTACCCATAACTGTGGGCTAACTCCACAATGCATGACCCATATAACTCAACAAGGAGGGGCCTAAGGGGAGGGGGCAGGTCACGGATGAGCCTAATAATGGCACCAAACTGACTGTATTTGCTGAATACAAAACTAATTAATAAAAAAAAATAGTGAAAGTTGAAAAAAAAGAGAGATTGTGACCATGTCATCCTCCCTTTTCTCCCTTCCTCCTTTTTCTCCTCCTTCTGTTTCTGTGTGTCTGTTTCTCTCCCTCTCTCCTTCCTGGCTTCTATGATGTGAACAGCTTCGTCTACGATATGCCCCCCCTCCCACGATGGGCTGCTTTGCTGTAAGCCCCAAAGCACCTGGGCTATCCGTATAGACAGAAACCTCCCAAACTATGGGTCAAAACCACCTTTTTCTCTTCATAGGCTGCTTAGCTCAAGTATTTTTTTTTAAATCTATTTACTTATTTTCTTATGAGAGAAAGTGAAAGAGAAAGAGAGAAGGGAATTGGCACACCAGAGCCTCTAGCCACTGCAGTCAAGCACCTTGTGCACATGTGCGACCTTGTGCATGAGTCACCTTGTGTGTCTGGCTTATGTGGGGTCTGGAGAGTCAAACATGGGTCCTTAGGCTTTGCAGGCAAGTGCTTTAAGCACTAAGCCATCTCTCCAGCCTTCAGGTACTTTTGTCACAGTGACAGAGAGTGGACTAATACAGTCCCAGGGCATGGATCTTTCCAGAAGAACCCTGACAAAGGGACGTGCAGCCCAGTAGCATGGTCCTGGTGGCAGATTCCCTTCTTTATGCAGTTGCAGTGAGAAGTTATGGGATTCAGTGATGTGTTGGATAGCAAAGGGCTTCAGAACTGTGAGGGGCTTGAGGGCATCATGCCTCATCAGAACTATTTAACTAATTAAAAAAATTTTTGTGTGTGTATTTGTGTGTGTGCGTGCATGCAGGCCTCTTGCTGCTGCAAATAACACCAGGCACTTGAAACTCTTTTTTATTTTTTTGGTTTTTCGAGGTAGGGTCTCGCTTTAGTACAGGCTGACCTAGAATTCACTATGTAGTCTCAGGGTAGCCTTGAACTCATGGTGGTCCACCTACCTCTGCCTCCCAAGTGCTGGGATTAAAGGCATGTGCCACTATGCCTGGCTTGAACCTCTCTTTAAACTTTTTTTTTTAAGTTTTTGTTGTTGTTCATTTTTTTATTTATTTAGTTGAGAGCGACAAAGAGAGAAAGAGGCAGATGGAGAGAGAGAAAGAGAATGGGCAAGCCAGGGCCATTGGCCACTGCGAACAAACTCCAGATGCGTGCACCCCAATGTGCATCTGGCTAACGTGGGTCCTGGGGAATTGAGCCTTGAACCAGGGTCCTTAGGCTTCACAGGCAAGCGCTTAACTGCTAAGCCATCTCTCCAGCCCATTAAGTTTTATTTTAAAATTTTTTTGCTTATTTTTATTTATTTATTTGAGAGTGACAGACAAAGAGAAGGAGGCAGAGAGAGAGAGACAGAGAGAGAATGGGCGCGCCAGGGCTTCCAGCCACTGCAAACGAACTCCAGATGCGTGCACCCCCTTTGTGCATCTGGCTAACGTGGGTCCTGGGGAATCAAGCCTCGAACCAGGGTCCTTAAGCTTCACAGGCAAGCGCTTAATCGCTAAGCCATCTCTCCAGCCCGAAGTTTTATTTTATTTATTTATTAGAGACAGAGAGAGGCGGAGAGAGAGTGAGAATGGGTGCACCCGGGCTTCCAGCCACTGCAAACAAACTCTAGATGCATGCACCACCATATGCATCTGGCTTACGTGGGACCTGGAGGATTGAACCAGGATCCTTAGGCTTCGCAGGCATGTGCCTTAACCACTAAGCCATCTCTCCAGCCCATTGAACCTCTTTTTATATCTGGCTTATGGGGGTGGTTTTAGAATTGGACCCAAGCTGGCAGGCTTTGCAAGCAAGCACCTTTAACCACCGAGTCATCTTCCCACCCCATTCCCTATCAGAACTATTGTAAGACTACTGGTTAAGGTTAACTGCCGGTGTTCCTTGAATCACCTTGCCAACCTTGGGTGACAAACCCAGGGAAAGGGAACACGTGCAAACAGCTTCCATGTGGAGATCTATATGTAATTGGTTCTGCTGAGGCCTTTTACTAGAGATGAACTGAGAGAGGTAGGGTGGGCAGGGGAAGTGAGTTCTCATTTCCAAGTTCAGTCACCCCCACCCCCCAGGAAGACTGGCCTGGCTGATTTGGAAGAGTGGTTCACTCGGTGCCCACATTCCTCATACACAGCACCGGGCACAGTTGGCATTCTGAGAGTGCCTTCCTGTCACGTCTTGTCTGTTCCTTTGCTGTGATAGGCCAGAGAGTGGTAGAGTGGCTGGAAGAAGGAGGATCGGGGTCCTGGGACCCTCTCGCAGGGATTTTCCATTTGCGCGCCCCACATGGCCCTCAGAGCAGCCCTGCCTCTGTCACCAGGAGATGTCATGTGACCACACAAGGACTGGTGGCCAACCACTCAGAAAAAGCACCAAGGTTGCTCTGGGCACCAGCCTATGGAAAAGGAAACTGTCCCCTCTTCCCTGCCCAGGTCCTGGACCAAGGGGTAAGGTGGCGGGCCTGTGTGTGCTGGAATCGAGGAATTGACCCACTCAGAACCAATGATCGGGTCAGCTGAGAAGCCACGGAAGCCAGCAGTACAGTGGCCCCCAAACACACGGCAGCACCCCCAGGACCATGCCAGCAGCTGACAGGGCAGAGATCTGCAACGACAATGTGAGAATACTGTCTCTTTTCCTCCCTTCAAGACATCTTTCTACCTTTGAGGAAAAGACTGAGCAGGGACTATCAGCACCATTCCACAGCCTGGACAGCCAGGGACCCAAGAGGTACAGGGGCAATCCTAGCTGTGGTCCCGAGGGTGAAGGAATGGGACAGGCTGGCTCCACCTGCTCACGTTTATGGCGCATCCTCCTCTTGCCTGCAGACCGTCACACGTGGAAGGTGAGAGGACAGAGGGTCACACAACACCCTCGGGACTTCTGCCTTCATAGAACAGATATACTGGTGTGTGTGTGTGTATCCATGAAGATTAACCATTCCCATTAACCGGAAGCTGGAGTCCCAATACAGAGACCTGGAATCCAGTCCTCACTCTATTAACCACTCCTATGTAGATGCTTGTGGAACCGGACTCCCTCCTCTAACCACTAGATGGTGTGTTTTTTTTTTCCCCAGGGTGTGTGGGGGGGAACAGCTGCCAGAAAGATCTGCTTTGAAAACGTGTTTTCATTAATCAAGAGATGTATTTTCTAGACCCAGCTGGGCCAGCGGCTTGACTTTTGACACTGGCAAGTCATTTCCCCTCAGGCCTTTACAGTGCTCAGCTGTGACACAAGGATCACAGTGGATGATTTCAGGCATCTATTCCCACTCCAAAGTGTTGTGGAGAACTTGCATTCTAGGCAACTGCTTAGGGCTGGGTGGTCCGCCTGGAGGCTCGGTGTTCTTCCCTCCTTCCCTCCCTTCCTCCCTCCTCCCTTCCCTCCTTTGGCATGTCTCCTCTCTCTCTCTCTCTCTCTCTCTCTCTCTCTTTCTCTCTCTCTTCCCTCTCTTCTGGCATGCCTCCCCTCTTTGATTACCTTTTCCCCTCTTGGGATACCTCCCGTCTCTGATAATCTAAGTTCTCTGAGCCTTTGAAACCCACAGACAGATTTTGACAGACCTGACCCATGTGGAGGTTCATGAGGACAAGCTGGAGTCAAAACTCACGGAACTCGGCAGAACACAGCGAGAGAATGAAAACCATTCGCGTCCAGCTCAGGAATAATGTAAATATGCTCATATTTGAAATATACACACAGTTGAATATTTGTGGATTCTGAGCCAGAAAAGAGCAAACGGTAGGAGTGAGTGTGTGTGCGTGCACGCGTGCATGCATGTATGTGTCTGCCTGTGTGTGCACATGTGCTATACACGCATGTGTCTGCATATGTATGTGTGTGTGCAGGCATGTGCAGGCATGCATGTGAGTGTGTTTCAAGAGAAGAGGAGTGGAAAGAACAAGGGCAGGAAGGTTACTCTCGACAGCATTGTGGAAACGCATGGACACTGAGGTGCTCACACAGCCCATGTCCAACGCGAAGTGACAGACTTGTCTTGTTAGAGTTGAATGGCAATTACATACAAACATGCCTAATGGAAATCTCTTTTTTTCCTCTTTTTTTTTTTCGAGGTAGGTTCTCACTCTGGTCCAGGCTGATCTGGAATTCACTATGTAGTCTCAGGGTGGCCTCGAACTCATGGCGATCCTCCTACCTCTGTCTCCCGAGTGCTGGGATTAAAGGCGTGTGCCCACCATGTCTGGAGGAAATCTCTCTCTCTCTTTTTTTTTTTTTTTTTTGCACGTGTATGTGTGTGGTGTGCATGCATGTGCGTGGGTACACATGTGTGTGCAAATGTGTAAGGCCAGAGACTGATGATATCGAGGGTCTTCCTCAATGGTTCTCCCTCCTCTTTTTTTTTTTTGATGCAGGGTCTCTTACTGAACCTGGTGCTCACCAATTTGGCTAAACTATCTGTCCAGCATGCCCAGAGATACCCTGTCTCTGCCTTCCCAGTGCTGCCGCCATACCTGGCTTTGGTGTAGGTACTAGGGACCCGAACTCGGGTCTTTATGCCTATGCAACAAGTGCTTTACACACTGGGCCATCTCCTCAGCTTCTGGAAGTCTTTAACTTTTTTAAAAAAATTATTTGTTTGCAAGAAGAAAAGGAGAGAGAGAGGATGAGAATGGGCAAACCAGGGCCTCTTGTCATTGCAAACAAACACCAGATACATGTGCCACTTTGTGCATCTGGCTTTATGTGGGGACTGGGGGAATCGAACCTGAGCCATCAGGCTTTTCAAGCAAGAACCTTTAACTGCCGAGGCATTTCTCCAGCCCCCTGGAAGTCTTCTTCATAGTGGCAATCACATGCCTCACAGCAGTGAGAGGGGGAAGTGGGAAAGCGAGAGGGTGCTAGTCCAGGGGTGACACTGAGAGCCGGGGCGAGCGGTGTTGGGCTGCGGATAGCTAGGTATCCCAGAGCTCTCCTCTGAACGTTGTTTCCTCCCCACACTCACTGAGATTACCATCGTGGTGGCCATTAGATGGAGCCTTTGACACATAATTAGGCCATGAGGGTGGAGCCCTCCTGAATGGGACTAATGGCCTTGAGGTCCCCAAAAGCTACCTTGCTCCTTCCACCACATGAGCTCACAGGGAGAAGGTACCATTATTGCCTACAGCTGGGAAGGAAGATGTCCGTGACAACAGCCTGAGTTGGGACAGATCAATCCAAATTTAGACCTTGGCTTTGCCACTTGTCCAATGAACAAGAAACAGCAGGCATGCAATTCAGTCTATCTACAAAGTGGAGACAACAGTACGTTTTTGCAGGATGTGAAGGTTAGAGGTCTTGATTACCTACCTGGAGAATGAATGTCTATGAATGTCTGGCTCCTTGTCAGATGTAATTCAGTTTAGTGACTTAATAGTGTGAACAGACTGCTACGGGCACAGGGAAAGATAACTAAAGGTGGGGAAAGGTTAAAAAAAACAACCAAGAGTATGGGAAGAAGAAATTTTACTTCCTACCTTCCTTTGCCTCCTGAGATGGGAAAACCCAGTTAGGCTGGACAGGGGTAGCCCAGTATTCACTGGATCCCAGTGGTGTGTCTGCATTATTATACTGACACAGAGACACCCGTGGACAGCAGGGCAGTAGAATGAGAACTGGCATGGGGATTAAAAGTTCCAGTATGAAGCTGGGCGTGGTGGCGCACGCCTTTAATCCCAGCGCTCAGGAGGCTGAGGTAGGAGGATCGCTGTGAGTTCGAGGCCAGCATGAGACTACATAGTGAATTCCAGGTCAGCCTGGGCTACAGTGAGACCCTACTTCACGAAAGCCCATAAACACAGAAACAAATAAACAAACAAACAAACAAACAAAAAGTCTCACCCTGGCATTCACTGGCACACTTACAAGTAGCGGATTTTATGGGATGCAGGTTACGCCTTGTTCACGTTGTTGAAAGCAGAAAGTCCCGGGTTGGCTCATTATCAGCCACATGACCTTGAGTAATCAGATCCTTCTCTCTGAGCCTCAATTAGTTCTTCCCAAACCTTTCCCTCCTCCACAGTGATGCACCCCTCAAGGCAAGTTTGCTTTAACACATCAGAATGCTCACAGAAGTGCTCCGGGGACAGAAATGACTATTCCCACGGCAGGGCGCGCCTGGGATGGCTGTTTCTCACCAGGGTCGTGGCGGACCCTGCTTGGGGAGGGAGGGCTGGGGAGATATCCTCTGGCCTGCAGACAGTCCTGTCTGTGGCCCTGCATGACAGTGGAAGGCAAGCAGGACCCGAGGGAATGTGCCAAAAAGCCGCCCCAGCAGCAGCACTGGCCTCCACAAAGGCCAGGATCCCAATCTGGCTCCACCCCTGCCTCACCCTGCCACAACCGGAGCAGACTGGATCTAGGCGCACACAGCCATGCAACGGGGACACCGCCACTTCCTCAGGGGTGCTGTTTCTGAGTGACGCTGCGTGACGCCCCACACGTGGCAGGTGTGCAAATGACGTCACCAATGCCGACTCTCTGGCGAAAGGAGGGCTTCCTGAATTTAGCAGCCCTGATAGCGGAGGGGCCAATTTACCAGGAGAGAGGGGAGGTGGGTCTCTAGGCAGTAACGAGAGCAGTGGGGACCTGGATGTGTTTGCCATTTCATCCATTCATTCACAACAGGGTGTCCTTATGTAGCCCACGCTGGCCTTGAACCAGTAACTCTCCCACGTCTTTCTCTCCAGTGCTGCGGTGGCTTGTACCACCACATGTATTTGAAAAAATGAAATGAATTGGTAAGTGAAATGTGTTCTACCTGGAAGAGTACATCTTCCTAACAGCCTTGAAAGGTCAGGTTCAACACCGGGATTCTCCACTGATGCTGGACGGGGGCGATTGGAAGACCCGTTTGTCCTTCCACCTGAGCCTACGGCAGGACCTCCTGCTTCAGCCCCAAGCTCCTGGAGGTTCTAGTAGAGACACCCAGGTTCTGATGACCCTATCCCACTAGCCACCTTGACCATCCTCCTGCCTAGGAACGCGGACGCCGAGTCTCTTCTTTGCCCTAGGGAGGCTTCCCCAGGGGAGAGACCTGGGCAGGCACTGTAAGTGGGCATAGGTCATTTGGGCAGAGAACTCTAGAGCCTTATGAAAAGATGCCCACGAGGGGTGTGGATCTGGCCTCACACTCAGGGATGGGTCCTTGGGGTGGGCTGTATGGGAGGGAAGGAGGGGGCCCTGAGCAGAAGGGCATGGGAGAAGGCCTTATGGGCTCGGCTGGAGCACTCGGGTACCTTTGGCCAGGGAGATGTTCCTCAGGGCGATGGAGTGCTCCCAGTCCTTGAGGCGCAGGTCCTCGGTCACCACGGTGAGTGTGGCCAGCTCTTGCTTGAGCTGCAGCTCCATGGCCATGTGCACCAGCCTCATGCGGCGCGTGTCCTCCGTGGCATTGCTCACCAGCACCTGCAGGTCCTGCAGCCGCGTCCAGTGGAGGGCCACGTCGTAGGACAGGCTGTGGTTGAGGCCACGCAGCGCGCCACCCACGTCAGCCAGCTCCTCGCCCAGGACGCCCACCCGGCGCGCCAGCCCGTCCAGCAGGCCGGCGTGGCGCGTCAGCAGCAGCTGGCTGCGGTTGCTCTCCACCTGCAGCTGGTAGATCTCCAGCTGCGCCGTATCGCTCTGCTGGCCCGTGCGGTCACGCAGCAGGGCCACCGCCTGCTCGGTCTGTGCCACCTGCGTGTTCAGCCCCCACAGTGCCCCCTCTAGCCGCTGTACCAGGCCCGCCAGTGCCAGCAGGGAGTCCGACTGGTTCTGCAGGGCATCCTGAACCTTCCACACCTGCTCGGTCAGGTCCACCTGCAGCGGAGCCCGCAGCAGCCGGAGCTGTAAGTCCCGGAAGCTCTCGTTCAGCCGGTTCACGTTCCGAGTCAGAGCCTTTAGGTCGTCCGGGGAGCTGCGCGGCCTGGACACTGTGGAGGAAGCGAGAGGTGAGTGGGACTGGGTGAGGATGTCCAGGAAACAACGGGCAAATCTGTGATACGCGGTAGGCGCTCGCTAAAAGATGAATGACAAGCAGAGATGGTAAGGCCACTGACCTCCAAACTGTCTGCACTGTAGAATCACTTTGCAAAATAAAACCTGATTGTGGGCTAGAAAGATGGCTTAGCAGTTAAGGCGCTTGCCTGCCAAGCCTAAGGACCCATGTTCAACTCTCCAGGTCCCACATAAGCCAGACATACAAGGTGATACAAGCGTGTAACGCTGCACATGAGCTCAAGGTGGTACACACATCTGTAGTTCAATTACAGTGGCTGGAGGCCCTGGTGTGCCAGTTCTCTCTCTCTCTCTCTCTCTCTCATAAAAAAAGGCCAGCGCTGGACAGATGGCTTAGTGGTTAAGGCACTTGCCTGCAAAGCCTCAAGACCCACATTCGACACTCCAGATCCCACATAAGCCAGATGCACAAACGTGAGGCAAGTGCAAGGTCACACATGCCCACTAGGTGGCGCAAGCGTCTGGAGTTGGATTGCAGTGGCACCTCCCCACCCCATGAGAAAAAAAGGCCAGCCTGAAGCCGGTCGTGGTGGCGCATGCCTTTAATCCCAGTACTCGAGAGGCAAAGGTAGGAGGATCGCCATGAGTTCGAGGCTACCCTGAGACTACATAGTGAATTCCAGGTCAGCCTGGGCTAGAGCAAGACCCTACCTTGAAAAAAAAAACAAACAACCAAGAACCCCCACCCCCCCGCAAAAAAGGCCAGCCTATTGGGCTTGCATCAAAAACAAAACAAAACAACAACAACAAAATTATTGAATTGCTCCTGGATGTGACCTACACTTTGGAATTCTTAGACATCACGCAATGACTAAAGTACAGGCAAGTTTGTAAACTAGTGTGTGGATGTAGCCATCCTGCATTAGGCTGAACCATATGAAACTGGATTTTTTTTTCCCTACTGAAAAGTTGTTGGATATAGGCCAGATTGGGGTGGTTTATCTTAAGATCTTGGGTGCTATGACCCCGTCAACCTCAGGAAGTAGGTACCAGTAGGTGAAGCAGGGGTCTAAATGTGTCCTCCCCTCATTCATCTGTGGGAACCTACCTAATTGCCAACGTGGTCATGTTAAGAGGTGGGGCCTGTTCTTTGTGCCTACGTGTGTGTGATATTGCATGCGTGTGTGCCCCTATGTGTGTGCCATACATGGGTGGGTCCAAGTGTACACATGAGTGTGCATGTGTGTGTGTGTGCACATGTGTATGTGTGTGTGTGTGTGTGTAGGCCACAGGCTGACATTGGATGTCTTCCTCAATCATTCTCCACCTTATTTTATAATACAGCATCTCTCACTGACATTGCCCAGTTTGGCTAAACTCGCTAGTCAGTGAGCCCCCTGTCTGTGCCTTGGGATTGCTGGCCTGCATTGCCATGCCTGGCTTTTATATGTCCTCTGGGGATCCAAATGCAGAACGTCGCGCTTTGTGTCAGGCGTGGTGTTGTGAATGTACAACGCCGTCCATAGCCTCGTGTGTTTGAATGCTTAACCCTCAGCTGGTGGCACTGTTTCGAAATGTTCCGGAGCCCTTGGGAGGTGGCGCCTTGCTGTGGGAAGTGTGTTACTCGGGGCAGGCCTTGAGGTGTTTCAGGGCAGTCTCACTTGCCACTTTCGTGCTCACTACCTCCTCCCTGCCGACGTGATGCTAGTGGTCTGTCCTGCCGTGCTTTCCCCGCCACGATGAAACTTCCCTTCGAAACCGTGAGCTGGAATAAAACCTTTCCTTCCTCAAGCTTCTTCTACTGGGTATTTTGTCCCAGCAACGAGGACGTGACTGATACACACGGCAAGCACTTTACCCACCAGCCCTGCGGTGGTCGGGTCACGTGGCCAGAGCACTCATGGGAGAAATCATGAGCTTGTGAAAGAGGTGTCAGGAGCTTCCTGTCATAGGAGGTGTCACCTATGAGAAGCAGGCGCCTGGTCAGGCACCAAACCTCCTCACGTCTTGATCTTGGACTCCAGCCCCTAGAACTGCGAGAAATAAATTTCTGCTGTTCATAAATTATCCAGGCTAAGGTATTTTGTGATAGTGGCTCAAACAGGGCTAAAGCAATACTCCTTTCACAGTGAGACCTGCTAGCACGGGGTTAGCGCAATAAATCTTAACTCAGTGGGATAAGCTAGGCTTATCCAAAGTCTGCCTCAGAGCGGCCTGAAGCAACATTACCCTGGCAAGAAACACAGCCAGGGTCAAGACCACAGTGCTTGTTTTATGGTCTTCTGGTACAAGAGCCCATCACCTCCCGCTGCAGTAAGGGCTCCTCTGGGCCAGGGGAAAGAGCTTCCAGATCCATACCCTTTCTACTCTGCCTCCTCCCAGCTTATTTAGATTCCCTATTTTCCTCCTCAACAAACAAGGGACTCCCCATCCTTTCCTCCTGGAGAGCTCCTTTCCTTTCTAAGACGAGGGGCCCTTTATCTGAAGCTCTAGCATCCGGGTGTCTCCTGGGAGTTCATGGAATGTACTGCAACCTCGGGTGCCCGGATGTCAGGGACACTTGCTCTCCTGCTCTGCTCTCGTGTGAGGACATGGAAACCACTAGCTGGGGTGCAATATATGTAAGAAGTGGGAGAAGATAAGGTTCAGAGAGAACTCTGCTCAGCAATCTTGAAATCCAGAGAACTGGAGAGTTAAGTACAAAGCTTGATCAGACAAAGAGAAAAATTGGACAGACTACATCCTCTTCCACAGTCCATGTTGGGAAGAGGAAAATAGGTTTTGAGGGTTCCCTGGCTTTTGGACTCCTCCAGCGGATGCCTTTGGAAGCACACAACAGTTGTGGTGGCCACACTGGAGGACATAAGTCACTTCAGATTAGGTTCAGAGGGTCGTAGGGCCAGATGGGACTTTGGAGCCCTCTGCCTCAACAACTCTCCAGTTCTTTGACCCCAGGTCACACTGCCAGACGCGGTCACTCAGCCTCTCCATTCGCAGTTAGTTTGGACTATTGGAACATTTTACTTTTAGTTAAGATTTGACCCCTGGAGTTTCTTCCACTGATCCTCCTGCCTTTTGGTGGAGCACAGAACTAGCAAGTGTTACTCCCCACTGGCCCCTGCCCCCCCCCCATACACAAGGTAACCCTTCAGGTTTTTTTTTTTTTTTTTTTTTTTTTGGTTTTTTGAGGTAGGTTCTCACTCTAGCCCAGACTGACCTCGAAACTCGCAGCAATCCTCGTATCTCTGCCTCTCAAGTGCTGGGATTAAAGGCATGTGCCACCACACCCGGCTAACCCTTTAGATTTTTAGAGTCCAGAATGGTAACCATTACACAATGGGAATGGCACCCCCCTTAGGTTTCCAAAGACACTTGTCTCCTTAATCAGCTGGATCTTTTCTGCTTGCAATCTTCAGGTCCCTCATCTGCTTTCTCTAGGTTTTTTTTTAATATTTAATTTAATTTATTAATTTGAGAGGGAGAGAGAGAGATTGAGAGAGTGGGCATGCCAGGACCTTTAGCCCTGCAAATGAACTCCAGACACATGCGCCACCTTGAACATCTGGCTTACGTGGGTCCTGGGGAATCGAACCTGGGTCCTTTGGCTTTGCAGGCAAGCGCCTTAACCATTAAGCCATCTCTCCAGCTCTGCTTTCTCTAGGTTTAGCTTCCATCCTGGCTGCCCTCTTGGGTACTTGTTCTACTTTGTCACCTCCCTCCTTAAAGGGTGAGGACAGGTGGCTTTCCAAGGCGTGGACAGGTCTCTCGGAGCATGGTGGAAAGATCAACTCCTTTGTTCTGGGCACGTGACTTACGGAGAGATGGCCCAAGCCAGGCCGGCTCAGCCCCTTTAGGGCTTGTAAAGCTCAGCCACTGGGTCAGATCTTAGTCTCTGATGAACTAGATGTTGCCCCCATTCTACAGATGAAGCGACTGAAGCCAGGCGGGTGGAAGTGACCGGCCTGTGACGTGTCTCCTGACTCTCGCTCCCCTCTGGAAGCTGAACTGGAGTTGTCAGTACTAGGACAGTTGCCAGGGAAAATGACTTCATGATCACCCACAGCCAGGAGTCCTCGGGACTATCCGCGATGTCACAAGCCGGTGTCTTCACTGAAGCGAAACCAGTGCGTCTAAGCATAGTCCACCCACACGGGGTGATGAGGTGCTGAGGCAAGGCAGATGGAAAGCAGAAAGCCTACCCGTTAGTCTATGCTCAGGATGCCCCCTGAACTCAGGCATGCTGTAGGTCATCAGCACTATGAAGGGCACCCTGACATATGAGTATCATGGTTCTAACATTGTGATTGGGAGTGACTGGGAGCAATGGTATCAGCTTCTTGGTTGAAGCCACGGGAGTGGCGTAAGACCACAGTTGCCCAGAGGCCAGGCCATGATGTAAGCACTGTCTTCCCCTCCCCCCACTCTCTCCCAGTCCCACTGGTCCTCTACGCCCCTGGAGGCCTCAGGACTGGCTCACCAGTCAGTCCCCAGCACCTGCCAGCTCTAGGCCCTTTTCTCCGTGCAGGAGTCAGGGCTGAGACGGTCCATATCGGGACAGCTGCCAATCATCCCTCCCTTCCCAGACAGCCCATGTGGGTCCTTGATTGTTCGTTGCACAACCTATCCAAATAAAAGAAAGAGAAATTCCTCCCCAAGCCCATACCCTCCGCCAAAGCCCAGTGATTTACTTTTCATGTTTGCTTTCTCTAACTTTATCTATTTGCATACCCAGGCTTTACAATGTCATATTGTAAAATATTTTTTTTATGAGAGAGAGAGAGAGAGGGCGAGCATGTCATGGCCTCTTGCCATTGCAAACAAACCCCAGATGCACATGTCACTTTGTGCATCTGGCTTTATGAAGATAATGGGAACTGAACACAGGCCAACAAACTTTGCAAGCAAGCACCTTTAACCACTAAGCCATCTTCCTAGGGCCTAATGTCAGTTTTTGGGAGGAGAATGGATTCTTCTCGCCAATATTATTATAATGCTTTTCTTATCTTTTTTTTTTTTTTTTTTTTTTTTTGGTTTTTTGAGGTAGGGTCTCACCCTAGCTCAGGCTGATCTGGAATTCACTATGTGGTCTCAGAGTGGCCTCGAACTCATGGTGATCCTCCTATCTCTGCCTCCCGAGTGCTGGGATTAAAGGCGTGCGCCACCACGCCCAGCTATTATAATTATTTCACAAGCATTTAATCATCCTTCTCCATGTCTTTTGTGATTATAATTTTGGTGATCTCAAAGAGTTCTGCAAGACTCTTTACCCATTTATTTTCTGTGGATTTTTTTTTTTTTCTCAGTCATGGTAAATAAATGCAGAAAAGTTTCTCTTCCTTTTAATTTTTTTTCAAGTTTTCCCTAGCACTAACTTCCCAGAAATTGGATTAGTAGGTCAAAAGGTATGGACATTTTTATGACTCTTAAAAGTCCCAGCCATACACAATAGCTAGGAACTGGAATCAACCCAAATGCCTATATAATAAAACTTGCAGGTAAATGGATAGAGTTGGAAAAAAAAAAAAAACATTCTAAGCGAGGTCGCGCAGGCACAGAAAGACGAATGTCACGTGTGCTCTTTCATCTGTGGCTCCTAACGGGGAGGAATTAGAGATGAATGCCAACAGCAGTCAGCACCAGGAGCAAGGGCATAAAACTAGAGTGAGACCAGCAGAGAGAAGAACTAGGGAGTGAGGAGAGGGGGAGTTACCTGGCATGTTAGGGGAGGGTAGAATATTGAGGGTTCGGGGCTTTGGAGGGACAGGGGGTAGGAGGGTGGGGAGGAAATCACACAAAAGTTAAGACATGAATCCATTCCATAGAAATCCTAATTCTGACTAGAATCCTACAAGAAATAGCGACCAACAAGGGTGGAAAAGCTTAACCTTCTTAAAACCATAGGCTCTGGCTGGTAATGCCCAGAATTAGGTTGCCCCCCCCCCCCATCTCCACAGTGAGCTGTTGTCCAGAGAGACCCATAAGGTCCCCAAAACAACTTGGGCCATTGCCAAAGCACTTGATTACCTGCCAGAACTAAAAGTCAAGACCCTATTGCTGAAGACACCATAGGCCATGGTCACAGGACATCGAAATACCATGCTGGGACCACAAGGGAAACTGGTTCCCTCCTGGCTAGTGCTGGAAAGCACTCTGGGAACTGCTGGAAGAAAATGGTCACCAAAAACACGAATAAGCAGGGGACTCGACAGACTAAGAAGTCAAGCAGCCAGGCAAGAAGTACACGCTTGTGCAATAGTGGCACACGGCCCCTGTGGGTAACCAACTGTTCTTTGATTGAACATGAGGTCCACACAGTAGGAGAGAACTCATATCTGGTACTGGAAACCAAGTCAGATTCCCATAGTCAGGAGACCCATACACTTCCAAAAGAAGCCCCCCACTGCTCTCTGGAGAGGAAGAGTGGGCTTGCATTCCCAAAATCACTCAAATAACTGTATATTCCCTTTAACCCAAGTAGCTCTCACTCTTTTTGTTTGTTTGTTTTTGTTTTTTGAGATAGGGTCTCATTCTAGTCCAGGCTGATCTGGAATTCACTATGTAGTCTCAGGGTGGCCTCGAACTCATGGCGATCCTCCTACCTCTGCCTCCCGAGTGCTGGGATTAAAGGCGTGCGCCACCAAGCCCAGCCGCTCTCACTTTTTATTGGATAATCTGCTTTATTGTACAGAAGGCAAAGAAAACAGTGGAGAGCCAAGGTCTATCAATAAGACAAGAAGATAACCAACTGCCCACCATGAGACATGCCACCCCTACCACCTCTGCCAGCACCATGAACGCTGCTCCTACTGCTCACCTGACAACCAGCTCCAGGGCAATGGTGGCAGACATGGTGACCAAGCACAGCCTATCAAAGCAGAAATCCAGAGGCTACAAAGAACTCAACACTAAGTCAGACTGCCAACAGGCCTGCTGTGGCTCAGGAAACATTGCAGAAGAGGGGGCAGAAAGATTTTTAAGACCCACAAAATAGGTGGGAATACCCTGAGGCACGGTCCCCCCACTATCCCATTGGGACTGACTGAGGCCTTCGTGACTCCATAGTAAATTCCATAGCCCCACAGAGGAGGACCCCTGGAAAATAGGATCAGGGAAGAGGGCATAAAAAGGGTATAATCTCTCTCTCTCTCTCTCTCTCTCTGTGTGTGTGTGTGTGTGTGCCAGCCATAGCCAGTATGATAGCTCACATCTATAAACCCAACACTTGGAAGGTTGAGGAAGGAAGGTTTTCATGAGCTCCAGGTCAGCCTGGGCTGCATAGTGACATCCTGTCTCAAAAAAAAAAATTTTTTTTTAAAGCAAACAAAAAAAAAGTCCCAGCTTCATCTAGATTATGCAAATTTACATTTATAATATAGTTTTTTTTAAAGTGTGTTGATTTCAATGCACCCATACTTGATTGACTATTACAGTCTTCTTTTTCTTTTTCTTTACTTATTTGCAAGGAGAGAAAGATGAGGGCAGGGCCCCCTGCCGCTGCAAATGAACTCCAGGCGCATGTGCCACTTTGTTCATCTGGCTTTATGCGGGAACTGGGGAATCAAACTCAGGTCGCTAGGCTTTGGAGGCAAGTGCCTTAGCTGCTGAGCCATCTCTCCAGCCCCAGCTAGTCTTCTTAATGCTTATTTCATGTTTTCTTTCTTTTAGACAGAACACCCTGACCCTGAACTTGACGACTACACTGCCTCCACCTCCTGAGTGGTACTGCGGAGACGCACGTCCACCCCTGACCCAGGTCCTGCTATGCCGGGGACCGAACGCACGGCTTGGTGAATGCTAGTCAAGCACTCCCCTGGCTGAGCTATAACTTCAGCCTCTTCTGTCCCATCGCTGGTAAAAAGTTGTACCTTGGCGTAAGCCCAGGTTAAAATTCTACTTCAGAAATGGCCTTTTCAGTGTGATATGTTCACTCATCAGAATGCTCTCTGTAGTTTAGATACCTAGATTAATCAGCTCATTGTTTGGGAAGTTAATGTTCTTTGCCTCAGCTCTCCCCATGCTGGCTATGCCTAGGGCAACCTCTTTCCTTAGGGACCATATTCATATACTCCACAATGAGTTTATCTCCTTCCAACAGTCACCGGGTGTTCTCTGCTCACACCCCATCCCCTCCCCCTTTAATTCCTTCCAGATGGTTGCTGTCCTCAACAGGGAACAATTCTTTCTGCAGTGTGACTCTCTTAATTCATGTTTACGCAAACAGTTCGTTTATCTCTCTTCCTGGCATATCTCCTTTTAATGTGTTTTAATTATTTTTTTTGACTTTTATACTTTCACAAATGGGAAAATAAATCATAGAATAACAATAACAGCTGACATTTCTGAATGCTCCTTCATGCCAAGTACTGGTCTAAGTGCCTTCCACGTTAACACAACGAGTCTCCAAACAACCCTGTGACATACGCATTAACCAACAACTATCACTGATCGGCTCTTGCTCCAAATGAGGAAACGGGCACATGAAAGGTAAGTCACTCACAATGTCACAGGGCCAGGAGACAGGGAAGGCTGACTTTGGGTCCTCTAGAGTCCCCAGCTTGAACGACTTTGCCCCCTGCTGAAAATGGTGGAAGGTAGAGACCAACTTTGTACTAAGTTTTGAAGAAGCTGGATGTGGTGGGTCATGCTTAAAATCCCAGCCCTTGGGAGGCAGAGGCAGGAGGATTGCTGCAAGTTAAGAGGCCACAGTGAGATCTTGCCTCAAAAAAAAAAAAATCAAAATAGGGTTGGAGAGATGGCTTAGTGGCTAAGACACTTGCCTGAGAAGCCTAAAGTCCCAGGTTCGATTCCCCAGAGCCCACGTAAGCCAGACACACAAGGTCACGCATACACATAAGGTTATGCATGCACACAAGGTGGCAGGCACATGTGTCTGGAGTTTGATTACAGTGGCCAAGACCCTGGCACACCAATTCTCTCTCTCTCTTTCTCTCTCTCACACACATTAAAAAAAAGAAAGAAAGAAAATAGAAAATTAAAAATGAAGTTTTCAAGGAGTGAGCTTCCCTTCATAAACCCAGGCTGGGTCAGGATGCTTCATAGGAATCATACAGATTTAATTTTAGATTCTGACTCAGCATTGGTTGCTGGATCCTGCTTCATGTACTAAGGCGTATTTTGTGATAACATGATTAGTGCGTGAGCATCCATCTCAGACTGCAGCAGGGCCAGTGGCTTGAGCACATGACAGACTTGTGCAACGTTCCTATTGCCTCTCATCACCGTTCATCCACACTCAGTCCTGTCTGCTCCTTGTTCACAATTGCCCTGCTCACAAAAAGGACAATCGGGCTGAAAGGTACTGCGCACCAAGTCAGGGGCCTGCAGGCCAGGTCAGGGTGCTGTAGATGCGCCATGGCTACCAAACAGCCATTTCACCTCACGCATCAGAAATGCATATAAGGCGTGTGCGCGCGCGCGCGCGTGTGTAAGGAGGTTTTGCATTGCATTTGATGTTTAGTGACCCGAACCTTGGGCATTAGTGTTAATAGCCTCCACTTTTGTATAGGAATGCAGTTCCACACAGTCATTTAATTTTCAGCCTGCCTCTTCTTGGGAGGCAGGGAGAACAAGTATAGATTCTCTTAAGGACAAGAAACTAGGGACAGGTACCAAGAGATTGTCCAGGGCATAAACCATGAGCATGCTTGTTCATCCCTTATTCTAGCTCTCTGTCCACTAAATCTACTGCTAGCATAGTCACGTGCCAGACTGAAGCAGCAGAAGGAAAGGAAATATCATTTTCTCTTTCTTTAAAAAAAAAAAAAACAAAATTATTGTGTGTGTGTGTGTGTGTGCACGCGCATATGCACACGTGTTCTTGAGTGTGTGCCATAGTGCATGTGTGGAGGTCAGAGGACAGCGTTTGGGTCAGTCCTCTCCTGTTTCTCGCTCTGGATTCTCACTCTGCCCTTCCTTGCTGCACGCCTTGTGAGCTTCTGTAAAATTCTCCTTCTCCACCTGCCATCGGGCTGTCAGTGTCAGTGTGCTGCCATTACAGGACTGGCTTTTCACGTGGGTTCTGGGGATCGAACTCGGGTACTCCAGCTTGAGTGGCAAGTGTTTTATCCACTGAGCCACTGCTGCAGCCCCTGATTATATTTTATTTTATTTATTTATTTGAGAGGAAGAGGGAGAGAGAGAGAGGGAGGGAGGGAGGGAGAGGGAGAGAGGGAAAGAATGGGCATGCCAGGGCTTCCAGCCATGGCAAACGAACTCCAGACACGTTCGCCACCTTGTGCATCTGGCTTACGTGGGTCCTGGAGAGTCGAACCAGGATCCTTTGGCTTTGTAGGCAAGCGCCTTAAGCGCTAAGCCATCTCTCCCGCCCATATTTTATTTTTTAATTAGCAAATAGAGTTTTAGGTATTATTGTGCCATTTTAATTTATTTCTTTTTTTTTTAAACATTTTATTGAATGAGCACATCAGGGCTTCCAACCACTGCAAACGAACTCCAGATGCATGTGCCACCATGTGCATTTGGCTTATGTGGGTCCTGGAGAATTGAACCTGGGTCCTTTGGCTTTGCAGTTAAGTGCTTAAACCACCAAGCCATCTCTCCAGCCCCCATTGTGCCATTTGAAACCACAATTTGTTTTAGCTGGTTTTCCTCCTCCCACCTCATTTCCCTCCCTCCTTCGCCCCACTTGCATGCCCCCCTCGCCTTTCCGTTTACGCGTTACACGTGCCCTTTCACCCTTCCGCTAGCCCGTCTTTGTTATCTCTTATTACCCTCCCTTGGCCTCCTTTCTAGATTTTTAGGCTTTACCCACATTTGCCCATGCTTTTATATACACATATGTAAGTATTAGAAGCTAGAATCCATATGAGAGAAAACATGTGGTTTAGGGCTTTCTGAGTTCGGGTCACTTCTCTCAATATAATTCTTTCCAGATCCATCCATTTTCCTGCAAATTTCATTTTTCTTTACCGCTGGGTGAAATTCTGTTGTGCACATATGCCACATTTTCCTTATCCACTCATCCATCGATGGACGTGTAGGCTGCTCCCATTTCCTTGCTATCGTGAGTAGAACAGCGATATACATGGATATGCAAGCAGGAGATGCCATTTATTAAACACTTACTGTATGTCGAACCCACTTCCGGTTTCTTGGGAGAAGTTGCTTGCTAGCCCTTCCCAGCAAACTCAGAAAGGAAGAACCCTCACCCCCATTTTCAGGCCAAGTAGCTCAAGCCGGTGGCAAGGCGTGGGTCAGGATTGAGCACTGGGCTTGGAAGGCCCTGTGGTCACAACTTTCCTCAGCTTCGCAGAGCCACGTGGGGTGTCACTGCTCTTTCTCTCTAGAGGAGCTCTGGTGGGGAGCACGCTGCCGGATGTCCTACAATCCTATGGCCCCCGTCCCACCCCTAGGCACAGTTAGTGTCACTGATTTACAACCAGAGAAACCCGGGCTAAAGCGATTCAGTTACTAGCTCAAGGCCACCCTGCTAGTAGGAGGTGGCTGGAAGCCCACGTTCCCTCCATGGTCCCTGTGCAAGGCCTGCCTTATCTTCAGGCCAGTGACGCAGAAGGGAGGAAGGAGGTATCGGAACTCCCAGAACACCACATTCGGGGTGGGGTGTGGGAAAGGACAGGCTGCCGTGGCCAGCAGAAGTACTGAGCACCCACAGATGAGTCTTTCAGATGACCTGCAGCCCTAGCTGCTGCCCGAGCTCTGGATATAGTGACAGTCACAGTTTCCTTCCTGTGTCTGGGACAAAGCACTTGACCAAAAGCAGCTGATGGGAGGAAGGGTAGTTTTTTTTTTTTTTTTTTTTTTTTTTTTTATTCCTGGCTTATAGTCTAGAGGGAAAACTTCACGATGACAGGGGGAAGGGATGGCATGAGCAGAGAATGGACAACACCTCCTTGCCAATACCAGGTGGACAACAGCAGCAGGAGAGTGAGCCAAACTCTAGCAAAAGGGAGCTGGTCATAATACCCATAAGACCGGCCCCCCCAAAACACACCTCCTCCAGCAAGGCTCCACCTCCCAAACTGCCATCAGCCGGGAACCAAGCACTCCGCACACATGAGTTTATGGGGGACGTCTGACTCAAACCACCCCGGTGACTGACTGAAAGACTCCTCTAAGCAGAGCACAGTGTTAATTCAGGGTGTGTGACACAGTCTCTCTAATGAGGTGTGGTCTGAAAGGGATGCCTGCTTCAACTATGGTCCTTCTGGCCCCAAGATTCAGGACAGAGCCAGGAGTGCCTTCTTGGCCTGTGACCAGAGCCCAAGCATGGGGTTTGAGATGCCCTAGACTCCCTGCTGCGATTGGAAATCAATTTGTCTTCCCCTTTGTGTTTTCCCAGTGCAGTCCTATGGGAGGATAGAGCATTAGTTATAGGACCCCATGGTCCACTGCCTCTTTGCCCTCAGGATGGGGTCTTAGCCTCCCAGAGCCACCTGCCCTCACAGAGGAGAGCGCTGGGGTAGGCAACAGTACACGTGAGGCGTAATAGAGACCAGGTGACTGTGAAGGTCTGCACTGCCCCCAGGTATCCCCGTCCCCAAATTCAAAGGAGCACCACATTTGCTGGACACTGGGCCCTGTAAATGAAGACGCTGGGTCTGAAGCAGGCTCACCACGGTTGCTCTGAGGTCTGGATGGTGGGTCTGACTGAGCCACACCCCCGGGGCTGTGGAAATCAGCGCTCCATGGCACAGGGAAGACCACGGACTGAGTGGCTCACACTGGTGGCCGGAAGTCCAAGGCCAAAGTGTTAACAATGCAGCGTTCTTCTAAGGCACCTCACTTGCTTTGCAGGGTATCTTGTGCCTGTTCTGGTGTCTCCACTTCTTTTTTTAATTTATTTTATTTTATTTTTATTTTTCAAGGGAAGTGTATCAGATTTATTTCAGAGAGAGTTAGAATTAAAAGAGAAAGGAAAACAGAAAAGAAATACTCCCCCTCCCCAAGTGGGGATGAGAGACCAGGAAAATCTTCATATGGGGAAGAAGAGAAGAGGCTAAGGGGGTAAGCTGCAAAGAATAAGAGCTCCACTTCTTTTTTAAATTTTTTAATTTATTTTTATTTATTTATTTGAGAGCGACAGATGCAGAGAAAGGCAGAGACAGAGAGAGAGAGAGAGAGAGAGAGAGAATGGGCGTGCCAAGGCCTCCAGCCATTGCAAATGAGCTCCAGATGCGTGCGCCCCCTTGTGCATCTGGCTAACGTGGGTCCTGGGGAATCGAGCCGCGAACTGGGGTCCTTAGGCTTCACAGGCAAGTGCTTAACCACTAAGCCATCTCTCCAGCCTCTCCACTTCTTTTAAGACACTGAGACTACAGCCCGCCCTTACAATTTCATTTCACCCCAAATCCCTCCTGTCACCAAATACAGTCACACTGGGATTAGGGCTTCAACATTTGAATTGGTGGGGGGGGGGCAGGCTGCAGAATATCTTACAATCTATAATGGAAGTATAAAATTATGAGAAGCCATTTGGCTGAGGTTTCGTTTTTTTTTTTTTTTTTTCTAAAGAGTTATAAAAATTTGCACACCATTTGACCTACTAGTCCAGCTTCTGGGAACTCATTGTTAGGAAAAAGTTCAAAAGATGGGAAAAGGTTTATTTACCATGTTAGAAAAGGAGACTCGCCAGGGGGAACTGGACAGATTACAGTGTGTCCCTGTGACATTGTGAAATAGGTCTTTGGTCTTTGTCTTCCCTGGCACACAACTGCCGAAGTCCTTAGATTCTCCACCACGATAGCGGTCTTGGGGAGGAGGGTGTGGACTTGGGGGGGAATTTTTCCTTCTTTCATTTGGATTGGTTGTACAATGAACAATCAAGGACCCACGTGGACCGTCTGGGCAGGGGAGCTGATTGTCACTTAAGCTTGTACGGACAGTCTTATTCCTGTTTCCCGGGCAGAGAGAGGAGCCTAGAGCTGGCAGATGCTGAGGAGTGACTGATGATGGGCAGATCTGGGGACTTCCAGGGGCCTAGAGGGCCAGAAGGCACAGGGGCCAGTGGGGAGTGGTTTGCCTCATGGCCCGGACCCTAGTGGCCTTTAAGCCACTTCTATGACTTCAACCAAGGAGCTAGCATCATTTGTCTCAGTCACTCCCAGTCACAATGTTAGAACCAGGATGCCCACACCTCAAGGTGTCCTTCCTATCTCTGATGAGCAGTGGTATGTGTAAGCTCTGGGACTGTCCTGAGCAGAGGCGTATGGGTAAACTTTCTGGTCTCCATGTGCCCTGTCTTAGCTCCTTACCCAGTGTGGATGGACGGTGGGTGGTCACATTGATTTCACCACCGGCCTATGGCATCTCTTCAGTAGACAGTCCTGAGTCCTCTCGGCTATGGCTGGTGATGGAGTCATTTACCCTGGCAGCTGTCTTTGTATTGACAACTCTAGGTCACCTTCCAGAAGGGAGTAGTGGCGTGGACTCCAGCAGCAAGAGTAAGGAGGCATGTCATAGGCAGGTCACGTCCACCCTCTTGGCTTTAGTTCTTTCATTTGTACCATGAAGGAAATACCCAGTTCACCAGAGACTGAGATATCGCCCTTATGGGGCTGACCAGGCTTGGGCCATCTCACCAGAAGCCTCATCACCAGAGTCCATCCTTCCACCATGCTCTGCCCCACCTGCCTACACCTTAGAAGGTCATCTTTGATCCACTAGCATTCTTTTTTTTTTTTTTTTGTTTTTTTTTGAGGTAGGGTCTCACTCTAGCCCAGGCTGACCTGTAATTCACTTTGTAGTCTCAAGGTGGCCTTGAACTCACGGCGATCCTCCTACCTCTGCCTCCCGAGTGCTGGGATTAAAGGCATGTGCCACCACGCCCGTCTTCAGCAGCACTCTTTCTATTTTTATTTTTTATTTTAAGAGAGAGAGAGAGAATTGGTATGCCAGGGCCTCAGCCACTGCAATCAAACTCCAGATACTTGCGCTACCTAGTGGACATGTGTGACCTTGCTCTTGCCTCACTTTTGTGCATCTGGATTTTGTGGGACCTGGAGAGCCGAACATGGGTCCTCAGGCTTTGCAGGCAAGCGCCTCAACCGCTAAGCCACCTCTCCAGCCCCCCAGCAGCACTCTTAAGGTGGTGTTGGCAAATGAGAGCGGACATAGATGGGTTTCCAGCAAACTCCTAGGAAACTAGTGTGGGAACGTGAGGCCTGGATGCTTCCCTGGGCATCAGGAGCAGCGGTGATGGAGAAATCCTGAACAAGGGGCTTACTGAGAGAACAGAGTGACATGTCTGAAGGGGGTTATTTCAAACCTGAAGTCAGTAGACCCCAGGAGGAAAGCAGCAGATAGGTAAGTTTCCAGAAAGCCTGTTATTATTATTATTATTGTTGTTGTTGTTATTGCTCATGCCCTGTTTTGAGCTCAGCACGAGATTAGTATTTATGGGGCCAAGACTGGCCATTCCTTATCCCATGGCTGCAAGGGAACGGAGGTGCCTGGAGCTCTCCAGCCGAGGTCCAGAGCAGCGGCATGTCCCTTTGACAAAGCAGCCAGAGAGCCTCTGTCTTTGCACAGGTAGCCCACGCTGTTCGATGCAGCGGCATCCAGATGCCCATCTGGCCAGAACCTCGGAGCCACCAGCTGTCTCTGTTGCTACGTCACCCTGCCTGCCTGCTTGCCTATGTTGTCGGCCTTTGTCAGCTCAGGTTGGTGGGACTCTTAAGTGTTCAACAAAGGTGACGGAGTCTAGCCCCATCAAGTGATCAAAGCATTGAGAATGTCTTCCTCACACTGGGATGGTAGGTTGCCCACGTCTACAACTAGATCTTGTTTCTGGCACATTCGTGAACACAAGCTGTGAATCAGAAGACCCGCAGAACACAGGCTGAGGAGTGGCCAGCTAGCAGTCACAGCTGCACATACAAGGACAGCCTGTCAGAACGTCGGAGGATGACAGCCCCGCCAACGTGGTCGGCACTGTCCTGGGATACTTTGTGTCTTGGCAGAAACGTGGCCTACTGGTGGTGATGGAGGCATACAGAGCCTCTGGTACATTTCTGCTGATTACTGAGAAAACAGGATCCAAGATGAATTAAAAACCCAAAGCCTCCTAATGAGGAGATTGGCCCTCATTCCCACTCTGGAGGCTCGAGGCTCTGAGCTCACAGCTAGCCATGCCAAGCAACCGAGGGTTTTGATGGAGCACACGTGTGTGATAGGAAAGCGACCGACACTATGTGAGTTTGCAAATGTTAAGTCAAGACTGTTCTACGCCAACGCAGTGCTTGACACGGCCTTCATAGGCAACCAGTAAACAATCGTCAAATATGTAAGGGAAGGATTGAAAATGGAGAGTGTCGTGAAAACACCACAGTGTCCTCATCTCTTCCTGGAAAAAGGCGGGCTTGGACCAGAGAGCTGTTTTGGCAGGTCCTGGGCTGTGCCTTCTGCCGTCAGCCAGCCTTTTATTCCAGCCATGGTTACGGCTCCCAAGTCCTGGTTAAGGGCCGCCAACAGCGCTGTGCCCCAGCTCTGCCTCCAGTCTCTAGCTTTCTGCACCCCAGTGTCTCTGACTTCTCAGAAACACAACAATCAAGCACCCATGACCTTAACCCCTGGGAGAACCCTGGCTGATGGAGGAGGATAATGTTCTCCTGAGACATAAAGACTGGCTGTCTTGTGACTGGCTCGTCAACTGGGGAGATGGGTGGAGCTCAAGACCATGTCCTTTCGTGGGCTCTCCTTCCTTCTCAGTTTTACCCTGTCCACTCCTCACTTAGGCTTCTGAGGATCACATCTCATGATCAGCTACCAAGGCCCAGGCTCGGGCTCTGATTCCATAGAAATCCAGGCTGAGACAAGAAGCATTCCTTCCTCCCCTAGCACCAGCTGGCCAGCTGTCATTCCCTCTTCCGTTTTGCTCTTGGCTTCTTTACATCCTGACTCCCCCCGCCACCCCCCGCCACACACACATCCTAAGAGACTGCAGATAAGTTTGAATGTAGGCTGCATGCGTTAAGACATTGGATCCGTATACGCGAGATAGGAACTCACTGTATGGATCTGGCTGGTGGAGAATAGAGAAACCTAAAACACAAGCCCTCCCATCAGTATGGTTTTGGGGAGAAAGCTTCATGAAAACAAAGAATCTATCTGTAACATTTTTCTTGAAATGTTTCTGTTCAATTTTTTTTAAAATTTTTTGTTCATTCATTCTTACCTTCTTTCTTTCTTTATTTGAGAATGACAGACGCAGAGAAAGGCAGAGAGAGAGAGAGAGAGAAAGGGAGAGAATGGGCGCGCCAGGGCCTCCAGCCACTGCAAACAAACTCCAGATGCATGCGCCCCCTTGTGCATCTGGCTAATGTGGGTCCTGGGGAATCGAGCCTCGAACCGGGGTCCTTAGGCTTCACAGGCAAGCGCTTAACCACTAAGCCATCTCTCCAGTCCTGTTTCTGTTCAATGAATTAAAAAATCCATTGGTGGGTTGGAGAGATGGCTTAGCGGTTAAGCATTTGACTTCCCAGATGCCACAAAGTGGTACATGTGTCTGGAGTCCATTTGCAGCAGCTGGAAGCCTTGGTGTGACCATTCTCTCTGTCTCTCTCTGTCTCTGTCTCTCTCTCTCCTTGCAAATATATAAATAAAATATTTTAAAAATCCACTGGGAAAAGCACAAGAAAAGCTCAACATTAGGATGATGTAAAGAAGTTGAGCGCTATGAGTGTGCTAAGTGGACATTCTTAGTAACATGTAGAGATGGTCTTGTGCATGTATTTAAAAAACTTCTGTGTATATGCATATGGGCACATGTGCCAGAGTGCCCATCTTTTCCTTCCTTCTTCTTCTTTTTTTTTTAAGACAGGATCTCTTGTTTTGCTATTGTATGTGCACCAGTTTAGTTGGCAAACAAGCTTCCTGATTGTCCTGGCTCCACCTCCCGTTGATGTAGGTCACAGATGCATGTGCCACTTTGTGTCTGGCTCTACATGGGTGCTGGGAAGTCAAACTTGGACTGGCAGGCTTGCAAGCAAATGGCTTTAACCACTAAGCCATCTTCCCAGCCCATGTGTGTGTGTGTGTTTCCTTAAGACTTTTCTATGTAGAAAGTGAACTTGAGAGGAATTAAGACATTGAGGAGAGATGGCCATGGAGGCTGTGATCCTGGTGATAGCAAGTGACCTGAAAGACAGTACTATGGTCCTGGAAGTGTCCCCCAAAGGCTCCTGTATTAAAGGCTTGGTCCTCAGCTGTGGTGCTATTTGGGAGGTGGTGGAATCTTTAGGAGGTGGGGTTGAGTGGAAGGAAGTTAGAACATTGGTGGTGTGCCCTTGTGGGTGGTACTGGAATACTGAACCCTTTCTCTCTCTCTCTTTGCTTCCCAGCCTCCATGAGGTGAGCAGCTTTGCTCTACCACACACTCCCACCATGCTATTCCACCTTGTCACAGACCCCAAGTGAGCCAAGAATGACTAAAATCCCAGAAAGCAAAATACCTCTTATTTTAGTTTCTAAGTGGATGATCTCACATACTCTGTCACGGCAACAGAGAGCTGACTAACACCCACAGCCATGTTAAGATGTGGGGGAGACACACAACGTGACCCAGAAATGACAGGGACAGGACTCTTGCAATTGGAGGTTGGAAAGGTAGGAGGTTTTAGTAACATCGAATGACATTGCGCCTAGAGAAACACAGTGCTCAGCTCGATTGCATCCATTCTTGATGATGAAACTCTAAAGCTGTAAGAACAGTTCACAGAAAACAAAATCAACTTATTTTTTTTCCCCAAGGTAGAGTATCGCTCTAGCCCAGGCTGACCTGGAATTCACGACATAGTCTCGGGTTGGCCTGAAACTCACAGCGATCCTCCTACCTCTGCCTTCCGAGTGCTGAGATTGATAGCATGTGCCACCACATCCCGCAAAAAAAAAAAAAAAAACTACTTTCACAATGACCTTAGCAGCTGTGAAGTTCCCGATGAGGGTAAGCACACCATTTATGCAAAGGGCCAGCTATGCTATTTTGCTTTTGCAATCAGTGTGAAAGAGATTGCTGGGCTCATCAGTCAGCGCCTCCCTCCTCAAATTCCCAAGCATTCCTCACACTGCATGCCTCAGGATCCTCCAAGTCACCTTCAGAAGTAGGCATTTCTTTCCACATTTTGAAGAGGAAAGAATGGAGGCCCAGAGAAATTTATTGAGTTCTCCGAGGTTTTAGATCTGGCAAAGGACAAAACTGCCTGAAAATTTAGGTCGGCCTACCATTTGGCTTCACATGAAAGAGGTGGGAGAGACCAAAGCCATGTCCCAAAGCAGGGTTTGATGTCCTAATCATGATCAGGGGATTCCACGAGATGCCCGAAATCACCTTGGCCGAGACACCCAGGAAAAGGCAGCTCTGAAAACATGCTACATGTGGTTATATATTTAATAACACCAAACGTGTGCAGTGCTGGTGTGCAAAGGCCACTGTAACAGGCTACCACAGGCTGGGTGGCTTCAATAACAGTGATTTCTCACAGTTCCAGAGGCTGAAGACCCAGATCAAGGTCCTTAGACGAGGTTTCTTCTGAAGCCTCTCTCCATGGACAAGAATGGCCACCTCCGCCCTGCCTTGCAGGCTCTTTGCTCGCTCGTACGGGCCTGTGGTGTCTTTATGTGGCTAAATGTGCTTTCCTTAGAAGGATGGTAGTCAGATTGGATTAGGGTCTGCTCTAAATGGCAACATTTTAACCTAATCACCTCTTTAAAGATCCTAACAAATATATCACATTTCTTTCTTTTTATTTATTTAATTTATTTTAAAAAGCTTTATCTCTCTCTCTCTCTCTCTACAAATAGGGAGAGAGAGGGAGAGAAAATGGGCATACCAGGGCCTTCAGCCGCTGCAAACAAACTCCAGACGCATGCGCCACCTTGTGTATCTGGCTTACATGGATCCTAGGAATCGAATTTGGGCCCTTTGGCTTTGCAGGCAAATGTCTTAACCGCTAAGCTATCTCTCCATCCCCCAGCATTCACATTTTCAATTAATTGTGAGTAAGGACTTTATTGCATGATTTTTAGAGGGCAAAATCAACCCAAAGTGACTAGTGAGGGCCCTTACTAGAGAATAACTGGGAAAAGTTAGGGTACATAGGAAAGACAGGTGCCAATTTCCAAGCCATGTTCATGCCACTGGGCAGATGGGCCTGGGCAACTTAGAAAAGAGTCGCAGTCTGAGTTCCAGGGGGCCAGGTGGCCTGGTCCTCCCAGTGTCTTCCCAGTGCCAGGCATGGAGCCTATGACAATTATTCCCATGTCCAAACTCACAGATGAAGCTTAGCAAGATCGAGTGACTTATACACAATAATTCTACTGTGAACAGCAAATGCAAAATTTGAAACCGTACTGTCTTCTTCACCCAACTCCATCTCCACGTTCAATCCATCCCTCTCACTCTAGCAGGAGCCCACCGAGTCTGTGCCCCTCCAGGCTGCCTTCTGGCCACAGCTCCACCAGGCCGGAAGCTGAAGTCAGCAAGGGTAGCCAGCACGCTTCTCCGTTTCTATCTTTCTGGACAATTTGTTCCGTAAGTGCTTGTTTTCAAACAGCTCGGCATCGCTTCCCCCAGAGGTCCCAGGCCGCTTTCGCCCGGAGCAAAGCTGGCCGATTTTCTCAGATCCATCTTCACTTGTTGAGCTGGTCATAAAGTATTTTAAGGAGATTGGAAATTATTCTCACCAATAAGCATGTCAGGAATCTGGGCCGGATGTGCCAAGACTCCAGGCATTCATTGGGTTTTCTCTCTCAGAACATGAGGTTTGGAGCCCTCAAATATCTGTCATCACTGTTCTCCGAAAAGTGGACTCACAAGACAGTAAAATCGTAGCCATTTTGAGCTGAAAATGACCATAATAATAATTTACTTCTCATTTTCATATGAGGAAATATTATGGATAAATTTAGGGCTCTGAGGTGCTTCCTGGAACCCCAAGATCTGAGTTCATGTCGGCAAATTAACCAAAGAATTGGCAATCTAGACTAAAGAAAATAATTTCAAATCACCATATTTTTATTCAGATATCACAGGGATGGGAGGGAGGAAAGGGCTGAGGAAGGGAAGGTAAAGTGGGGAGAGGGAAAATACACCACGTGGTCCAGTAGCCCACGTAAACACCGAACATGGACCTTAGACAATAATAATAATAATAATAATAATAATAATAATAAATGAGACAGGCTTAAAAATCCAACATGCACTTCCAAAGAGATTAAAAAAGAAAACAGGGATGGAGAGATGGCTTAGCAGTTAAGCACTTGCTTATGAAGCCTAAGGACCCCAGTTCGAGGCTCGATTCCCCAGGACCAACGTAAGCCAGATGCACAAGGTGGTGCATGCATCTGAAGTTCATTTGCAGTGGCTCAAGGCCCTGGTGTTCCTACTTCTCTTCCCCCTCTCTACCTCTTTCTCTCTCTCTCTCTCTGTCTGTTGCTCTCAGATAAATAGATAAATAAAAGTAAAAACAGTAATAAAAAGTGTCCCTTCCCATCCCGGCATGGTGGGAGACAAGAATAATCTTGTCAGTACGGATGCCCAGGTGTGTTGCTGTGTGTGGCTCCAGAGGGCATAAGAAGGAAAAGAAACCCTCCCCATGGGCTCCAAAATGATACATTTTAGAGTCACACACCTGGACACACGCCTGCAGCAGGTATCCCAGCTAATCGGCCTGGGCGCAGAGGGGGAATCCTTCCACACCTGGGCAGGGTGCGCACTCAGGAGAGATCTGACTGGGTGAGATGGGCAAACATTGAACCCCGCAACTGAAGCCGGCTGAGACAGGTGGGGCGTTGGCGTGGTGTGGGTGTGACGTGAGGTCATCCTAAGATCCTTCCCTTTCTGCCCAGTCCAAAAACGACCTGCCTCATCTGGTTCCCTGACAGAAACAGAGGCTGGAAAAAGGGCGACGCCATGTTATAGGTCACCTAGATCATTGGTGACACAAGCAGCGTGAGTACTCATATTTCTTGAAATCTACTTTATATCTCCCACTACAGTACGTTGCTATTGAGAAAACCCCAATTAGGTTTCTATTCACCCATCACCCACCTATCTATTCACCCACCCATTCATCACTTCATTCACCCACTCATCTATCCACCCGTGCATTTATCTAACCATCCGCCTGTCGCCTACCCATGCACCCACCCACCCATTTTATCACTCTCCATCTGCCCATCTATCCACGCATGCATGCATGTGAATGATCACTGACCATAATGCTAAAATCCTTTCTACCCAAATAGAGTCTTTCCAATTAAAAATATTACAGCTGGGCGTGGTGGCGCACGCCTTTAATCCCAGCACTCGGGAGGTAGAGGTAGGAGGATCGCTGTGAGTTCGAGGCCACCCTGAGACTCCATAGTGAATTCCAGGTCAGCCTGGGCTAGAGTGAGACCCTACCTCGAAAAAACAAACAAACAAAAAAATTAACATGGAAAGTAAGAATTATGTGGCAGGACTGATCGGTCCTCAGAGAGTTTTGCACTGGAAGTTTGGTTGCACATCACCAGTACTGTAAAAACATTTAGTTTTGCAAAAGACTTGTACGAAGCCGTGCCAGGGACAAGCATCAGTCACAGTGTGGTATTAGATCGATTCACAGCCTTTTCTACCAAAGGGAAAAATTTTGATGACAATGTTTAACATGTTGTAATAAAAAAAAAAAAACCACGTTGTGCAACTCATGTTTATGGTTTTTCAAAACTTGGCGACTTTGTGTGACGTGCCGAAGGTTATATAGAGGAAATGGATTTTGAAATTTCAGACGCTGAGATGCGGATGGAGCCTTAAACATAGTGAAGTTAGAAAAGAAGGAATATTAACTTGGATTTTAAGAGACTGGGTTCAAATCCTCACCACTGTCACCTGCTATGGATTCATCAGCAAGGGAATTTATCTTTCTCCACTTCCTATTTTCACCTGGAAATGGAACTAGTAACAGCCACCCCAGAGGGTTGTGTAAGGACTCAAGAAAAGAATGAACTCTGATCAAGCTCCTACTGGAAGGTAGGCATTGTACTTTGTGTTATATGCAGATTTTATTCTATGTGAGGAAATTATCTATGTGGGAAGAAGACTAGCATATACTACAGAGCTCTACTCCAACCAAAGCTAGTGGTATTATTGCATTGACATCATTCTGATAAACATTTATTATTATTATCTATTTAAGAGAGAGAGAGAGAAAGAAGGAGAGAGGGAGAGAGAGAATGAGTGTGCCAGGGCCTCCAATCACTGCAAACAAACGCCAGACGTGTGCGCCACCTTGTGCATCTGGCTTACGTTGGTCCTGGGGAATTGAACCTCAAACTGAAGTCCTCAGGCTTCGCAGGCAGGCGTTTAACCACCAAGCCATCTCTTATACACATTTTTGATGGCATCTCTTTCTTTATTGATTATTCGACTTGTTGGTATCAATATCCCAACACAGAGCCTTATATTTTGCAAAGCACTGTTTTGAACATCAGCTAATTTTATACTCTTTGATCAGCATTGCATCTTTACTTATACTAGATGGAGAGCTGGGGCCAATGAGAAGAAGCACCATTCCCTCTACTGGCCTGTGACAGCCAGACCTTGAGATGGAGTCCTGAGTCTCTCAATTAAGGTATACACCCCCCATACACACCTGGACCCAACATCCTTCCCAGGTCTGTAACTTTCTTCAACCTGTGCACACAGCTCTTCACACTGTTCACCCTGGCGACCAACAGCTCAGCTCCCCCTGCGACCCAGCGACTGCTTTCCAAAGAGATTCAGAATACTGTCTTCTCCTTCCAGTCACGTCTGCTTAAAGTGGTCGGCTCTCCCACTGTGACCGATGCTGCCATTGCCCTCAATGGCAGAGGTGTCCTGGCACCACGACCTTCCCTGGTGGGTGAGCCGTGCTTCAATGCCCTTGGCCTCTGGGTGAGTTGACTATTTCTAGACCACGAATGAGCCCTGGCTACCTGCGGGCGCCTCTTTCCCCCTTTTAACTCGAGCTGCACAGTCCTTCTGAAGAGTTGGACTGAGGTAGTTCTTCCATGTGCAGTTTGAACACACCTGGAGTTGATCTACCTCAAATGGGCTGGTGGGCACAGACACACAAAAATCTCCTTAGCTGATATCCAGAATCTTCTTCATGCTCCTTAACACCTAAGCCTGCCTTGTCCTCTCGTTCTTAGATGTGACCTGTGAGAGTTAATCTGCACTGTTGGGCTAGAGAGATGGCTCAATGGTCAAAGGTGCTTGCATGCAAAGCCTGCAGGCCACAGTTCTATTCCTTGGTGCACCACGTAGAGCCAGGTGCACAAAGTGGTGCATGCAATGGCAAGAGGCCCTAATGTGCCCATTCTCTCAAATAGATAAATAAATATTTAAAAATCTGTACTGTCAACCTGATTAAATTTAGAGTCACCTAGGAGACAAATCTCTGGGCATGTCTGTTGGGGAGTCCCCAGGCTAGGTTAATTGCTAACTGTGGGTAGCACTGTTGCATGGGCTGGGGGTGCTGAGCTGAATAAAAAGAAGAAATTGGGCTGGAGATGTGGCTTAGTGGTTAAGGTGCTTGCATGGAGAGCCTAACAACCCAGGGTCGATTCCCCAGTACCCACTTAAAGCCAGATGCACAAAATGGCGCATGCATCTGGAGATCATTTGCAGTGTCTAGAGGCCCTGGTGTGCCCATTCTCTCACTCTCTCTCTCTCTCTCTCTCTCTCTCCCCTTGCAAATCAATAAGATATCAAAAAAGAAGAAGGTGAGCTGAGTGTGAACTTCATCACTCTCTACTCGCTGGCTGCATACTGAGTGGGGCCACCTCCTTCCCACTCTTGCCACCACACCTTCCTCACCGTGACGGACTGTGTCCCCTCGAACTGTAAGCTGAAATAAGCCCTTCCTCCTTTAATAGCTTTCATCAAGTATTTCGTCATTGCAAGAGGAAACATAACTAATCCGTGGCTCTTTCCACTTCCCAAGTACAGGGAAGTCGCTAGCATGAACCCCACCTCCTCTGCACCTTGTAGTATCTTGGCATTTGCACTGTTCCCACAAAAATAAGAACTTAGAAGAAGGGGCCTTGGGCTGGAAAGATGGCTTGGCAGTTAAGATGCTTGCCTGCAGAGCCTCAGGACCCATGTTTGACTCTCCAGGTCCCACACTAAGCCAGACGCAAGCACAAGGTTACACATGTGCACAAGGTGGCACATGTGTCTGGGGTTTATTTTCAGTGGCTGGAGGCCCTGGCATGCCAATTCTCTCTCGCGCACACCCTAGTGCTCTCTCTCTTTTATAAATAAAATAAAATAAAGTGTCCTTTTCCTTTCTGCAGGTGTCGCCCTCTGCCACCAGTTCAGTTTCTGCAGGACCCAAGTAAACAGCTGGGCATGGCCATGCATGTCTGTAACTCCAGTCCACTGGGAAGCAGAGACCAGAGAATCACTGGTACTCATGAAAAACATGTCTCAAGGGGGAAAAAAAGTGGATGAGCGATGGAAGAGGATGCCTGACATTTTTCTCTGGCTTCTGTGCCAATGCATGAGGTATGACACCAACACATACATGTGCATATGCCACAAACATCCCAAACACACACACACACACACACACTACACACACTACATACATGCAAAAAATTAAAAGAATGTTTAACTCATGACGAAACCAAGTAAACCCACATTGAGGGATAGTATACCAAGCAACCAATCTGTTTTCTTTAAAATAGCAGTGCCATGAGGGGTTGGAGAGATGGCTTAGTGGCAATTCTCTCTCTTTCCCTCTCTCTATCTCTCTCTGTCTCCCTAAAATAAAATACAATAAAATATCAGTGTCATGAAATACAGTGAGAAGCTAGGAACCAATCTAGGTAGAGGAAGATTAATGAGGCATGGCAAACACAGTTGTGACCCTGGGCTGGGCCCTGCCTCAGGACAAAATGAGTGCTATAACTGACATTGAGCACCTGATGAAAGTTAAAAAGAACTTTTCATTTTATTGAATTTGTGACAAGTTCATACATGTATATTTTGATCATATTATTCTTTCTTTCTTTTTTTAAAAAATTTTTTATTTTATTTATTTATTTGAGAGCGACAGACAGAGAGAGAGGGAGAGAGAGAGAGAGAGAGAATGGGCACGCCAGGGCTTCCGGCCACTGCGAACGAACTCCAGATGCGTGCGCCCCCTTGTGCATCTGGCTAACGTGGGTGCTGGGGAATCGAGCCTTGAACCAGGGTCCTTAGGCTTCACAGGCAAGTGCTTAACCACTAAGCCATCTCTCCAGCCCTGATATTATTCTTTCTTATCACCGTCCCACTCCTGCTAAAGCCCCCTTTTCTCAGCCAGTTCCCTTCCTACTTTTATATCTTTTCTTTTTTTTAATGACCCACAGAGTTCAATTACTGTTGCTTGTATGAGCAGGGAGGGGCTCTTTCCTGAGCATGGGCAACTTATCAGTGGCTACACCCCTGAAAACCATGAATGTCTTCTTGTGGGTACATGCTGAACGATTTAGCAGGGAAGTTTGTATCTTACTTTCAAATGGTTTCACCAAAATAAAAATGGTAACCGGGGCTGGGGAGATAGCTAGGTTGATAAAGTGAATGTGTCCCAAGTATAAGGACCTGGGTTCAATCCTCAGTACCCATGTGAATGCCATGTGTTGTGGCAAGTCTGTAATCCCAGTGTTGGGGAGGCAGAGAGAGGTGGATCCTTGGAGCTCAGTGGCCACCCAGCCAGTCTAGCCTAATCAGTGAGCTCCAGGCCTATGAGAGATCTTTTCTCAAAGAGACGTGGATGGTGTAGCTGAGGGTGACATCTGACGTTATCCCCTGGCCTTCACAGGCAAGGTGCACACATGCATGCCCACCCACATACACACATGCACCCACACACATACAAATATACATGTACACACGATACACATGCACACATGCTAAAAATTAAATGAAATGGTAATAACAATTGGAAAGAATAAAAAAGAGGAAAAAAGAAACAGAAATGAAGCAAAATATCCATATATGATAGACTCAAGTATGTGGGCACACCTAGTTTCTCACTTTTCCATAGGTTTGGCTATTACCAAATAAAAATGAAAACTGGACTTGGGGAGATTGCTCAGTGAGTAAAGCGCTTACAATATAAACACAAAGACTTGATTGAGTTCAGATCCCTAGCACCCACAAAAAAGTACTAGGCCTGGGGCATGCACCTGGAATCCCAGCACTGGAAAGGCAGAGACGGGAGGACCCCAGGGCTCGTTTGGTTAAGCTGGTGTAGCCAAATTTGTGAGTTCTGGGTTGAGCGAGCGACTTTGACTCGTAAAAATACGGTGCAGAAGCAATAGAGGAAGATATCCCATATCAACATCTGGCCTCCATCCACACCCACACATATACACACATGCGTCCACACTCATATCAAACACACACACACATGCGCGCACACACAACCCCCGCCCCCCCAAAAAAAAACAGTCACTAAGGATGTTGTCTAACCCTTAAGGCGCTGAACAGAACTGTCACCTGCCCTTATTCTATAGGCCAAATCTCTGCTAATGTGACTTTAATGACAGTAGCTTGAAATAGCAGCTGTGTCACCTTCTCTCATGCTGAGCACAGGGTCAACCTCAAACCCCGAACCTGCTTTAAAAGTCAATATCAAGGGGCTAGGGAGATTGCTCTCAGTGGTTATAGGTGCTTGCTTACAAAGTCTGCTGGCCAGTTTTCAATTCCCTAGTAAAGCCTGATGCACAAAGTGGCATCTGGAATTTATTTACAGCAGCAAGAGGCCTTGGCATACCCATACTCTTTCTCTCCCCACCCCCTCTCTCTCTGTTTGCAAATAAATAAAAATATTTTTAAAAGTTAGTGTTAAACATTAGTTGAAACTGAACATGGTGGCTCATACCTGTAATAGAAGCACTCAAGAGGCTGAGACAGAAGGATTGCTTTGGGTTTGAGTCAGCCCAGGCTGCAGTGTGAGCCCATCTCAAAAAAATCAAAACAAAATCCCATGTGTTGAAATTTCACAGTGTGCTCCAATAATATGTGCACATGTTATGTGTCAATTAAAAAAATCACAAAATAGGGGCTGGAGAGATGGCTCAGCAGTTAAGGCGCTTGCCTGCAAAGCTAAAGGACCTTGGTTCGATTCCCCAGGACCCACTTAAAGCCAGATGCACAAGGTGGCTCATGCATCTGGAGTTCATTTGCAGTGGCTGGAGACCTTGGCATGACCATTCTCTCTCTCCCTCTCTGTCTCTCTTCTCTCTATTTCTCTCTACTTGCAAATAAACAAACAAAAATATTTAAAAATCATGAGGTAAACCAAGCCATAGTGAAGCTAACTTCCCCCATTTCAGCAGTACACTACTTCAAGTCTGTCAATAATAAATCAGTGGGTATGAGTTATTTCTCTGGCATTCAGGCATATAATGGATTCCATTTTCCTTGGAATTCTGTACAAATCTTATGACCCACAAAGAAGGTAAACATGCTGTTCATGATTGAACTACATATAACAAAAGAAATTATTGAACATACATATAAGCACCCACAGTGAACTGGGCGCAAAGAAATCAATAAGTAAATAAGACCTGATTGCTGGTCATAGTCTTCTGAAAGCCAAGCCAAGCCTTGCAGGCGGGGGAGGGAGCTCAGGAGTTAGTTAATAGCACTTGCTGCACAAACCTGCCAACTGGAGTTCAGATGCCCAGAACTGACGCAAAGCCAGGCACAGATGGCACTCGTGTCTACAGTTCCAGACACGCTAATCGGCAGTGGGAGGCAGAAGAATCCTAAAGCTCACAAGTCAGCTTCTGATGTTTGCAGCAGCAAAAATAAGACCTTGACTCAAACAATTTGGAAGATGAGGACCAACACCCGAGGTTGTCCTCTGACATCCACACATGCAATGTGGCACATGCACACCCATACATACACATGTAACACACACACACACACCCCAGGCCTTAGTCACTTCATGCACCCCATGGTGGTGAGAATGTCATAGATACTTAAAGAACTGACTTGGCTCTTCATGATATGTAAACAATAAGGCTTAAAGATCCAGTTCCTTCAAGATACAATTAATAAGCAAGTGGATGAAAAAGTTTATGAGAGCATAGCTGGTTAAAAAAAAAAAGCAAATAAACAAGGAACTTTCTTCGCAATGCTACATCATGCTGGCAAGACTCTGGTGAAAACTGGCACGTTTCTCCATTGCTGATGACTGTGCAGAATGCTTTTGGAAAGCAATTTGGCAAATGTATCTTGAACCATGAAATGTTTACATCCATTGCAAATTAATCTCACTCCTGAGAATTTACTCTCAGAAATAATCCAAAAGAAGGGAAATGCTATGGTGCAAATAAATTCATTACACACTTATTTGTAGCTATAACATCCTGGAAAGACATGAATGAACAATTAGGAATAATTAAATCAGGGCACAATCCGGTGGACTTTGCAGAGGCCCTCAAAAATGACATCTTGGGAGGATCTTATGTAACAACATAGGAAATGCATTGCTATAATAGTAATCAAATGCACATATATATGCAAACATAAGGGTTAAAAACTGCTATTATTGAAAATTATACCGACTTTAGAGCAGTAAGGCTGTGAGTAATTTTTATGTAGCCAGATGGTATTATTGCTTTAGGCAGTATAAAGAATATGAAACATTCATCTATTGAGTAAAGGAGCAGAGTAACGGGTCTTGGGTTGAATTGTGTCTTCCCCAGATTTGTGTATCAAAGTCCCAAACCCCAGGACTTCAAAATATAACTTGGAGATACGACATGATAAAGGTAAAATGAGACTTTGAAGGTGGTTCCCAATTCCGTGATGTTATGAGAAGAGGAAGAGACACCAGGAACTTGTCTGTGTGTAGGGAGGGACAACCACAAGAAGACACAGGGAGTGACAGCCCTCTTCAAGCTGAGGAGAGGGACCCCAAAAGAAGACACCTCTACTGACACCTTGACCTTGGACTTTCAGTCTCCAGAACCATGAAACAATCAATGTTTGCTGTGTAAGCCACCTGGTTGGAGACTGGCAAACTAGTGTACTCATATAAAGGAAAATCCCACCAGGCGTGGCTAGTGGGCCATATCTAAGGCTCCCACTATAAGGCTGGAGGTGGTGCATATTGGTTATTATTGACACCCCTGCATGTACCCAGAGCCAGAAAGAATGTGACGAGGTCCTTGTGACAGTTACTTTCTCATTGCTGGGATAAAGCACCTGGTCTAAAGCAGCTGATGGGAGGAAAGTTGATTATTTTGATTTATAGACTCAAGGGGAAGCTCCTTGATGGCAGGGGAAAGTGCGGCATGAGCAGAGGCTGGACAGCACCTCGCCACAGCAGGCGGAAGACAGCAGCGGGAGAGTGAGCTGGACTCCAGCCAGGGGGAGCTGGCTCTAAGCCCGCCCCCAACAATGCACGTCTTCCAGCAAAGCCCCACCTCCCAAATTGCCATCAGCTGGACGCCAAGCATTCAAAACACATGAGCTTATGGGGGACACCTAATTCAAACCACCACAGTCCCTTTTGCCTCTTGAGCCCAGTGAGGAGCTTGTTTGACTTACCAGTTCAGGAATGGGCAGAATCTCCTTTGCTGCTAACACATCTCCTGCCCCATTTCGGTCTTAATGACCTACTTGGGCTGGAATTCTGCGGTGTGTTTAGAATTCATTATCCTCATAGCTTTTGGGTTTCTTCTCTAACCTCCTTCAACCTCCTCTGTCTCCCCCAGCCAACAGAAGAATAAAATATCCTGCTGGACATTTGAGTGCAAGCTGGTTTAAAGGTCCAAGGGCCGGCAAGTCCACTGCTGGACATATAACCCAAAAAATTATTGGCAGAGGCTCAAACAGATGACTTTACACCTTCATTCATAGCGGTATCTGTTATTCATAATAACCAGAAGGTATATAAGCCACCTTAAGTATCCATTGCCAGATGAATAGAGTAGCAGGACGTGGCCTATAAGAGGATAGAAATTCTGATCTAGGCAACAACATAGATGAACTCTGAAGACTAATACCTAAGTGATATCAACCTGTCAATAAACAGAGCAAATATCAGAGGACACAGCACTTCTATGAGACAATTATAAGAACCAAATTTCTCAAGGGAGCAGAGGGTAGAACGTGATTGTCAGGGACTGCGGCACTGGTGGATGGGGCCGAGTAATAAGGGCATAGTTTCACCTTGGGGAGATGAAGAGAGATCTGGAAATGGGCGGAGGCCATTATTTGTACAAGAATGTATGTAATGCCATTAAACTGTGTATTTTAAAATGGATAAGACAGTAAGTTTCCTGCTGTATCTTTTCCCAGAATGAACAATTTTAAAAGGCAATTTAAGAGGGGTGCTGAGTGGGATAGGGGTGGGAAAAAAAATGGACTAAGCCCGGGGCTAGGTCTTAAGATTCACCCCAGGGGTGAGGGAGGTAACTTTGGGGAGGGTCAGGCTAGAGCCAGGCAAGGGATTACTCAGACAGGGCCTGTCCCACCCAAGTCCACTTGATGGATGGGCCGACTGGGAGGGCCCGTGAAGCCCAGCTCAGTTTTCACCATTGAAGTTTGGGGACCTGGCCTGGAGCCCAAGACTGGAGTCTTCATTCTTCACCACCCCCTCACCTTCTCCTCCATTCAATAAAAAAAGGTGGAGGGGCCTGGGTTTAGCCTGTTCTATGAGCAGATCCAGAACGCTAGGCTAGTTTCTCTGTCCACTGGGAAGAAGGGCAGAGCATAGGCCCCATGTGTTTGGGATTTGTGTGGCTGGGTATTTTCACATTCTTCAAACTGGCCATGGCCATAGGCCTTGGTGGGTAACAGTCTCGAGTCCCTCTCCTAGGAAGAAAAACAAACAGCTGAGGGCAGGCCGCTCCAGCTAGGGGTCTCATTCCAAGACCGAGGAGGGAAAAAGTTATTCCAGCCCCAGATGCCTTGTTAAATAGAAAGCAACGGGCAACGGGAGGGAATGGGAACTTTTCCACCAACTCGTTTTATCAAGGAAATTTAAAAATCCATCCCCGAGAGCTCATGTGTTTTGCTTTGTAATTTGCAATGTGGTCCTGCAGCTCCCTTCACACATCTGTGTGTGAGCATGTGCTGTAAAACAGGCTCGTAAAACCCCACACGCCCAGGCTGTGTGAGCTGAGCCCGAACGAACGAGGGGAACAGAGAATGAGTTTGGTACTGGCCTTCTCTGTGGAAAATCACCCCCCTGTGTCCTCTACTTGTTGGTGCCTCAGTTTCTCTATCTGCTTGTTTAACAGTACAGTGGTGATGGAAGAGAGCTGGAGACATGGCTTAGCATAAGGACCCAAGTCTGGATTCCTAGCACCCACATAAAATGCCTGGCATGGTAGCATACATCTATAATCCCAGTGCTGGGGAGGCAGAGAAGGAATCGCCGGGGCTCACTGACTAGCTAGCCTGGCAGATTGATGAGCTCTAGGTTCAACAAGTGATCCTGTCTCAAAGAACTATAGCACAGAGCAATAGGTAAATGCACCCAATGTTGGTCACCGGCCTCCACACGCACGCATGCGCACATGCACCCGCACGCATCCACTCACACACATACAAACACACACACACACACACACACACACACACACACACACACAAAGGAAAATAAAGAGACCCCAGTGGGGCAGTGGATACAGCAGTGAACTCTGGAAGACCCAACACCTGCCTGTTATGATCACAGGTGAGCAGAAACTCGAGGTTCTAGGCACAGCTAGTTCACATTCCCTGGGTGGGGGCCATGCAGAAATCACGGGTGGACAGTGAGGGCTGGGGGATGAGTTCTTGACTAGGAAATGTGTGAAATCCAGCTCCAACCTGAGGCACCAGGACCACTTCAACTGAATGAACCTCTGTGTATTTTCTCCTATGAGAACTGCGAACCTCACAGGACCCCATCTGTAAATTGGGATGACCTTGTCATGGGAATCTCAGTCTTTTCATCTATAAATCGGGATGACCTTGTCATGGGACCTCAGTCTTTTCATCTGTAAATTGGGATGACCTTGTCATGTGACCTCAGTCTTTTCATCTATAAATTGGGATGACCTTGTCATGTGACCTCAGTCTTTTCATCTGTAAATTGGGATGGCCTTGTCATGTGACCTCAGTCTTTTCATCTGTGACTCGCGATGACCTTGTCTCACAGTATTGGCAGGGCCAAGTGACATCATGGACGTGAAATACAGTTACCACTGTCACGTAGTGGTGGCATTAGTGGTGAGGTGGGAAGTTGCTGCATGTTGGAATGGTGAGGTACTTCTCTTACTGTAAACCGAGCAACTGGGGAAGCAGCCATTGTTGCCAAGGAAGTACAGATTAGCAGAGACTTGCCATTCACCTCCACCTGACCTCCTCCCACTTTACCATGTCCCATCCCCAGGACTTTCCTGTGGGAATGGTTAGGGCCACGGAGACCAGAGCCGGGCGGGCTACCCTGACAGTGTCTCACCTCGGGGCCATCCCACTCAGCTGCTGCTGTGGAAAGGGCACAGGCAAGAACCTGGTTCCTAGAGAGACCTCAGAATCTGCAGTGGGTGGGGCACGAAAGGGACCACTGCTTCAGCCACAGAAAGGTTTGCTGTGGAAAGTTCTGGAGCTGGCATGAACTGTTACGTGAGCAAGCAGGTCACACAGGTCCTGAGCGGAGACCCTGGTAAGCGTCGTGATATGGTCCTCATGGTGGAAAGTGGGCTGAGAATCCCCTGAAGCAGCCAGGAGGACCCCACCCACTGGCCACTTTAAAGTTGAGTCTTGCATCCAGAGAGTCCTTGTGGTCATTACAGAGAAGGTCCAAAGCCACCAAGGAGGAGGAAGAGTTTAGCACAACCAAGTGGGAGACCAGCCGTGAGGTCTGAGGTAGAAACACCAGCGTAGGGACTCAGAGGAGAGATGCACCTCAGAGGTGCCAGGAATATGGATACCTACTATGCCAGAAGTTGGCCCAGGCTCTGTTTTGTGAGAACCCCACCTCTACCCCAACTCCTGTCGAGCTGAACTGCACTGTATCCTACACTCCCACCCCAGCCCACACCTCTAAGATCCACACCCCTGGGGCTATAGGGACCTCTCCGTCCGCCACCCTCTGGTCCCCAATGCAGCTTGCCTTCATGCACAGGACGAGCCAGAGGCTCTGGAACAACTCCCCAGAGCCCGGCCTGGAAGGGATGTATGTAGGATCCAGGCAGGCAGGTTTTCTTCTCTTCCCGGGGACATCTGTGGTTTGAGAGAAGCCCAGATGAAGAAACGTGTGGATCCTCTGAAATGGGGATCAGGGCCGAGGTCCTAGTACAAGGGCCTGGGTCTCAAGGTGACATTGACTTTATCCATCGTGAGCAATGCCCCAGACCCCAGTACTGATGTTTCCCTTTGAGCTTCCGCCAACTGGCGCCGTCTATGCCCCGTTCAGCCTGTCCCAATGAGACCTGTTAGACGACACCTGCATGCTCAGGTCCGTGAGAACAAAGTCGCTGAGTGTGGTCCAAGATGTTTCCTGTGTACACCTCACCCATGATCAGGCTTAAATACGCCGGGACTCACGCCTTCCTGAGAGTAAGGGAGGGTGAGTCTCACTAGGGGTCACCACATAGCTCTGAGGATGGCATTAGGATCCCCACCATCCACGGGAGACTGAAGCTCAAAGAGGTCCAGCAATTTGGCCCAAGTCACAGTGGAAGGAGAGGCAAATAGGATCTAAACCTATGTCTGTATTTCCAAAATCTAGTCCATGTGGTCAACACAGAGAGATTCAAATATGGCCCCTGCCCCCTGTCCCCCCCCCTCCGCACCTCAGATTAGTAGGGAGTGTCCTGTCCAACACCACAGAGCCAGCAGTAATGCTGAGGTCAAAACAGAGGCTAACGGAGTAGGTAGGAATGCTTCCGGCGTGGGGGGGGGAGTGTGATGTGTCTCAGGGAAACATGTCCCCTGAGGTCCGGCTGGAGAAGAGGAAGCCCCAGATGCTTCCTTCCTTTCAGCTTTTACCAGGAACAACTTTGAGGAAGCTCTCATGCGCCACTGCACTGCGTAGGAGAGTGCTCCCAAGCTCATGTCCACCACTGTAAAAATGACCTTATTTGGAAACACAGTCTTTGTAGATGTAATCAAGTTGAGATGAAATCAAACATTCATCCGGACCCTAGATCCAACGTGACTGGTTTCCTTGCCGGAAGAGGCCAGCTGGACACACAGGGGAGGCGGGAATGTCCAGATCATGGTGGGGCTGTACAAGTTAAGGCACATCAGGGGTCACCAGCCACGAGAAGCAACAAGTCACACAAGCTTTTTCTTCAGATTACATGAGCTTACTAGCATCTGGCTTTTCCACCGATGGCCTCAAAACTCTAAGCAAATTGACTTGTGTGATTTAAAGTCCCCTAGTTTCTGACACTTTATTATAGCCACCCTGGGAGACTGACATAACTAGGAACCACTTTCTTTTGTGGTGGGGGGCAGGTTTTATGTAGCCCAGGCTAGCCTTGTACTCAGCGTTTATGGATTCTAGACTGGCCTCAAACTCTTGATTCTCTTGGCCCCCCCACTTTGCAAGGGATGGCAGGACAGGTGTGCCCCACCATTTCCTGATCAGTTTGTATCGACTCAGGCTTTAAAATGGTAGTGGACAGTGGCCTTTGTTTTTGTCATTCTGCCACCACCTAAGGACACCACACACACACACACACACACACACACACACTGAAAAAAGAAAGAAATGAGAATTTGGAGTCGCCAGAGTATGCCTGAGGCAGCCAAAGCAAGACAGCCAAGAGGAGACTGTGCATCTCTGAGGCATGCTCACCTCGTGGACAGAGGGTGAGGGCTCATGGAGGAAAATTCACCAGGATGAACAGTTTAACGGGAAACCTGGAACATTCGAATCAGTGGCCTGCCTCACAGAAGATACGTTTTTGTTTGTTTGTTTGTTTGTTTGGTTGTTTGTTTTTTTTTTTTCTTTTACAATTAGCAAAGCAATAGGCTTTGCGAACCAAGGCCGGTCCCAGAGATGGGTGTGTCAGGATCTGCATGACAGCTGGGACCCTTGAGGAGAGGGGGGGCGGGGCCCCTGGCAACCCCAGCAGATCATTTCCTCACCCTGGCCTCTGTCCCAACTTACAGAGCCCAGGGAAGACTAGGGCTCCCCTGCTGGGATCTGACTGGTGACAGAACCCCCCCACCCCTTGAGTGCGCACGTGGCCCTCAGAGCACGTGGCAGCTTCCAGGCTGTCCCTTGCTCTCCACTCCGGGAGTCTCGACTGGCCAAGAGCCATCGTCAGGGGGCTGGGGGGGGGGCAGTGCCTGGACAGGGGCTAGAAAAGACCCTCCTGCCCATCTGGTAGCTGGCCTAGACATTCTCTTCAGAATATCCCAACCTCTACTGGGTGGCATGTTCTCAGGGCTGGAGAGGAATTCCTGTGGCATTTTTAAAATGGCATTTTTACGGAGAGCAGCAACAGTGTTAGAGGAAATTGAAGAGGAAAAATGTGCCCCAGCAAGTCTCCCACCCATCCTGTCTCTGTGGTTGTCATTCTCCAATCTCTCTTTCCCCTTACCCTTTGTGTACATATCTGCATAATGGTCTTCAAAGCGAACACACATACTGGAGGCTTTTTCTCTCTTGCCATGGGTTTGTAAACACCCTCCTTTATTACACATATATAATTTATAAGGCCTTGAACTCATGACCCTCCCTTCTTAGCCCTCCCCCGGCCCCAAGTGCTGGGACTACAGGTGTGTGCCACATTTCCAGCACATGTTGATTTGAAATGGCTGTGTAATATTCCTTTGTGTCTAGTTGCCATAATTTGCTAAATAACCCCCCAGAGACTGCACATCTATGTTGCCCCCCACCCTCCGTTTGGAGCAATTCTGAATAATGTCGAAAGAGTTTTGTACATGTGCCATTTGCCCTCTGGCTAATTGTTTCCTTGAGACAAATAGAGTCTGATTTCAAAGCCAGCAGGGATAAACTGCTTTTATAGACCCCAAAAGGACACTGACTCTTGCAGGAAACCTGCCTGTTTATCCATGCCAACTGGCCAAGGCTACGGACAAGAGTAGGGACTAATAGGGAGATAAGGGAGTCTTTCCCCAGCCTCTCCTGAAAAGATGCTGTTTGCCCAAAACCCCTGACAGACAACACACTGGAAATGCTTCACAGAGCCAGACCTCGCCAGCCAGACCTCACTGTTTTTTGACAATAGCAAGAAGAACCACAGGGTGTCCTTCCAGAGCTGCTCAGTGTGGCCCCAGGCCATCCTAGGAGGTGGCACTTTTGCCTCCTGAAAGTGACTTCATACACCTTTGTCCACTACCAGCTCCCCTCCCCATCCTGTGCATCCAGAGGACCTCCAAAGATCCCTCTAGAGACAGGGATCCCTGTGACTGGAGCACTAGCTCTGATCCCCCACGAGGTGACTGCTGAGTTGAATAGGGGCTCTCACCAGAGAGAAACGTGGCAGGAGGCCATTAGGAGAGGTCCTTTTGTGTCCCCTGATGGGAACACAGGCTGCCTTGCTATCTTCTGAGATTGCCTGAGGGGAGGCTGTGGAAATGGGCTGCATCAGAAAGATAAGATGGGAACACAGGAAGGGTCACCGCACCCTTGGCTTCCTCATCCCTTGGTCTGCTCCAGAAATGAGTTTAGGGAATGTGGGGCTCATGAAGAAGTGTAGAGCAGGGCAGGAGCCCAGGGAGGCCTGGAACTCTCGGCCATGCTGGGCTGCCCACTGGAGGGGCAGCTGGGACAACAGATGATCCAGATTCCTGTCTTTGAGGGGCTTCTCAGGGAAGGAAGGAAAATGGGGTGAATCTGGAGAGTATCTAGAAAACCAAACATACCGTCTACTTGGAGGCCAAGAGTCACCCAACTGTTCTGGAACCAGACAGAGACTAGGAAGAACTATTGTCCACCACTACCACCACCAAATACCACCATCACCACCAAGCCACCTCCTCCAGCAATATCACCATCATCCCATACCATCACTGCCACTGACCCCACTATCACCACCAGACTACCTCCCACATGCCCCCCTCACTACCATCACCACTTCTGTCAGTCCCAGTACTACCACCTCCAACAACACCATCACCACCACCAACACTACCACCTCCTTCAATAACACAACCATCACCAACATCGCTCCTACCAATACCACTAATACTGATGACATCATCACCACCACCGAAACCAACAACACATCCGTAGACTTGATGGAGCTGGTTAGAAAAGAGGACTTCTGTCTCCGATCCGCTCCTCCCAGTCATCTCCCAAAATATCTGGAACATATGTATATTAGAAAAGCATTCATTGTTTTCCGAAATTTAACTATCACCAGGCTGCGTATGTGTTTATTTGCTGATCCTGTCAACGATAGCAGGAAAACCAGAAAGAGCCAGGTGAGAGATGAGCAGATAGGTTTTCTGATGGAGTGGATGTGGAGAGAGAGTGAGAGTCAGGGACCATTTCCAGACTTGAGCTTCACACACCTGGGTCGATGATGATGTCATTTATAGAGACGGAAGAGAAACCGGTTTGGAAGGGAAGATCAAGAAGGTTTTCCCTCTTCCATCTCCCATGCCCCACATGGTGTCTGGCACATTCTTGGCATTCACAAAGTGGTATTTTGCACTTCTTAAGAGAGGGATCTGAAACCCTGGATGGTCTACTGAGCCATGTTGTCTACAAGACTGCCACAAAAATTCCAAGAGTTTATTACTTCTTTTTTTTCCAAAAGAGTGGAAACAAGAGCCTGTCAGTTGCTTGGCTGAAGTCCCAGTCCACACTCGGAGCCACCAGTTAGTGGCAAAATCCACTCAACAGCCTTAGCACCTCCAGCAGAAGATTGGAGCAGAAAGCAGAAAGATGGGTAGGTGTCTTCATGACTGAGCCACGAAGAAAGAGGTAGGGGGCAGAGAGAAGAAAGGTCTCACTTCCAGCCTGGCCCCTTCTCCGTTTGCATAAGTAGTGAAGTTTCTTTCCTCAGCAGGTCTTGGGGCTGAGAAGAGACTTTCAAGTGTCCTCCTGTCCTGGCTCTCAGGATGGAATCTATGTATTTGGTAATTCAGTGAAATGAGGGTTGGACCATCCCTCGTCATAAACCTCTAACATATGCTAATGGACGTATAAGCTCAGCACTGTGTTGGGCAATTTGCATGGAGGAGTTAGTGATATTCTTCTGACCACAGCGATAAAAAGGGCAGTGTGTAATATGATCCGTGTAATGAGATTCCCCACTCTTTATGAAGATGGTGGCTGAACCCCCTCTTCTTTATTGATGGGGACACTAAGGATAAGGCAGGTGGAGTAGCTTGTCTGCAGTGGATGGCAAAGCTGAGATCTGTTCCCTGGCAGTCTGATTTCAACGCCCTTGTATTTCCCCAGCGGACAATAGATTCTGCCTCAGACCAGGATGTTCATATATAAGAGAAACCCTACATTCTCCTGATCTCCGCTTGTAGTATAGGCCTGAACTCCAGCCCTGGGACCACAGGCTACAACACACAACTCCTGAGTCTTTTTCCTCAGCCTGAAAATGAACTGACTCCTCCGTCTGTGTTGTAAAGATTAGATGACAAAATGTATGTGAAAATCTTTGCAAACCTGTGAAACACACTTTGGAGGTACAGAGTCCACGACGACTTACAGTCATCACTAGTAAAGTTTCCGCCCATGCAGGCAGCATCAACCTGCACAGACCAAATCATAGTCGCCCCCATGTGGCCTGCCCTGCCCTGGCCACTGCATAACATGAGTGGTGTCTACTTCTGTTCACCACTCCAATCTGGATCTGGTTTGTGTGTGTGGGAGGGGGGATGGGCTTGTGTTTAGTTTATCCATTAATTATCAGCTGTTTTCAGGGGACAACTGGGCATTGGGAGTGCATTAATGAACAAGATATTGATGCCTTATCACAAGAGTTCTCTCTGAGCGGAAGGGAAGCAGGAACACACACTGATAATTTCGATATGAGGAGAAGTGGTAAGAGTCAAGAACAAGGCCCTCATAGCCAGAGGTCTGCAGATCAGGTCTGCTTGGCTACTGCTGTCAGAGAAAAAAGGTTTACTCCCTCCAGAGCCTTCACCCGGCCGGAGGATGAGGAGAAAGACTTGTGGAGTTGTTCCTGAAAGCGGAACTAGAAACAGTGTGAGGGGCATCAAGGGGCTAAGGAAGACACCTTGGTCACCCGTGGCTCTTCTTCATCAGAAACACACTTCATCTGCCCCAGAAGTCATGAGGGAGGTTCGTGCCTTGGGACAAAGGCTGTACAAGACGTCCCTGGGGGTCCCTTCCAAGGCTGAGTCTCAGTGCCATGGGTGGGGCTGGCACTGTGGAGCTGGCCTGAGCGCTCAAGAGCCACAGTGCTGGACATTCTGTCCTGGTTCTTGGCTCCCAGAGCCCTTCATTGTCACGGTAGGTCCAACGTCTCTCAGATAACATTACGAGGCGCCTCTCTGTGCTCAGTAGGGTCAGGTGGGATGTGGGCACATCCCACGGCAAGTACACTCCTCTGTGCTTGCAAAGGAAGGCACAGGTGCTCAGGCTAAACAAGTGGGTCTTGAATCCTTTGCTATTCTCAAGGCAATCTCCCTCCAAATGTGTTAATAATATCTACTGCTCAGTGGGTTCCTTTTATGTGCCAAGGACTATGAGTTTTCTTGTAAAAACAATTAATTTCATCTTCACAACAATGCTATGGGGTGTGTCCTATTTTATAAACGAGGCAATCAAGATTATTAGAGGTCACCATATTTTCCTCAAGATGATATGGCCATTCAATGGAGCAGCTTGGACTCAAAACCACAAATTTGGCCTCAAAGCCCAGATCCTATAGGGAAGAGATTGTTTCTCTTAGAAAGCATGAAGAGACAGAGAAAAATAAAATTGCCATTTGGTTCATTATTTTTCAGACTGTGGCTTGTTTCCTGTTAACAGATTATAAAGCAAATAATGGCTGTGACCATTTTAAAAAAAATAAGTGGGGCTGGAGAGATGACTTAGGTTAAGGCGCTTGTCTGTGAAGCCTTAGAACCCATGTTCGACTCCCCAGATCCCACACACGCCAGATGCACAAGGTGACGCATGCACACGGTTGCACATGCATACAAGGTGGCACACATTTCTTGAGTTCAATTACAGTGGCTGGAGGCCTTGGTGTGCCAATTCTCTCTCTCTCTCACTGTTGCTCTCACTCTTGCTCCCTCTCATTAAAAAAAAATTTTTAAAAAGCATACTGGAGTAGAATATAAACTCCTTAAAACACATGACATGTTTCAGTGTTACCTCTGTTAGGTTTACATGTGGGTAACTGATTGCGATAGAAACCATGTCTAGGTCATGGTCAAAAAAGACACACTGGTCATGTCCATCCTGCTCACATTAAAAATGAGTGTTCTAATGCTCAGACAGCAAAATGATGTTCTGAGACTGTAAAATATTAGCAAACGAGCTGAAACTAAATCTCAGTTTGTATTATCCATCTCTGTTGGCTGCAAAGAACACCACAGAAAAGAACGAACATGACGATACCAATGACGGTGGTGGATGGCACAGATATCAGCCACTATTTCTCTCATGCTTACGATATTCCAGCCACTTCCCTAAGCACTTGAGATATGACATCTTACTTAACCCTCAGAGCAAGCCAGTGTGGCGGTAGGAACATCGGCTTCCTCGATTTTCAAGTAAGGGAATCCTGCTATAGAAAGGCCTGGCAGCCCAGTGCATGTGGCTGGCAGTGGAGAAATCAGGGCTCAAGCCCAGGTAGGCTGGCTCCAAAGTCCAGACTCATACCAGCTCCCCTCCTCCGTCTTAATATTCTTTCTCAATGCAGAACGTACTACAAAGTGTATTCAGACAAAATATACTACGATGAATGTGTGTGACAATTTATACTGATTGTCAACTAGACAAGACCTAGAATCCTCTGTGAGGGATCATATAGATTGGATTAGCCTCTCTGTGTGTCTGTGAAGGAAGACCCACATAATTGGACTGGGGTTGTAGACTATATAAAAAGGAGAGAGCTGGCTGAAATAAACCCCTCTTCCTTTAGACTGAGTTTTGTCCCAGTAATAAGAAGGTAATGATGACAATATGTAATCCTATAATATGCTGAATGCCCAATTCTCTTAGGCCAATGTCCTTGCACGGCAATTCCATGTCCCATCCTTTAGGTACTTGGTTAAAACTGAAATAATCATCTTCTGATTTGTTTTCTTTTCCAAGGTAGGGTCTCACTTAACTCAGGATGACCTGGAACACACTATGTAGTCTCAGGGTGGCCTCGAACTCATGGCTATCCTCCTACCTCTGCCTCCCAAGTGCTGGGATTAAAGGTGTGTGCCACCATGCCTGGCGAATAGTCATCTTTTTTAGACAAATGTTTTTCTAAATCTTTGCTTCTGTCATTCATTTATTTTACTCATCCATTCACACATTTGAAAACACCATGCATTTGAGAAATCAAACAGAATATTCAGACTTTTTTTTTTAAGAAGGCAAAACTGGGGCTGGAGGGATGGCTTAGTGGTTAAGGTTCTTATCTACGAGGCCTAAGAACTCATATTCAAATCTCCAGGTCCCACATAAGTCAGACGCAGTGATGCAAGCACGCAATGTTGCACATGCACACAAAGGGGCACACATGTCTGGAGTCCATTTGCAGTGGTTGAAGGCCCTGGCACACTCTTTCTCTCTCTCTCTGCCTGTTCATCTCTCTCTCTCTCTCTCCCAAATAAATAATTTTTAAAAAGTGTGTGAAACAGCAATATATTTTTTTAAAAAAGGCAAAATTGGGCTGGAGGGATGACTTAGCGGTTAAGGCATTTGTCTTCAAAGTCAAAGGACCCAGGGTTGATTCTCCAGGACCCAAGTTAGCCAGATGCACAAGGGGGCGCACACATCTGGAGTTCGTTTGCAGTGGCTGGAGGCCCTGCGGCGCCTATTCTCTCTCTTTCTCTCCCTGCTCTTTCTCTGTCAAATAAATAAATAAAAATAAAACATTTTTTTAAAAGGCAAAACTGTGCACAACACCCTTTGTCGTTCTCAAAATAGGTTGAAGGCAGTTAACTAGGAAACCGAAAAAACACAACAGACGTAGAGCAAGAAGAAAGAGCAAGTGTAGACGTACCAAACGGAGCCAGAGATGAGGCTCCTCCCCCAAATGCTCTCCGCACTTGCTATTGGTGGACCTCAGAATCGCTTCCCAGCCTTCATTTTAATTACCTTCAAATTCACACACCGTACCAGTGGGTGAGAGCTGCCCCTGTGTTAACTGCCTCCTTGCAAGTGATTCTAATGACTTCCGCAAGACGAAGGCAAGCTAATTCCCCAAGGAGTATGTGCCTCCCTCTGCAATGGAGCCAGAAAATGTCTCCCGCGTCCTCAGAGTCACCATTCTGCGTTGCAACGCAATGTCCTCACCAGCAGCCCCAAGCACAGGGTCTGGGTGTCGCGGGGACGTTTCGAACAAGAGGGTGTCAACGAAGACTGGGTTTCCAGGCTGCATGGTGGAGTCCAGGACACATGGCTGCGTGTTCGAAGCACGCTGCTCTTTTGTTACTCCGGGGACCAACCCAGCTCTCAGGCTGTCATTGGCATCATTTAACACATAGCACAAGCTACGTCATATTGCCTCTGTGGATATGTGTGTGGGGAGGGGGATGGGTGTGTGTGTACCACTTTAAACTCACCCACCCCAGGCAGCAATTATACCTCATGAATACCCATCAAACACTCACGCACAAACTAAGCTCTTGTTGAGCATAATGTTAACAGTGGTGGCTACCGTTGCAAAAGAATTAAATTAAAGCCAGGCACGGTGGCCCATAATCCCAGTACTCAGGGGGTTGAGACAGGAGGATTGCCACTAAGGTGAGGCTAGCTTGGGCTACATAGTGAGTTCCAGGCCAACTTGGGCCGCTGTGTGAGGCCCTGTCAGAAAGAAAGGCAGGGGGGAGGGGGAGGAAGGAAGGGCAGGAGGAAGGGAGAGGCGTCCATACCTCACCAGGACTTCCTCTGGTCCAGCTGTGGTTTATGTTTCTGTGATCTTCCAGTTTTCCTCCGAATGTTTGCGGCAGAGTGCCTGCCTAGCATTTATGAGGCCCCGTGAGGTCCTGAGTTCAATTCCTAGTACCGCAAAAAGTCATATTTTGCCATGACGTGATTAGGACTTTGTGATGTTGGAAACAGTCAGCTTGGACTCCGGTGCAATGTCATCAGTTGGGTGTTTAGATGTACACCTGTCACACTTTGCCATCCAGTTGAGGATGCAAGAGATTGGGGTTCAAGGGAAGGTTTCGACTTGTGGGTCAAACAGATGCTCTACGCATGGGGACTTCTTCAGGGTACAGATGGTAGGTTTTACCCAAGATGTGAAAAAACGCCTGCAGAAGGCCACACATGCTCTGGTTTACCATAAGCCATCTTCTCTATCTCCTGTCATCTGGGTACTTGCTGGAAGGGACCATCCCTGTAAGGACTCAGGTTGTCTAATGAAACCTCCTCCCTAAGACCAGCAAGGGCCTTCTGAAGGAACCATAGCCTCATCCCTCACATTCCCTTTCCCATTGGAGAGGTTGCTGCTAACTGCACTCTTCCATGGGTCTCCCTCTCGAAGCCTTTTCCCAGAGGCCCATGATGGTCTGGGCAGGGGCCCGGGGAAGTGGCAGTGGCCCTACACTCAGAGCCAAGAGATAAAGTTTTTTTAGACTAGTGGCAAGACACTCAAAATTTTTTATTTCAGGGCTGGAGAGGTGGCTTAGCGGTTAAGGAAGTCACTTGTCTGCAAAGCCTAAGGACCCAGGTTTGATTCTCCAGGTCCCACGTAAACCAGATGCACAAGGTGGCACACATGTGTCTGGAGTTAATTTGCAGTCGCTAGAGGCTCTGGTGCATCCATTCTCCCCCTCCCTTCCCTCTTTCTCTAATAAATAAATAAAAATAAATTTTAAAAATTATTTCATGCAGACAATATGGTATCCCCCAAAACTTCACATTCAAAAGTGGTTGTCATCATCAAAAATCCTCCCTCATTTACCACCTTGACCAACTGAGGATGCGTGGCAACATGTTCATGACCTTGGGAAACCGTGTTCCACCCGCCTTTCTAAAGCTGCCAAGATGTCATCATAAATCCCATTCGACCTCTAAGCCAAGAGAGTTTCTCCGCGTCATTCTGGATGGAGCTCCTGGTTAGAGAGCCCTCCTCTGTTTTCAGTGGAAATCTGTTCTCACAATACCCACCCGTTGGTCCCAGTTCCGCCCTCGAGTCAAACAGAACATGTTTGCCCTTTTCTCCATGGCAAACCTTCAGATAGCAGAAGAGAACTCTCTTCTCCTGCACATCTTCTCCCCAAGGTATGATACCCTCCTAGCCTCCCCCCTCCAGATCCCCAATGTCCTGTCGCAGGTCCCCCACCACACTTGCCCCTCTCCCCCCCCAAAAGCCCCTTCCTTCCGTCACATACAAGTTCCTGCTTCGGAGCACTGGTAATACCATAGTCTGGCTTTCCTGCTGGGCTGAAGCGCTTTCCAAACATTCCAGAAATTTGTTATGGTCCTGGCAGCCAAACCCACAAAACCCAGATCCCGAGCCTTCGCTGAGCAGCCCAAGAACATGTTCAAGTCATCCTCTGGCTGCCTTGCCCAGCATAGATCTTGCCGGACACCATTCTTTGGTGGCTGGGATGAATCATGACGTTCTCTTATTGTTACTGTTGGCTGCCCCTCAGGGCAGTGCTCCGTGGGACGGATACCACCCCTGATCCCCTGAGCGTGGAACCCTGAGGGCGCAGGCGAGCACTGAGTATCCCGTTACAATGCCCAAGTGGCCAGCTCCACTTGATGGGGAGTGAGTCAAGACCCCGGGTGGTCCCAGGCATGCGGCTTAGGATTTCCAGCAAAGGGTCATCTGTAAGGGCTGAGCCTCCAGATTCCTGCCCTAGAGTTCACTCAAGGACCCCACCCTGAGCCTTCCATGTCAGCTGTGCCGGGTGGGCAGCCTCACTCCAGCTGACCGCACCCTCCGTCATGCATCAGCCACATTTCCAGAGGGCACCACCGCAGCGCGCTAGTCACAGCCCCCCGCGGTGCTCCTCCCTGAGTCGCATGGCCCCGCCTCAGCCTCGAGATTGGAAGCTCCCTGAGAGAAGCCCCTGGGTCCTGTTTAGCTGTAAGCCTTGCATGGAGCCCGACACCACGTAGGCTCTCATGCAGTAAAGTGATCCTTTGGTTCCAGTGTGTCAAGGTCCCCATCCCTCCCACAGGAAGGTGGGAAATGAGTAGTGTTTCCTTTCAGACAGAGCCAGGATTGTAGTCACGCCAGCCCAGCCTTTGCTGTATCCAACATGCAAGTGGAAGACTGGGTTACTTCAAACACAAGGTCATTTGGTTCCTTCCTTTCTTCCTTCCTTCCTTCCCTCCCTCCCTCGCTTCTTTCTTTCTTTCTTTCTTTCTTTCTTTCTTTCTTTCTTTCTTTCTTTCCTTCTTCCTTTCTTCCCTTATTTATTTATTTATTTTGAGGTAGGGTCTCACTCTATCCCAGGCTGACCTGGAATTTACAGCCTTGGGCTGCCTTCGAACTCACAGCAATCTTCCTATCTCGGCCTACCAAGTGCTGGGATTAAAGGTGTGTGCCACCACGCCAGGCTCACTTGGTCCCTTTGAAATCTATGAACTCTGATTCTCCCTGGCTCTAGGTTGTATTTCAACCCCTGTCCCATCTCACTAATATTTGGGGAGAGCCCGGAGGAATTGGGACAGACTCATTGTACTCTCTCTGCCCTCTGTAACTGCAAAGAATAACAGGTCTCCCCAAGGCCAGTCAGCTTCAGCAAAATACTGTGTGATGATCTTCAGGGCACCCCAGGCCTCTCACAGTGTGTGACAATCTTCATGATGCCCCAGGGCAAGAGGTCAGATAATGCCCAGCCTGTTCAATGCTAACCACATCCCAGAAGTCCAGGGAGGCCCAGTGTAATGCACATGTCCAAGGACCATGCAGGGAAAGCCAGAAGCCACTCTGAACAGCCGGACAACAGCAGAGACAGTTGGCTCCAGAAATCCCACAGCTAAAACCAGGCCCTGCCAGTCCCTCCTCACATGAAAACAGCAGTCCACTGGCGAGTCATGCCTAGTCGGAAAGACCAGCCAGCCTCTTGCTCTCTGGTTTCCATAGCTGAAGGGACTCTGGATAACAGTGATGAAAAGCAGAAGCTCCCAGAGTCCCCCTTTCTCATCCCAAAAGGCCAGGGTACAAAAAGGGTGCTCTTGGGCTGGAGAGATGGCTTCGCGGTTAAGGCGTTTGCCTGCGAAGCCAAAGGACCCAGCTTCGATTCCCCAGGAGTGGTGTAAGCCAGAGGCACAAGGGGGCACATGTGTCTGGAGTTCCTTTGCAGTGGCTGGAGGCTGTGGCACACCCATTCTCTGCCTCTCTTTCTCTCTCTCTATCTCTCTCTCTGCTTGCAAATAAAAAGAGGTTTTTGTTTTTTTTTTTTTAAAGAAAAAAAAGGGTGCTCTTACCTGCTAAGATGAAGATACCCACAAGAATCAGGAAGACCAGCAGGTAGAGCCCCAGGACTGCATGCTTCAGAGCTGACAGGGAGCCCAGCTGGGTACAACAGCCACCAGGCCGCCGTTTGTGGCACGGACCTAGACAATAAGGGTGAGATAAGGAAGGGGAAAAGACATTTGAGAACCCCGGGTGTTTCTCTCTGGGGGTTCCTGTCTCCCTATTGCGCATAGATGCTCACATAGAAGCTTCCGTGCATCTGTGTTGCAGCTACCTCAGTGGAGAACTTTCTAGAACGTCACACGAGGATCGGCTTCTCTCTTTCCTTCCACCCTCTCTGGTCATGATCAACCCAGACAGGCCACAACTCAAGTACTTGGACAAGACCATCTCCAAGTAACAGAAAAACATTGACATAGGCTTCCATATGTGTCCTAGGCCAAATGCCATTGTCTCCTGTGATCCAAGGACTGTGGAGAAAATTCCAGGTCGAACTTGCAAACTGAACCTTCTGCAGTGTCCAGGAACGGATAGGCATGAGCAAAAGGAACCCGGGTGGACAGTGGGCATGTGGACCCACTCTGGAAGAGGTCGCTATACAGGAATGAGGGCTGTGTGTTGTCAGATATTGACTTTTGAGACATGCTAGAAGGCACTAGAAAACATCTCCATATTTTTTTTTATTTTTTTTAATTTTTGTTTATTTTTATTTATTTATTTGAGAACGACAGAGAGAGAAAGAGGCAGATAAAGAGAGAGAGAGAGAGAGAGAGAGGATGGGTGTGCCAGGGCTTCCAGCCACTGCAAATGAACTCCAGATGCGTGCACCCCCTTGTGCATCTGGCTAATGTGGGTCCTGGGGAATTGAGCCTCGAACCAGGGTCGTTAGGCTTCACAGGCAAGTGCTTAACCACTAAGCCATCTTTCCAGCCCAATCTCTGTATTTTTTTTAAGTCTTTTCAATTAGTTAAAAACGAAAAACATCAGGGGAATTTAGATAGTACATGTTTATAAACCAGATCTGACCACCAGCATGAAACCTTGGGTTTAGGTTGACTGGGAATCATGTCCACCTCATCCTGTTCAATTGAACACAGCCCACTAGCATCTGCCTCAAAAGAAAACAGTGATTACCAGGGCCATAGTGGGCCTTATGCAATGTAGAATCAACTCCACTGGGATTACATCAAATGCTAACTGAGCCTGATGATGTAAGCCTGTACTTCTAGCTAACTTGGAGGCTGAGGCAAGAGGTCTACTAGTTCAATCTCAGTGTGGGCAACTTGGCAGACTGTCTCAAAATAAAAACAGCCACTTCAAATAGCGTACATTAAAAAACATTTTTTTTTTTTTTACTTAAGAATTATTTACTAGAGAGAGAGAGAGATTGGGCATGCCAGGACCTTCAGCCACTGCAAACGAACTCCAGAAGCATGTGCCACCTTGTGCATCTGGCTTACGTGGGTCCTGGGGAATCGAACCTGGGTCCTTGGTTCTACAGGGAAGCACCTTAACCACTAAGCCACCTCTCCAGCCCATACATTTTCTGTAAGCTGTTGGACAAGCAGAGCATGCACGGTCTCGCAAGATGCTTAGGGAATATAACTGTAAGGGAAAGAGAAGTTAAGAGAAAGATGAGTTACAAGACTGTCCCAAACATACTTAGGGACTTGTTCTCCACTGCAGGTGGCAGCAATATGTTCCCTGGGTAAACAATTCTAGTTATTTATGTTTAGTGGAGGATTAAAAACACTCCAAAATGATACCATCAGCAAAGCCAAAGTGAAATGCTTGCTTTTTATATTAAGAAAAGTAAAATAAATGCAAGCTATGAGAACAATTGGGAGGAATTTGTTGTTTTGTTTCATATTTTTTTGTGTTTAAGTGAGGATTTTTTTCTGTTTTCATATATATATATATGTACACACACACACACACACACACACACACACACACACACACATATATATATATATATATATATATAAAATTTTGGGGGGTGGGTTTTGAGGTAGGGTCTAGCCGAGGCTGACCTGAAATTCAGTCTCAGGGTAGCCTTGAACTCATGACAATCCTCCTACCTCTGCCTCCCAAGTGCTGGGATTAAAGGCATGTGCCACCATACCCAGCTTATTTTTACTTTTTATTTATTCATTTATTTATTTATTAGAGAGAGAGAGAATGGGTATGCCAGGGCCACTAGCCACTGCAAACAAACTCCAGATGCATGGGCCACCTTATGCATCTAGCTTACGTGGGACCTGGAGACTCAAACCTGGGTCCTTAGGCTTCGCAGGCATGCGCCTTAACTGCTAAGCTATCTCTCCAGCCTTTCTTTCTTTCTTTCTTTCTTTCTTTCTTTCTTTCTTTCTTTCTTTCTTTCTTTCTCTCTCTTTCTTTTTGAGGTAGGGTCTCACTATGCAGCCCAGGCTGGCCTTGAACTTGCCATCCTTCTCTCTCCACCTCTGAGTGCTGGGATAGAGACAAATACCACCCCACCTGGCTGACATAGAAGAATGTTACAATGCACATTTCTATGTGACAGAAGTCACTCGGAAAGGACTGTGCATGGTAAAATCCAATTAAGTGACATCTGGGAAAGGAATGGACACGGGAAAAGATGGGTAGTTGCCGGAGGTAGGGGGAGGGAAGGAATGAACCAGTGGGGCACAGGGCATGTACTGGGCAGTGAGACTACTCTGTATGACACCGTCATGATGGGCACACGTGTTCTGCCTGCTTTCCTGGTTTCTGTGTGTCTACTTAATACCCACAAATCACTGGGCCAAACTATGGACCGGGGTGTGTAGAGGGCTCCTGCAGTCCACCACCTGAGCTCATCTTCCATGTACAGAACAGCTGAGACAGGTCCTGCCCCCTCATCTCTCCCACATCAAGACAATACGTCCCCTGTCCTAAGTCATCCCAGGGCCACATGCCAGGCAGATAGAGACCACCCCCGTAGCTCACCAGAGCCCACTGAAATGATTCCAACTAACCACTCCTGAAGTGTTGACTCTGCTGTGGCCTGACTTTCCCAGGAGATCCTAATAATACTCCTAGCCTCTGATTCACACTCTCCTGCTTCTGCCCAGTGAAACCTAACTTTTCTCCCATGCCCTGAGTAGTGTGCATGTCCCCTTCTCTCAGGAAATGTGAGGAGCAGATCTGTCCTCCAGTGTCATTGACCCACTGCAACAAATGTCCACACTGGTGTGGGATGCTGATAATAGGGGAGGCTCTGTGTGGGGCTGGCAGTGTCTGCATGAGAACACCCTGTACTTCCCATTTAATTTTTCTATAAACCTGAACCTGCTCTTAAAAAGAAAAACGATTAAAAAAATCAACTTTGGGGTGGGGAGGTTGCTCAGTGGTTAAAAAGGCACTTGCTTGCAAAGCCTGTTGGCCTGGGTTCAATCCCCCAGTACCCTTGTAAACCCAGATGCACAAAACAGCGCAAGCATCTGGAGTTCACTGCAGGAGCCAGGGGCCCTGGCATGACCATTATTTTTTCTCTCTCTTTGTTTGTAAATAAATATTTTTTTTTAAATCAACTTTGGATTGCATGGGTAAAATCTTAGCACAAAGCCATGTCATTTAAGATGGCCCCAGTGATTCCTTGCCCCTTGTATAAGTCCCGTCTACTTTGTTCCAGGTTGGTGTGTGTGGCCAGAAGAAGACTATGGCCACTACTGAGGCGCGACAAGACATGGTTGCTATCTTCTTAGTTACTCTTTTCCCTCTTGGGGCATTCACTTGAGTAGAAGCCATTTTCCATGCCAGAAACACTCCATAGAGAGGCCCACATGGTAAGAAAGTGGGATCTCCAGCCTACAGCCACATGAGTGAGATTCTCCACCCAGGCAAGTCTTCATCTGACTGTCCTTGGCTGATAAGTGGACTGCGCCTCCCAAGAGTCCCAGAGCCAGCCCCGCCCAGCTCATCTCCTCTGGATTCTCCTGAGTGCATTATATGGAGTATAATTTTATCACTTCCCAGACTTTTGGCTAAGATCAAGTGTAGAAACACATTTTTTTTTTTTTTTTTTTTTTTTTTGGTTTTTCGAGGTAGGGTTTCACTCTAGCCCAGGCTGACCTGGAATTCACTATGGAGTCTCAGGGTGGCCTCGAACTCATGGCGATCCTCCTACCTCTGCCTCCCGAGTGCTGGGATTAAGGGCGTGCGCCACCACGCCCGGCCAGAAACACATTTTTTTAAAAAAGCATTTTTATTTATTTATTTGCAAACAGAGACAGAAAGAGACACAGAGATAGAATGGGTGTGCCAGGGCCTCTAGCCACTGCAAACAAACTCCAGGTGTATGTGCCCCTTTGCGCATCTGGCTTTACATGAGGACTGGGGAATCAAACTTGGGTTGTTAAGTTTTGCAAGCAAGTGCCTTAACCACTGAGCCATTTCCTCAGTCCTAGAAACCCATTTTTGAGCAAAAACTTTACCTGAAAAAAAAATTGACAAAAATTTGGCTTCCTTTGCGTAGACATGACTTCCTCTGAAAATGTGTGAGGAGGTTTAGCACTTAAACATGAATCTTGGTAGGGTCTGAGACCACCTAAGTTTGACTCCCCAGAACTCACATAAAAAGCTGGGTGTAGCCAGGCATGGTGGCACATGTCTTTAATCCCAGCACTTAGGAGGCAGAGGTAGGAGGATGGCTGTGAGTTCGAGGTCAGCCTGGGCTGGAGAAAGACCCTACCTCAAAAATACCATAAAAAGGGGGGGGTGGAGAGATGGCTTAGTGGTTAAGGCATATGACTTCAAAAGCCTAAGGACCCAGGTTCGATTGTCCAGGTCCCACGTAAGCCAGATGCACAAGGTAGCACATGTGTCTGGAGTTCATTTGCAGTGGCTGGAGGCCCTGGCACGCCCATTCTCACTCTCTCTATCTCTCCCTCTCTGTGTCTCAAATAAATAAATAAAATAAAATGTTTTAAAAATACAAAAAAAAAAAAAAAAAAACTGAGTGTGATCTTCTCTTCGGTAACCTCAGTTGGTGGAGGAGGGGTAGAGACCAGAGAATGTCTGGGATTTACGGACTGAAGACAGCAGCTCCAGGTAGAAGGTCAGATCCTGTCTCAAGTGAGTAGATAAGCAATAGAGAAGGACACCTGAAGTTCTCCTATGGCCTCCACATGCATGCGCATAGTTGGTGTACATTTGCACACATATCATGCATACACTACGTATAATACATCACACATACTCTACATGAAAAAGGGAAAAAAAGAGGGCTGGAGAGATGGCTTAGTGGTTAAGGCACTTGCCTGCAAAGCCTAAGGACCCCATGTTCTACTCTCCAGATCCCACGTAAGCCAGACACACAAAGGTGAGGCAGGCGCAAGGTCACACACGCCCACTAGGTGGCCCGAGCGTCTGGAGTTCGATTTCAGTGGCTGGCTGAGGCCCTGGCACACCAATTATCTCTCTGTATTTCTCTCTCTCTCTCTCACTCGCTCGCTCTAAAATAAAAAAAAGGGAGAAGGCCTGGAAAGATGGCTTAGCAGTTAGACACTTGCTTATGAAGCCTAAGGATCCCGGTTCAAGGCTCGATTCCCCAGCACCCACGTTAGCCAAATGCACAAGAGGGTGCACGTGTCTGGAGTTTGTTTGCAGTGGCTGGAGGCCCTGGTGCACCCATTCTCTCTCTCTGTCTGTCGCTCTCAAATAAATAAATAAAAATAAAACAAAAAAAAATTTTTAAAGGGAGAAAAGAAAACTGTGTGAGGAGTCGATTTCTGTTTGCCCTATGCTGCTAAGTTTGGGGGTAGAGTACATGTGGCAGCAGAACACTAACGCCCTCCTGACAGACAATGGACATGAAAACACGTGCAGGAGGAAGACCCTTGCCCTGGCCAGTGCCTTCCACTTTCACAGTTCCTAGAGCAGGGCTTCCCTCACACGCAGTCAATGAATGACTAGCTGTTGAGTGAGAGCTCCCACAGCACAGGAAGAAGGCAAACCAGGAAGAATGAAGTGGGTGCTGTGTGAAGTGGGTGATGCTGTCTGTGGGACAGTATGCGTGGAGGAGCCACAGCCCAGCGGGCCTGGTTAGCGCGTCCTTGCAAGGAACTGACGTCCATCTTCCTCTTCGGCCTCATTGTCCCGTGTGCAGTTGCTATCAATTCGAAAGCTGTGACTTTAAGAAGGGCGGCTTTCTTCCTCTATGTGAGAACAGTTCTGAAGGAAGCCCTGCAGAAGCTGTTAGTTATTAAATTCTGTTACTTGCAGATGCAGGAACACTGGAGACCAGATTGACGGGGGGAATGGTGAGTGACAGCAAGGAAAACGTCCAAGCTCTAAGAGGATCGTGGAAAGGCTTTTCTGCATCATGCTATATAGCCTCCAGTGGCCTCTCAGAGAACAAGAAGCCAAGGGAAGGGGCTCAAAAGATCAGCGGAGGGCAAGGCCAGTGGCTCTGAGCAAGCGCAACCTAGAATCTATGCACAGTGACTTGGAGAAAAAGCCCGCAGAGCCGCTGTGGGAGACAGTGTTGATCTCAGTGTGGACTATGTGGCTCCTGTGACTGCTGGGCAGGCAGATAGATGACAGCCCCGTCTTTAGGCATCCTCACCCGCATAAAGCCTGTGTACTTTGCCCATAGCTGGGCACTCCCGGGCTGTTATATTCTTGGCAGCACCTAATTGTTTAAGTGAATGTTATTTAAGAAGAAAAGTTTCTATCATCGCCACAAGTGTATAGTATATAGTGAAAGAACCAACACACTTTGTATCATGAATTCGCACTTAGATATAACTCAGAGTCATCTCCCCGTGTTGTATACAGTCACATCCTGAGAAACACTGGCTTTTAGATATTTGAGCCTTAAAAATGTGTTGAAAAACCAAACCAAAACGGAAAGAATGTTCAGGGGGGCTGGGGAGATGGCTCAGTGCGTTGCAAATACTTTGATCTAAATTCAGATTCCCCAGAACCCAGGTCAACGTAGAGATGGTAGTGCGTGTCTGTAACCCAGTGCACCTATAGCAAGATGAGAGGCGGAGACAGGAGGCTCTCTGGGAGCTCAGGGGCCAGTCGGCCTGGTGTACGAGGCAGCACACAACAAGGGTCTCTGTTGCAAACAAGGTGGAAGGTAAGGGCTGAAACCCAAAGTTGTCCTATGACGTCCAAAGTGTGCCCACACTCACACACATGAACACAGCATCCACAGCACTCGCACACGCGTGCACACCCCCCATATATTCACATTATGCAAGCACACCAAACATGCATGCATACGCAAAGAATGCTCTGGAAGGTAGTACATCAAAGATTATTAATTACCACTAAAAGAACCCATTCCAGAACCCTGAACACGTCTCTAGAACTGTCCTCCCTAGGTAGAATTGCCTACTTAAATTTGTCTGTGCCTGGCACCTATCTGCCAGGTCTCTTACTGTACACAGCAGGGCCTCATAAGGCTCTTTGCAAGAACAAACTCATGTACAGCATTCATGACTGCTACGAAGGTCAAACGCTTACATTTGCCTGAAACAAGCAAATAGTTGAAACAATTCCAGTTGGCTATAAAAAGGTAATGAAGCAAAATTTTGTTCTGTCAAAGAGAAACCAAAGCTTTGCTCTCCTTGGATGTCCAGGACTTCTAAATGCCATGCAGCACACCCATGTAGGTAAACCGTACCACTGGGTCCACAGAACTGAACTGACACCTTCCTACCGGCCGAGCATCCAATTAGCATGTGGAGCATCTTCGACTTTCTGAGGCCTGAGCTCCACCCTGGAGAGTCTCATTCTGATCCAGTGATGAAATCACAAATCCGGGGCATGGAGGTCCACAGTTCTGGAGTGAAGTATTTGTCATATCAAAAGAGAATGTGAAGACACATTGTTGGATGGAAAATGACATGTCTATTAGAAAAGTTCAGTTTGTTGGAAATTTTTGAATTTTTTTTTAATAGGACACATTCAAAATGAGGTTGTTTCAAACTATTTTATTATTCCCAGAGGTTTAGAAGTGTAAAATGATCTTAATATCGGGAGCATCAATACACCTCAAGAGCTTTTGTTAAAATACTGTGCACTTAGGGGCAGGAAGGGGATTAATAGCAGGGGCTAAAGGGAATGAAAAGAAAATTTATACAAAATCCATTTATCCTCAGAGAGTTGAGCTGAAGATGGGTAGGAAGAGATGCCCATTGTCAGTGCCATACTCAGGTGGCAGTCTTACAACTTGAAGGCTCAGGTCTACAGCTATTAGGCAGCCCAGAGCCCCCAACCCTGCCACTAGGGCAGTCATGGGCCTGGGACTCTGTGGAAGGAGATTCAAAGCCTGTCTCGGTCACATACTGACTCTGACACCATGAGAAAGCTTTCGGAACTGTCCCCTTCACCAACATAGCCTTCCTTTGCGAAAAGAAGTTTCAGTTTCTCTAAAAATAATATTTCAATCTCTTGGTTATACTTTTTGAACCTCTGGGGGTTAGTTGTCTGCCCGGATTTATTTTCTTCCTATTTCCAAGAAAACTCCCAAACTGGGTCTGATAAAAGTGGAAATTTATTTCCAAAGTGACTGAGTCTACATAACATTACACAAGGGATATGATTCAGCAATCACCTACTTGAGTTTTAACATTCACAAACATTTGTTTTCTTTGGGTTCTCTATGATCCCGGAGCTTATAAACAGCAGGTGGGGACAGGGTTTTATTGCTGGGAGGGACCTCAGGGCTCAGCTTGTCCAAGGATCTCCATTAAACCCACCCAAGTCTGACTTCATTAGGATAAGCCTCATTCTTCCTCCGGTTACTCAACACATTGTTTTCATTGTCCAATATTCATTGTAAGAGACAACCCCAAATGACCTCCTTCTTTGAAGCTTTCTGGCTTTAATGAGGACCTCTGTTCAGAAAAGGGAAAAGAAAGACAGGAGGCAGGGGCACTGTCAAGGGATGTCACTGATCTGAGATTAACAGAAGACACAGGTAATAAATTTCACCTTGGTCTGGGGCGGGAGGGGGGTGGTCCTGAACACCTATGGTTTGCTGATGCATACACAAGGTATCCAGACTGTGTGTCCTGGTAGGAGAGCTCCCCAAACCTTAGGACCTCAGGAGTAGTGAGAGTGTTGATGATGTAGCTGGGAGCATCTCATAGCTTCAACAGGAGCCTGGTCACCAAAAAGACCAAGGCACATCCCCAGCCTTGTTCTGTTTTTATTTTAGTGTGTGTGTGTGTGTGTGTGTGTGTGTGTGTGTGTGTGTATACATGTGTGTGTAAATGTGTGCAGACCAGAGGACAACCTCAAGCACTGATTTTCAGGAATGCTCTTCACCCTCTTTTTTTTTTTTTTTTTTTTTTTCTGGAGAGGGTCTGTTATTGGTTTGGAACTTTAAAAAAATATTTTTTTTCTTTCTTTCTCTTTTCTTCCTTCCTTCCTTCCTTCCTTCCTTCCTTCTTTCCTTCCTTCCTTTCTTTCTTCCTTTCTTCCTTTCTTCCTTCCTTCCTTTCTTTCTTCATTTCTTCCTTCCTTCCTTCCTTTCTTTGGAGAAAGAGGCAAATAGAGAGACATAATGGGCATTCCAGGGCCTCTGGCCACCACAAAATAACTCCAGATGCATGTGCCACCTTGTGCATCTGACTCATGTGGATCCTAGGGAACTGAACCTGAGTCACCAATGGTCAGTGCATTACTCAGTCATGATACATAATGAAGCTTCCATAAAACATAAAATACTGAAAGTGGTGTACCCCAAGAGGGCATGGAGGCTCCACCCCCTCTCCCATATTCACCCTATGCATCTCTTCCAGGAAGCTATTCATTTGTAAGATCCATTGAAATAAACAAACAAGTGTATGTAAACACTGTGTTTTCCTGAGCTCTCTGAGCCACTGCAACAAATGAATTATATCCAAAGTGGGTCTTGGGAACGCTGATTTATGAGCATACGTTATGAAGCAAATGTTATGACCTAGGACGTGTGATTGGTCTCTCTGGTGAAGGCGGCCTGATGGTACTGAGCCCTCCACCTGCAGGATCTGGGGGTATCTCCAGAAAGTGAATTGGCTGACACCTCGATGCACTGAGAACTGGTTATAAGTGGAGAGAAAGCCGCCCCCCCTTACTGGTGACCTGAGGTGAAATGTTCTGTGTTCATTGAGTGGAAGAATAGGTAAAAAAATAATAATAACAATAACAACCTCTAGCACTGGGGTTACACGTATACGCCACCATGCCTGACATTTCATGTAAGTACAGGGGAGCTGGACTCAGGTTTTGATGCTCGCATGGCAACCATTTTGCCACGAAGCCCTCTCCTCAGCCCAAACGTGTATTATAAATAGCACTGGAACCTCCAACAGTGTGACATATAGACTAACAGGTGTCATTACTCCCTTCTGCAGATGACAGCATTGAACTCAGGGCTTGGGTGACTTGCCTAAATCAGACGCAGCTGGGGTTATTTGTTTTATTTATTTATATTTCCCTAGAGGTGCAGAAGAGAGGACATGTAAAGCCCAGGGGAAGGATGACGATGTGGGGGTGATGGGGAAGCTAGTGGAAGGAGCACAGCTACGACAGCTCACTCGTTCTTACAGTAACCTTTGCTGGAGCAGGGTACAGAGATTAAGGCATCTGGCTTCAAGAATCCATCTCTACTGCCCATTTAGGTAAGCCATGAAACGGGCAGCCAATCCCAGCACTAAGTGATTTCCCTGTTCTGGAAGAAATGGTATGTCAGGCTCTGCCACGACATCACTCAGATGTTTGCTTTCTCTTGGCTGGATACCCCAACACAGGGAGCAAGAGATTAGAAATGCCCTCCCTTTCACCACTTGATCCATCTTGCATCCAGGGGTCATCCCCCCAGAAGGCTCGCCAGCTCCCAGAGTCTAGGAGGGCCCTGCATTGGCTACAAATCAGACTTCAGAGATTGAAAACTTATCTGGAAATAGAGCAGAGAGAATAATCACTTCATCCCCGTGCCCAGAACGCCCTCCTTTACTGAGATAGCCGCTCCCGGGAGTGCGGCGGCAAAAGCATACTCCAAAGTCAAGGTCAAGGCCACCAGCAACCTCATGGGCATTAAGAAGTCGTCGCTTCTCACATCCACTGACTGGTGAGACAGCAACCCTCTTGCCTTTAGCCTGTCAGCAGTCTTCAGGGATCCCTAATATGAACGTACACATTGAAGACAACTCTCCTTGGACATTTGGAAATGCTTTCAATACTTAGGACGTCACATTTAAATTTTAGTACACACCCTTAGGACTGGGTTGGCAGGGTTGCAGAAACTTTGGAAGGAAGAAGTGATACTCTTCCTTAAGGTTGACAGAACACAGAGTCTCAGACGAGATTGAGGAACCAAGATACTGGAATAGAACCTACTGGCAAGGGGACAAGGTCAAGCTCCCTGTTACTCATGGGCAAATTGTGACATCACTTTCCAAGCAGTGTTCTTTGTTTTGTGTGTGTGTATGTGTATTGCAGATGATGTGTGGGCATGTGTGTGTGGACGTACACATTCCACCGTGCCCGTGCAGGTCTGAGGACAACCTTAGAATCGTTATCCTCTCATTCTATCCTGTTAGGGACATGGTCCCCCTTGCTCCTCCTCAACTCGGTGTGTGCCGGTCTAGCTGGTCACAGGCTTCCACATTCTCCTGGCTTTGCCTCTCGCTGAGGGGGGCACACTGGGATTACAAGTGCGTCACCTTGCGTCTGGCTTTACATGGGTGCTGGGGAGTTAAACTCAGCCAGCAAACTTGCAAGCAAGCACCTTTAAGAGCTGAGCATTCACCCTAGACCCTCAAGGTAGTATACTTAAAAAAAAAATTTTTATTTATTTATTTATTTGGGAACAGAGAGGAGAAAGAGAGAGTGAGTATGGGCACACTAGGGCCTCTTGCCACTACAAATGAACTCCAGACACATGCGCCACTTTGTGCATCTGGCTTTATGTGGGTACTGGGGATTTGAACCCGGACCAGCAGTCATTGAAAGCAAGTGCCTTTAACTACTGAGCCATCTCTCCAACCCCAAGGTAGTATTTTTTTAATTTTTTTTTATTTATTCACAAGCAAAGAGAGAGAGAGGAAGGGAATGGGTATGCCAGGGCCTCCTGCCATTGCAAAGGGACTCCAGATACATGTGCCATTTTGTGCATGTAGCTTTATGTGAGTACCATGGGCTTTACAAACAAGCACCTTTAAACACTGAATAATCTCTCCAGCCTCCACCAAGTAACATTCTTATTTTATTTTATTTTTATTTATTTATTAGAGAGAGAGAGAGAAAGAGAATGGGCACAACAGGGCCGCTAGCCACTGCAATGAACTCCAGACACATGTGCCACCATGTGCATCTAGCTTATGTGGGTTCTGGGGAATCAAATCTGGGTCCTCAGACTTCGCAGGAAAGTGCCTTAACCACTAAGCCATCTCTCCAGCCTCTCCAAAGTAGTATTCTTTTTTTTTTTTTTTTTTTTAGAGAGAGAGAGAGAACTGGCACACCAGGGCCTCGGCCACTGCAATTGCAGGCCAGACATTTGCACCACCTAGTGGGCATGTGTGGCCTTGTGCTTGCCTCACCTTTGTGCATCTAGCTTACGTGGGATCTGGAGAGACAAACATGGGTCCTTAGACTTGGTAGGCAAGTGCCTTAACCACTAAGCCATCTCTCCAGCCTCTCCAAAGCAGCATTCTTAATATGCAGGTTGAGCAGATATGAGTGAAGGTGCCTCCTGCCAATCAGAAGATGTGACTATCATATGCCAACTGGGCATTGGTATCTCCTCCCCCTCATTAGTCCTATCAGTTTACTCTCTTCCCATCTGATGGCTGCCATTTGTCCCTTCCCAAGCCTTGGCATGTCCAACCTTTGTAGTCCCTCCTCCACAGACTAGATTCCTTGTGACTAGATTCCAGTCCAAGGTCATCTTGGACCGTGGGAGCTAACTCACTTGGTGTCAAGAGGGAAGCTCAGAAGCCAGTCCCTTCCTGCAACCTCCTCTCTTCTCCCAGGGCTTCTCTCCACTGTGACCACTTGGGTGACCCTTACTTGAACCATACCTGAAGTCAGAAAGCAGGGTAGGGAGGTGAATCCACAGGAGAGAGGTGGGGCAGGCAGGCCTCAGGACAAGGTATAGAAGGTAGGCCATCATGGCCCTAGGAAGCTATTTGACTGGGCTTTAACATTGCCCAGTAACTGTGTCAGCCAGGCAGCTAGGTACTGCCAGGGCCCCTCATCTCACATGCATGCATATCACTAAAACCTTCAGCTGAATTCTACTCTATGGACATTAAGCTCCTGGCCAGAAAGCCCTGAAAGACGAGGGTGGAGTGGAAAGGGATTAGGGAGACTGGGCATTCCCTGATGTGACCTCGGTCAGTGTCCCAGCCATTCGGCACAGGCCATTTGCACCCTGTCATCGTGTTCATGTCCAAAACCAAATGCATATCTATCTACTCCCTGACAGCTGCACCTCTGGGGTAATTCATTCCATCTGTCTCAGTATCAAGCTGTGTGTTCCCAGGGCCCCACCCCAGCCTCATCGTGGCCCAGAAGGGCTCCACCTCTGAAATTTTGATGGCTAGGAATCCTCTCTCTGCCCACATCAGGTACCCTCCCAGCTCCCGGGACCTGTATCCATGCTCCACTGGCTCCCTCACTACACAGAGGCCTCCTGGCCTGATGCTGGAGGTGGATGGAGACAGTTCAGGCTGGGATGTAGGCTGTGATTGGAAGCTCTACCTCTGACAAGCTGAGTGACCTTGGACAGTTCTCCTCACTTAAGATACCATTTCTTAGCTGGGCGTGGTGGCGCACACCTTTAATCCTAGCACTATGGAGGCAGAGGTAGGAGGATCGCCATGAGTTCAGGGCCACTCTGAGACTACATAGTGAATTCCCGGTCAGCCTGGACTAGAGTGAGACACTACCTTAAAAACAAAAAATTCTCATCAACAGAGTAATAATTTAAACTGAAATTTAGTGGAGAAAATGTATAGAAGTCTCTGTCTATGTTGTACTCAATCAAAGGGAACTGTTATAGTATTATTATTGTTTTCTAATGGAGTGCTGTCATGTTTGGCCTCCACACCTCCATAAGAGCCACAGTGAGCTCTAGTTTCCTGGTGCTCCCCAGACAAGGTCACCCCTCTGTGGCAGGATGGGGTGGGCCTCCTATGACTTTGGATACCTCTGATAAGATCCTTGTGAAACTCCCAGACTTGCCCTGAGTTTCTGCCTCAAGGTCGACAAGAAGGATCTCCCCCTCACGGAGCCCTCAGCTCCCACTTAGCCTCCCTACCTTCCCCAGGACTTCTGGAACAAAGCACCATGCAGTGGGTAGTCTACAGACAACCACAGTTCGCTGGGCACGGCTGTGGAGCCTGGAAGTCCAGAATGAGGGAGCCGGCACTATCAGCTGCTGCTGAGCGCGCTGTTATAGTTTGCAGACCACCACCTTCCCGCTAAGTCCTCACATGGTGGGAAAGGAGCTCTCTGGGGTTCCTTTTTATAGGGAACTAAACTTAAACATGAGGGCCCCCCCCTTATGACCTAATCACCTCCCAGAGGCTCCACCCCACAACAGCATCACTTTGAGAGTTAGATTTCAACATAGGTATTTTGAGGAGACATAAAAATTCAGCCCAACGCAACCATCCCAGACACCCCAGGGCTCCCAGGACCCCCACCACATACTTTCACCCCCAATCAAGTTTGGTTATGCTCCTTGGACCCCACTGATCTTCTCAGCTTCTGGAACGTTCCCACTGTGGTCCCATCCACAGGGTCCCTTCTCAGCCAGCAGTCTATGAAATCCCTTGTCTTCCTCAAGCTCTGCTCCTAACGTTTTGCTTGCTTTCTTCTTCTGAATAAAACCTGATTCTTACTTTTTTGTTTGTTTGGTTTTTTTTGAGGTACGGTCTCACTCTGGCTCAGGCTGACCTGGAATTCACTATGTAGTCTCAGGGTGGCCTCGAACTCACAGCGTTCCTCCTACCTCTGCCTCCTAAGTGCTGGGATTAAAAGACATGCGCCACCACGCCTGGCAAACCTGACTCTTCTTTACTCCCCCTGTGGTCTTCCAGGACAAGCCCTGTCTTCCCAGTCTCACACAACCAGCCTACAGTTGTAATAAACATTTCTTGTTGTTCCATCGCTATTTCTAGAACTTCCTTTCTTCCTTTTCCCTGTTCTCTACCACCGCCCAGCTCGTACTCCCTTGTCACAAGACCTCGCCCACTTCTCCTCACTGCTAAGGGTGGCCTGTACACATCCTTCCCTCTGCGGGTCACTGTAACTCCTCTTCCTCGTCAACCTCCAGTCCTGGCCTGCTCGCCTCTCAATTTCAGCCTCCCCAATGCCTCGGCCATTCACTGCGAGGACTGGGAGCGTGGCTGGCCCCATCGACCATGGGCTCAAGATGTAAAAGATACATAGGATTTTGAAAACTTAGCACACACACAAAGATACATAAAATGTCAATAATTTTCATGATCCAACGCCCAAATGATCACATTTTGGAGATAGTGAGTTAGATTAGATATATTGTTATGTTTAAATTAGCTGTATTCATGTCTCTTCCCCTTTTTAGGTGTCTTCTAGAAAATTAAAGTTGCGGATGTAGGTCACATTAGATTTCTTTTTAAAATAATATTCTAGGGCTGGAGAGATGGCTTAGCAGCTAAGGCACTTGCCTGCTAAGCCTAAGGACTCACGTTCAACTCTCCAGGTCCCACGTAAGCCAGACGCCCAAAGCAACACAAAAGCAAAAGGTCGCACACAAGATGGCACACGTGTCTGGAGTTCCATTACAGTGGCTAAAGTCCATGGAGTGCCCATTCTTTCTCTCTCTCTCTCTCTCTCTCTGACAAATATTTTATTTATTTGCATGCAGAAAGACAGAAAAAGAGAGGAGACTAAGAAAGAGAGAGAGAGAATGGGTATGCCAGGACCTCTAGCCACTGTAAATGAACTCTAGAGGCATGTGCCCCTTCATGCATCGGGCTGTACATGAGTAGTGAGGAATCAAACACAGGTCATCAGGCTTTGGCAGGCAAGCGCCTTAACCACTGAGCCATCTCTCCAGCCCGAGGTCACATTGTATTTTCTATTGGAGACAGCAGCTCTGGAGTAGCTTCTGTCCCACCAATCAATCCATATCCGATTCCAATTTCTAACTTGCTAATGAGTGCCACTTCCTGTCTTTCTCATGCACTCCCTCAACTATTCCCTAACCTGAAGTCTCCTATCCTACCTCCTCCTTACCCTCAAGCCTTTCCACACTATAGAGTCTCAACTCTACATCCGCCGTGCTCCCCTCTAGCTTCCTTGTGCTCACCAGATAGAATGCTTACTCCGCTCTGTGCTTCCCTCCACCCTGAGTGCTGTGGCCCAAATATGACCTGTCCCCTCCAGAACTCATGCTGAAATTTAATTGCCGAAGGTAATGGTATTGTGAGGCGCTGAGACCTTAAGAGGCGATCAGGTGATTAGGAGGGATTAATGTCTTCTTTGTGGGACTGGCTGGTTTTCACAAGAGCTGGTCATCATCAAACGAGTTCGCTTCCTCGGCCTTCTCCCTTCCACAGATTTTCCTGTCAGTTTCCATCATGTTATGACAAAACATGAGACCCCCCCCTTGCTGGATCACTGTGCCCTTGGACTGCTTCCTGAACCAAGAGTGGAATGAACATCTTTGTTTTTCATGTATTACGTTGTATCAACAGTCAGCAGACTGAGACCCACAGCACAGAAATCTGGCTGGCTTACTGGCTAATCCTGAGGACCCAGTGTGGCCTTCCAGCAACGCGGTGGCCTGCCACCTCCCCTTCATATCCTCACCCTGTCCCTGTTCTAGACACTACTCCACACCTATGTCTTCTCCTTCATCCTCTGTTTTCCTGTGTGACTGAAGAGAGGGCCTCCTCGGCCCTTGTCCAGCCTGAGCTATGCACTGTTTTCCTCAGAAGCCTGGAGAACCTTCCCTGCTCCTTCCCTCAGCACATTCCTCCTTGTCCTTCCATACGCCCTCTGCTATTAATCTCTGCAAGATGCTCTCCGTCCTCGCCAAGGCCGATGGCTTCTTGTCCTTCCTCTAATTGCGTTTGTGGGTATAGTACTGGTGGTGGTTTGACTCAGGCGTCCCCCATAAACTCAGGTGTTCTGAATGCTAGGTTCCCAGCTGATGGAGATTTGGGAATTAACTCCTCCTGGGGGCAGTGTATTGTTGGGGGCGGGCTTATGGGTGTTATAGCCAGTTTCCCCATGCCTGACGTAAGCCAGGAGGTGATGTCCACCCTCTGCTCATGCCATCATTTTCCCCGGCCATCATAGAGCTTCCCCTCTAGTCTGTAAGCCAATATAAACCTTTTTTTTTTTTTTTTTTTCCCCACAAGCTGCTCTTGATCGGGTGATTTTTCTGCCAGCAATGCAGACCTGACTACAACAGTACTTCTATTCAAGCATTTATCAAAGTATTGTGCAGGGGCTGTTTCCATGCCTGTGTTACGGGGGACATTAAGGCCCCCCTGGTGATAGGAACCATGACCTTTTATTTCTTTATGTACACTAGCACCCAACACCCTATGATCTACTGCATGAAGGAAGCAATGGTTTCTTTATTTGTCTTAAATTCACCTCCCTTAGCCTTCCTTCATCCCCATCCTTAATGGATTTGGTAGATGTCCTCATTCCACCAGTAAGGACAGGTGACTGCCTTGTGAGAGACTCAGCGCTGGGTCTCGGCAGTCGGGGTCTGCCTTGGAGGGGCCTCTGAGCGGGGCCCTCACGGGCACATGGCTGCGGCAAATGGCTCATGTGGGGATCACAGGCGATGGGGAAGCCAAGGCCTTGGGGAAAGGTGGCGGGGAGCCAGGGCTGTGCCTTGCAGGGAAGCCCTCATTATCTGAAGTCTAGAGTCTACACTGATAGGCCTGGGAATGAGGTCAGGGATGAAGCTTGCTTTTCTGGAGCTCTGGAAGTGAGACGATGGGGGAAATAGCAGCCCATGGGCCTAGGCTGGTGGGGGAAATCTACCATGGGTGGAGCACTTCTTCACCAGGTTGGAAGGACTAACTGTGGCATCATTGATGTCACCCTTGTAAGAAGCCTGAGTTAGTGCATGAATACTCCACTTTACAGAGGAGGTGGGGCCGTTTATATTGGTTGTTGATTCGATGGGTCCTAGAGTCATCTAGGAAATGACCTCTGGGCAGGTCTGTGAGGGGTTATCTAGATGAGGCTAGCCGCTGGGCATGCGGTAGGTGGCACCTTTGCATGGACTTGGATCATGGGCTAGAGAAAGAGGAGAAAGAGGGCTGGAGAGATAGCTTAGCAGTGAAGGCATTTGCCTGAAAAGCCAAAGGATCCAGGTTCGACTATCCAGGACCCACGTAAGCCAGATGCACAATGGGGCGCATGCACCTGGAGTTCATTTGCAGTGGCTGGAGGCCCTGGCATGCCCATCATCATTCTCTCTCTCTCTCAAATAAATAATATATTTTAAAAAGGAAAGAGGAGAAAGAGGGCTAGCTGAGCAATGCATTCATTGCTCTCTGCTTCCTCATTGCAAGCTGAACGTGACCAGGTCCTTCAAGTTCCTTCCACCGTGATGTCCCCACCATGGTGGACTGTGACTTCAGACTGTAAGACAAGATAAACTCTTTCTCTTTGAAAAATATTTTATTTATTTGCAAGGAGAGAGAGAGAGAGAAAGGAAGACAGAGAGAGAGAAAGCGAGCGAGAGAGAATGGGCACACCAGGGTCTCTTGCCACTGCACACAAACTCCAGATGCGTGCAGCACTTTGTGCACCTGCCTGTATCGGGGTTCTGGGGAATCAAAGCAGGGCCATCAGGCTTTTCAAGCAAACACCTTGAACCTCTGAGCCAGCCCTCTCTAGCCCAGCCCTTTCTTTCTTAAGAGAGGCCGCCAGGCTAAGCTCTCCCACTGCCCACAACTTAATCTGCCGGTGCTCAGCTCTGTGCTCTTATTTAATGGGACACATCCTTGGGCATGCTGCCGAGAAGAATGAGTTAACACCCCTATTCTGCTCCAACCTGTAGAGGGCTATGACCCCTGGTGAGGCCAGACCCTCCCAGGAAGCCCATTCCCACACTTGGGCAGCTGTCCAGCAGCCCTCAACTATGCCAAATGAAGCAAGGAGGTTTGATGGATGGGAGGTAGATGCAGGGGGGCATCCCTTGGGAGAATAATTTAATTTTATAGGGAAGGAACACAGGACCAGGGAGCCCTGGCTTCAGGCATCCTGCCACAGCCACATGCAACTCATTACCTCCACTGGCTTCCCAGGGGCAGCCATGGATGACGCCACACGTATGTGACGGGGCGGCCGAAGCCATGGGGAGAGGAAGACAGCAATGTTTCTCTGACACGAACACCTCTCTCTGGCCCTAGCAAAATGCCATGGAGGAGTCAAGCCCAGCCAGGCGCCACCCACTCCCAGGCTTCTCCAGCCTCCTGGAGCCAGACTAGAGAGGTCCCCAACTGCACAGAGAAACAAAGGCTAGTGGGGGAAGGTGACAGAAGGGAGAAGGGGAGGGAGAGGTAGGAGGCAGTCCTGGCTGGCCCGTGTTTGGGTTTCTGTTTGGACAGATGACTGAGCAAGAGAGACCCCGTGGCTGAAGTCCTTCAAGGTCCCTTCTGGGATGGGCCTTGCCAAGCACTTTGGCTATCACAGGAATTCCCTCTGCTGCGATCTGGGACATGACAGCCCCTGCCCTTCATTTTTCCCATCTGAACTGGGCTTCAGGGAGGATCCCGAGGGCTAAGACACAGGCGTGAAGCAGGGTCCCCAGAAGTGACCCAGACAGGAGTGCAGAAGTGTCACGGAACAGGGGAGGCTGGACATGAAGGCTATAGGAACGAGACACACCATAGATGGAAAAAGTGACCTTTCGTGGAAGGGACCCATGACATGTCACACAGCCCCTTCTCTCTCCTTTCTCACTTAAGAAGTAAAGAAGAGCCGGCCATGGTGGCTCACACCTTTAATCCCAGCACTTGGGAGGCAGAGGTAGGAGGATCACCATGAGTTCAAGGCCACCCTGAGATGACAAAGTTAATTCCAGGTCAGCCTGGACCAGAGTGAGACCCTACCTCAAAAAAAAAAAAAAAGAAGAAGAAGAAGAAGAAGTAAAGAAGAGAAAGGAATGAAGGCAGGGAGAGAGAAGAAAGAAAAGATGGGAGGGTTACAGAGAAGGGGAGAAGGAAGGGAGGGAGGGAGAGAGAAGAGGAGGGGAAGGAAGGAGAGAAGGAAAGAGCAGTTATTGTGAAGAATTAGAAGGGTGAGCTGGGCAGGTGGCATACAGCCTTTAATCCCAGCACTGGGGAGGCAGAAGTAGGAGGATCACTGTGAGTTCAAGGGCAGCCTGAGACTACAGAGTGAATTTCAGGTAAGCCTGGACTAGAGCGAGACCCTACCTTGAAAAACCAAAAAGAAAAAAAAAAAAGAGAAGAATAGAATGGAGACAGCAGGGGCCAATCCGCTGGGGGAAGGTCCCTTCCTTAGCACTGAGGAAGAGAAGCTCTCTGGGCAGCAAGCTTCCAGCCCAGCCCGCAGCATGAAATGGTGATCCTCAGACCTCCTCTCTCACTTTTCCAGTAAGGACCTACTGCCTGAGCCTATGAAATAGGAACTTTTCAGCTCTTCATCCTACATTGGAAATACTGCCTTGTTGGATAGGGGTGCTGCCTGTAGCCCCACATCCTTGGGCCCTGATCCTCTGGGGGGTGGGGGTGACCAGGTATGAGCCAGTGCCAGGTGCAGGCGCTCACGCTTACTGGCTAGGTGAGTGCCTTCTCCCCATAAACTCCACTGAGTGAGCCCAAGTGCAAGCCAGTGGCAGGCCCAAGCCATATTCCTGAAGTTAATCTTGCCAGGCATAAGGCATCTATTCTGTGTTATTCTGTGTTATTCCCACCTGGCTCTTGCTCTATTTCCCTATCAGTTCCAAGAGGAGGTGGAGGGCCCACGGGGCAAGCAGGACAGAAGGGAGATGGTCCTTAGGACCATCAGACCAACACTTTTGAATTCCTTTCCTGGGAAGGAACCCTGAATTACAGGTCAAGACACTCTAGGTCAGGTTTCAGCCTTGCCACTACTTGAGTGGCCTGGGCAAACCATGTGCTAACAATCGTAGATTTTCAAAGCACCTTCCACCTGTAAAGTGCAGGGAGAACCCAGACAAGAGCCCGTCACTTTCCCTGGCTTCAAGGCTCTCCAAGACCTGTAGGACCAATAACCACATCACCATGCAGAGAAGAGCCCACCATGACCCAGTAAGAACATAGGCTTTTCAGGTAGTCAAAACTCTGTTAAAGTTTGGATAGGAAGGGTTTTCCAGAAAGGCTCATGTGTTGAAGGTTCAGTCCCCAGGCAGTGGATTCAATCCTTGAGAGGTGACTGGATCCTGAGGGATCTGACTTCATCCATGGATTGGTACATTGATGGATTAGTAATTCCATGGCCTTATTGATAGGTGATAGAAATTTTTTTAGAAGTTGGACCTTGTGGTGGTTTGATTCAGGTGTCCCCTATAAACTTAGGTGTTCTGAATGCTTTGTTCCCAGATGATGGAGATTTGGGAATTAACACCTCCTGGAGGCAGTGTATTGTTGGGGGTGGGCTTATGGGTGCTATAGCCAGTTTCCCCATGCCAGTGTTTGGCACACTCCCCTGTTGCTATTGTCCACCTGATGTTGGCCAGGAGGTGGTATCCACCCTATGCCCCTGCCATCATTTTCCCCTGCCATTGTGGAGCTTCCCTTCGAGTCTGTAAGCCAAAATAAACCTTTTTTTTTTTTTTCCCCACAAGCTGCTCTTGGTCCCGTGATTTCTGCCAGCAATGCAAACCTGACTGCAACAGACCTTATTGGAGAAAGCAGGTTACTTACTGTAGGCATGTCCCTGGGGAGCTGTATCTTGTCATGGCCCTCTGCGTGTCCTCTCTGCTTCCTGGTCACCATAAAGGAACCTGGTCCCTTCATCCCTGTTCCCACTGCCACGATCCAGCCAAACATGAACCAAAAACAACTCTGAAATGGCGAGCCAAAACAAATCTTCCTTCCTTTAAATCATCTTTGTGAGGTCTTTTGTCACAGGGCCTTAGAACTGACTAACACAGGCAATGAGACCCAGAGCAGGGAGATGCGGGGGGCACTGATCCATGGGGCGTGGGGCTTCAGATGTGAATCAAGTCCTGGTGGCAAGACAGGATGGGGAGGTTGAGGCAGCCCCAGGAGGAGAGCACAAAGGGCCAGAACAGGATGGTGTAGACACAGATTCATGTTGGGGGTGAACGGAGCAAGGGGCTAAGTTAGAACCTCACAGTGTAGTTGGTCTGAAAGGGTGCAGCTGGGGAGAGACCTCTATCCAACCTGAGTCCTTACACCCTGCGTCTTTATGATCCCACCTGCATTACAGCCTGAGTCACTCATTAATAGGCCGGCTACACTTTGTGGCTTCTCCTTCCCTATACCGAGACCCCAGAGCCAGCATCCAACAAGAGGAAGCATACATCCCCTCTTCCTCCTCCCCACCCTACATTCAAGGAGGCAATCCTAAAAGGGACCAGGCCCAACACTTCACAGGTTTTTTTTTATATATATGTTATTTATTTGAGACAGAGAGAGAGAAGCAGAGAGAGAGAATGGGCATGCCAGGGCCTCCAGCCACTACAAACAGAAACTCCAGATGCATGTGCCACCTTATGCATCTGGCTTAGGTGGGTACTGGGGACATGAACCTGGGTCCTTAGGCTTCACAGGCAAGTGCCTTAACCACTAAGCCATCTCTCCAGCCCCATAGTTTTAATTTACTTGAGGCTCTTGGGGCAGCCCTGGCCCAGGCCTCTCTCCTTCCCATCTCCTTCCACCTTCCTCTTCCTCCTGCAGCTGGCCTCACCCCCTACTCTCCCTCTCTGTTTTACTCTCCAGAAGCCACAGAATCCTTTGGAAACAGGTCCAATCTGGCTTGCGTTTCCCTAGGTCAAGCTCTCTGAGCAATGAAAGGGAACCGGAACCAAAGCAGAGGCCTGGGAGTTTCAACCCGGCATCGGCCAGCCAGGGACAAAGAGGAGAGGAGACGCGGAGAATGCGGCATCAGGATAAGGGGCTCTCTTTGCCACTTTCAGATGCTCAGATCCCTCTCTGTTCCTGCCCTCGTTCCCCATCCACTTGTTAGCGCATTCACCATCACATACTTGGTGAGCAGTTGCTCTGCTTTGGCCCTGGGGAGGGCATCAGTGAGCAACTCCAGCCCTCGCCCAGCCACTTTCTTCTTCCTTCCCTTCCCTTCCCTTCCCTTCTCTTCCCTTCCCTTCCCTTCCCTTCCCTTCCCTTCCCTTCCCTTCCCTTCCCTTCCCTTCCCTTCCCTTCCCTTCCCTTCCCTTCCTTCCTTCCTTCCTTCCTTCCTTCCTTCCTTCCTTCCTTCCTCCCTCCCTCCCTCCCTCCCTCCTTTCTTTCTTTCTTTCTTTCTTTCTTTCGACAGCAGAGGATATAATAAACCTGCAAAGTGCATGGTGTGCTAGAAGGGAATGAGACTATGGAAAAAAGGAAAGTGGGGGGCAGGGAAAGCTCTCAGGGAGGAGGCAAGATTTGAACGAGGGCCAAAATGAGGGCAAGTGGGTGCAGTATCTGTATACTCTCTGGGGAGGTCACCCTCCCCAGGAGCAAGAGGCTGGAGAGATCACTGACAGGTTCTTCGTGAAGGTCAGTGGCAAACAAGAGAGGAGTACAGGACTTTTTGGCCATGTGGCCAGGGCCTGGGTTTTGACTCACGTGGACCCGGGAGCTGTGTCATATCCTGAGTGTGGGTTTAAAGGACCATGGCCCTAATGTAATGACTAGTTAGTGTTTTAGACATAGAATTTTGGATCTAGGTAAGATTTATGTAAGTCATGCTCCCATTTGGCAGATGAAGACATTGAGGCCAAGACAGGGGGGAGGGAAGCCTGAGTCCCACAGCATCCAGCCTCACTGTATCAGGCTCTGAACTTCAGGGACCAGGAACCCCACCCTCAGGACACGCACTAGTACGGCTATAAAACTGCCCTCGGGGGCTAGAGAGATGGCTTTGTGGTTAAGGCACTTGCCTGCAAAGCCCAAGGACCCTTGTTCTACTCTTCAGATCCCATGTTAGCCAGACACACAAAGGTGAGGCAAGCACATGGTCGCACATGCCCAGTAGGTGGCGCAAGTGTCTGGTGTTCAATTGTAGCAGCTGAGGCCCTGGTGTGCCAATTCTCTCTCTCTCTCTCTCTCTCTCTCTCTCTCTGTCTCTCTAAATTAATAAATAAATAAAACTGCACTCAGCCAGATCTTGCAGCTGGGGACCAGCAAGTGCAGAAGCTGGGCTCACTGCTAGTTTTTACTTTTTTGGTTCAAATGATCCTTTTTGATCTGAGGCCCAGAAAGGGGAAGCATGAGATTGGGGAGGAGGCGAAAACATGGTCATCCCAGTGACACACCTCAGGCTTCTCCCACCCTGTGGCCCCCAGGTGCCTCAGACTGCCCTTGATGGTCTCCTCCAACCCCCCCCCACCACCACCACCATGCTGTACCTAGTTCTTTCTGGTCCAACCCAGCTTCTTTTTTTTATTTTATTTTTTTATTTTTTTATTTTTTGAGGTAGGGTCTCACTCTAGCCCAGGCTGACCTGGAATTCACTATGTAGTCTCAGGGTGGCCTCGAACTCACGGTGATCCTCCTACCTCTGCTGGGATTAAAGGCGTGCGCCACCACGCCCGGCTTCAACCCAGCTTCTTTACCAATGTGCCAGAGGGGACAGAACTGGCTCAAGGACATGGACCACAGGGCCACCTTTGCTGAGGTGCTGAGCAAGGCCACCCCTGCAGGACCTCCAGCTCTTCTCAGGAGGCAGGTTGTTAGTCTGAGGAACAAGCCGCTTAGACTTTTCCCCATCTCTTCTCTTACAAAATCTTTGTCAGCATGATGGTTAATCTTTTTTTTTTTTTTGTTTGTTTGTTTTGAAATTTTGTTGCTTCAGATATCCATTATTTATTTGTTGGTATACAGAGATTTAGGTATCATTCATTCTGGCATTTTCAAATACAGTTTGTTTTTGATTCCTGTCTCCCCTGCTTTCCCTCCTATCCCTCTTTTCCCCTCCCCACTCTATCACAGGTATGATGGTTCATCTTTTATTTTTATTCATTTATTTATTAGAGACACACAAGAGAAGAACAGGCATGCCAGGACCTCCAGCCACTGCAAACGAGTTCCAGACATATGCGCCACATTGTGCATCTGGCTTACATGGGACCTAGAGAATCAAACCTGGATCCTTAGGCTTTGCAGGCAACCGCCTTAGCCACTAAGCCATCTCGCCAGTCTGATGGTTCATCTTCATTGTCAACTTGTAGAATCACCTAGGAGATGTACCTCTGGGAGTCTGTGAGGGAGGTTCCAAGGTGGTAAAACTGAGGTGAGAATTCCCCTCCTGAGTGTGGGTGGTGCTATGCCATGAGGGGGGGGTGTCTCAAACTAAATAAAAAAGGAGAGGGGCTGAAGAGATGGCTCAGCAAAAAAGGTGCTTGCCTGCAGAGCTTAATGACCCGGGTTCAATTCCCCAGTACCAATGTAAAGTCAGATGCACAAGTGGCACATGCATCTAGAGTTCATTTGCAGTGGCTAGAGCCCCTCTGTGTGTGTGTGTGTGTCTCTGTCTCTCCTTGCAAATAAAATAAGTAAATAATTTTTTAAAGGAGAGAGCTAGCTGAGTACCAGCCTTCATCTCTTTTTGCTTCCTGACCGTCCACGCAATGTGATCAACCACCTAACTCTCTCTGGGCACCACGCCTTCCCCATAAGGACGGACTACACCCTCAAACCATGAGCCGAGATAAATCTTTCCTTCCGTAAATTGCTTTTGTCAGCTATTTTGTCACAACAATAAAAAAAAAAAGTAATCAATAAGTCAGTCTTCAGGCCTCTTCCACCTCCTTGCTCAACATCTATACCTACTTCCATCTAGTTCATACTTGGGGGGACTGCTCTCAGGTCAGCGACTCCCCCAAATGGCATCATGAATCCTCTGAGGGTCTGGCTTTCTCTTCAGGACATCGCTGGTACCTAACACATAGCTTGGCACGTGGTGGGTCCTGAGACTACGTTCGGGGACTGGAGTGCAGGGGGAGAATGTTCACAAGGAAATGTCACTCGGGAGCCCAGCTTGTTTGCTCTTCCTGCTGGGACTGTCCCCGCCCTCCTCTTTGAGACACCCCTTCCCTTCCTACATCAGTGCTTGTGGGGAGAAAGACGCAGCGAGAGTAAGAGGGCGTCACTGCTCTGGAGTAAGCTCAGGGCACAGGCCCTGGAGGAGTGACGCAAGACCAAGTCCTGTGCTGGAGAAAACAAACACCACGGACACAGGTGGCGCTGGCCAGCTGGCTGGAAGTCTTTGCAGGAATGTTTGCAAGCATCGTCCTGCTCCTCTTGGAAGCGGGGGTCGATGCTCTCCTATATATGCTACAGGATGGAGTGAGTTCACGTATGAAGCAATTATTGAGCACCTACTCAGTGTCAACAGTAAGCATTTATTAAGCGCCTACAGGGCACCTTTGGTGGACACTGTACCAGGGTCTTCAGGTCCCTCTTCCTGCGGTATGATCAGACTGTATTCTCCCTCACAAATCCTTCAGGAAATAATAGAGCATACAGTTCTCTTCTCACCTGAGAGGGTCCACCCTAACCAGTTTGAATACCTTAGTCAGACCCCAGCCTCATCTCTTAGAGGGAAGAGGACAATCTGAAGAGCAAGGGCTCAATGCCAGAACCTCTCTGAGGGATTGATGAGCTGTGGCACCCACACTGTTGATCTCCACCTCCACTAACCCACCTGTAAGATGGGTCCTCATCTCGCCCATAACACGGGTTGTTTTTTATTGAGATGAATGAACGAGAAAAACCCATGGGAGAGATCTTTCCATGTGAGACATGTGCAGTAATAGACATTAGGGCCCGGAGACACTACCTAAGTCACGGAGAGCTGGGGTTTCTCCCCATTCCACAGAGGATCTTACAACCCCAAGACGGAGCTGGGAGCACTCACCATCCTCACACAGGTTCAGTTTGGACAGGCTCCTGCCATCAAAGGGCTCCTCGAAGATGGAGCCGGTGTCGCGGTCACTCATGGTATTCAGGTACATGGCTTTATTCTCCATTGTGTCCTTCAGCATCAGAGACAGCAGGTGACACGGGGAACAGAGGAGAGGCGGAGAGTCACTACAGGGGAAACAAACAAACGGCAGAGCTAGCAGCCCAGCGCCATGGTCCCAGTCCAGACTGGAGCCCTGTCTACATCTTCAGGGACCAGGTGCACCGTCGGGGTTCTTAGGACCTCAGTCCCCTCCCTGTCTGATGCTAGAAGACAAGCCCTGGGCCAGTCTCACCATGGGATCGTCCCTTCCTTTCAACAGCTCTTCGTGAGGCTGCAGCTCTGGGCTGCCAGTACCACACCGTACTTGGTGGCACCCGAGGGAGACTCTGCTAACTGAAGGGTGACCAGGGAACAGCCCCTGAGCCCTGGCTGTCTGGGAATGTCAGATAGGTCTGTGCTTTGCTCCTTGTCGAGGGAGTTCAGGACCATGGGCCGACCCACTTGAGACGCGGTATGACACTCAAGTTCCATGGGGGACATGACAGGGAGATTCATCTCCCATGGAACCCAGGGCACAGGTAGCCTCAGTAGGCTCCAGATGCCTGGAGATATGAAGACTTTGGCCAGGGGTGGGCTCTGGTCTGGATGGCCCCTCATGCTGGCCCGCTGAGTCTTTGGATATACCCAGCAGTGTCCCCATTGATGGAAAATTCTATATCACTTGAAGTGAACCAGCCACATTTGCACAACAGTGTGACCCACGCTATCCCATTCTGTAATGCATGATCTTACAACTGAAAGACCATCCTCGGAGCATATGTGGGTGACTCCGGGGCAGAAAGGTGTTATGGGACTCTAATTTGAAGGGATAGGGAAAATTGTGCTTTTTTAAAAAATATTTTATTTATTTATTTGAGAGACAGGGGTGGCGGAAGAAGCAGATAGAGAGAAAGAAAGAATGGGCACGCCAGGGCCTCCAGCCACTGCAAACGAACTCCAGACGCTTGCGCCCTCTTGTGCATCTGGCTTACGTGGGTCCTGGGGGAATCGAACCCAGGTGCCTAGGCTTCAAGGGCAAACGCCTTAACTGCGAAGCCATTTCCCCAGCCCAAATTGTGTTTTTATTCCTCACAGATTTTTTTTGAGTATCTTATGATGCATTTGCATTCTTTGTGTAATAAGAAAAATCCTTTTTATGAAATCAAATTACAAATTGTTTATTTACACAAAATTCTTCATTTTTGTCTCACATATATGGCACGTAATTGTGCACATCACTTTCTGCTTTCAGCACGGTGCTGGCTGACCATAAGTTTATGTCAACTTGCTGTTCTGATGCTCTTTAACTGTCTGGTCATTTACCAAAGGAAGGAATGAAGTAAGGAAGGGAGGGAGGGGAGAAAAGAAGGGAAAGGGAGAGAAGGAAGGAGGGAGAAAGAGAGATCGATTTTTGTTAATTCTTCGGAAGAAGAGAGCCCCTGAGAGGAGGATGGGTGGCAAGCCCAGCATGGGGCAAACCCCACCCTGGGGTCCTAAGCCCATGGTCTGCGTGAGGTGACCGAGAGCAGGTGACGGTGGGGGCAAGGCCATGGATTGCAAGGACCAGCCCTCTTCCTCTCAAAGGCGAGGTGTAAACAAGCGTCAGTACCCACTGTTCCCACAACAGAGATAACACAGGGGGAGCAGGCCTAGAGCCAAACCCGAGTGCCCCATTTTCAGACGAGGCCTTGAGGGCTCGAAGAAGCCAGAAATGACCAGTGCCTGTTCAAATGTCCTTCCAGTGACCCAGCAGGGATGGGAGTTCTGCCTGGTTTCTGCTCTATCTCTCTAAGTAATGAGATTCCACACACACACACACACACACACACACACACACACACACACCCCATGCATGGGTTCATTCAGGCACACACAGTCCTGAGATCCTCAGTCTCTGCTTTTCTTCAGCCTGTGGAAGGGACAGAAGAGGGGACGGCCCACTGCTCCACCGGGATTTCTCATCCGGTGTGATGACTCCCACCCAGCCTTTTTGCACACACACCCCCGTCACTGAGTCCAGTCTGCTAGTGTCTGATATTGGTTCCCCCATCCAAAGCCTCCACCCAGAGAGGGCCTCTAGGTGGGGTGCTGGGCGGCTCCGTGGCTGCTCAGCTACAGGGGACCCTCCCTTGTTTCATGAGCTCTGTTTGCATCCCCCTCCCTCTAGCCGCGGTCTTGGGGGTTGCAAAGCCGGAGGCCAGTGTCTCCACGGCCTGCGATATCCCTCCCTGTGCCAAAGGCAACAACCGCGTCTGCAGCCAAAGGTCGCCTGAGCTGACAGGACCCGATCCCCGTGGAACCCCATCCTCGTACCTTTCTCCTCTCCGAACAGCTCTCTGAGCAGATGACGCTGTGGGTCAGTTATCTGGAATGTGCCCTCAAGGCGACCCCTGCTCTCCCTGCTCCCCACCCCTCAGCTAGTCTGAGCAGGAACCCAGGGGAGCTTGGGGAGAGGGGCTGGGGCTGAGCAAGGCCAGATGTGAGAAGGATGAGTTTGGAAATGTTCAGATGTTTGTTCCTTGGAAATGAAACCTAAGCATGTTCTGCACCCCCCCCCCGCTTTTAATTTGGAGGCGATTTGTTCTCCTTGAGGAATGGGGGACAGGTGCCGGACCCCCGAGATCCTGGGTCTTGTCACCTTTGGACCAAGTTCGCGCTCTCAAGAAAGATGCAAGTGTTTGCCAAGGTTGATGGTAATGGTGCAGATCAGCCCATAGGGCACAGACTGACTGCCCTCGAGGACCTCCTGTGAGCTCCTCCGGCAAGCAAGGCACACAGCATTCTATCATTTCCATTCCAAAGGCAAACCAACCAAGACCAGAGAGGCGAGCTCTACCAGACATCAGCACAGAAGAGCCAGGCCCGGACGGGACTCCCCACACAAGGGCCGCTTTGTCGGGGATGCTAGCGTCATGCCCTTTCGGGGGGACCGCCTTCAAGGTCCCATATCAGGCAGTGAAAAGGAACACACCTCAGAGGGCCAGCCAATTCGTTGCAGTGTGGCTGAGGACAGAGGGGAGAGCTGGAAGGGGGAAACCTGGGCAAGGTTCAGAAGACACGGGCACCCAAGGAGCCTGGGCTTCAGCTTTGCCTGTCACGGTGAGGCCATCTTTTAAATGGTGGGGTGGGGTGGGGGAGGGGAAGGGGGAAGAAGGCTCTATTGACCCCTGGGAGATGTTATGATTCACTGTCCAAAAAACAGCAGAGACCAAAGCTTTCCCACCAGATTCTGCACGTGACAGCCGAAAACGCCCTTGGATCCCACCCTCTGTGCAGCATGGGAAGTGAGGACCTCCTGGCACGAGGGCCCCTCTTTCTTTCTGCTACTTGGGGAAGGTGGCCCAATCCGCGGACCTCCTCCAGCCTCCTGTCCACCAGCTTTGTGACAGGAGGGCCATTCTGCTGCCACTAGCCACAGTGGGGAGTGGGGAAAGAGCTGAGAGCATCATGGGAGATGATGCACGAGAAAGGCCTGACATCCAAGGTCATGCAAGGTAGCTGGTGGCAGACTCAGGTGAGAAGCAGGTACTCTCTCCAGCCACGTATGGAGGGTGTCAGATTCCTGACACTCCTCTGTTGCTTAGTTCTAAGAATGAAGTTAGGTGGGATTCCCTTTGCCAAAAGAAAAAAGGAAAAAAATCATGAAGGTTGATTGGGACCCTGGTTCTTAAAGTCCCTCTATGGGTATCAGAAAGGTGGCTGACTGGGTTTCCCTTGCTAGTCTCAAGATGATTTCTGTGAGTTCCAGCCTCCAACTCTGCAAAGCTCACAGCTTTTCATCGGATAGTCTGGGTTTCGGAACTCGGCTAAGCCAGGTAAAATCACCGCAGATGTGCCCCCACCCCCCCAGAGAGAAAACCGTTACGTAGATTCTAAACCCTGTCCTCTTCAGACTCTACGTAATTAGCATAGATTATAACTCGCAGCTAGAGCGGGTGCAGATGTTTTATAAATAACCTCTTGCAACATCGATGCCCCCCCCATCAGTGTGCTCAATATACAAACGCGTGTGTACACACAAACACACAACAAGCGTATAGAAAGAGGCCGTCCCACAAGGCCATCTTCTCCCTGATTAGGCTCTGGAGGCAGGACGCGAGCCAGGCAGAAATGCCACCGGGCAACAGCATCCCCCTGGTACTCTGACGCAGGCTCGCGCTCTGCAGCCAAGTGGATGTCGCTAAGTTGGGACATCTGAGACCCTCCCACCTGCAGCAGGCATCTCCAGGTTCCTTGTCCTCAAGACTCCTCAATACTCCGTCAAGTTACATCCCAGTCAGTCCCTTCCAGTTGCCTTGGGGACACCCCATGGCCCAGTTAAGTGCTGGGTCCAAGTTAGTGTCAAGACTCACCTGAGCGCCTGCACTGAGGCTGTGGGACCTGTCCCCTCAGTTCCTGGCATTCGCCACAGTCGTGGGAGAGGTAGCTGCTGTCCCACTGAGACCCAGAAAGCCCCCTGGAGCGTGTCCCCTCAGCCAGCCAAATCCAGTTGGAATCATAGGAAGAGGCTGCAGGACGCCCCGGGCACCCGGGAGTGACTTGTGTCAGGACAGGGCCACGGAGGGGTCACTTCTGCAGGAGGACCAGCGCAGGAGGCAAGACTCAAGCTGGTGGCTGAGTGGAGGTCTGCACCACCCGGGGCACCCTGTCTTGGTGCAGCGTCCGCCAGCCCCGGAAGCGATCCGGAGATGCGCTGTGGAAGGACCCGCAGCTCTGCTAGGTACTGACCGGGTGGGAGCCGCAGCTGCTCCAGCGGCCAGCCTTTATAGAAAGTTCTTGGAGCAGCCGCGGGTGCTCCGCTGCCCGGCTCTGGAGCACAGCCCCCCTCTTGTGGCCACTCCCAGAATTACAGCTCTGCGCGCGGCTGCTGCGGGGGCGGGGGGGGGGGGGGGGGGGGTTGTGCAGCCAGAGCCACAAGCCTCGCCTTGGCCCGGGGTCTCCAGGACCTATTTTTAAAGGCACTGCTCAAAATAATTTTTTTTTTTTGGATGGCTTCTGGGAAAATGGCAGCTAGACCTGGATTATGAACCACCCAAGGAAACCGGTCTTGTAAAAATGTACTTATGGGACAGGATTGGCACCGATCAACTCATTCAGCAAACTTGGCAGGGAGGTGCTTTATGCATTTTCCTGAAGTCATATCCACTTACAAACGACTCGAATTGTTCACACTGGGGCTACTTAGAAGAACGCCCAATGGGGCTCGGAAGAAAATTCCCAAAGTCAAGTTCAACACAGTTCAGCAGCGAAAGCAGTGTCCGTGGGCGTGCCGAAGGCCTCAGGGGATATTAAGCCAGCCAGTTGGGAGCTGACCTGGGCCTGGACAAGCACGGCGAACCGAGCTAAGCACGAGCGATTACACTTTGCAAGGGAAATCTATCCAGAAGCTAAGGCAACTGTGAAGTGGCTGGGGTGCTATGTGCATGTGGAGAGAAAGTCAGAAAATAAATTAATTAATAAATTAATTAATTAAAACAGCGAGAGACACAGCCCCTGGGCCAGCTCACAAGGGTTGCCTCCTGAGGACGGAGCTCCGAAGGTAACATTCATAGAAAAGTTCCGGTTTGTGGCTTCAACATGCGGCCCCAGGGCTTCAAGGTCAGATTTCAAATATGAGAAACGTTTGCCAATATCACTCTGCCCCACAGCACAGCTGCCAGCCCTTGGCTGAGTCAGAAAGGCCTTACTCATCTCCAGGGGCTGCCCTCCTCACTGCCCCTAGAGGCAGCTCTGCCGGAAACTCTGTCATACAGGGAGGAAGGCAGTAATTGCACAATTATAAGAAGAAAGAGGAGAAGAGGAAGGAGAGGAGGAGGAGAAGAGCAGAAAAAGAAGGAAGAGAGAGGAGACAAGGAGGGAGACAGAGAAGTTACTTCTTAGTATAGGAAGCTAGACGATGTCACGCCCTTGCCGGAGTCTCCATTCATTGACCCGATACAGTTGTCTGTTGGTATCCAAGTGGGCTTGGTTCCTGGACCCCTCACTGTGATACCAAAGTCTTCAGATGTTCAAGTGCCTTGTATGGCAAATGGCATAGTATTTGCGTAGAACCTGGGCACTTCCTCTTATTGGCTCTAAACCATACAATGCTTACTACAATGTGACTACTATGTGAATAGTCGGTAAACGTTCAATGCAGGGCTGGAGCGATGGCTCAGCACTTAAGGCGCTTGCCTGCCAAGCCTAAGAACCCACATTTGACTCTCCAGATCCCACCTAAGCCAGATGCACCAAGGTGAGGCACACGCAAGGCCTCACATGCCCACTAGGTGGGGCACACATCTGGAGTTCCACTCCAGTGGCTGAGGCCCTGGCTTGCCAATTTTTTCTCTCTCTCTCTAAAAATAAATAACTAAATAAAAATTTATATAAATGTTCAGTGCAGGCAGCACTTATTTTGAATATTTTGTGATCTGTGGTCAGTCTGATGTGGAACTTCAGATATGGTACAAAACACTCACTTGACAACGTCCCTGCCGGGCCGGTGTTTCTCTTGTGGCCATTTTATAAAGGTAGACAACTGGTCAGCATGGAAACTTGTCCCAGGTCACACAGCCAGTAAGCAGCAGAGCTGGCCTCTACCACAGGAAGTTTGCAGAGTCTGAGTCCAGAATTACACACATAGTGCTTCTCATGAAGGAGTCCTTTAAAACTATTTTTTAAATTTATTTGAAAGAGAGAGAGAAAGAATGGGTACACCAGGGCCTCCAGCCTCTGCAAACAAACTCCAGATACATGCACCACCTTGTGCATCTGGCTTATGTGGGTACCGGAGAATTGAACCTGAGTCCTTTGGCTTTGCAGGCAAGTGCCTTAACCACTAAGACATCTCTCCAGCCCAAAAGAGTACTTTTGTAAAAAAAAAAAATTTGTTTATTTTTATTTATTTATTTGAGAGCGACATACAGAGAGAGAGAGAGGCACAGAGAGAGAGAAAGAGAGAATGGGTGCACCAGGGCCTCCAGCCACTGCAAATGAACTCCACATGGGTGTGCCCCCTTGTGCATCTAGGTAACATGGGTCCTGGGGAATCGAGCCTCAAACCAGGGTCCTTAGGCTTCACAGGCAAGCGCTTAACCACTAAGCCATTTCTCCAGCCCCTCAAAGAGTACTTTTGTCACCCACCAATTCAACAACATTTCTGGAATGATATCACAAAAATAGCCAGATACGTGACACCCTGAGATCTGCCCTGTGGACATGCACTTAGCAAGAAATGCAGTGGGTTGGTGTTAGGGTTTGAATTTACCCCCAAAATTCATATGTTGGAAACTTAGTCCCCAGTGCACCAATGCTGAGCCCAGTGGGAGGTGGTTGGGACTAACGCTACTATAAGAGGTGCTTGCGGGGGCTGAGGAGATGGCTCAGTGTAGGAAAAATGCTTGCTATGTGTGCATGAGGACCCAAGTTTGGATCCCCAGAACCTGTGCAAATGCCAAACCTCATGCTGCACATCTGTATCACAGCATAGAACCAGCGAGCTCTAGTTCAGCAAGAGACCCTGTCTCAAAGAATAAAGAGTGGAGAGTGAGAGAGGAAGACACCCATTGTTGACCTCTGACCTCCACAAGCCAACTTGTGCACCCCTAAACATACAGACGTATGTGCATGCCCACCACACACACACACACACACACACACACCCCAAAGTAATATAAATAACACAAACTAGGGGCTCCCAGGAAGGCTTTATCTTTTCTGTCTCCTGCTGTGTGAAGACTCTACGGTCATTCTGTCTTCCCTTCCCTCTTTCCACCATGCGAACACACTAGAAGAACACACCAGAGCGGCACCTTGATCTTGGACTTGGGAGGAAGGAAATTTCTGTTTGTTCTGAATGACCCAGTCTTAGGCGCTCTGTTTTGTAGCAGAAATGGATGGAGACGGTTCCTGAGATCTGGAGCTGTTGTGACCACAGTACCCGACACGAGCCAGGGAGGAGAGGTGTATTTTGGCTCATGGCTTCAGGCTATCATGGCAGGAAAGACATGGTTGAAAAACTCAGTTCATGGAGGCAATGTTGTAGTGGAGGCTGTTCGCTTCATGTGGATCAGGAAGCAGAAAGGGAAGCAGGAAGTGCAGGCTGGGCGTCACTTTCTAAGGCCCCACTCAGTGAGCAACATCTGTCAGCCAGACCTCACCTCTTAAAGGTTCCACAACCCCCTCAAAAATAGCACCACGGCTAGGGATCAAGTGTTAAAACCATGATCCTGCGAGGGAAGAGTCAGAACTTTAGATTCAAGGGCCGGGGAAATGGCTTAGCAGTTAAAGATCGTTTGCTTACAAAGCCTGCCGGCTTGGGTTCAATTCCCTAGTATCCACATAAGGCCAAACCCAAAGTGGCACATGTATGTGGTGTTCATTTGCAGTGGCAAGAGACCTTGGAGCACCCATACACCCTCCACACACACACACAAAAATAAATAAATAAATAATTAATTAATTAAAAAAAGAATTTCAGATTCAACTGTCACACCTACTGTGCCTAAAACAAGGACCATTTCTTTTCCACGCTGGCATGCTCTTAGGAGAAGGGGGAGCGCAAAGAGCAGACAAAGAGAAGGGAGAGGCGACCCAAGCCCAGCCCAAGCTGTTGGCTGAGCCGCTCCTTCCCCACCAGTAATTAATGATGAAGACTGGGACAGGGTCTAGTTTTCTGCATGAGACCCACAAATAGACAAAGAACAATTAAAACTGCAAAATTACAGGAGGAGCACATGCATCTTTTTAAAGTAAAGAGACCCGACCCGGCGGAAGGAAGGGACCAGAGAAATGAATAGCAGGGAGGGGAAAGGCAGAGGGAGGCCAGTTCCTACTTCCTGGTCCTCCTGGTCTCAAGGGTATTTGAGAAGCGGGTTTTTGTCTGTTTGTTTGTTTCATTTATTTTGAGAGCGAGACAGAGACAGAGACATAGAGAGAGAGAGAGAGAGAGAGAGAGACAGGGCCTTTCAGGCGCTGTGAGTGAACTCCAGATGCGTGTGCCCCTGTGTGCATGCATGATATTGCATGCTTGCATCACCAGTGCATCTGGCTACATGGGACCTGGAGATTTGAACATGCATTCTTAGGCTTTGCAGGCAAGCACCTTAAGTGCTAAACCATCTCTCCAGCCCTAGAAGTGTTCTAAATGATCTGAATACATTTTGTACATAAGATTTGTCAAAAAATAGAAGAGGAACTAGCTGGAAAGAAGGGACTCAATGGAGTGAGCGTAGGAGAGGGGGGAAACAGGGGAAGGTGGCAGGGGACTGAGATCATGGCATATTGTATATGTATATATGTATGGATGGCGTCAATAAAAAGTTTTAGACAGAAGCAACTTAATGGAGGGAGGGCTTGTACTAGCTTACAGTTCAAGGGGATCCAGTCCATTATGGAGGTGGTAGAAGCAAGGGGCAATTATCACATTCAATCCTTGGTCATGAAGGAGAGAGGAGAGAGAGAGAGAGAGAGAGAGATGAATGCTGGTGTTCAGCTTGCTTTCTCCTTTTAATTCAGTCCAGAACCCCAGCCCATGAGATACTGTCACCCCATAGCTTGAGGGTCCTTCCCGTATGGACTAATATAACCTAAAAACTCATAGACATGTGCTGAAATTTGTCTCCTAGGTGATTCTAGATCCTGTCAAGTTGACAATCATCACAGAGGGTCAACTACACTCTGAAGTAGCAAGGGTCATGAAAATAAAGGTCAAGGTTAATGAAAATAAAAGTGCAAAAATCTAAGTATTTAATGCGCAGGGATTCCTCGTTTGCACCACTGAGAACTCTGCACAGGGACTCATCAGTCCAACCATCCGCGGGGGAAGCAGAAGAGCCACATCGGGCAAGAGTTCTCTGCTCTCTTTGCCTCCTCAATTCTGTGTGCTCCTCACTCCAGCGTCCAGCCCAGCAGTGGATCCAGAGCAAAGAGAAAGTCAGCACTCGCCGATGGGCTACGGACAGTGGCCCTCAGATGGGCCTTGAGGAGAGGAGACTGGACTCTAAGCCAGGAGGAACTCTCTGGAGCTTCCCCTCAGCTCCACTCTCCCCATCTCTGTGGGTTTGAGCAAGTCACGGAGCCTCTCTGAACCTGAGATTCCCTATCTGGGAAACCAGGTTTCTACTTCTTGGTCCCCCTGGTCTCCAGGGTATTTGAGAAGTGCTTTAAAAACATGACCATGGGCCGGAGAGATGGCTTAGCAGTTAAGGCACTCGTCTGTGAAGCCTCAGGACCCATGTTTGAGTCTCCAGGTCCCACATAAGCCATATGCACAAGGTGACACAAGCATGCAAGGTCACACATGTGCACCAGGTGACGCAAGCGTCTGGAGTTCGATTGCAGTGGCTGGAGGCCTTGGCACGCAAATTCTCTCCCTCTCTCTCACAAAAAGAAGTTACAAAAAAAAAAAAAAATGACCAGGCTCCCAAAATGTTGGCCGTTGTTACTCCTCTTCAGAGCTGACAGCTCCTGACAGATGGGATGCTAATTGCTGTGTGGGTCTCTCCAGTGTCCAGCTGCTGACAGCTGACGCTGAGTCCACAGCAAGGGAAGCAAGAGCCTCGGCCTCGTGGAGCTCTGGGCTCCTCACCCTCCATGGAATCTCCCCAAACCATCTGTGTGACTCCCCTGTACTCAGCCCATTTCATTCATTCATTCATTCATTCATTCCCCCAGAACGTCTGGGTATGACAGGATGACAGATTGCAGGAGACAGACCATGCTTTCTGGCACTGGCTCAGGGTCACTGGCAGGAAGGTAGATGAGCCTCCTCACTGGCATGGCTGTGGGCCAGAGACCCAAGAGCAGGACTACCTGCAAGTCCTTGTACTGTTGACTCAGTGACCCAGGGTGTCCTCGTCTTTCATGAAGCTGAGATGATGTCAATTTTGCTTGGGAACTAGATGATGAAATAATTGTAAAGTGAGCAATTTGTAACGGGTAGCCAAATGTGTTCATTCATGAATCATGAGAATCTTGTCAAAACAGGGTAAGGCCTTGGGCCAAAACTCTAAGGAGATTTAATGGGATAAGTATAACACAGATACCAATAGTGGAATGATGTACTTTCTCACATGACAGGATACCAGGCTTCCCAGGGACACATAAGAAAAAACATCTTTTTCTAAAAAAAAATAATTTATTTGACAGAGAGAGGAGGAGTGAGAAAGAATGAATATGGGCATACCAGGGCCACTAGCTGCTGCAAATTAACTCTAGGCACATGTGCCACTTTGTGCATCTGGCTTTACATGGGTACTGGGGAACCAAACCAGGGTCCTTTGGCTTTGCAGGCAAGTACCTTAACCACTGAGCCATTTCTCCAGCCCAGAAAAACCATCTATATGTTACATGACTATGATGTTGATGTCAGTCAGTAAGAGTTCAAGAAACAAGGCTGGTAAGGTTGCTCAGTGGTTAGAAACACTTCTTCTGCAGACCTCATGACTAGCAATCAGATCCCCAGGTTCCATATAAACCTGGGCAGCGGGAGGCCAAGTCGAGAAGATCCCTAAACTAGTCTGACGTTTTCAGAACCAAAACACAAGAGGTTCTGTCTCAAACAAGGTGGAAGGGGAGGACAGATGATCTGAGGTTGTCCTCTGTCTGACCACCGAATACATGCCACGGCATGTGTGTGCCCATACACATACACTTGCATATGTGTGCATTAAATGTGCATACATGCATGCACACTCACACACACACACACACATGCACAGAGTTCAAGAAGCAATACGATAGGTGCATGATGAGCAAAAATATGGCGGTTAGAGAGCCCCTGAACTCTGCGCTAATGGAATGGCACTGACAAAAATGAGGAGCAGGGAGGTGTTCTTTTACAGGTAGTTGGTTAGGGACACAGACCCTAGAAAACACAGATGCCAACCTGGCCTACAAGATTAAAGTAGGGGTTATAGCAGATGCAACCCCCGAGCTTCTCTCCATCCTCTTCCACTTTGAATGGCTGCCTGTCTCCCAAATGATTTTAGGGTTTTAACTCTTTTTTTTGTTTGTTTGTTTTTTTGTTTTTTCGAGGTAGGGTCTTGCTGTAGCCCAGGCTGACCTGGAATTCACTCTGGAGTCTCAGGGTGGCCTCGAACTCACAGTGATCCTCCTACCTCCGCCTCCCGAGTGCTGGGATTAAAGGTGTGCGCCACCACGCCCGGCCAAGGGTTTTAACACTTGAAGGGAGAATGCTGTGTTTAGGCAGACAGGAAGTAGGCTGAGAGGTTTTTGAAGGACTGGACCCCATCTCCCATTTCCCTGGTAACATGAGACGGGAAAGGGTAACTTCCTTCCAACCAGAGGGGACAAAGTCTTCTGGCCCTGGGAGCCTGTCAAGAGACCACCCCTCACCTGCAGATGTGTTAAGAGGTGGGGAGGAATAGTCACCCCCTTAGTGAGACCCTGTACTGTACCCCCAGAAGCCCCTCCCTCGGTTCAGTTGCTCACAGACCCTCGCTGCTGAGAGCCCGCCTGCTTCTCTGAGTTCAAACTTCAAAACTGTAACTCTTCCTCTTCCTTTCCCTTTCCTTCTCTTCTCTGGGTGTGGGCAGAAGGGAGCCCCTGGCCTTGCTCTTTCTTTTAGGGGGACGCTCCCACTCTCTTGGGGTTCTTTTTCTATATTTTACTTAATAAATTGTGCTTTACTCTCTTCACTGTCTTGTCTGCATTCCTTAATTCTTCTGTCAACTCCAAAGCCTTAGCCACTCCAGTTCAGCCCATCCGGGCCAAGAGAGGGCCCAGCACGCTCACAATCCCACAACAATACTTGACACAGTCCAGCTCTACATACATCTGGAGGAAAAACTGACCGGGGCGGTGAAAGGTCCAGGAATGGACGAGAAAGCGAGACATCCAGCTCAGAGAAGAAATGGCTCACGGCGGTGTGGCAGAGGGTCACAGGTACGTGAAGCACCATTGCCTGGGAAAGGAATCTGGTCTTGTCAGAACTCTCCTCGAGGAAGAGGCAGAATTCCTTCCACATGCAAAAGATCCGGTTCACCATGCGGCCACCGAGACCGGGCTGCCTGGCTGACGACTTAAAGTCAGGGATCTTGTCTAATCACAGCCTGGGAACCTCTTCCCCAAGGCAGTACCACACAGAGTTTCTTTGGCAAGTGATTTCTGATGTCTGCCCCATGTCTGAGGGCAGTGGGCGAGAAACTTTGGCCAGCACTTAGAGAAGTAACGTACCAACTGATTTTGGCCACTTAGCTTGCTCTGTTGGGGGAGGGAAAGGGTCATTCCATGCATATTTTCAGTACTAAGAACTGGGAACAGGAAATTCTGTGTCCAATAGACAGTATAAGGATGAGTAGCAGGGCTGTTTCAGCTGCATATGACGCCAAGGAGAGAGAAAGAGGGAAACTGAGGAAGAATGACAGAGATGAAAGGAAAGGAAGTGAGTTAAATACAATCACAGAAAAATTAAGGGAGAGAGGAGGCAACGGAGGAAGAGTAAGGCTCAAAATGAGAAATGATAGAATCTTCTTTCTTTCTCTCCCTTCCTGAAGCACAAATTATATCATATTGAAAAAAAGTTTTATAAAATTTAGATTGTGTATTTATACACATGCATGCATTACTTTAGAGAGAGTAAGAGGGGGGAGAGAATTGGTACGCCAGGGCCCCAGCCATTGCAATCACACTCCACATGCCTGCGTCACCTAGGGGTGTGTGTGACCTTGTGCTTGCCTCACCTTTGTGTGTCTGGCTTGCATGGGATCTGGAGAGAGTTAGAACATGGGTCTTTAGGCTTCGCAGGCAAGCGCCTTAACTGCTAAGCCATCTCTCCAGCCCCATGCATGCATTTTAATAGTGCTTTTCAAACCGTCAAATAGTTCTGCAAAACTTATTATGAAAGTATAAATCTGCTTTTCCAGCTCATCCACAGGGAGGGAAGAGGGAGAGAGGCCAAGAACGAGAAAGAAAAGGCGAGGCTTTCACTTGGGAAGTAGGGAATAACTCGGCAGAACCTGAACGTGAAGCTGTCCCTAGTTAACTGGTGAGTTATTGACTGAGCGACTCCTGACTTGGAACCAACTTGCCTTGGTCAAGGCCTGTCTGCATGGTTCCTTCTCTGAGGAGTCCTCTCCCTGCCATGTCTTCCGAAGTTGGACTCCACTGTATGACTGCTCTTCGGGCTGGCCACGGCATCCCGGGGAGGGGGGGAGGGGGCTCAGCCTATATCACGGAGGAGGTTGAAACCCAAGCATGCAGGGACTGACGTGCCAAGTCCACACTGCTGGCCACTCTGAGCCCGACCAGCTTCCCAGGCCCCTTCATGTTAATATTCCAAAACTCAGCTCAACACAGGGCGAGCACACGGTCTCGTATTACTACAATAGCTTGGCACCTGCTCAAAGACCACATAGTGCCTCCCAAGCTCCCCAGCCAGACTCCAGGCTTTCTTTATGCCTAATCCTTTGTGATGAAGGGGGCACTGTTTAGGGACTCAGGGGACCTGTCATTAGTACAATGCTGGAGGAGCACTGAGTCTTCTAGTACACAGCAGCGCTCTTGAGAATTATCACTTTATGGCCGGGCGTGGTGGCGCACACCTTTAATCCCAGCACTCGGGAAGCAGAGGTAGGAGGATTGTCGTGAGTTCGAGGCCACCCTGAGACTCCATAGTGAATTCCAGGTCAGCCTGGGCTAGAGTGAGACCCTACCTCGAAAAAAAAAAAAAAAAAAGAATTACCGCTTTATCCTACTGCTGTCTGGCTATAGGGATAGATCATGCCCACCAAACTGCCCTCTAAATACTTATGCATATGCCCATATAATAATGCTACTCTCACTGTCTGAAAATAAAAGCATGTATGATGGTGTGTGGGCAAGAGGGAATGGGATTAAGTGAGCATTCATTCTCAGAAGCTCTTCCTCAGAACTCCCCCTTCCGGGTGGACGGGTGAGGGGTGTGAGCAAGGCGGGAAGTGTGCCTCTCTCTCACGGCCCCTCTCATTCTCGCAGTGACGTCGATGTGTGTTTGGACTCTTGCCCGACTAAACACGGAACGCAGGTACAACATCTTCACTCCCCCACCTTCTTTTTTTTTTTGGTTTTTCGAGGTAGGGTCTCACTCTAGCCCAGGCTGACCTGGAAATCACTATGGAGTCTCAGGGTGGCCTCGAACTCACGGCGATCCTCCTACCTCTGCCTCCCAAGTGCTGGGATTAAAGGCGTGTGCCACCATGCCCGGCTCCCCCACCTTCTTGACGTGAAGGCTGTGACCCACTGTGGAGAGGGGAGACCTTGGAAGAGTGAGAGGCTTGAGATGTGGACTCTCCTGAGATGGAGCCAGAGGCTCGGCTCAGTTTTCTGTCTCCAGGGCCATGTCTCTGCAGGACAAGGCCACAGCTCCATCTCCCCTCCAAAGACCCCTCATTCTCTACCCTTCATGAGTACCCTCCTTCCTACTAGATGTAAACTATCTCAAGCAGGAACTGTTTTTCCGCACAGTGGCTCTACCATCCTTGGCAGACAGGTAAGGCAGACGTGAACCCATGGAGAGCAAGTGACAGACACAGTATTGCAATGTCACAGAAGCATCTGCCAGCAACATGAACTGACCCGTGCCTGCTCTGGTTCTCCCTTGGTCTCTGAGAAGTCTGGCCTGCTGCCAGGGGGTGTATTGCATGCCCCCCAAATTCTCATGCTGAACTCCTAATCTCCAGGTCCTCAGAATACGTCTGTATTTGGAGACAGGGCATTTAAAGAGGTACTAATAATGTCATTAGGGTCAGCCCTAATCCATGGACATTAGGCCAGAGAGGGACAGCAGGGATACAAGTGCATACATAATGAGTGTGTAAGGGCAGAGGCCTCAGGAGAAACCAACCCTGGTGGCTTCCAGCATTAAGAGGAAATGGACGCCTGTTGTTTAAACTTGCTCTTAACCTTTTTCCACTTGTGGCATCTTTCCACCTGAGAAATTTTTACACAGCCCCCCAGGTATATAGGCGTACAAACCATTTTACTGAAAGCAAACTTATTCTAGGGCTGGGGATGTAACTCAGCTGTTAGAGTGCTTGCCTAGCATGCACAAAAGCCTGGGCTCGATCCCCAACATTGCGTGTACCAGGTACGGTGAGTTCACTGGCATGAAGTGACTTGATGCAAAGTATGCGTGTTGGGTGCTCAGAACCAAGGTTGCAGTGAAGTTGTGGGGTGCGGCAGGATGAGCACACTGCCAGAAATACCCCAGCTCCATTGTGTGCGGCGGTTTTAACCCAACGTCCCCAATAAACTCATGCGTGCAGAATGGCTGGTCCCAAGCGGGTGGCATTTTGGGAGATGGAGCCTTGCTAAAGGAGGTGTGTTGCCAGGGGTAGGCTTAGGGGTGCTCTACCTAGTTCGCCCTTGCCAGAGCTCTGTTCACTCTCTTGCTTACTGCTTTCTACCTGCTGTGGCAAGGAGGTGATGTCCAGTCTTTTCTCATGCCATGTTTTCCCCTGCCATCATGAAGCTTCCCTGAAGACTGTAAGCCAAAATAAAACCTCTCCCATCAGATGTTTTTTAAAATTTTTTTTGTTCATTTTTATTTATTTATTTATTTGAGAGTGACAGAGAGAGAGAGGGAGAGAGAAACAGGCAGATATATATATAGAGAGAATGGGCACGCCAGGGCTTCCAAGCCACCGCAAACGATCTCCAGACATGTGCGCCCCCTTGTGCATCTGGCTAATGTGGGTCCTGGGGAACTGAGCCTCGAACCAGGGTCCTTAGGCTTCACAAGCAAGTGCTTAACCACTAAGCCATCTCTCCAGCCCTCACCAGCTGTTTTTGATTGGATGTTTTGTCCCAGCAATGAGAAGGTATCTTCAACCTCATGCATTTGATTTTGGATTAATTTTTGGTCTTTCAGGATCCCAAAACCTGTTGCTGTTGCCAATTTTCTTTCATGGCCCTCACATTCAGCTACCACATGAGCCCCGTCACATGGGTGACGACCCGTTGTTTAAGAAGCTGTGGATGAAGGCTTGTTCACGCTAGCCTTTGTTAAAGTGGGCTGAGCTCTGGTACGTGGACATGTGCAAAGAACTTGCTTCTCCCTACTCACAGCAAGCCCTTCTCTAGGGGGAGTATTATTTCTCATTTATGTGAAAAACAGAAATCTCTAGATTCCACATGGAAAGATGTCTTCTATTTTGTTATGAAAAAGTTTGATGGAAAAATGTAGGAGTTAATGAGTAATACACAGTTTCTACCTCTAGAAAATATCTGCAAACTATCTGATTTTCTTCTGGTTACAGTTTAGTTTCTTAGCACTTTTACAATGGCACACGGGGCAGGGGGGTTCTACTCCTTATTCCAGACATAATTAGATTTTCTTTTGAGCCAGAGAACCTATAATCATGTACAATCCTATTGCCAATGTTTCTGAAACTCTGTGCCCAGGAGAGCAGCACTTCTAACACATCAGAAACAATGGAAGCTACATAGCATCCAACATATGGGTCACATTGGTGTTACCCAAATTGTTATTCAATTTTTTAAATTTTTTGTTTATTTTTATTTATTTATTTGACAGCCACAGACAGAAAGGGGGAGGAGGGAGAGAGAGAGAGAGAGAATGGGCGCGCCAGGGCCTCCAGCCACTGCAAACGAACTCCAGACGCGTGCGCCCCCTTATGCACCTGGCTAACGTGGGTCCTGGGGAAACGAGCCTCGAACCGGGGTCCTTAGGCTTCACAGGCAAGTGCTTAACCACTAAGGCATCTCTCCAGCCCTTGTTATTCAATTTTGTGATGATTTTATTACTTGGGATGGCTCTTCTTAGTCCTCCCCCCACCCTTCATTGGTGTCTGTCTCACTCCATTTTTCCGTTGCTCATAACACAACATCCCAGATTAGGTCAATTTTAAATCAAAGGAGTTCATTTTGGTTCACAGTTCTGAAGGTCCAAGGTCAAGGGCTCTCCATCTGGAGATAGACTTCATGCTATCAGAGTTCCAATGTGGCTCTTATCACATGATAAGAGACAGGGAGGACGAGTGTGTATCCTGATCTTTCTCCTCTTTCTCCTCCTTTGTGTGTGTGTGTGTGTGTGTGTGTGTGGTATGGTGCATGTGCACTCTACATGCAATGTGGAGGCCAGAGGACATCCGCTATCCTTTTCTTTTCTTTTTAAATTTTATTTTTGTTGATTTATTTATTTGACAGAGAAAGAGGGAGAGGGACAGGGCCTCCAGCCATTGCAGATGAACTCCAGATGTGTGCGCCCCCTTGTGCACCTGCCTAACATGGGTCCTGGGGAATCAAACCTGAGTCCTTTGACTTTGTAGGCAAACACCTTAATCGCTAAGCCATCCCTCCAGCCCCAGCTATCCTTTTCTATTGCTCCTCTATCTGTGTGTTTCCCTGAGACAGAGTCTCTCACTGAACCTGGGTTTTCTGATATCTGCTCCCCTCAGGACTGGTGCTGCAGGCATGCATGGCCACACCTGTTTTTATGTGGGCTCTGGGGTTACAGCTCAGGTTCTCATGCTTAAACAGAAAGCGCTTTTACCCACTGAGCCATATCCCCCACCCTTGTCCATCTTTTTAAAGATACAGTCTCTCACTGGCCTGGAACTCACTAAGTAGGTTGTACTGCCTGCTCAGCTAGCCCTAGGGACCCACTGGTCTCTGCCTACTAGGTACTTGGATTAGAAGCACATGTCACCACACCTGGCTTTTTATTTTTTAAATATGGGCTCTGGGGATTGAACTTGGATCCTCATGCTTACAAGGCAAGCATTTTACTAACTGAGCCATTGCCCCAGCCCTCTCTTCTTCTTTTAATAAAGCCAACAGCACCATGGTGACATTCTCTAACTTTAATCATCTCTCACCGAGTCCCACTTTTACACACCATAATCAGATTAAGTTTCTGTGTGTGTGTTTTTTTTTTTCAAGGTAGGGTTTCACTCTAGCCCAAGATGACCTGGAATTCACTATGGAGTCTCAGGGTGGCCTCAAACTCAGGGCAATCCTCCTACCTCTACCTCCCAAGCGCTTGGATTAAAGGCGTGCGCCACCACGCCCGGCTAAGTTTCTGTTTTTCTTTTTCTTTTTTTTTTGGTTTTTTGAGGTAGGGTCTCACTCTAGCTCAGGCTGACCTGGAATTCACTATGTAGTCTCAGGGTGGCCTCGAACTCACAGCAATCCTCATACCTCTGCCTCCCGAGTGCTGGGATTAAAGGCGTGCGCCACCACGCCCGGCTCAGTTTCTGTTTTTAATACATCACAAAAGGGATTGAATTTCTGATGGGGTTTTTATATATATTTTATTTTTATTTATTTACAAGAGAGAGAGAATGGGTGCACCAGGGCCTCTAGCCACTGCAAAAATATGCACCACCATGTGCATCTGGCTTATGTAGGTATTGGGGAATTGAACCTGGGTCCTTAGGCTTCATAAGCAAGCGCATTAACTGCTAAACCTTCTCTTCAGTCTAGCTTGAGTCTTTAAAAGTTACTTTACTTTTTTATTTGTGTGTACATACATAGTGAGGTATGTGTGTGTGTGCGTGTGTGTGTGTGTGCATGTGTGTGTGCATGTGTGTGTACACGTGAATGCATGTGCACAGGTATTCATGTGGAGGTCAGAGGACAACCTCCAGGCCAGTCCTCGCCTCTCCGCCTCATCTGAGGCGGGGTTTCTTGCTCTAGATTCTTCCCCGCTGTTCTCTGCTGTACTCACCAGGAGCTCGGCCACAGCGGCTTTTTACGTGGGGTCTGGGTGTTGAAGTTCACCTTGAGCAGCAAGGGTTTTTATCCACTGAGCCATCGCCCCAGCCCTCAGCTTGAGTTTTGAGGAGACAGTCATGTTTAAACCAGAGCAGTCTATGTTAGTCAGAGAGCAGTCCCCATCGCTGTCTAGGCAGCCTGCTCCCCCATGTCCGGTGCTACTGGTGAGTATAGGCCTGGCTTCTCTGTAACCACCTCTGGGTGTGACTAACACAATAGGCTCACTTCTAGTTGTTTTTTTTTTCTTTTTCTTTCCAGATCTGAGAATCCAAGAGTGTCCCTTTTTCACCCCAATGTCTTCAGACAGGCAGGCATAGACTCAGAACTGGTTCTCCCAGTACAGGGAGATTACTTCTCCCAGCCTGGAGAGAAGGATGCCTACTACTGGGCAGGAAGGGGTGTGGGCAACCCTCACCGGCATCTAGCCAACCATCCACTGTGGCTGGGCCCACAGCACCAGCACTTTCCCATGCCACAGCCCCCTTCTGCTCCACTTACCCTCACATCAGCCAGCATCCCCAGGAGACGGGAGCCACCAGCCACCGAAGGCACTAGAACAGGGAGAATTTAGAACAAAGACTTGGCCAATTGGGTGCGAAGCGGGAGCGAGGTAGCAGAAAGACTCTTTCAGCTAGCAGATAGCAGTAGGGTGGGGAAGAACAGGGGAGGCGCCCCCCCCCCTTGTTTTATCTGTGGGGCAAAGGCTCCCTCCTTTCCCCTTTGTCCTAATCTCTCTGCTCTCAGAAACATTTCAAGCAAAGCTTATCTTCTTCACCCCCTGCTGGGAACTGCCCTGGAACTGACCTTGACAGATGTTTGAGCCAGCAAGAAGTGAGTGCAGGATTAAGGGACACTGAATGAAATACTTAGCCTGGCTTTCCTCTCCCGTCACTGTCTTCTTCTACCCACCATGTACGTATGTATATATATATATATATATATATATATATATATATATATATATATAATTTTTTTGGCGATTACACCCCCCTTCCTCTTTTCTTGAGGACAGCTGCTTTTAGTGATGGAGGAACACACCATCGCCATCCTTTTAGTTGACTGTCACCACCAAACATTGCAGATACATGTGTTCACGCCCCGAGTACAGTAGAGCCATGCCATGGCCTAGGGTGCTGAATCCTAGGGTCTCCAAAGCATAGAACCTCATTATTTTAAGAAAAGTGAAAGCCAGGCGTGGTGGCGCACACCTTTAGTCCCAGTACTCGGGAGGCAGAGGTAGGAGGATCGCCGTGAGTTCGAGGCCACCCTGAGACTACAGAGTGAATTCCAGGTCAGCCTGGGCTAGAGTGAAACCCTACCTTGAAAAACTTTAAAAAAAAAAAAAAAGAGGTCTGGAAAGATGGCTCAGTAGTTAAAGGCACTTGCTTACAAAGCCTTCTGGCCTGGGTTCAATTCACCAGTACCCACGTAAAGCCAGATGCACAAAGTGGCAAATGGATTTGGAGTTTGTAGTGGCAAGAGGCCTCGGCACACCCATATTCATTCTCTTTCTCTATCCTCATAAATAAATTTTTAAAAATAAATAAATAAAGCCCAGGCGTGGTCTTTACTCCCAGCACTTGGGAGGCAGAGGTAGGAGGATCGCTGTGAGTTCAAGGCCACCCTGAGAATACAGAGTAAATTATAGGCCAGCCTGGGCTACAGTGAGACCCTACCTCAAAAAATCCAAAAATAAATTAATTAATTAAATTAAAATAAATTAATAAATTAAAATAAATGAATAAAATTTTACAGAGCATGATATGCTCTAGTTTTACTATTGTAGTTACTTTCTCATTGCTGGGACAAACAGTTTATGGGAAGAAAAGGTTTATTTCAGGTTTAAAGAATCCAGGGGAAGGATCATCATGGTGGAAGAAGCTGTCTCACGTCCATAGATCCATAGCAGAGACACCACCAACTGTGAGCCAACACCAACAGCCAAGTGCAAACCAGCTCTTTCCACATCAAGTAGAGCTGGATTAAAGATCCATCTCCAGTGACACATGTCTCCCCAGCAGGCCTAAGTAGGAAGCTTAACCCTGATCAAAAATCCCTGAGGCTGGGCTGGAGAGATAGCTTAGCAGTTAAGGTGCTTGCCTGTGAAGCCTAAGGACCCATGTTCGACTCTCCAGATCCCACATAAGCAAGACGCACAAAGTGACACAAGCGCACAAGGTCACACATGTGCACAAGATGGCACACTCATTTGGAGTTCAATTGCTGTGGCTGGAGGCCCTGGCATGCCAATTCTCTCTCTCTCTTCCTCTCTCTCTTAAAAAAATAAAAAGAAAAATTGAAAACTCCCTGAGGCTATGAGGAATATACATTTACATTCAAACTACCACATTCTACCCCTGGCCCCCATAGACTTATGATCATCTCACAAGACAAATCGCATTCAGTCCAACTTCAAAAGTCTCCATAGTCTTTACCAACTTTAACACTGTTCCAAAGTGCAAACTCTCATCTGAGATTCAAGACTATGTCATGACTGTGAGCTCTTTAAAATCAAAACAGAAGTTATATACTTCCAACACAGAGTAAACATTTCCATTGCAAAAAGGCATAATAAGGAGACACTGGACCAAAGCAAAATCAATACCCAGTAGGTAAACATCAAACATCTGCAGTTCAATTCCAACATTCATAAGCAGTAAGAAAAGTCTCTGGATTCCATTTCTGCCCCTCTAGCTGGGCTGAGCAACCTGGGGAAAATTCCATCCTGAGCCAGCAGCTCTCCATGGCAGCCACTCCATAGTAGTGGTTTATCCAAAACATCTTTGGGTCTACACTGCAAACTATAGTTCATCTTAATATCTCCATACAATGGTCTTAATTGGGCTCCATACAGGACAGTCAACCCCATCTCTGCTGCTTCTGGAAGTGGTTCATCTTCATACAATGGCATTGCTGGGTCTCCACACAGGGATTTCAACAACCCTGCTTTGCATGTCATATCTCAGTGGCTTGGTTTCACCTTCATACAATGGCCTGGGACCTCCACATAGGGATTTCAACCCTGCTTCACTTTGTCCAGGAGCCATTTTCAATAAACAAAACCATGTTGCTCTTCATTACCCACTTCCCTGCAGTTTTTTTTTTTTAAAGGCAGTTCCTTTTTTTAAAATTTTTTTTTGTTTTTATTTTTATTTATTTATTTGAGAGCAACAGACAGAGAGAGAGAGAAGCAGATACAGGGAGAGAGAATGGGCACGCCAGGGCCTCCAGCCACTGCAAACGAACTCCAGATGCGTGCGCCCCCTTGTGCATCTGGCTAACGTGGGTCCTGGAGAATCGAGCCTCGAACCGGGGTCCTCAGGCTTCACAGGCAAGCGCTTAACCACTAAGCCATCTCTCCAGCCCTTCCCTGCAGTTTTCATGCTTCCAAAACCAGCACCAAGTGTGAGGCATAGACAAATTTGTATATCCACAGGGGAATATAAACCTTGACCTTGAAGCACAGCGTATTCTTTCACCAGGCTTCCTTCAAGCCACCTCCTTTTAATGGCTCACCCCCAGGCATCATTTCCATTTGTTTCAATGCAAAACAGTTGACTCACCCTTAATGGTAGTATTCAACTTAGTATTATTAGTAGTATTGTATTATTAGTATTGCATCATAAGTAATCTAATCAATCAAGTAGCCAATCTCTGTGCCTGTAACTTTAAACTTGCTTGAGTTTTTCCTGTGATGAACCATAAAACTTTAATATCTTCATATTCTATACCTTCTGCCAACCACACCAGTCCATTACTTTTAAATTCAACTTTGATCACACTCCCTAGGCATGGGCTGAAGAATGAAGCCAGCCTTTCTACCAGTATCCAAATTCCCACAAAGTCTTCTCCTTCCCCTAAGAAAATTCATAAGCCAAGCCTTCACAGTCTACAATTCTCTCTGCATTTAGCATTGTCAAACTCTCACCAGCACAACCCATAAAGTTCTACTTATAGCACTGCAAGGCTTCTCCAGTCCAAGGTATCAAGTCCTTCCACATTCCTCCTGCAAACACATTTCAGAGGACAAAAATCCACATGGTTAGATTCATTGCAGAGATGACCCCACTTCTCTGGTACCAATTTTCTGTTGCAGTTACTTTCTCATTGCAGAACAAGTTTATGGGAGTAAAGTGTTTATTGCAGGCTTACCAAATCCTGGGAAACACATCATCATGGCAGAAGAAGCTGGCCCACTTCCATAGATCCATACAGAGAGACTACCACCAGCCAGCACGAATAGCCAGAGCTCAAACTGGCTCTTTCTACATCTAGTAGGGCTAGATTAAAGCCACCTCCCTACCCCCAGTGATACACCTCTTCCCCAGCAGGCTGCTGGAGACTTAAGTAAATAGTTTAACCTTAATCAAAAGTCTCTGAGGCTACTGGAGACATGCATTCAACATTCAAACCACCACACCTCCTCTCAGAGCCTCTACAGAGTTACATGGTGCAGGATCCAACTGGTTTGTCTTATGGTTTGAATTTGAAATGTCTCCCACAGGCTCACGTTTTGGTGTTTATCATGAGAGGCTCTGGAGCCTTTAGGAGATGGGGCCTGGCTGGCAGAAGTGTGGCAGAGTAGGCCTTTAGAGGTATAGCTCATGCCTAGTTCCAGCCTAGCTTTCTTTCTCTGCTTCCTGGCCCATACCATGTGAAGAGTCATTGGCACAAACTCTGACCACCATAGATTAAACTTCATATCCCCATGCATTACAGTCAGGCTCACATTGCTGGCAGAAATCACCCTGACCAAGAGCAGCTTGTGGGGATAAAAAGGGTTATTTTGGCTTATGGACTTGAGGGGAAGCTCCATGATGGCAGGGGAAAATAACAGCATGAGCAGAGGGGTGGACATCGCCTCCTTGCCAACATTGGGTGGACAACAGCAACAGGAGAGTGTGCCAAATACTGGCAAGAGGAAACTGGCTATAATACCGATAAGCCTGCCCCCAGCAATACACTGCCTCTGGAGGTGTTAATGCTCCAATCTCCATCAGCTGGGAACCTAGCATTCAAAATACCTAAGTTTATGGTGGACACCTGAATCAAACCACCACACCGTGCCTTCCCTGCCATGATGGATAACCCTATGAAACTGTGAGCCAAAATAAATCTTCCCTTATATTGTTTCTATCAGGCATTTTGTCAAAGTATCAAGAAAAATAACCAACCCAGGGGCTGGAGAGATCACTTAGTGGTTAAGGTACTTGCCTGCACAGCCAAAGAACACAGGTTCAATTCTCCAGTACCCACGTAAGCCAGATGCACAAGGTGGCACATGTGTCTGGAGTTCATTTGCAGCAGCTGAAGCCCTGGTGCATCCATTCTCACTCTATCTGCCTTCTCTCTCTCAAGTAAAATAAAATAAATAAATAAAAGTACCCAACACAGGATCCCAGCTGATGGGAAGAGGCACCAAGGGTGAAGGCTGCACTTCAACATCCACCAAAATACTGTGAATGAGCCATTATCAAAAGGATTGAAACCAAACCGTCTCAAGAAACTAAACTAACATGGCTGGCACAATCCTTAAATTGGCGCTGTTATTTTTTTTTTCTTTCTTTCTAGGATACTGATAATTTCAGAGTTCCAACAACTAAGTCGAGACTTTGAAAGCTTCTTCCAGTTAACACATATACTGATTCTGAAAGAGAATACAGTAGGGAGGAAAAGTCAAAGAGAGAGAGGTCTAGTTGTGAGATGGTTCATATTGATTGTCAATGTCTCAGGGTCTAGAATCAACTAGGAGACAAGCCTCTGGGTATGTCTGTGTGGGAATTTTCAGAATGGGTTCGTGGAGGCGGGAAGACCCATCCCACCCAGGGAGCACCTTGGACTGAAGCTGACCGCCAGCATCTGCTTCCTGCCTGGCTGAAGTGTGACTAGCTGCCTCCTGCTCCTGTCACTGTGCCGTCCCCGCCCTGAGGGACTCTGCCATCACACTGCCAGCCACAATCAAGCCTTCCTCCCTATGACAGTTAAATTCTGTTGTCAACTTGGTCAGATTAGGAATCAAGTACAGAAAAGCATCTGAGTGAGTTTCCAGGAAAGATTAGCTGAGAGAGGAAGTCTTCTCCCAGAGTGGGCAGTCCTTCCAGTGGTGGCTGATAGAGAAAGAATACAAGAGAGGGCTGGAGAGACAGCTTAGTGGTTAAAGTGCATGCCTAAGGACCCAGGTTCGATTCTCCAGATCCCACGTAAGCCAGATGCACATGGTGGCACATACACCTGGAGTTCATTTGCAGTGGCTGGAGGCCCTGGTGCACCCATCCTCACTCTCTCTCTCTCTCTCTCTCTCTCTCTGTCTCAAATAAATAAATAAAACAGATAAATGTTTTTTAAAAACAAAAAAGAAAAACAGCAAAAAAAACCAAAAGAACAAGATTTAAAAAAAGAAGAAGAATACAAGAGAAATACAAGGCCTTGTGCCTGGCCGCTAGTGGTATTCACTGGCTAGTGCATGTACCGTGGTGCCACCATCCTCCGTGGGCATCAGAACCCAACTTCATCAGCCTTCTGTGTGGACTGAAGACCAGAAGCTCTCCAGGAATCCTCCAGGCCTTCCGTGCTGGATTGGGACAGCTGAGGCACTCAGCCTTGTGAACTGAGCAGCTACTGGGTTCTCCGACTCTCCAGTCTATAGGCAGCCATTGTTGGACTGCCCAGTCCATATCCTGTAAGCTAACCTAATAAATCTCCTTAATGACACATACTAGTTCTATCAGTTCTGTTCCCCTAGAGAACCCTGACTAGTTTACTTAGGTTGCTTTCGTTAGGTACTTTGTCATAGCAAGGAGGGACGCAACTAATACAAGAGGCCTTGGACATTCCCTTTTGCTCTGCAGTCATCAGTTTTCTCCCATATTTTATTTTTATTTATTTATTTATGAGAGAGAGGGGAGGGGGTGGGAGAATAGGTGCACTAGGGTCTCTAGCCACTGCAAACAAACTCCAGATGCATGTGTCACCATGTGCATCTGGCTTATGTGAATTCTGGGGAATCAAATCTGGGTCCTTAGGCTTCACAGGCAAGTGCCTTACCTGCTAAGCCATCTCTCTGGTCCTTTCTCTTGTCTTATGGCTTGAGATAAAGTCTACAATTTCCACCACACTAAGGAAAAGACTGTTGTTACATAAACTTGTCCCTTTTCCAAAGAACTCATGTGTCTCTTCCAGAGGGACACACAAGTGGAAGACGCCCTGTAGAAACTATGCAGCAACATTCTAAACTAGAGATGTGAAGTGGCTTATCACGGCAGGCATCTACAGTAGAGTCCTATCTAGATTTCATGGGTCATTATCAATTTTCTCAGATTAAGTTCTATGGTTGAGAGCGGGGGCGGGGGGGTGATATACTATGTTATGACATGGGACTTTGGCAAAAGAAAATAAACACACACTCATACTATTTGAGGGCAATTCAAGTGGGAAGGGAAGAAATGGAAAAGAAATGAAAAAAGAAGAAAGGACATTCTGTAACACTAACTGCACATGGCAAAAGGCTTTCAGAGAAAATGGAAATAAAAGATGCTCTTTGGATTATCTCATTGGCATGGTAACACTGATGCTGTTGTATTTTAATAACATCACTGACCTAATTGTAATAGTTAATCTTCATGGTCAACTTCACTGGATTTAGAATCACCATGGAAACACCCCTTTATGGGTGTGTATGTGAATGTCTCCAGAAAGTTTCACCTGTGGAGGGAAGACCCACGGTGAACCTAGGTGGCACTGTCTTATGGGCAGGGGGGAGCTGTTCACCACCCTCTGCTTTCTAACTGCAGATGCCGTGCGTCCTGGTTCCCTCACGCCCCTGCCGCAATGCCTTGTGCTATAACTGATTGTACTGTCAAACTGTAAGCCAGAATAAACCCTTCCTCCCTTCACTTACATTGCTTCTGTCAGGTGTTTAATCGTGACGACAAGAACAATGGCCAACACACCCACGGCCTTTTGAGGTAATGACACATAGTTTCTATGTCACTCAGCACTGGAAAGGGTTTAGTTATTACAGGCTGGATGATGTTCAGTCTAAGTAAATCATTTCCCAGCTTTATTAAGCAGAGATTATTGCTTATAAAAATTGACATTGTGGGCCGGAGGGATGGCTTAGAGGTTAAGGTGATGCCCGCAAAGCCAAAGGACCCCGGTTTGATTCCCCAGGATCCACATTAGCCAGATGCACAAGGGGGCGCACACATCTGGAGTTCATTTGCAGTGGCTGGAGGCCCTGGTGCGCCCATTCTTTCTCTCTCTTTCTCTCTCTCTCTCTCTTTCTCTGTCAAATAAATAAATAAAATATTTTTTTAATGGACATTGTGAGTGGTGATGTAGTGTGACGGGATGATATCTCCTTAGCAAAAGACCCAAGATCAAAAAGAGGCTCCTTGAAGTTGGCACTGCCCAACTGAGATGGTAAGACAGAGCCACCCGCTGCTTCAGTGGTAGCTTCAGTGACAGTACTCCGAACAGGACGGGCTGGGCTCCTGAGAGGATCGTGTGGAGAAATGGTATCTAAGAGCAAGTTCCCCCCATGTGGATCAGAGACAGTCATGTCCTTGATGACAATGTTTGCTTTAGAGAGATAAGTCGCTCACAGTGATTCTCAAACTCCTAATTCTTTCTTTCTCTCTTTCTTTCTTTCTTTCTTTCTTTCTTTTCTTTTTCGAGGTAGGGTCTCACTCTAGCTCAGGCTGACCTGGAAATCACTCTGTAGTCCCAGGGTGGCCTTGAACTCATGGCAATCTTCCTATCTCTGCCTCCTGAGTGCTGGGATTAAAGGCGTGCGCCACCACACCTGGCTCAAGCTCCTAATTCTGCCTGGTGGAGAGGCTGAAGCCAGGGAGTCGAGACCCATCCTTTCTCACGTCAGAGTCGGCCAGCCTGAGCCAGGCCTGATGGCTCATACCTGCGATGCCAGCTTCTCGTGAGGCCGAGGATGGCAAATCCAAGGCCTGCCCGGGGCCTCAGGTGAGACCAAATATACCCAGGGCCAACTTAGAGCGACTCCGTCTCAAAACAAAGGGTGAAAAAGTGGGTGAGGATATAACTCAGCAACAGAGTGCTTGCCTAGCGTGTGTGAGACCCTGGGTTCAATCCCAGCACTGAGGGAAAACGAGTGAGACCTGAGCAGAGGAGAGCATCCATTAACCTCTGGCAGAAGCCTGAGCTCTGGACTTTTCCGCTGAGAGGTGGAAAGGGCTCCACCAACGTCCCCCTGTGCTAGCAAGTGGACAGTGTTTCCGAAACAGCATGCAAGACTTTAAGATGCTCTGATCCCGTGTTCTTCTGCTGTAGTTTGGGTCTGGAATGTCCCTTTAAAGCCCATGCGCTAAAGACTTGGCCTCCAGCTTGCCTTATTGGTGGTGGTGGGGGGGGGGCGGGGCAGGTAGTGGAACCTTCAGGAAGTGGGGCCTAGTGGGAGGTTGTTAGGTGCCTGGAGGCATGCCAGTGAATGTGACCGCAAAGCTCTGCCTCTTCTTTTTGCGTTCCCTGGTCGCGAGGTAAGCAGCTTAGCTTCTCCATGTGCCCCCACCATGATGAGCTGCCTCCGCCATCAGAGGCCTAAAAGTACTGGGTCTGCCCAGTCACAGAGTGGAACCTCCAACCGGTGAGCCAGAGCAAGCCTTTCCTCTGAGCTCGATTATCTCAACTATCTGTGTGAGTGATGGAAAATCGACTAACACATAACAGAATTCTTTTATTTATTTATGAGAGAGAGAGAGAGACAGAAAGAGGCAAATAGGGAGAGATAATGGGTGGGCAAACTCCAGATACATGTACCACTTGGTGCATCTGGGTTATGTGGGTACAGGGGAATAAAACCTGGGTCTTTAAGCTTTGTAGGCAAGTGCCTTAACTGCTAAGTCATCTCTCCAGTCCCATTATGACAGAATTCTTAAATAGTGTATCCCCCCAAAAAAAAAATTAGATGAGGGCATAGATTTATATGCAACAGTATTCTTTCTGCTGTTATTTACAATGGAGAAAATATCATCATATAAATGTCAAAAATTAGGGTAACGGTTAAATAAGTGATAGTAAATCTATACATGAAAATGCTGGGTAACAGGCTAGGGAGATCACTCAGTGAGTATAATAGTGCTTGCATTGCAAGCATAATTACCTGAATTTGTTTCTCAGAATGCAGGTAAAATGCTGGGCATGGTAACATACGCACTCGTAATTCCAGTGCTAGGGAAGCAGGGGCTTGCTGGCCAGCCAACTAGCTTACTTGGTGAGTTCCAGGCCAATGAGAGAAATAGTCTCAAAAAAAAAGTGGGCTGGAGAGATGGCTTAGCAGTTAAGGCATTTGCCTGAGAAGCCTAAGGACCCAGGTTCGATTTCCCAGTACCCACATAAGCCTGATGCACAAGGTGGTACATGCATCTAGAGTTCGCATGCAGTGGCTGGAGGCCCTTGTATACCCATTCTCCCTCCCTCCTTCCCTCTGCCCCTCTGCTGCTTAATCTCACTCTGTCACCCCAGGCTACCCTCAAACTCAGGGCAATAATCCTACCTCCGCCTCCTGTGTGCTGGGATTGGAGGAGTGTGCCACAACCTCTGGCTTTCAATGAGATCAATTTAATTGGTAAAAAACAAAACAAACAAACAACAACAACAACAAAAAAAAAAAACAAGATTTGGAGGAAGGAGGAGAGTTAACTAACCAGATCAGACCACAGCCATTACTTTGGGTTATTAAGAAGTATGTTGTTAAACCGGGCATGGTGGCGCACGCCTTTAATCCCAGCACTCGGGAGGCAGAGGTAGGAGGATTGCTGTGAGTTCAAGGCCACCCTGAGACTACATAGTAAATTCCAGGTCAGCCTGAGCTACAGTGAGACCCTACCTCGAAAAAAAAAAAGAAATATGTTGTTTAGCTTCCAAATATTTGGAGATTTTCCAGATTTCTGTTACTGATTTCTAATGTCTAATGTGCTCTGAGAATATGTGTTATATGATTTCTGTCTTTCAAATTTCATTGAGATTTATTTTATAACTAAAGATATGGTCTATCTTGGTAATGCTCCAGGTTCACAAGAAATGAATGTGTACTCTGATGTGTAAAAGAATTTTAAAAAACATCTTAACTGGGTGAAGTTGGTTGATGAGCTATTCAAGCCTTCTGCATTCTTGCTGAGTTTCTCTGCTTGCTCTGTCTGCTATCAAGGTGGGATATTGAAATTTCTAATTATATTTGTAGATTTGGCTATTTCTCCTGAGTTCTATTTTGGCTTTTTGTGCTCAAAGCTTCATTATATGCAAAACTAGGATTTTATGATGTCTCGATGAAGTACCCATTTTATCACTATTTCATAACCCTTTGTCTCTAATGATTTCCCTTGCTCTAAAATTTACTTTGCCTGATATTAATGTATACACTCTGTTCTTAGCATTTGAGTGTATATATAACACTTTTTTTCACTTTCAGTCTACTTATATCTTTACATTTTAAGTGGATTTATTATGTTTATACATGGGGCTTACTTTAAAAATAATCTTATCTAGTAATCTCTGCCTTTGAATTAATGTTTTAAACTATTACACTTAATGTACTTATTTATGTGATTATGGTTAAATCTATCATCTGACTATTTATTTTTTATTTATACCTTAAAATATTCATTCTCCATTTTCCCAGCCTATTTTAGGTTATTTGAACTTTAAAAAATTTTTAATTAGAGAGAGCAAGAGAGAGAGACAATTGGCACACCAGGGCCTTCAGCCACTGTAATTGAACTCCAGATGTGTATGCCATCTTGTGTGCATGTGTGACCTTGGGTGCTCTTGCATCACACTGTGGGTCTGGCTTATGTGGGACCTGGAGAGTCAAACACAGGTCCTTAGGCTTCGCAGCCAAGCACTTTAACTGCTAAACCATCTCTACAGCCCTATATTTGAACATTTTAAATCTTCTATTTTATCTTCTCCAGTAGCTTTTTAGTTCTCTCTTTCTTATTCTCTCTCTCTCTCTCTGGCTAATGGTTGCTCTAGTTTGTTTGTTTTTGGTTTTTCTAGGTAGGGTCTCACTCTAGTCCAGGCTGACTTGGAACTCACTATGTAGTCTCAGGGTGGCCTCAAACTCACAGCGATCCACCTACCTCTGCCTCCCAAGTGCTGGGATTAAAGGCATGCGCCACCATGCCCAGCTGTGCTCTAGTGTTTTTAAACATATTTTATTTATTTATTTGCAAGAAGAGGGAGAGGGAGAGACAGAAAGACACAGAGAAAGAGAGAAAACAGGCATGCCAGCAGGGCCTGTAGCCACTGCAACAAACTCCAGATACATGTGTCACTTTGTGCATGTGGTTTTATGTGGGTACTGGGAATTGAACCCAGGTCATTAGGCTGTGTAGGCAAGTGCCTTAACTACTGAGCAGTCTCTCCAACCCTCTAGAGTTTTTAGTATATGTCCCTAACTTATACTACACCCTCAAGTAGTGTCACATGGCTGCATATAATGTTGTGGTAGTTTGACTACATTACCCCATAGACTCAGGCTTGAATGTTAAGTCTCCAGAGCGCACAGCCCTACTAAGGAAGGGGTGTCACTGGGGGGTGGGGAGCAGATCTTGGAGTCCAGTCTGAAGGTGTGGAGAGAGCAGTTTGAGCCATGGCTATTTGTGCTTTTTCCACCATTGGTGAAGTTCCCCTGGACTCTGTAAGCCTGAAATAAACCCCCTTCTTCCCATAAGCTCTGTCTGGTTGGAGGATCTGACTGCAACAAACATCACGTGATTCTACTTGTAACATGTAGAGAAGTAAGGGACCAAGGAGAGCTGTTCAGCTTTTGTAGAGAAGCAAGGGACCAAGGGGAGTTGTTCGGCTTTTTAGCACTCGCAGGAAAGGTCATGAGAATGACCTGAACCTTAACAGCAACCAAAGCAGAGACACCAATGATGGCTTATAGTCTTGGGGGGGGACAGGGCTTCATGATGACAGGGGAAAGCATGGCATGAGCAGTGACTGGACATCACTAATCACCACAGCAGGTGGAAAAATGGCAGCAAAAGACTGAAGTGAGGGCTGGAGAGATGGCTTAGCAGTTAACACCCTTGCCTGCAAATCCTAAGGACTCATGTTCCACTCTCCATGTCCCACATAAGCCTGATGCAGTGACGCAAGCGTGCAAGGTCACACATGTGTACAAGGGAGTGCACATTTGGCTTTCAGTTACAGTGGCTGAAGGCCCTGGAGCACCAATTCTCTCTCTCTCTCACTCTGTCACATTAAAAAAAAAAAAAAGGCCAGTCTATTGGGCTTGCCTCAAAAAGAAAAGAGTGAACTGAGCTCTGGCAAGGAGGAGCTGGCTGTAACATCACTAAGCCCGGCTCCAAGAACACACCTCCTCCAGCAAGGCTCCACCTCCCAAATTGCCTCCAGCTGGGGACCAAGCATTCAGAACACATGAGTTCATGGGGGACATCTGATTTAAACAACCACAGATTAAAGCTCTTTTGTGGCTTCAAGGTCAAATATTTGGGTGAGTGACTGAGTTGCAAACTGAACTTCTTGTTTTTTTTCATGAATATCATGTTTTACTTCATTCCCCCCCCTGCCCCGTGTGTGTGTGTGTGTGTGTGTGTGTGTGTGTGTGTGTGTATACGTGTGTGCAGCTCAGAGGACAACTTTTGTGTCTGTCCTCGCTGGTCTACCTCATTTGAGGTACAGTTTCTCTCTAGCTTGCTCTGCTATTGTTCTTTGTGCTACACTTGCTGAGAGATTCTCCTGTCTCTGCCTCCCATCATCCTATTGGAGGGCAGGAATTACAGAAGTCCACCGTGGCTTTTGGATTTTTATGTAGCAGTCTGAGGACCAACCTCCGGCTTGAATCGTGTGTGCTTTATCCACGAATCTATCTCCACAAATACCACTGTCGCCTGAAATAATGACTAATAGACAATCTGCATGCGGTGGCTTGATTTGGGGGTCTCCCATAAACTTCTGAGTTTTGAGCGCTGGGTCCCTAGCTGGTGGCAGTTTAGGAAATGGAGCCTTCTGGAGGCAGTGTGATATTCAGCCTCTGCTTGTGCCGCATTTTCTCAGCCATCATGGAGCTTCCCCTTGAGTCTGTAAACCAAAATAAACCCTTTTCTCCCATCAGTTGCTTTTGGTTGGGTGCTTTCGGCCAGCAATGAGAAGGTGACCACAACGCTATGGCTGATCACAAATGACTATCCAGTGGGCATTTTCTTAAAAATAAACTTTCTGCTTTACAGAAGACAGCAAACAGTATTTGTGACCAATGAGAAGATGAGATTTTAGGGAAAAACTAAAAATTTTATTAAATTTGCACTCACTACTGTGAGCTCAGCAAATTCCCAATAATTTAAAACTTACCCAGTAATGTGGAAAAAGATATTATGGTGTTGTACAATGAAATGGAAAGCACTTAGAATACCTGTTTAACCCAGTAAACAAATATTTTGACAATGTAATCATAGTAACTTGGGAGGCTGAGGCAAGAGAATAGTACATTTGAGGCTATCCTGGGCTACATATCAAGACCCTGTGTCAAAAAAAAAAAAGAAAAAGAAAAGCCTGATTTTTTTTTAAGTATAAGACAAGGCTAGAGAGATGGTTCAGTGGTTAAGGCACTTGCCTGCAAAGTCTAACAACTCCAGTTCAGTTCCCCAGTACCCATGTAGAGCCAGATGCACAAGGTAGTGCATACATCTGGAGTTCGTTTGCAGTGGCTGGAGGCCCTAGTGTGCCCATTCTCTCATTCTTTCTCTCCCTCCCTCATAAATAAATAAATAAAATAGTTTTTAAAGGTATAAGATAGACCAATAAATTTTAATGGCGTTTTTAAAAAGCTCACTGATGTGGTTTCATATTCTACACAGTAACTAACCTTTAAGAAACTACCATTCAAGCTGGGTGTGGTGGCATAGGCTTTTTATGACAGCATTCAGGAAGTAGGAGGCTGACTACAGAGTGAGTTCCAGGTCAGCCTGAACTACAGTGAGACCCTACCTCAAAGAAAGACAGATGGAGGGAGGGAGAGAAACTACCATTCTTTAAGATCGTGCTCAAACACCCAGTAACTATATTCAAAAATATCTGCATGAAACTGAACTTTCTTCATCTACACCAACCATCAAGACATAGTACTGTTTCTATTTAGCCAGAAAATAAGGGGATTTGCAAAAGTACAAAAACAATGCCACCCTGCTCATTACTTTCGGGGACATAGTTTTATTTTTTCATAAAAATGTTATAGATGTTAGCAGTGATGAGTTTATAAACAAAAGTTCTTTGGGGGATCAAACTCAGGGCCTCCCACAGGCAGGGCCAGTGCTCTGCCACATGGCCACACTCCCAGCCCAACCAAAGCAGTTTGGGGTCCTTTACAGTACAGGTTGAGGAACCTAGACCTTAAATAAATGCTGAGTGCCAAAAAGCCAGGTCTCATGTCCCTCTGGTTCCCCACTGCAGGCTTTTTTCCCCTCATGGGACAACATTGCCTCCTTCCACAAAAAATCTCACCACTAGGGCTGGAGGGATGGCTTAGTGGTTAAGGCATTTGCCTGCAAAGCCAAAGGACCCAGGTTCTATTCCCCAGGACCCACGTTAGCCAGATGCACAAAGGGGCGCATGTGTCTGGAGTTTGTTTGCAGTGGCTGGAGGCCCTGGTGTGCCCATTCTCTCTCTCTCTCCCTCTCTCCCTCTTTCTCTGTCAAATAAATAAATAAGTGAAAATAAAATATTTTTTTTATAAATCTCACCACTATTAAAAAGGGAAGTAGAACTGGGTCCCTTAAGCAGAATGCTGCAACTCTTCTTCTAACGCCTAAGCTTTTTAGTGTTTAGATATTTGTTTTCAGCAAACCATAAGTTCCTTGTTCATAGAGCTCTATTAGGAATTCAAGATGACATGTTTTTGGCTGTAAAATAAAATTATACCAGAAACAGTGATATACTGGTTTGTAGTACACATAAAGCCCAAACAGTTGAGAAGTGTTCTTTATTAGGTTTCAGAAAAACAAAACAAAGCAGAAGTCTGATTCCTTGGCTCCAGCCTTATTCTCATCCCCTTAGAGCTAAGCCCCAAGGGTTCAAGTTCTGTTCTGGGGGTGCCGCTTTGTTGGGGGACCTCCCCAGGAGGAAATCCTGCATGCTCCTCCGCAGCTGTGCATTCTCAGCGACCTCTCCCAGGCTTCTGTGGAGCTTCTCCATGTCCTTGTACTCACTCCTGACGTCTGCGGAGGGGCAGAGAGCGAGCGCAGGCAGTTAGGAACCTCTTCCCAGCTGTCCCCCGGAAATGGCCCCCAGCAATCCTGCTGCTGGCTCCACAATATAAGGTTTGGAATGGTGCTTAGAAATCAGAGAGCGGGGGCTGGAGAGATGGCTTAGCAGTTAAGGCATTTGCCTACAAAGCCAAAGGATCCTGGTTCGATTCTCCAGGACCCACATAAGCCAGATGCACAAGGGGGCGCACATGTCTGGAGTTTGTTTGCAGTGGCTGGAGGCCCTGGCGCACCCATTCTCTCTCTCTCCCTCTTTCTCTCTCTCTTAAATCAATCAATCAATCAGAGAGCCTATCTCTTTTTTCTATAAATAAATAACTGGAATCAAGCCAGATAGTCTCTTTCTTACCCAAAGGCTTACCTTGGCATAGGATCACCCTTAAAGCTACGCCCCTGAAAACCCACTGTGTCCTCATTTTCGGTGTCCACAGAGCTGGGTGGAAGGAAACATAAACCCCAGCACCTGATAGGACCACCACCCCTTCAACTCCAGGCCTCTTTGTCCCTAAGTCCCTCTCCTCACCCAGCCCCTATTCTAAGTGAACTTACTGTCTTTCTTTCATCCCACAGTCTGTTACTTATGAGAATGTACAGACATGCCAGAGCCTCTCTCCACTGTAAACAAACTCCAGATGCATGTGTTAGGTTATGCCTCTGGCTTTATATGGGTCCTGGGGAATTGAACTCAGGCCATCGGGCTCTGCAAACAAAAGCCTTTAACCACTGAACTATCTCTCGAGATCTAATTATTTCCTCACCTTTGATTTGATTTTTTGATTTTTTTTCTTTATTTTCATTTTATTTTTGTTTTGGCCATTTCTTTTTGGTTGTCGTTTTTTTTTTTTGAGATGGGCTGTCACTATGTAGCCCAGGCAATCCTCCTGCCTCAGCCTCTCAAATGCTGGGATTGCAAGTATTTACCACCACACCTGACTACGATGGTGAATGACAACCCGTCTAGAGCACCATTTCCAGACATGTTGTTGAGTTCTAGTCTGCACGTTTCTATGAGGATAAGATCTACTTTCAGATCAGAAGACCTTGCCTTAAAGCAGCTATCTCTCCCTAAAGTGGTGGGCCTTGCCCTGTCCACTGCAGGCTAAACAAGAAGGGATTCTCCTGCCCAAGCACTAGCCAGGCTCAACCCTGCCTACCTTCTGAGGTCAGATGAGACAAGGCACACTCAGGGTAGCATGGCCGTAGAGAGGAAGGGATTCTCCAGGCGGCCCTCAGCCTTCACCTATACCATCAGCTCTCTGCTTTTGCAGACACTGCCTTTGGACTCCAGCTGATGCTCTTTCTAGAATCTCCGCCCACTGGAGGTTTTGGATTCACCTAACTTCCACATTTACACGTGTCAACTCCCGAAACAGACCTCTTGTATGTCTACACATGTCCTGTGGGCTCTGCCCCCTTTGGAAAGACCTTGGGGCTGGCTTGGGCTACGCTGTCCTGCTTGGCCCACCGAGTCCCAGACGGTGACAGGTAGGTGAGCTTGCTCTGAGCCTGGCCTGCATTGGGACCTGCGACAGATGGGAAAATGGAACCCAAGGCTTTCTTGCTGTGTATGTAGAAAATGCTCTCCTCCTGGCTGCCTCATCCCTCCGGCCTATCCATACTACAGAACCACCCTGTAGGACTCAGCTAACACACAGCTTCCCCGGTGCCCAGCTCTGGACCATCCCTGCCGTTTCAACTGGGCAAGTGGCCATCTGCCACCTGTGTGGGTCCCTGCCCTCAGATATCCACTTAAGTGTTACATCCCTGGTGAGATTGTTCTTGGCCTGCATTCACTGGCACATATTCCACTTGCTAGTTTCCTACTTCCTGTCTCTCGCCCACCTGGGAGCTCCAGGATGGTGGTCTTTAGTCTGACTCAGTCACTTCTGTTTTTGCAGCACTTTGGAGGCCGCTGGGCCCCTTGGGATAGGACTATAATCACTAGGTGAGTGAACAAATGCTCTCCAGTCTGGGGGTTCCTGTTCTGACCACCCAGGTGAGGCCTGAACACATTGATTGTTGTTCGGCCCTCTTCATAACCTCGATTTTTGGTGGTATCTCTTCACAAGGTGCATTTGTTAATGAAGAAGCATAAAGAAAAGGAAATGAACTTAAACTAAGAAGGTGCAATTTGTGTCAAACTTAGGGGAAATTCTTTGTCTACAAGACCTGGAAGACGTTTGGCAGGTAACACTTCTTCAGAGCTGACACATCAGGTGACTGTAATTTAAATCTTTGGGAAGACACACTCTCTCACAGATGGCCACATGTCACACTTACTTTTCCCTTTCCCCCTTTTCCTCTTTCCACACATGCTGGAGACAGTTTCTTACTGCTGTATCCCAAGTAAACGTGCTTTATTCCTTTTAACTGTCACACAATCCTCTGCTAGCCACGTATCTAATCTCACCAGTGTTCTAATGATATATGTCACTGGTTTATGACGTTATAAACAGTGCTACTCAAATAACCTTATCCGTATGCCATGTTACCCATGCGTGAGGATAGTGAGAGGATAAAATCCTAGATTCCCAGGATGTTGAGCCAAAGGATAAGCACATTTCTAACTATTCTAGAGATTTCCCAGTTGCTTTTCTCACGACTTTCCTGCTATCTTCTGGCACCCCGGTGCAGCTCTTGGCGGGCAAGGGTGCCAGGGTATGGCTTTCCCAGGGTCCTGGCATGATACAACTACCACCAGGAAATGTCATTTTTTTTCCTAAAGAGGAACCAACTTTGAAGCAATATTTATGGAGACACCAGGGTGGGATTGTGACTTGCAGTTGGCAACTTGCCAGCTATGGAAACTTGGGCGCATGGTCCGATCTGAGTCTCTATAGTTCTTTATCTGTGAAATGGGGCAATAGCATCTCTCTCCGAGAACTAATGTGAGCAGTTCATGGATCAGCGCCCACGACGCCTGGGCACAGCACTTGATCTGTGCCAGGCTCTCAGCAGAGTGGCACAGTTATTACAGTCCATCATCATCAACCTCCATTACTTGTTCTTTCACATCTTGATTTCATTAAGTTCATTTGGGAGCAACCACAACCGGGGTGACTACATACTCACCTCTCAAGCAAAGGTTTTGCATACTTACCTGCAAGCTCCTTGTAGAGACCGTCACCCTGGGATGAAGCAAGGGTCAACATGGTGGCGATACTGCCCTTCACCTTCTCAGCGATTCCATGCTACGTGACAAGGACATTCGATCCATTAGGGGGACACAGCCTAAGGGGAAGCGAATTGCATAAAAGGAACCTCACCCCCAAACCTCAGCCTGGAGACGATACAGAACGGGGTTTCCAAGGTCAAATCAGAACCAAGGATGAAACACTCTGAAGCGCATCAAGTGACCCAAGAGTCACCATGACCACATTCCCCTGGGCCCCCGCCTGCCTCTCTTTGTCCCTTCCTGCCTACAAAGACACGTGGGGACTGTAGTGATGAAACTCCATCGTCACCTTGACTGGATCGAGAAGCAATTAGGAGACAAATCCCTAGGCATGTCCGTGAGGGGGTTCCTAGATTGAGTTGAGGTGGGAAGACCTACCTTAAACGGGGCGGTACCGACTCATGGGTTGGGGTCCCTGGCTGAGTAAAAAGGAGGAAGCGAGCTGAGCGTGACCAGTCGCTGCTTCCTGTCTGTGACCAGCTGTGCCCGTCACCACGCCTTTCCCACCATGATGGACTGTAAACCCTCCCCTCCTTAAATTGCTTTTGGCAGGTGTTCTGTGGCAGCGATGAGAAAAGTGATTCAAGAACTTTCTTCTGGCGGTGGCCAACTGAATGTGGGCTACAAAGGAGGTATACGGTCACCAGCCACAGTCCTTTCTCTGCATTGGTCCCTGGGTGGCTATGCATTGGCCACCTGTCCTGCACAGCACACCTTGTTGGATGGGCCTGGGTCTTCTTCCCAGTGACTCTCAATCCTTTGATCCACTAACCATATACTTCTCTCTTCCCTCCCTTGTCTCCTTTAGATAAACTCTAGACTCTGTGCTATATCCTGGTGGATGCTATTTGAACCCAGACCTATTGACTCCAAACCTTATACTTTTTCTTCGATGCCAGGCCAGGAGCCCTAGCCATGGGCTAGGAACTAAACCCTCTCTCTCATCGTCAGCTTCCATGTCTCAGTGGGAGAGCCACAGGTCCTAAACCAGAAGCGGTCACCTCACTACTGAGTGACAACAAATCAGCAAGCAAAACAACGGGTTAATATACCAGAGGCTGATCAATACATTGGATAGAATGGTATTCCCGGGCTGAAGACATGGCTCAGTGGTTAAGGTCCTTGCCTGCAAAACCTAACAACCGGAGTTTGACTCCCCAGTACCCATGTAAAACCAGAGGTACAAAGTAGCACATGCATCTGGAATTCGTTTGCAGTGGCTAGAGGCCTTGGCATGCCCATTCTCTCCCTCCCTCCCTCCTCCTCCTCCTCCTTCTTCTCTCTCTCTTTCTATATATATATATATATGTTTCTCTGTGCTTGCAAATAAATGAACAAAAATATTTTTTAAAAAAGAACGGTATTCTACCCTTCAGCTTAAAAAAAACAACAACATTGTGTAGAGGTCAGTTTCTAAAAACAAGAATGCAGGGGCTGGAGAGATGGCTTAGTAATTAAGGCATATGCCTGTGAAGCCAAAGGACCCAGATTCGAGTCTCCAGGTCCCACGTAAGCCAGATGCACATGGTGGCGCACGCGTCTGTAGTTCATTTGCAGTGGCTAGAGACTCTGCCCATTTTCTCTCTCTTTCTGTCTCTAATATAAACAAACAAATAAGTAAATAAGAATAGATCTTTAAAAAAACAAAGTACTGTCTCTAATTGTCCTCTGATATTACGCTGACACTGGCATTTCATGCAACTGGGTCATTTTTCTCTTTTAAAGGGGGGGCTGGAGAAATGGTGCAGTGGTTAAATGTGCCTCCTGCACAAGCATGAGGGCCTGGGGGGACCTGAAACTGCCCAAGTTTGAGTCTCCAGAGCTCATATAAACAGCTGGGCATGGCCACACATGTCTGTAACCCCAGACCTGCAAAAGGGCGCAGAGACCAGGGAATCACTCCGGCTCACAAAAAGCAGCTCCAGTATCAGCAAGAGAGTCCTGCTGCAACAAGAACGGGAAGCGCAGTGGGGTGGGCCGCCCAGCGTTCTGCTCTGGCCGCTGCAGGCAGCACCCAGCACCACAGGTGAGGGCTAGGGCACCGCAAGGGCACGTTCACCACACACACACATTACACATACACGCACCTACACAAACACACACACACACACATACACACACATTATACATACACGCACCTACACACACATTACACATACATGCACCTACACACACACACATACACACACATTACACATACACACACCTACACAAACACACACACACATTATACATACAAGCACCTACACAAACACACACACCACATTACACATACACGCACCTACACAAACACACACACACATTACACATACAAGCACCTACACAAACACACACACACCACATTACACATATACGCACCTACACAAACACACACACCACATTACACATACACGCACCTACACAAACACACACACACACACACATTATACATACAAGCACCTACACAAACACACACACCACATTACACATACACGCACCTACACAAACACACACACACATTACACATACAAGCACCTACACAAACACACACACACCACATTACACATATACGCACCTACACAAACACACACACCACATTACACATACACGCACCTACACAAACACACACACACACACACATTATACATACAAGCACCTACACAAACACACACACCACGTTACACATACATGTACCTACACAAACACACACACATATTACACATACATGCACCTACACAAACACACACACCACATTACACATACACACACCTACACATATACACACACATTACACATACATGCACCTACACACACACACACACACTCACACACACAAGCTTCTGATGGTGTTACTGTTAAAGATGCTGGAACGGAGTCCTAAGCTCCAGCTCTACATCTCATTAGCCGTGTGGTCACCTGACCCCCTTCTCATGCCTGGGTTTGCTGCTGCATAAAGAGAAACAAGGGCACCCATCTCAGACCTGCTGGGTGATTCAATGATCCAGGGCATTAGAGAGCTTAGCACCTGCCCAGTTATGACTGCCCTTGTTCTACGGAGGACTTAGGGAGGAAGGATGCAGGAGGGAACTGCATTTCTGAAGCCACACCCCCACGAGGGAGCCAACCCTAGTCTTGAGTTGCGTGGAGAAAGAAGACGGAGCACTGAGCGCACTGGCTGGACCCACTGGGCAGAAGGCATCCAGTTCCACTGGGGCACCGATGCCTACCATTTCTTCCACCTACTGTACTGGTTCCCCGATTCCTTCTCCCTGGGCTAGGATGCCCACTGCAGGTATAGAGTACCTTCAGCTGTTGAAATTGGTGCTGCATCCTCTCCTGAGCCCTTTCGAACATGCCCTCGGCCACCTGCCGCTCCACCCCTCTTCTGATGACATCCTTCATTCTCTCGCATGCTTTTTTGCCAGTGATCTGAGCTGCCTCTGACAAAAAATGATGGCAACAGTCACACCACGGCAAGGACTTGCTTAGAGACCTGTGGCACCAGAAAGATAACAGACATGCAAGCAAGGCAAAAAAAATACACACACACACAAACATATATATGACACTTACATGAAACATCCAATACTTGAATAACGATCATTCAGAAACCCTAATGAGTAAATTGAGCAGAAGATTATCAAATCAATAAAACCAAAAAGGAGCCTGAAAGCAGATCCAGACACATTTTAAGGTACAAGTGGGCTGGAGAGATGGTTTAGCAGTTAAGGCATTTGCCTGCAAAGCCTAAGGACCCATGTTCTACTCTCCAGATCCCACGTTAGCCAGACGCACAAAGGTGAGGAAAGCGCAAAGTTGCACATGCCCACTAGGTGGTGCAAGTGTCTGGAGTTTGATTGCAGTGAATGAGGCCCTGGCATGCCAACTCTTTCTTTCTCTTCCTCTGTCTCTGTCTCTGTCTCTCTCTGTCTCTAAAAAAATTAATTAATTAAAAATAAAAGAAGGTACAAGTGAGATCTGGGTGCTGAGATGCAGTATGGGGCTCAGGGTAACACCCAAAGAGGTCCCTCAATTCTCTTCCCCACATCCTGCAACTATTTTAGTGCATAGCTGGAGCATTACAAGGACTTAGGATAAGAGAAGACAAGTGCTTGCAGGGAAAGCAGCAGGACAGGAAGCTAACAGAGGGACAGGAAGAGGACGTGTCTCTCCTGCAGCCCACCTTCATAACAGGATTTCAGGTCGTTCTGGACGGAGCTGGTGACAGACTGGTAAATCCTCCTCTTCCTTCGCAGAATGTAGCCCTCCAGGTCTCCCAGGATGGCACTGATCTGAGAAGTCACATGATCACAAGTTCGTGTGGGATGATGCCTTTGGCAGAGGCACTCAAGTGTGCGTGTGTGTGGTCACCCCATGCCTCTGCCTCCCGTTATGGTTGGCCGTCTGTATGTCATCATCACAATTCAGTTGTGAGCACCCTTGTAGGCGAGCACTTTGTCCCAAGTATCCATGTGCCCCAGATTACTCCCCCAGTGCCTGGATCCTACAAACCACTCAATAGGCATGTGCTGACTTCAGGGCAGGCCCAGGTAAGGCCCTTCAATGGGTCCTATTTGGCAAGCCAGGGAGGTGCAAGCTTAATTTCTAGCATTGCCATGTGACTTGGGCTGGCCCTGAAAAAACAACAACAAAAAAAAGAGTCTTAGACTAGAGTTTAGAGTCCTCAAAACTATTAGATGACCCGTGAAAAGAAACACGTCTGACCTCTTTAAGCTTTGTTTCCTGGGTACTGCTTCATAATATTGGCAAAAAAAAAATAAAAAAAAAAGGTGGACAAGTCATTGGCAGTGTTACCAGGGGATGTAGATTTTGTACATTAAGTATTCTTGGAAGATTCTGGGGTCTGAGTCAACTTCACCTCCTTGGATGCCCTGTCAGTTGCTTCACCATGGAACAAAGCTTGCCTCAGCGTCCCACGCTTCCATGGTGATCTTAGGACTCCTCTTGTCCCCACCCCCATGGTGTTCCACATTGCACGGGTCCTCCAAGAGGTACGTCTACAGGTGGGTACTCGACGAGTATGAGAGACAGGTAATTTCTAAATCCTGTGTGGGAGGGAAGCTATGATCCAAAGTCCCTACCCTCTTCACCTTTGTAGGGAACTTACTTCCTGAATCAGGAAATTTTTCTTGTAGCTGTCATGTTTCCAGCCACGTCTTGTCCCTATCTCTGCCATCTTCTCCTGCAGGCAGTGCTGAAAGGCGTCTATATGCGGCATCAGAGCACAACCCGTTGGCTTCCTGTCACTATGAAAGGAAGCAAAGCAAAAGGGCAGAAAATAATAATGGTAGCTCTGTGGGACTAAGAGAACATAAAGCTAGCTAGTGTCCTTCTATTCACTTTAAAATATTTTCTTTGTATTTATTTATTTATTTGACAGAGAAAGAGGGAAAGAGAGAGAGAGAGAGAATGGGTGCGCCAGGGCCTCCAGCCACTGTAGACGAATTCCAGACATGTGCACCCCCTTGTGCATCTGGCTAACGTGGGTCCTGGGGAATCGAACCTGGGTCCTTTGGCTTCGCAGGCAAGCACCTTAACCACTAAACCATCCCTCCAGCCCTCTATTCACTTTAAATAGACATCTAGTGAGAGCTAAGTTACCAATACCTATACTGTACCAGACACTGGGCTGTTCCAGGCCTTAGACATTAAAACCTATGCAGGGGCTGGAGGGATGGCTTAGCAGTTAAGGCGCTTGCCTGCAAAGCCTAAGGACCCAGGTTCTACTGTCCAGATTCCACATTAGCCAGACGCACAAAGATGAGGCAAACGTAAGGTCGCACATGCCCACTAGGTGGTGAAAAGGGTCTGGAGCTCAATTGCAATGGCTGAGGCCCTGGCATGCCAATTCTCTCTCCCTCTCTCTCTCTCCCTCTGTCTCTGTCTCTAAAAAAAAAAAAAAAAAAAAAAAAAAAAAAAAAAAAAAAACCTATGCAGTCAGCATGTTAATATGATGGTGCTCATTTTACAGATGAGAAAACTGAGGTTCAGAGAGGATGGTTGACATGTCCAAGGTCACACAGCTATCAAAAGGCAGAGCCAGGCTTTGAACACTCCCTTCATCTCACAACTCATTGTCTGCCTACTGCCAAAGTGTTTGCACTGGGAAGGGTGAGACTTGAACTATACGTTAAAAGACAGGTCCTAACTTTTAATGTTTGTATGTATGCAAGGAAGGGGATGTGAGACTGAGCATGGGTTATGAATCTAGGTGGAGACCACAAGAGGGAAACAGGAGGTGCTGGGGAGAGGACCCAAGGAGACATGCACAAGGGGAAAGGGAAACAAAAAATGTATGAAAACGCCACAGTGGAATCTAATTTTTTGTAAGCTAATAAAAGTGTTTTCTTTTTAATCAACAGAAAAGAAAAAAAAAGGACAGGTGTAATTTGAGGAAATGAAAAGAAGGGGGAATTCGTCCCCACTAGATACGAGTGGCATTTCAGAATTCACTTGGGAGAGCTGCTGGGAGCACTCCGTGATGCGCGCCAACGCCTGGCACATCCCAGTTGCCCTCTGCTCTCTCTGACGCACACCGCAGTGAACTGGAGAACGTTGGCTGTGCCGAGCACCATGCTAAGGAGGTGGCGGTTTATTCCACAGTTGTCAATGGCGTGGGGATGGAATGATATGACCCAAAATGTGTTTGAAGAAAGGTGGAGGCAGAGAAAGGATGAAGACAGGGGTGGCAGAATGGCTGTGATGGACTGCTGCACTAAGGGTTAGGATAACCTCTTTCTGTTGATAGAGGGAAGACCTGGAAGTCAGAGAATGAGGGACCATGGAGAAGGTACCCTGCCCCCAACTCATGCCATGCTTATGAGCATGCCCACAACAGCATCCTCAGGGCTACACCTTTTCTTTTAGCATTCAGAGAATGTTCTGGAGGCCTTATGTTTGCTTAGCTCAATGCTCTCCAATCAAAATACCCTGTCCTGGGCATAGATCCCTAAGAAAACAGATCCCTGCTGTATGTAGGAGATATTTGAAAAATAATGGGAATCATAATATTAGTCTGAAAGCAACATCTCCATCTGTACTCCAGGTCACCATGGGAAAGTTTCTGAGTAAACCAAACCAAGAAAGCTTTTGTGTTTTGCCAAAGGCTAAGTTTTCCTTCTTGAGTAACCAGCTACTCTTTACGCTGTCAGATCCAAAGCATAAATTCTTAAATCGGAGCCTCTGGCTTGACATTCTGCGGATAAACATTCACAGAGGAGCAAGCTGAAAAATGCTTTACCTAAAAATTCCTCCAAACACAGGGTCGATCTGGTCATAGATGGGCTGAGAGATGGCTTCGTTCAGGTCAATCCTGGCCAGTGTCCTGGAGGCATAGACGCCATTTTTCAGACAAACAGCTTTCAGTGTCTGGTGAAGCCCTTGGTTCCCTCGGCTCCTCTAGACAATGAAATGATGAATTCGCTGAGTTAGTAGGCGTTAACTAGAAAGTCTCGGGGTCCGATATGCATTGTTTTTGGACAGAGATCATCACCAAGAATCTCAGGATGGAGTAAAGACAACATGGCCTTTAAAAATATCATGAAGCCAGGCAGGGGACATGATGGTCACGTCTTCCAGGCTGGCCGGGTGCCCCTGCCCCATGCCTCCAAAGTGCCCTGGGATCATGTTGATCACAACCCTCCCCAGATGATTTTTAAAAATTATTTGAGGGAGAGTGTATGCATGTGTATGTTTGGGCCTGCTAGGGTCTCCTGCTGCTGCAAACAAACTCCAGTTGCATGCACCACTTTGTGCATCTGGCTTTACGTGAGTACTGGGGAGTTGAACCCCAGGCCAGGAGGCTTTGCAATCAGGCACCTTTAACCACTGTGCCATCTCCTCAGTTCCCCAGATGATTTTTTTTAATTTTTTTGTTTATTCTTCTTTATGTGAGAGCGACAGAGAGAGAAAGAGGCAGAGAGAGAGAGAATGGACGCGCCAGGGCCTTCAGTCACTGCAAATGAACTCCAGACACGTGCACCCCCTTGTGCATCTGGCTAACGTGGGTCCTGGGGAACTGAGCCTCGAACCGGGGTCCTTAGGCTTCACAGGCAAGCGCTTAACCGCTAAGCCATCTCTCCAGCCCCCCAGATGATTTTGTCATTTGCTCACTTGTCAGTCGCCAGTGCCAGAACATCAGCCGGCTGAGCTTGGGCCTGGCAGCTCCGCATCTTCATGCACTCCGCATCTTGTCTGCTGTGCGCGTCCTAAGTCAGCCATGGCTTAGTCACATCGTGGTGGACCAGGAAGCAGAGAGCTCGAGCCACAACCAGAAGCAGAAATTACTTTCCACACCTGGCCACAGGTCACTCATCTCTGCTGACTGGGTCACATGTCTTAAAGGTTCCATGGCCACCCCAAACATCACAGCAATCTGGAGACCAAGCCTTTATACAAGAGAGCCCATAGTGGACATTCCCCATTCAAATTCATTCAAGTGCCTCACTCTGACATCCCGATGCCCCACTGCGACATCACAACAACACGTGGTTATTCAAATGATTAACTTAAATAGTTAAATAGGAAAATGTTCTATGGCCTGATAGCAAGCATCTGTCTTGGGTTTCCTAAGGACAGTCAAAGTTTTGTATACTTTCAAATACTTAATGAAATACAATTCGATTTGTATTATTTTGGTAATATTTTAACCAGGGAAATAAATTCACAAATCCGAGGGGGAAGTTTTATAAAGTTACAGCTATGAGAGGCATTAATCAATTTTTTCCAACTAGTAAGGAGAACAAAAATATATTTTCTGAAAATTTAATAAAGAGCTTTGTGATCTTTAGTCAGTGTCATGTGATGTGATATGTCATATTTTTAGCCAGTCTTAGTCTTTAGTGTCTTAGGGGAATAGCTGCACAGCATGCTGCATCTGGTGTGATCCTCTTTTTTCCTCTCCCTCCCTCTCTTCACTTGATATTATAACCCAAGCATGCCCTCAAACCAGTGTAAGTACATTGAGAAAATCACTTTAATAATATGTGCTATGATATGAATGGGAAATGTCCACCATGGGCTAACTTGCGTCTAGATTACTTGGTGTCTAGCTGGCGCTGTTGCTTAGGGCAGATGTGGAACCTCTGAGACAGTGGCTCAGCTGGCAGAAACAAGTGGTTGTGGCCAGACTTGAAAGGCGGTTTCTGTCTCTGGTTATGGACCAAGCCCTCTGCTTCCTGGTCCACCAAAATGTGAATAAGCCAAACACCAAGCTTCTCTGCCACCAGCACCAGAGCTGCCCCACCTCCAAGTCTTCCCTGCCATGGTGGACTGCACCCTTGAACGTATAAACCAAAATCAACATCTCTTTTAAGTTGCTTTGCAAGTGTGTTATCAAGGCAACAAGTAACTAATATACCAGGATATATAATATGTGCATTCAGAATAATTCACTTTACCATGGTGACATTACATTGCCCCACTGTGGTATCACAATGCCCTACTGTGGCATCATAATATCCCACTGTGATATCATAATGCTCCACTGTGACACTCAGCATCTCACTTTGACATCACATTGTCCCATTGTCACATCACAATAGCCACTATCACATCATAATGCTCCACTGTGACACTAGAAAAGCCCACTATGATATCACAACATCCCACTGTGATGTAATAATGTTCCAGTGTGACACCAGAACACTCCACTGTCACATCACAGTGCCATACTATGACATCACCCCCTGTGATATCACAATGCCATACTATGACATCACCCACTGTGACATCACAATCCTCACTGTCACATCATAATGCCATACTGTGACCTCAAAATCCTCTCTGTCACATCACAATTCTCTATTGTAATGTCATAATGCCAACACACCCTTAAATGCCAAATTCAGAACCCTGAGGAGCATCTGCAGATGTTCTTCTTAATTTTCTGATTGGAACACAAGAGCTAAGCTTTCATTAGGGGTCCAGCTACGTGCTCGCAGGTGCATTTTGTCCTTCCTCACCAGCAATGCCTGATCTTCCTCTCCACTCCTCTATGGAAACAGCACTGATCTGTCAGTGACATCCAGCCTCTCTAAGGCTATAAGATCAAATTACAAGGGTGTTTGCACACAGAATTGTGGTGAGGATTGCCTAAAGGAAGTCACAGTGCCTGGGACCAGAGAGAGCATTTTGCTCACATTTGCTAAATGAATGACTTCATACACACATACATGTGTGTTTGCTCGGACACCACCCCTAAGACATACTAACAGTCACTATGTCCAGACCCCAACAGTCTTCACACTGGCCCTAGAATCATCCCAGTGCAATTACTCTTTTAGCTTTTTTTAAAAAAGCTTGTTTATTTTTATTTATTTATTTGAGAGCAACAGACAGAGAAAGAGGCAGATAGAGAGAGAGAGAGAGAATGGGTGTGCCAGGGCCTCCAGCCACTGCCAATGAACTCCAGACGCATGTGCCCCTTGTGCATCTGGCTAACGTGGGTCCTGGGGAATCGAGCCTCGAATCAGGGTCCTTAGGCTTCACAGGCAAGCGCTTAACTGCTAAGCCATCTCTCCAGCCCTCTTTTAGGTTTTTTGAGCATTTATTTTTTGTCTTACACTAGAAGTACTGGCAGGCATTGCCGGTGAGGAAGATGTCCCTGTTGTGGTAATCTACCTATCAATCTAGACATGAAATCAAGCTTCCACAACACACACAGGAAACAGCACCCGGAAGAGTCCATGTGCAGGAAAGGTGTCATTCATGCATATAAAAAATCTTACAGAAAAACTAGAGCTCCACCACACCCAATTCTTTCACACGCTTTTCACTGCTGATGTTGCAACTTTCAAAGTCATATTAAAAACAGCTACAATGCCCTGTCTATGCCCTACTCCCAGAAACTTCTATATCATACTGACATTAGTAAAGAAAACATCACCCCTGTACTTAGTGGGCATTCTAGACTGAGTCATGTCTTCTAAGTTTTCACATTGAAGCCCTAGTCCTCAATATTACTGTATTTGGGGACTGGGCCTTTAAGAAGGTAATGAAGGTTAAGTGAGGTCATAGAGGTGGAGCTCTGGTTCAATAAGCTGGGTGTCCTTATAAGAAGAGAGCAACAAAGGATCCAGGTTTGATTCCCAAGACCCACGTAAGCCTGATGCACAAGGTAGCACATGTGTCTGGAGTTCATCTGCAATGTCTGGAGGCCCTGGTGCACTCATTCTCTCTCTCTCTCTCTCTCTCTCCCTCTCCCTCTTCCTCTCCCTGTCCTTCCCTCTTTCTCTCTCTATTAAATAAATAAAAATAAAATATTTGCCAGGCATGATAGTGTATACCTTTAGTCCCAGCACTTGGGAGGCAGAGGGAGGAGGATCACCATGAGTTTGAGGCCACCCTGAGATTACATAGTGAATCCAGGTCAGCCTGGGCTAGAGTGAAACATTAACTTGAAAAAAAAGACCCCAGGAGAGCATGCATGCACAGATGCCTGTACACACACACACACACACACACACACACACACACACGGCACACCACACATGTGCTCCACAGGAGAAAAGACCATGTGACGACATAGCGAGAAGGCCTCTATCTGCCAGTCAAGGAGAGAGGTCCTCAGCAGAGACTGACCCTGCCAACATCTTGATCTTGGACGCCCAGCACCCTGGAGCGTGGGAAAATGAGTACCCATTGTACAAGTCACCCACTGTGCCTGTTGCTATCTTATCAAGGCTGCCTGAGCAAACTGACACCGTGGAGCTTTTCTTTCATCCCTTGGTCTTAGATAATTCCGCCTTGTCCGTTTTCATCCCTCAGAAGCCCTGTACAGCTGATTAGTAAAGAAAACGATTTACATGCCAAGCAAGAGGCTACAAGAGGTTCTTTTGTGATGTGACAGAGCCGATGCCAATACCAACACTGCCAGGTAAGTGAGCCAGATGCTGAGCATCCCCATGCTTCATTCTTCAGAGGAGAAAATCAAGAAGTCACTAAATAGATGGGAGGGGTGGGGCGGGGGGAGGTGGCTCAGCCAGTAGATCCCCAGCGCCCACGTAAAAGCTGGGCATAGCGGTAAGAGTTCGTAATCCTGGCACTGGAGAGGCAGGGACAGGGATGCCTGGGGCTTGCTGGTGCATTTCAGGTTCAGTGAAACACCCTATCTCAAAGAATAAGGTGGGGGGGTGGTGCTGGAGAGATGGCTTAGCGGTTCAGGCACTTGCCTGTGAAGCCTAAGGACCCAGGTTTGACTCTCCAGAACCCACGTGAGCCAGATGCACATGGTGGCGCATGTGTCTGGAATCCGTTTGCAATGCCTAGAGGCCCTAGTATGTCCATTCTCTCTCTAACAAAGTAAAAGTAAATAAATATCTATAAAAAAATAAATAACGTGGGGAGTGACTGGGGAAGACACCCAAATTGACCTCTAGCCACTACATGTGCTAACACACACACACACACACACACACACGCGCGCGCGCGCGCGCGCGCACACACACACGTCTCTAAATGGGCTTAAGGCCTTAAATGTTTTAGTGACAGTCAAGTTTTGTTCTCAACTTGATCAGATTAGGAATCCAGTAAGAGTCACACCTCCTACATACTTTGCCAAGGCCCCTGTGGATATTTGGTGGCAATGGCTCTCAACCAAGATGCTTAAATCTAAATCTCAACTAAGCATCTACTGAGCCACACACTTGCCTGGGTCCCCACAAGGCACAAATGGAGAACTTGTTTTTTTACTCACCTAGTCTTCTAGTTGATTTGGTTTGCTTGTTTTGAGAACAGGGTCTCATTCTGTAGCCCAGGCTGGCCTGGAACTCACAAAAGACCTCCTGCCTCAACCTCCCAAGTAGTGGAATTATAGTTATGAGCCATCACACCTAGCCTTCTTCTAGTTCTTTATAAAAAGCAAGGAGAAGGCTGGAGAGATGGCTTCAGGGTTGAGGCGCTTGTCTGAGAAGCCTAAGGACTCATGTTCCGTTCTCCAGGTTCCACGTCAGCCAGATGCACAGTGATGCAAGCCTGCAAGGTCGCACACGCGCGCAAGGGGGCGCACATGCCTGGAGTTCCATTGCAGTGGCTGGAGGCCTGGCGTGCCAATTCATTCTCTCTCTTTCTCGTTTTTTTTTTTTAAAAAAGGCCAGCTTGTTGAGCAAAAAAGCAAGGAGATAGCAAAAAAGACATTTGTAGATCAGGCTGACCTTGCCAAATAGTACAGAGGGCCACTTACCACCAGGCAGGCCCCTAGAATGCGTCGGTAGGAAGTCCTGGCCACCTGGACCCCTTCCTGCAGGGGGCGCTCGATGTGGGCAAAGCACTGCTCTATGGCCTTCTCCAACAGCTCGGTCTTCTGCTCCACGAATCGGCGCAGACCACTCATGGTCAAGTGTTCATTCTAGGGAAGAGGGCCACAAGAGCATCAGCGTCCTAAACGCACCTTCTCCTTACGCCTTGCTTCCATGAAGCCTGTCTCCAGCACAAGCACCCGCTTGCAAGGACCACCAGATCAGACTTAGCCTTACCGTCCTCAAACGGCACCCTCAGTGCAGAGACCTCTTGGGCCTCGAGAATAGAACAAAGATGCCTGTTGCGACTTACGTGGGGTGTAAAATCAGGCATTTCGTTCCTATGCAGACTCTGGTTTCTCTTCGTGTTGCAAAAACCTTTCACGTTTCGCCAAATAGGAAAGCAATAGTTATGAAAACAAATGTTCCCAGTGATTTCTACATTGATAAACATGCAATATTCCTGACTTGGCACATAGACGTTTCTTTTATATAATGCACGAACTTCATTCAGGTTTTACATATGGCTCCAATACTGTATTTTAGAGTCAAAGTCCTGAATCACACATCACACCCATTCCTCATGTTGCATCAGGCCCTCTTAATTAGGAATGGTCCCACAGTGGTTCTACTTCATGACATTTACTTAAAAATACAGGCGATTTATTTTGTAGAGTGCTTCTTATTTTGAGGTCCTGTGACTTTTTTTTTTTTTTTTTTATAATTGGGCACTTTGGGAAGCGATCACTTCTCTGAACGTCATGTATCAGATGACACTTGATGTGGATACATCCCATCTGACAGTGTTAGCTTGGGACACTCAGGGAGGCACCTTCTATGAATCCCAATGTCACGTTACTATTTCTGCTTTATATTCAATAGCTATCTTGTTATGAGAGACTTTGAGACAGATGTCTTCTGATTCCTCAAAGTTTCACCCCTGTAACATCTATAGATGACTCTTGCCTGAAATAATTATGATGTTGAGAACTCCCAGATGCTAATTTTATAATTTCAACCTTACTTCTTTATTTTCAGCTGATTACTTGACTCTAAAGGGAAGTTTCTTCCCTCTCTCTTCCCCTCCTTCCTCCCCTCTCTCCTTGTCCTCCTCTCTCCCTTTCCGTTGTCTATCCCATCCCTCCCTCCCCTCCTCTCACCCTTCTCTCCTTCCTTCCTTCTTTCCATCCATCCATCCATCCATCCATCCATCTTCTTTTCCAACTTGCTAGCTTCCATTTTCTCTTAATATCAACAATGAACTCATGCATTACTCAAAGTATCACAGTCCATTACTATCCTGGGAGCACTCTATTGTCACATTTGGTCAGAGGGCACCTTTTCCTCTGACTCACATGGAAGATTTGAACAGAGAACACTCCTTTCCCCTCACTGCCATGGAAGAGCTGAGTATGACCATTTTCTTTCTTTATTTTTTATTTTATTTTATTTTATTTTTATTTTTTGGTTTTTCGAGGTAGGGTCTCACTCTAGCCCAGTCTGACTTGGAATTCACTATGTAGTCTCAGGGTGACCTCGAACTCACAATGATCCTCCTATCTCTGCCTCCTGAGTGCTGGGATTAAAGGCGTGCGCCACCATGCCTGGCTTTTTTTTTTTTTTCTTCATTTTCTCACTTGAACATATTCTAGCCTCGTCTTGTCCTTTCTCAGTCCCAGCCATGGAATCGAAAGTTCCACAAGGAGCCCATGCTTTACCCTCATTAGAGAAGGTGTTACACACTTGTGTGTGAACATGTGTACGGAGTCCAGACACAGAAACACTGTGATAACCGGCGCAGCACTTTTGGAGGGTCGTGTTTCTCAGACTTAGTGTGTGTCCACATCTCCCAGAGGTCTTGAAACCTGAAGGCTTGGGAAGCCACAGTACGAGCCAGCCTCTAGGTGAGTTGGTCTGCTGGACCCTGAGCTACGCTTCTAATTATAAAGATACTGGACCACAGAAATAAAGCCACAGTTCCTTCTTCACAGAAAAAAAAATACAACTGAGTCAGAGCGAAAAATACATCCTGCACTGCATTGTGAGATTTCAGTAATATGGACTTTATATGTGACAGTGACATCAAAACATGATGGTAATGATACAGCCTAAGTGTGTGGTATGCTGTCCCTTCTAGAATACACTCTCTGCCATTCACACAATGACAAACTTGGCTAAGGATACATCTGTCAGAACACATCCCTGTTGGTAAGAGCTGGATATAAAAGAACAATAACGGGGAGAAAGCTAGAACGTAGTACGAATAGACACAGGCCTATTCGACAGTGTTATAATCAACTTCATGTTGGTTCTTTTTTTTGCATTTATATGTGTGTGTGGTTTGTGTATTTGTGTGTGTGCTCATGCATGTAGACACACAGGTGTGGGGGTGCTCGTGCACGAATGTGTGTGGGTGCTCACTGTAGAGGCCAGAGGCTGACACTGAGTTGCTTGGTTGCTGTCCTCTTTATAAGGCCTCTCACTTGAGGCCAGAGCTCACCGATTCAGCTGGTCTTGCTGGTCAGCTTGTTCTGGGGTAGCCCATGCCTCTACCTCCCAAGTACTGGGTGCAGACAGCCACTGTGCCCTCTGAGCATCGATGTGGGTGTGAGGGGTCTAGACTCTGGTCCTCATTCTTGCGCAGCAAGCACTTTGCCCACTAAGCCACCTCCCCAGCTCCCTGGGTCTTTGAAAATAATGAGTATCCATTTAAAATCTGTAACTATCTGAAAATCTAAGTTTTTAGCTGAAAGCACAATCTTGAAACAAAATGATCAAACACACACATTTTAGGTTCAATTTCTTTTTTAAGAATCCAGAGGCATTGACAAAAAAAATAAATAAATAAAAGAAACTCTTGTCTTCCAACTTTCCATCAAAGAACTAAGACGGATATCAGAGGCCAAAGAATTTTGAGGAAAAGCTACTGCAGCTCTCTTAGATGCCATCGAGGATATTCCTCAGTCCCCTCCTCACTGAGTCTTCTATGGCTTAAGTCTGGGGGCGAGGGTGGGACTGAGCCCCTTGGGGCTGCACCTCAGAGCTGGCAAAGAGGAGTCAACAGGGACAGACACTTCCAAAATGCCTTGTTCCTGTGCTTGTAAAATAAACCAACCACACACAGCTCCACATCTGATTCATTTTCCATGAGTGCTTCCAAAAGCAATCTTGCGTTGGGCAGAGAGGCAAATTTCACCCTGAAGAACTTTTTCAGGAAGTTGGAAGGTCAAACCCTTCCCCAACTATTTCGGAGGACAAAAATTAAATCCGAAAAATCTAAGATTCCTGGGGTTTTGTTTTTTGTCTCGTGGGTTTTTTTTTTTTTTTTTTTTTTTTTGGTCTCATGAATCTAAACCAAAGCAAAGCACTAAGAAGCAGGAGGAAAAAGATGCACCAGTTTCTTACAATATCTTTCAAATGTAGGTCCTTGGCCAATCTGCTAGCTAGCTTGCTTCTTTTTGCACTGAGGTCAGATGGTTTCCACCTCTGCCTCTCCTCGCCACCCCTCAGGCTCATCCTTGCCTCGCTTTCCCCATTCTAGAACCAGCCCTGTGACCTCCCCCAGAGTGTACTGATGTACTTTCTCAGCCTTTCTCTGTTCTGGCATAACAAGGAGTCCGACAACTTGACCAGACAAACCTGATGGGCATAAGCAAGTGACAAAACAAAGGTTAACCACGTGAAAAAAGCAAAAGCTATTTACTCAGAACTTTCTCCTTTTTAGTATTTTTATTTATTTATTTATTTGAGAGATAGAGAGAGAGAATGGGCGCATCAGGGCCTCCAGTCACTGCAAACGAACCCCAGATGCATGCACCACCTTGTGCATCTGGCTTACGTGGGTCCTGGGGAATCGAGCCTCGAATGGGGGTCCTTAGGCTTCACAGGCAAGTGCTTAACCGCTAAGCCATCTCTCCAGCTCCCACTGTGAACTTTCAACTAGCCAGCCAGGGTCACTTGAATTTGGAAGAGACCCAAAAGCAGACAGCAGAAGGAGAAAGCTTCTGCAGCGAAGGAGGGAGGCTTCAGGCGTGCCCTGAGTGGGGGGCTGTGGGCCTGGGCTGCTGGGGTCAGGCTAACAGAAAGTGGAGCATGCAGTGTGATTGATTAGGGATGCCTATGTGGCTTCCTCTGGATGATTGCCAAAGGCAGACGAAGGTCAGGGAAGCTATTAGCCAAGTCTTAGCCATTTGAGGCTGATGATTCCAGAAGTTATTGTCTGACTTCCTAGACTGTTATTGGACATGACAGTCTGATCTCCTAGAAGTTGTAAGACTGGCTTTCTGAACTGGGTCAAGGTCTGGCTGCTGGACGGCCTTGAGTAGGTTATATGACTGTGTTCGGTTATATACATGGCCTGGCTGTCATTTGGATATTCAATCTAAGAAGCGAAGCAGTTGGTAATTGAACAAAAGGACCAATTTTTCTCTCCCCAGCCACTAACTTAGCCGCTTATCCCTTTTCTATTAGAGTAGGAAAAAAAGCCATCTATCAAAGAGAGGAGTTTGTCCATTTCTATGAGACACATAATTTTATGAGTCCGAGTCTCACGTAGTCCAGGCTAACTTCAGACTTGCCATGTAGCTGTGGATGACCTTGAACTTGTGATTTTCCTGTCCCTACCTCCCAAGTGATGGGATTACAAATATGCACCACCCCACCTTGGTGCTGGGGATTCAATCTAGGGCTTCATGAATGCTAGGTGCTAGGTAAACACTTTACCAACTAAACTACATCCCTGTGTAAGAAGAGAGACTGTCTTTTCTGTAAAAGGGTTAAGAAGATAGAGACACTCCATTCTGCAAGGACGTCATTCTATGGGAAGCCCTCCTTCCTGAGACCAGAAGAGTTAATCTTTGAAACCACAGCTTCTATTTACCTTTGACAAAAGGTCCCTAGATCTTCCATTTATTTAGGTCTCCCCTAAAACTGTGCTGGGTATTTTTTAAGCATCAGATAGGAACGAACGCTTTCTGATTGCTCATCAGTGTCTAGTCTGCTGAACCACATTATCATCATTGTGGAAACTGTGTCATTTTTACATTGTAGCCAATCACATGAGATTGTAAGGCCAAACTCTGATGCAGAGCAAGGCCCAGGACCCCACGTTCATGAAGGAATAAAAAGTCCATGGACTTCACGATGAGCTTTGACTTCCTCCTGGCCAGGCACTCTTCTGCAGAAATAAACATTGCCTTGCCAATCCGCTTTGGATTGCGTGGTCACCCTCAGACCCCAGACTTATGTCTAACATCTAGCCCCAGTGAAATACAATTAAAAGGCTTGCATTAGAAGATTAAATATTTATGGGGCTGGAGAGATGGCATAGCGGTTAAAGCACATGTCTGTGAAGCCTAAGGACCCAGGTTTGATTCTCCAGGTCCCACATAAGCCAGATGCTCATAGTAGCACATGCATCTGGAGTTCGTTTGCAGTGGCTAGAAGACTTGGCATGCCCATTCTCTCTCTCCCTCTCTCATAAATAAATAAAAATAAAAAGGAAGATTAAATATTTAAAACTTTGGCTGGAATTGCTCCCCTCCAGTTTTCTTCCTCTCTTGCTGCTTTTTCTACCATGTTTGTGGTGTGAAGGTGAAATACCCGCATAGACTCAGGTGTTTGAATGGCTGGTCCCCAGCTAGTAACGCTGTTTGGGGAGGCTGTGCAATCACTTGAACATAGGGCCATAGAGGAAAGCCTGGGGAGTTAAAAGCCAGCCTCAACTCCTCCCAGGGCTCAGCCAAATGCAGCAAGCTCAGCTGCAGGCTCCCGCCAGCACCGTTGCAAGCCCTCCTCACCACGACGGGCCACATCTCCTGAACCGCACGTCAGAGTCAGCCTTTCCTCCCTTCCTTTGTTTCTGTCGGTATCTTTCACATGACAAGTAACTGACACACTGATTCTCTGACTGCGAGGTTCTGAGATGACCAAGACTCGAAGGAAACCCATGAACTAGTGGTTTTTTTTTTGGTTTTTTGCTTTTTTTCTTTTGGATTGCAGGCAAAAAACCCTGTTTTTCAAGATGCCCAAGGACTGTCCACTAGAAGTAAATCAAGCCATCATGTTTAAACACATTCCATCTTCTTCAGGTCTCAGGAGAAATACAAAGTATTCATTGAATATTTTTATGTTTTCCTCTAGGCCCATCTGTCCAAGTAAAGTTACATTCCTTTCCCTTTCACTCGGATGTTATGATTTGACCTTTTTTATTATCTTTTTTTTTTTTTTTTTTTGAGGTAGGGTCTCACTCTAGCCCAGGCTGGTCTGGAACTCACTCTATAGTCCCAGGCTGGCCTCAAACTCACAGATCCTCCCACCTCTGCCTCCCAAGTGCTGGGATGAAAGGCGTGCGCCACCACACCTGGCTAGTTTTATGTTTGTTTGTTTTTATTTTAAAATTTTTTAATTTTTGTTTTGTTTTTAATATTTGAGCCAGACTCTCATGTAGCCCAGGCTGGCCCTGAACTCCTGATCTTCCCACCTCACCCTCCCAAGAGCTAGGATAACAGGCGTGAGCCATCATGCCTAGCTTCGTTATCTGTTTACCTCTTAGAATCTCTGGGCTTTGTATCTTGCTTTGAGGGGAAGAGGAAAAAATACCAACCATTGATCTTTCTAACATGCTAAAGGTGAGGCGGAGAGAGTGCATAACCCAGGCTTACCGACAGGCTCTCTGCCGAGTTGAAACTGTCTGTGAGGAGCAGCAGGCCAAAGGCTTCAGTGACGTATTTGGTCACTGCCCTTCTCTTCTTATCCAGCAGCCTTTTCCTGATATATTCTCGTAACTTTGGGATTTCTGGAATTCACATGCAGCACAAACAATGTTAAAAGACCCGACGTTGATAGCAGTAGAATCATAAAATTAGAACGATCAGGATGATGGTGTAAAGGAACCCCACATGGGCTGGCTGCCCACTACACCAGCTTTCTGAAAGACATTTATCTCACGTCTAGAATCAACAACAATGAACAGTAGATCCCCAATGTTGAATGTTACTATTTTTTTAAATATTTTTATTTTTATTTTTATTTGAGAGCAACAGACAGAGAGAGAAAGAGGGAGCAAGAGAGAATGGGCGCACCAGGGCCTCCAGCCCCTGCAAACGAACTACAGACGTGTACACCCCCTTGTGCATCTGGCTAACGTGGGTCCTGGGGAATCGAGCCTCGAACCGGGGTCCTTAGGTTTCACAAGCAAGCGCTTAACTGCTAAGCCATCTCTCCAACCCGAATGTTACTATTTTTATTTAGCTGTGCAAAAGACAATATATGGAAGAGTACAGGTTGGGTATAAAAGAACATTTTCCTTTGGGGTTGTCCTTATTGTAAAATAAATGAGCAAAGAGGCTCATTTTAGTGTCCTGGGTTTTTGGTCCCCTTTGTCAAGTGACTCTTAAGTGTCGGGATAGCTCATGCTTTCTGTGGAGGAAACAAGAGCCTTTGGTGGGAGATTCTACATCAAAGCTGCCTTCACCCTAGCCCTTTGTTAGCGAGATGATACATGTCACCCTAGCTTTACCCATTATTCCTTCTTGTGGGAATTATTCATCACATACACCATGCTAATTCTACCCCATATACCCTGTTCAAGTAGATGCCCTGATTCTGGGAATGTGGCATGAGTCTGCTCCTTAACCTCCATCCACATCTACACATGTCTGCTAAAAGACATACATGATGTAAGCCCTGTTAGGCTCAGGTTAAGATCCAGCTTGGTGGCGCTGAGTTGAAAACCTCCTCCCTGTAGACCAGCCAACTGAAAGCTGGGGAAAGCTGCACTGCATGCAGCCTGATGGGAGACAGAAGTCATTAGTGGTGAAAACATTGGACACTGCAAGCCTCAAGTTTGGCCAGACAGGCCAAATGACTGAACGGTTGCAATAGTGGCATGTCTGCTCTGGGGGAAACCAACTGCTCTATAATTGGACTGGAGGCCCGCTCTATGGGAGGGAATACATGCCTGGTACTGAAAACCTAATCAAAAGCCTATGGCAGGGGAGGTCATGAGCCTTAGGGGTATAAAGCCTACTCTTGTCTGCATAAATGCATATATTACTCTCACCAAATTGCCCTGAAAGCACTATACTTATTGTTCATATTCATATATTAATGCTACTCTCACTTTTAGTTATAGAAGCTTCTCTTTTCAGATGGTGATGACCACTGGGATGACCCAAAAGGCAAGATAGTGCTGAGAAGAAGTGACAGAGGAGTGTTCAGCACTGAAATATCTCTATCACACCTTCCAAGGCTCAGGGTCCATTGTGGAAGAGGTGGCGGAAAGAATGTAAGAGCCAAAGGAAGAGTAGGACTCCTTACATGCAACTGTCCAGACAGAAGTTGGCCTCGATATCCATGACCTCACAGTGCCTAGCAATGCCTTCACAAGACCCTCATAATAGGAGAAAATGTGATGACATCAAATTAAAATAGAGACTAATAGAGAGAGGGAGGGGATATGATGGAGACCTGAGTTGTGAAGGGGAAAGTGAGGGAGGGGAGGGAAATATCATGGTTTATTGTCTGTGAGTATAGAAGTTGTCAATAATTTTTTTAAAAAAAGATACAGCTTGGATCCTTACAGTTATGACAGGGCCTTCGAGTGCTCCTGGGCTTCGAGATTCTCTGTCTTTCTACCACACTCATAGTCAGCACCCGCTAAGCCTGACTTTTCTTTCATATTTGATAGGACTTAGTATTGGCTCCTCATCTAGACTTCAAGTTCTGTACAGAAGGGGCCACATATCTACCCATTCTGCCTCCCACGCCAAGCATGCAATGCACACTCAGAAACTGGGCCTGGTGCAGTTGGGTACGTGAGGAATCACAAGCCAAACTCTAAGGAAATGACAGCCCAATGCTGTGACCTTTCCCAATTCCTGGTAAGATTTGAAGGACAGGGCATTCTGGTCTCAGGCACCGTAATAATGGAGAAAAAAAAAAAAAAATTAAAATAAAATAAACCGTGACAAGCTGAAAGACAGCTTTCCCGTAGCACAGAAAGTTCTAGGACAGGATACTTGAGAGCCAAACTTAGTGTTGAGAATGTGAGAGAGTGAAGTAAGACACAGAATTACCAGTTTCCTCCTCAGTGAGGAGAGCCTGCTGCCAGTACTCCTGGGCGCTGACTGTGTACACTAGATCCGAGGCTTCCAGAACCTTGGAGTCAGCTGGCAGTTTTCTCTGAAATAAGAGAGGCACACAGTCATTCTTTATTTTGTTGAGACAGGCTCTCTTACTGGACCTGGAGCTCGCCAAATTTGGCTAGAGCGCCTAGTCTGTGGACCCTAGGGATCCTCCTGTCTCTGCTTCCTGAATGTCAGGATTCCAGGTGTGTGCCACGCCTGGCACTTACATGGGTGCTGGCGATCCAAACTCAGGTCTTTGTTTGTATAGCAAGCACTTGACTGGCCCTCTTGTAGCCTTTTTGAATGTGATTTTTACAATTTCATGTTTAAGACATTTAATACTACTCTGCTAATAATATACGATCAAAAGTCCAATTAGAAGGCATATATCCTAGTTTAATTGCTAGCACTATTTTTCTTTTTTTAAGTTTTAATTTATCTATTTGCAAGAAGAGAGAGATAGAGAGAAGAGAGACAGACAGAGAGAATGGGCACACCAGGGCCTCCAGCTGCTGCAAACGAACTCCAAACACATGTGCCACTTTGTGCATCCAGCTTTACGTGGGTCCTGGGGAATCAAACCTGGGTTGTTAGACTTTGCATGCAAATTCCTTAAATGCTGAGCCATCTCTCCATCCCCCATTTTTCTTTTCTTGAGAGATATAAAATGGGGGTACACCTTGAAATTGACGGGGTGTTAGACTCTCTGAAGGATGAAGCATCTGTTTCTCGGCTCTGCAGCCACAGGAGGCGTCAAGACAATACTAAGAGCACTAAGAAGAGCTGGGAAGATGACGCAGCAGCTACGTGTGCTTCCTGCACTCGCATGAGGGCCAGAGGGGACCTAAGACTACCCAAGTTCAAATGTCTAGGTCCCATATAAAGCAGCTGGGTATGTCCATGCATGCCTATCACCCCAGTCCCACAGTGTGGAGCAGAGACCCAAGAAGCCCTGCAAGTTCTGGAATTAGTAAAAGGAGACTCCAGGTCAAAACAAGACTGGGCAGAAGAGTGATAGAGCTGGACACCCAACCTTCCTCTGCAGGTGAGCACATGGGTGTCATAGGACATACACACATGCATACAACACACTCACACTCTTCTCTCTTTCTCTCTCTTACACACACACACACACACACACACACACACACACACACACATTTAAATAGAGGAGGCTCATGAAAATATTTTAATTTTTTTTAAATTTTAAAATTGAACTAAATAGCCGGGCGTGGTGGCGCACGCCTTTAATCCCAGCACTCGGGAGGCAGAGGTAGGAGGATCGCTGTGAGTTCAAGGCCAGCCTGAGACTACAGAGTGAATTCCAGGTCAGGCTGGGCTAAAGTGAGACCCTACCTCGAAAAACCAAAAAAAAAAAAAAAAAAAAAAAAAAAGAAAAAGAAAAAGAAAATTGAACTAAATAAAGCAACAATGAAATGAATGCAGCCCACTGCATATACTATTCTATGCTGTGTGAGAAACTCTTTCCTGCCTGGCACGTCTACTTTTATGGGTATTTGAAGTGCGAAGGTTCGTGACTGCAGTTGTAAGTGCTCACAGAAACAGAGTGGGATGTGGCTTGATCATATCATGGCACGAAGCAATCGAGTCTGGCAACTCTATATGCTAACAGAGCATTAATCAAAATGAAAGAGTTTTAGCACTAAATTGCTGAGCTGTAAGCAAATAAGGTTTATAAACTGAGCTCAAAGGCTACTGATTACTTTTACAGTTTAAATAAAAATGACTTCAGTCAGGCAATGCCTCACTTCTGCACAGCCCCCAGTTATTTTCACAACAACATGGGCTGTTCTGGGTGTGACCAGAAGCCGGCTGTGTGCAGAAGCCTCAGAAACTGCCGTGGGCCAGCGAGCGGCAGAGCATACACATGCTTTGAGTTTCTCCACTGTCTCATAACACGTTAGAGACTGCTGTCTTCAGGCTGGAGAAATGACTTAGCGTTTAAGGCGTTTGCCTGTGAAGCCAAAGGACCCAGGTTCAATTCCCCAGGACCCACGTAAGCCAGATGCACAAGGGGCACATGTGTATGGAGTTCGTTTTCAATGGCTAAAGGCTCTGGCATCCCATTCTCTCTCTGTCTGTCTCTCTTCTTTCTATCTCTAGCTCACTCACTCTCTCTCGCTCTCTCTCTCCTTCTAAATAAATAAATAATTTTTTTTAAAAAAAGAAAATGCTGTCTTCATTTCTCAGTTATCTCTAAAATGCACTAGCAAGGCTAATAATGGACATTGTATTTTATAAACTAGGAAAATTTCAGAGGTCTATTTTCTTAGAATTGGGAAAGGTGTCTTTATCTGACACAAGATAATGTTAAACCCTACCATTGTGGGTTGTTTTTTTTTTTGACTTTTTATTGACAGCTTCCATAAATATAGACAATATACCATAATCATTACCATTTTCCTTTTTAAAAAACTCTATTATTTTTCCCTACTAACGTAACTTTCTCAATCAAATTGTTACCAGGAAAACAAGCTTTCTTGATAAAATTAAACATCATTTAAGATGTTGTGGACTAAAGCTGCGAAATTCTAAAACCCACATGTTGAAATCCTATCCCCCACAGTGATAGTTTTAAGAGGTAGGACAACTGTGGAGTGCTTTGCTTATGCAGGTAGAACCATTATGGATGAAATTAGTACCCCTGCTTAGAAAGCCTTGGAGCCCACACCCTTTCCACCACGAGAGGACACGGCCAGAAGGTGGTCAGCACTCTGTGAACCACGAAGTGAGCTCTCCCCAGACACCAAATGCACCAGCCCCTTGATTTCAGATTCTGCTGTCCACGTCACCTGCTCCATGGTGGTTTTATCATCACAGCCCAGTTGGACGAAGGCAGGTGGTAAGTTTCACAAGGTTTGGAGAGAGGATGAGAAGATCCAAACACTTTAATCAAGCGCCCTTTCTCAGCTCTCTCTACTTAGTACTCGTGTTAAGTGCTTCCTTGAACAGCGCGAGGGAAAGGAACATAGAATAAGGTGAGCATCCCAGCTTCTCGAACAGAGCTGGCATGATGCTCGCTCAGCCATCCAGCTTCACGTAGGTCTTTATGCCGAAGACCGCTCAGGAAAGACTGCCTAATTTGCCCCTGAGCATCCGTTAGCCCTTCTTACCAAACTCTGCAGCTTTGAGACTACTGTGCACGGCGCTCCCTTCCTAACTCTCTTCTCCCCAGTTTTCTCTTACCTCGTTCATCCTCTTATGACACCTTCTTAGTCCTGGTTCCATTTCTCTAGATTCTTCCTCCTTACTTTTCCTAATTTTTATCTTTACTTATTTTTTTTCCAAACACCACTGACCCATAGCTCTATGAATAAATACCTTGTAATTAATTTTAACATCATGTTTTCTGTGACTAAAATTCAACTTGTCAGGGGCTGGGAAGATGGGCTCAACAGTTACAGGTGCTCATTTGCCAAGTCTGCCAGCTCTGGTTCAACTCCACAGCCACCCATGTAGTGTCGGATGGTCATTTATTTTCAGTGGCAAGAGACCCTGGCGCACACACACACATAAATAAATAAATAAATTGTTTTGAATGAAGGCTGTCATACAAGTGAAGATTTCACGATCATTCAAACAAACACAGTGACCGGGCATGGTGGCGCACGCCTTTAATCTCAGCACTCGGGAGGCAGAGGTAGGAGGATCACTATGAGTTCGAGGCCACTCTGAGACTCCATAGTGAATTTCAGGTCAGCCTTGGCTAGAGCAAGACCCTGCCTCGACAAACAAAAACTTAGAGAATTTCTGCATAACTTTTCTCCATCAGAGGTATGAGATGCAAACTGAAAAGAACTTGCTCCCCCCCAGCCCCCCGTAAGAACTACAGCACCCCTGCAAGCTGGCCTGCTGCTGCCCAGGACCCCAACTCATGCAAACCAATTTGCCACGTTTATTAGCGAGAAACATGGATGTGAGCTGTGTACTGAAGTTGTATGTGTTTCCAGTTCCCGAAATAATATGATTAGGACCTCGTTAAATGCATATTCCTTGGATGGCAACAAGAGCAATTCAAGAGATTAAGAGCAGCTTTACTGAGTTATCGCCTCGTGAAAGCCGGCGTTGGGCCGCGTGGTGGATGGCTTGGCGGAAGCACCAGGCCTGATCGTCCCGAACTAGCAACGAAAGCTTTGACATTCTCAATCCCACAGACTACAGCATTTTCTGCTTCCGATTATAGAAGTCAAAAATATAAAAAAGCTAGTGGATACGCTGGACCTGGGCCAGATATTGTTACCACCGAACCCGGGATGGAAGATTTAAGTTTTGGCAAAACCTTACTATCCATCACAGCTTACTCATTTTGACATGTCACTTATGTCATTTTGTTTATATTTCACCTTAAAAGTGGTTTCTGTTTTATAGTCACACGAAACTACTAGAGCAAGTTTATGTTTGTGCCATTTTGTTGACAAAATGGTGAAAATAATTGGAGAAAACCCCGATTCCCACAGGATGACTGAGGCGGCTCAGGCCGGATTGTGTCGAGTCTGCCAAATATGGCTCTTGCCCCATGGCCTCCTGCTTCATTGTATTTTTGCCTCTGCCCTGAGTACCTCTTCCCCTACTTCTCCTCACTAAAGACTCTTAACATTCTTCCCAAGAAGTGGGAGTTTTCCCAGAACCTCTCAGGCCTGCCTCTCACTGCTGTGGGCGGGAGTTGGGCACCGGTTCCCACCGCACACCATGATTTCGCACCTGTCACGCTGCGCGGTCAGTCTGGCTTACCTGGGAATCTTTCTCAGCAGGCCACATCCTCATTCAACGCTTCCAACAATCAGGAGGCAGCTATCACTAGCTCCCCACTTTCAAAACTATTTCTGTTTATGTATTTTTGAGAGAGAGAGAGAGTATGGGCATGGCCGGGGCCTCTTGCTACTGCTGAGCAGACTCCAGACACACGTGCCACTTTGTGCACCTGGCTTTACGTGGGTGCTGGGGAACTGAATCCCACCATTGGGTTTTCCAAGCAAGCGCCTTGGAACCACTAAGTCCCCACCATCTCCCCATGTAACAGATGAGAAAACAGAGGCCTAAATAGGGACGGCAACCTGCCTAAGGTCGCCGAGGTATTAAACAGTAGGACTGAGTTAAGTCTATGCTGTCCAGTCCCAAGTTTTTGTCCTTGCTACCACAAAAGACGAAATGTGAACCCGATTCTTAATACCTGCAGGCTGAGTGGAAAGTCACAGGAAAAGTGGCGGGCTCACCTTCAGCTTCTCTTGGAGAATTCTCCTCCTTTGGAGTTTCACCATTTCATTTCTTTGCAAAACAGCCTCGTGCTGACTTCGCACGGCTTGCTAGACGCGAAAGAAACAAAGCGTACAAGACGGCCTGGGTTACCAGTAGCGCAAGCGACGGCGACGCATCATTTCACCCATCTCCATTTGGTCCAGGAAGCCAAGTTTACTTATATTAGCAATATGTAGTAGCAATTATAAAAAGCGTGACTTCAAAATAACTAGCCCAGGGCTAGAGAGATGGCTGACAAGTTAAGTGAGCTTCCTACACAAGCATGGGGGCCTGAAGGGGCCTTGGGACTGCTGGAGTCCTAATCTTCAGATCCCAGTATGCAACTGGGCATGGCCAAAACCTGTAACCCCAGCCCTGCAGGGGAGCTGAGACCCAAGAATCAATCATCAGAGCCCCGAAAGCCCTGGAGTCAGTAACGAGACTCCAGCTCCAAACAAGACCAGGCAGGAGAGCAATGGAGCAGGATACCCAATGTTTGGCTCTGAACACCATAGGCAAGTATGGGGCACTGCAAAGACACACATGCATACACCGTACCCACCCCACCAAGCACTTGGACACACCCAAGCAAAGATAATAATAGCTGATCCATACTTACATTCCCCATCTTTCTTTCCCTGAAATAAAATTTGAAGAAAAAATATAAGTCACAAATACTGACTTTCATTTTGTGTCTTGGCAATTTCCCAGCTTTGCCTAAAAGCAGCATAGAATGCCATGTCCCTGGCCTTTGCATAAGACCTTCTTTAATGAGACGTTCTCTTTTGATCCACTTCCGGCATCCATTTGAAAAACAAGGGTCTCTATTTGTCAATGGTGAGCCATTCCTGTGACCTCACTCCATGTCCCAGTCAGAAGGCCGCCCTCTCGGCCTGGGCACCCATAGCACTTTGCTGTCCGTCTCATACAAACTCAACTTTCTTGTAGCTATGGACACAGACACTAGGTGTTCCTCGGCCCCTAGAAGATTTCATGGTTGGCTCAGTATGAGCATTGGACATGGTGAACTTGAGATTCAATTCTGTGGTAGGGAGTGGGGCCAGGAGAAACTGAGGGTGGGGAGATGAAGCTGAAATTCTGACCCAGACTATGAGCATAAATGACTTCCTGGAGACCACAGTCAGACTTGAGGTTTTGTCATCCTGAGGCGACGAGGCGGGGAAGTTCTTGTTGAGAGCAGAGATGTGTCGATGACTTTCCCACTGCATCCTGTGACCGTTCAGTGTGTGCCCAGCACTGCCTTCCTTATACCAACCCCGATGGTCCCCCTTCTACTCTCAAAGGTAGATATATGCAAGATAAGTTCTATTTCTTCCTAGTTCTTGGGGGGACTGCATGGAAACCAAACCAGTATTAACAAAAGTCCACCAAGCTCTCCAATGCACACCTTTTATTCTTAGTCATTGGAAGGTGACGCTAAAAATTTTGGCTTTTACTTTGAGCCCAAATTCTAAATCTTTCGGAGCTTTCCTAAAAGGTTGAAAAAAAAAATCTCAGGGCTGGGCTTAGTGGTTAAGGTGCTTGCCTGTGAAGCCTAAGGACTCATGTTTGATTCTCCAGGTCCCATGTAAGACACATGCGCAGTGACACAATTGGGCAAGGTCACACATGTGCACAAGGGGGCACACATGTCTGGAGTTGGATTGCGGCGGCTGGAGGCCCTGGCATGCCAATGCGTTCTCTCTGTCTTTCCCTCTTGCTCTCTCACATAAAGAAGAGGCCAGTCTGTTGGGCTTGTCTCAAAAAAAAACAACTCAGGACTAGATAATTCTGAAACAAAACCAGACACTTGAAAGCTGCACCAACCACACAGTTGTATAGCATGTTCCTCCTAGTCATGGACACTTCCATATCTGTGGGGACAGGAGGCACTATTTGTATACTGTGAACATCCAAAAGGGGTGTCAGACTCCCAAGACAACTCACCCAGGCATCCTAACATCCTAGGAAGTCACCCAGAATTCTCTTTCATCCCCAGAAGTCACTTCCAGAAGCCTGAGGTGAAGTCACATTATCATTGTCATAGACAGGACCGCAGGAAAGAAAGTCCCCAAGTGGGACCCACATCGTAGCAAGCTTAGCACAATACCTTAGATATTCCATCAGGTGGAGTTTGTCCATCTTAGTGACCACCAGGGCGATGTCCCTGCAGAAGCCACGCTGGCAGGCTCTGAGGCTCTCGTTCAGAAGGTCTTCATGGGCTCGTCCCCCGGAGGCACTCTCTATGTCGCTGACCAGCCAGATCACAGAGCACTTGTCAATGGTCTACGGAACATGCCCACAGCGGAGCTCAGTTCTGGAGGATGTGATTCAGTGAAGGCTCACTTTCACCCCACTTCCCATTCTGCTTTCCACACCAGCCAGACTACGTGCCTTGCAGGCTCTTACGTGCCTGCGCTTTTAACTCCCAGAGCCGCTGCACGTGTCACACACTCTACTTAGCTGCCATTTGTCCTTCAAGATTGTGCTTGGAGCACTGTAGGTGGGCAAGCTGCCTCTCCTGAGTATCCTATACACTCCAACTTCCCGCTATAGAACCTCTTAGACCATGCAGAGCAGCCTTGCATCCTCTAAAGGGGAGAGGTGATTTTTTTGCCTTGCATCTTGGAGTTTACACCACCACAAGGGCTTGGCTCATCAAAGCTTCCCAGCTGCCTGTCATATGATTATAAGAGAGTTCTAGAAATCAGTCCTCCAGCCTCAGATCCATTAGTCACTTTTATCCTTTAGAGGAGATAACTGTTTTTTTTTTTTTTTTTTTCCAGAACTGCCTTTGGGCACACTTAAGGCCATCACTCGTGGTATCATCTTGAGGTTTGACTATCCCTGTATATTTAGAACAACTGCATTGCCAGCAGGGAGCCAGACACCATATAATTCAAATTACAAAGGCCAGTGGCCATGACATGATGAATAGCATCAACTTGCTTCATTAAATATGCAACTTCTGTGTGACAATCGTGTCTGGCCCTGTGATATCTCTCTCACTGTGATGTTTGCTTGACTCATCTCTATGAAATCTTGGCCCAACTTAGGGATCAAGTCTATTTGTAGTTCCTCATCACAGTGCTTTGCACATAAAAATAGGACAGGTTTGCACTGGAGAGATGGATGGATTAGTGGCTAAGGCGCTTGCCTGCAAAGCCAAAGGACCCAGTTCTGATTCTTTAGGACCCACGTAAGCCAGATGCACAAGGCGGTGCATGCATCTCGAGTTCATTTGCAGTGGCTAGAAACCCTGGTGCACCCATTCTCCCTCTCTCTCAAATAAATAACTAAAAATAAAATAATAAGTAATAGGACAAGGGCTGGAGGGATGGCTTAGCAGTTAAGGCGTTTGCCTGTAAAGCCAAAGGATCCCAGTTCGATTCCCCAGGACCCACGTAAGCCAGATGCACAAGGGGGCACATGCAAAGTTCCTTGCAATGGCTGGAGGCCCTGATGCACCCATTGTCTCCCTCTCTCTCTTTCTCTCTGTTCCTCTTTCTCTGTCTAATAAACAAATAAAATAAAATAATTAAAAATAGGACAAGTTTATTGCTTGGTAATTAAATCATTATTTTGCTTCACACCAATTATTTTAAAGAGTAGAGAGTTTGTTCCCCAGAGGATATCTGGCAATATCTAGAGACATTTCTAATTGGTACAACTTGGGGTGCTGGTGGATAAGGATAAGCTAAATGCTCTATAATGCTCAGGACAGCCCTCAAAATAAAGAATTATCTAGTCCCAAATGCCATAAGATTGAGAGACCATGGTCTACAACAATAAGTTTCAAACTTGTTTTGCCCAAGACAAGACACAGCTGGTGAGTAGAAGAATTTGCCCACTGGGGTGAGGGTATCTATCTACCAATCCCTCACCCCTCCAGACAGTCCCTTTTATCTGCCTCCTTTCTTTAAATGAAATTTAAAAATTTTTATTTTAGTTATTTATTTAGAGAGAGAGAGAGAAAAAAAATGGGTGCACCAGGGCCTCCAGCTACTGAAAAAAAAAATCCAGACACATGCACCACCTTATGTATCTGGCTTGTGGGCTCTGGGGCATCAAACCTGGGTCCTTAGGCTTCGCAGGTAAATGCCTTAATGGCTAAGCCACCTCCCCAGTCCTCTGCCTCCTTTATAACAGGGCAGCCCTGGCATCCTTCCCCTCAATCAGTCTCTAGTTCACAGAAATGCTTTTTGAACATTGTGATGGTTAAGTTCTGTAATATATTTGATAAAGTTAGAAATCAAGTAGCAGGCATGCCTCTTGGGCAGGTCTTTCGGAGCATTTTCAGGAAGCATTGACAGAGTGAGGAAGACCTTCCTGCAGAGTGGGCAGTGCTTCCAGTGGGGGACTATGTACAAAGAAGCTTCAGGAGAGCAGAGGGCTTTGTGCCCATTGTCCTGCTACTGGCCAGTGCACACATCGATTTAGTCTGTGGCTGCCATCCTTCATGAACATGACAACCCATTTTCTTTCTTTAAAATATTTTATTTTTATCTGCTTATTTATTTATTTGAGAGAGTAGGAGAAAGGAAGGAAGGAAGGAAGGAAGGAAGGAAGGAAGGAAGGAAGGAAGGAAGGAAGGAAGGGCACACCAGGGCTTCCAGCCACTACAAATGAACTCCGGATGCATGTGCTACCTTGTGCATCTGGCATATGTGAGTCTTGGGGAATTGAACCTGGGTCCTTTTGGCTTTGCAGGCAAGAGCCTTAACTACTAAGCCATCTCTCTGGCCCCACAATCCATTTTCACTGGCCTTCCAACATGAACTGAAGAGCAGTATCTCTTCAGGAATCTTCCGGGCTTCAGTGTCAGATTGGGACTGCTGAGACATCCATTCTCATGGACTGAGCAGGTACCGGGTTCTCTGCCTCTCCAGCCTGTAGACAGCCATGGTTGGACTTCCCAGCCTGTATTTCTGTCAGCTAATCTAATTAATGCCCTTTATAACACATACTCTATCAGTCTTATCAGTTCCATTCCTCTAGAGAATCGTGACCGACACAGACACGGGCTGCTCTGGATGAGTTGGGAGTAGCAGATCTGGCACCATCTACTCAATAGCCCCCATCGTCTCTCTGTTTTCTTGCCTTTTGGCTCCATAAATCACAGTTTTAAAAGCATTCAGCTGGGCATGGTGATGCACGCCTTTAATCCCAGTACTCAGGAAGCAGAGGTAGGAGGACGGCAGTGAGTTCAGGAGCACCTTGAGACTACATAGTGAATTCCAAGTCAGCCTGGGCTAGAGTGAGACCCTACCTTGAAACACCAAAAAAAAAAAAAAAAAAAAAAAAAAAAAAAAGGCATTCATTCCACGAGTCAGACAAATGCCTCGGGGGACTATGGCAAAGCAAAACAGGCACAGAGGTAAAGTGATCACTAAGAGCCACATAGCTTTGGGTCCTGCTCCCCATCTCTTCAGAGTAGACATATATTTAGACAAGAAAATAAGAATAATCACTCTCCAAGTGCCCAAATTATAACCAACTTAGAGCCAGTTTGCGGTCTTCAGTGTGTACGATGGATAACCATCATTCACTCGGGCATGGAAGACTGAAAGACAGCAGGCTAGGAACCCCTCCAGGTGGCGTCGTGTCTTCCCCGTGGTTTGGTAAGTAACAGGGAGAAGGATGGCAGACATGAGGGTGGCAGTGCTTAAATACCAGGCCCTGCACAAAGCTCCCGACTGGCAGGATGTTGACAATTCAAGTTGGGGAAGATTCAGCAACGACAAAAGCAAGTCTACAAAACAAGACCAACTTGACCTCTACGTGGGGATGGAGGTCTGCCATCCCTGCCTCCATCCCTCCCCAGGGTGAAAATGGGCCTCGGAGGATCAGGTGACAATGCCCAAGGTCCCAAGATCATGTCTAAATGGCCAAACACTGAATTTGTTACTGTTTTTAGGGAAGGCGAAGCTGCGAGCCGGAGAGCCCTGTTCTCCCCGGGAAGAAGGCAGGTTTTAGTAAGTGCATGTGAGAGACTATCTAGAAACCACAGGAATGTGGGGGAGCGAGGCCAAGCAGAGCACACTGGGAACAGTCCCCTCGCTCCAGCCAACATCCTCGGAGCGCGAGCCAAGCCAGATCTGCTGGCTTTGATAAGCTTCCCAGCAGATCTGAAAGGAACTACAACCTTGCTCCATCTGGGGAAGGAGCTGGCCTCTCTCCAGCTGTCACTCCCTCCGCCTGGCCTGGAGCCAACTGAGGTCAGTGATTTACTGCTAGAGCTGAGACCTCATGGAAACTGAGGCTCACCTGGCTCGTCCTGAGCTGGCTGGGCTGAAGAAAGCAAAGGACACCGGGAATGCCTTCAAGGGAAAGGATAAAGGCTGCGTGGAGCGAGGGGTGGCAGAGAGGGTCCTAGCTGTATGGTTCAGAAGTCTGCCAGCTTTTCACTACAACGTCACTCATCGGCTGTGTGGTCTTGGGCGATTGCTTGCTTTCTCTAAGCTTGTATTGCTTCATCTGTGAAGTCGCGGCGCAGCCTGAGCTCATGATGTCATAAAGAACCCATTTCCTGGGCTGGAGAGATGGCTTAGCCGTTAAGGTGCTTGCCTGCGAAGCAGCCTACAGACCCATGTTTGACTCCCCAGATCCCACGTAAGCCAGACTCACAAGGTGAAGCATGCACCTTGTGCGCATGTGTCTGGGATTCGAATGCAGTGGCAAGAGGCCCTGGCACACCAGTTCTCTCTCTCTCTCTCATTAAAAAAAAAAAGAGCTGGGCACGGTGGTGCACGCCTTTAATCCCAACACTCAGGAGGCAGAGGTAGGAGGATTGTCATGAGTTCGAGGCCACCCTGAGACTACTTTGTGAATTCCAGGTCAGCCTGGGCTAGAGTTAGACCCTATCTCCAAAACTAAAAAAATATATACATATCTTGCAATAGTAGTTGTGCTACTTAACAGCTCCTCATGACACTAGCTGTCCCTCCGTGTCCCCATCTAGCTCAGGGTGGGGGGTGTCATACTCCTGTGTTCCCACTTGTGTCCATCCCAGAGCTCCTTCAGCCCCACGCCTTTTTGTTCTCGATTAAACGCCTCACGCTCTCTGTGCTTCCGGGTTCCCAGGGAAAGCAAACTCAAGCATCGAAGCTCAACCTTTCCAGGCTTATCTTCTGTCTGCACACACCTTCTTACCCTTCCCTTCAGCCACTGGGAAGAGCAGCGCAGACACACACACACACACACACACACACACACACACACACCAGCTCCCTCGGCCCTCTGGGTCTAGGCTCAAGCTACAGTGTGAGACATGGGTGGCACTCAGAGGCTCCACGTTCACTGCTCTTCCCAGGTCCTCTCAGAAGCCCCGCTCACCACCAAACAGAAATTAACCTCTCTGTGCCCTCCTATGGCACTATGGCTCTTAATTAGTATGTACCAGGAAGCCCTAGGGATAAGGGCCTCGTCCAGCCAGAACCTACTACAACTGAGCAGATGTTCAAAAGGTATTAGAGGCGAGAGATGAGTCACTGGAGCTCATTTATACTTTGGGGTGTTCCTAGTTCCTTGCACTTCTCATACCTGTCCTTTACTTAATCATCTGTATATTTTGTCTCCCCTTTGTGACTCTAAGCCCTTGTTTCTATTTGCTTTCAATGTTTTATTTGTACAAGCATAAGAGGTCCGTGCAAAATACACAAGCACTGTGGAAGTGTATGGAGTGAGCAGAGAGGGGACTGAATAGAGAGACTGCTCTTAGAAGTTGGATGTTTCCTCCCAGAAGGCAAAGTCTTCCTTCTGCTGTGCACTTACAGGCATTACACACACACACACACACACACACACATGCACACACACATGCACACCAGCAGCCCTCCATATCCGTGGGTTCTGTACCCACTGGTTCAATCAATCATGAATGTTGAATATTTTTAAAAATTGTTTTTTTGGGCTGGAAAGATGGCATAGCAGTTAAGGCAACTTGCCTGTCAAGCCTGAGGACCCAGGTTCGATTCCCCAGTACCCACCTAAGCCAGGTGCACAAGGTGGTGCATGCATCTGGAGTTCATTTGCAATGGCTAGAGACCCTGGTACACACATTCTCTCTCTCTCTCTCTCTCTCTCTTAAAAAAATAAATAAATAAAATGAAGCCGGGCATGGTAGTGCACACCTTTAATCCCAGCACTTGGGAGGCAGAGGTAGGAGGATCGCCATGAGTTCAAGGCCACCCTGAGACTACATAGTGAATTCCAGGTCAGCCTCAGCTAGAGTGAGACCCTGCCTTGAAAAACCAAATAAATAAATAAAATATTAAGAAAAGAAGTGAATCAAAACAGATGTTAATAAAAATTATTTTGTACTAACTATGTAATTTTCTTGGTATTTAATCCCCTAATAATAAAATATGATAGTCATTTACACTGTACTAGGCACAAGTCATCTAGAGGTGACTTGAAGTATATGATACATATGGAAGGGCAGGTTATGTGCAAATACTCTAAGGGACTTGAGCATCTAAGGATTTGGGCATTCACAGGGGGCCCTGGCCCAGCTCTTTGTGGATACCAAAGGTTGGCTCTGTGGGACAGCTCAGCTCTGCGTGTTCCCATCTACTTTCCATTGAGTTTTGCTTTTATCATGAGGGATATAGTAGGAGATCATGAAGGGAAGAGATTCTCCCAAGGCATTTTGCCAGGGCTAAAATCTTAGTTTTATAAAGTGCAAGTAACTTCACTTAGAACAGCAGCTGACAGAGGGAAGGTGCTGAGCGTGACTCCCTGTCATCTCTGCATCCTCAGTACTCAGGACCTCGCGTGTGCTTCATAAATGGACAAGAAGAAACACTGCAACCGCCAGTCCTCAGATGCAGACCAAACTCCCCTCGCGCTCAGCTCTGGCGGCTCATAACAGCTGGAGGCCGCCAGTTCCGCTGGCCCCTGGGAAGTGGCTGATCTTCCGTTACTGGAAGTTGAACTCGCACTCGAGTCTGTCTTGGCTGTGGGGATAGACCTGCACGCAGCCCTCCACCTACTGCCACCGCCAACGGCGCTAGGATGGATACCTGATCTGGAGGGAATGGACTCCATTAGCTGGAGCTGTCTGCCAGGTTTTCCTCCTGGGAATCTGAGCTAAAAGTTACAAAGACTATAAGAGATAGAACAGGTCCGTGAACTGCAAAGTCCCTTCGTTACAGGGCTAAAGCGACGCTTATGACAGCGTGGATCATAGTGGCTGAGAAAGCTGTGAGGAAAGCAGAGCTTCATGGAGAGATGTGCCAAGGCAAGCAGGATCTCGAGATCAGCAGGGGAGAACAGCTGATGCAATCCTGGGAAGCGGCCCTGAGACCCACTGCTACCCTTTCACTGTTAGGTAATGCCTTAGTGTGTGTGAGAGTTAATTTTTTTAAATTTTTTGTTTATTTTTATTTATTTATTTATTTATTTGAGAGCGACAGAGAGAGAAAGAGAGAGAATGGGCACGCCAGGGCCTCCAGCCACTGCAAACAAACTCCAGATGCGTGTGCCCCCTTGAGCATCTGGCTAACGTGGGTCCTGGGAATCGAGCCTCGAACCAGGGTCCTTAGGCTTCACAGGCAAGCACTTAACTGCTAAGCCATCCCTCCAGCCCGAGAGTTAACTTTGATATTGAATTGACTGGGTTAAAAAAAAAATGCCTAGATTAGAAAAAGCACACTTCTGGGGTGTCTGAGATGGTGTTTGCAGAGATTAGATTGTGAGCCCTCTAACCTAATGAATGGATTAACCCCTTAATTGATTCAGAATAGGATGGTATTATTGGGAGGTGGTGAAAGGTAGAAGGTGAGACTTGGCTCAAGGAAGTAGGTCACTGGGGGCATGCCTATTTTGCCCTGGCTCCTTCATATATTCCCTTTTCTTTTTTCTTTTTTTCCAGATAGAGTTTCACTCTAGCCCAGGCTGACCTGGAATTCACTATGTAGTCTCAGGGTGGCCTCGAACTCACGGAGATCCTCCTGCCTCTGCCTCCCGAGTGCTGGGATTAAAGGTGTGCTCCACCACACCTGGCCCTATACAGTCCCTTTTCTCTGCTTCCTGGCCACATGAGACGGGCTGCTCTGCTCTGCCAGGCCCCTCACACCACGATGAATTGAAGCTTCTGAAACTATGAGCCAACATAATCCTTCTCCTTCTAAGCTGTTTTTGTCACGTTTTTGGTTACAGAAATGCAAAAGTAATTCTGTGGGCTTCTCTTCCTTACAACAAACACAGACACGGTCTCTGCATTCTTTGTGAACTGTGCTTTGTATCTTAGCATCCTTGGCTCTCCCAGCCTTCCTAAACCACTCTCCCCTGGTTTACTCTGCTTCCCTCCAGGCATCTCTACTGCTGCCCCTTCTCATAGGTCACACACCCTTGTTCTAGCTGTCAGACCTACCCTGTCATTTCCTCTCTCCTCCAATTTCTGTGACCACCCATATGTGCCCTGTTCAATGCCAGAGCGTAGAAAGAGAAGTAACTTAACTTTAGTGAGCTCATAAAATCCCTTGAATTGAGAGAACATTCTTTGTGCCTTGAAAAGGTGGAAGCATTGAGTGAAAAAGAAATGAGAGCCAGGCGTGGTGGCGCAAGCCTTTAATCCCAGCACTCGGGAGGCAGAGGTAGGAGGATCGCCGTGAGTTCGAGGCCACCCTGAAACTACATAGTGAATTCCAGGTCAGCCTGGGCTAGAGTGAGACCCTACCTCAAAAAAACAACAACAAAAGAAGAAGAAGGAGAAGGAGGAGGAGGAGGAGGAGGAGGAGAAGACGACAACCTGTAAAACAGGATCACCTTTTTCCACACCTCGTCCCGCTTGCTGTTGAAGTCCCCTGTGCCCGGAATGTCCACCAGTACAACCCCTTCTGGAATCAGGGCCGATTTGGGAAGAGTCACTTCCACATGTTTGATCAAGGGCCAGATTCGTGTCTCAGCTGATTCTCCACCCTGCTCTCTCCTCCGAGTCTGGATGTAAGGGTCCAGCTTGACAGACAGCTCTTCGGCCTGAGGAGGGAGGACAAAGTCACATGTGCCGGCTGTCTTCACAGCTGCTTACCTGGGTTGGCTGTGATGCAGGCTCATCAAAGGCGTGCTGAGGGATGCTGAAAGTGCCTGGACGCCTTTAATCCCAGCGATGGGGAGGCAGAGGTAGGAGGATCACCGTGAGTTCGAGGCCACCCTGAGAATACAGAGTGAATTCCAGGTCAGCCTGGACTAGAGTGAGACCCTACCTCGAAAAAAAAAAAAAAGTGCCTCGACAATGTGTCAGGGTGGTCTTTGCAAGAACCAAGACCTTGAGAGCCAAGAGGACCTGGAATCTCAGCAAGTTCAAACTCCTTAACTTAGTGGGGGCCAGAGGTGTAGCTCAGTTGGCAGAGTGCTTGCTTAGCATTCACTAAGGCCTGGGTTTGGTCCCCAGCACCACATAAAGTAGGAGGTAGGGGTATATGCCTGTGACTCCAGCACTTAGGAGTACACACAAAAGGAACAGGAGTTCAAGGACATCCTCAGCTACATAACAAGCACAGCCTGGACCACCCGAGACCCTTCCAAACGAAAACTTTCCTGGGCTGGAGAGATGGCTTAGCAGTTAAGGCATTTGCCTGCGAAGCCAAAGGACGCAGGTTCGATTCCCCAGGACCCACGTAAGCCATATGCACAGGGGGCACATGCATCTGGAGTTCATTTGCAGTGGCTAGAGCCCTGGCGTGCCCATTCTCTCTGTCTCTTTCTTCTATCTTTCTCTCTCTACTTGCAAATAAATTATATATATATATATATATATATATATATATATATATATATATATCTCCTTAACTTGCACATGAAGATGCCCAACTCGGCTGGAAGGGGACCGTAGCTCACTTATAGCATCACTGAGTACTAAATTTATCTCCCAAATTCCAGTTGATTCTAAAATTAGCACAACTTGCTAAATTTTGCTTGTAGCAAATGTTTCCCACATGGAAAATGTGAATATTTCAATCAACTAGAAAGCTGGCAACTGATTATAGGAAACCAATCATAGTATGGTGACCATATTTTCCAAACTGAAAATTGACTTAAAAAATTATTTTTTTAAAAAAAAGGGGTTTTAAGGGATGGAGAGATGGCTTAGCAGTTAAGGCAGTTGTCTGCAAAGCCAAAGGAGCCCAGTTCAATTCCCCAGGATCCACGTAAGCAGAATACACAAGGTGGCATATGTGTCTGGAGTTTGTTTGCAGTGGCTAGAGGCCCTGGTGTGCCCATTCTCTTTTTCTGTATCTGGCTCTTTCTCTTTCTCACTCTCTCTCAAATAAATAAATAGATAAATAAGCAAATAAATAAAACTGTTTTTTAAAAGGGTTTTAAAATGTATGAAGCAAGTGCAAAAAGTACCTTTATATGTAAGCTTTTCCAAGACATTTCAACAATAGTGAGTGGGAGAGCTTCCAGTCTCCTGCTTCTGCTTAGACCCATCTGGGGGCAATGACATGTTTGTGCCTGCAGCTACGGCAGGGAATCTCAACCGGGCACTTCAGAGCACAGAAGGGTTTGGATAGGTGGTGGCCATTGCTAATATATATCTATGGAATGATCCCAAGAGAAAGGAATGAATGTAATTTTTTTTTCAGACAGGGTCACATTTAGCCCCAGGATGGCCTCACTGTGTAGCTGAGAAGGACTTTAGACTTATGATCCTCCTGTCCAGAGTGCTGGGATTACAAGTGAGTGTCACAATAGCCGGCTTTTATACAGTAGTAAGGACTGAATGCAGGGCCTTGGGCGTATCAGGCAGAGGTTCTACCAACTGAGTTACATCCGCAATCCCGAGAGTTCTTAGGTGAGTTTAAGCTAAATCGGTGGGATTTGTTACAGCCTGGGTGTAGAATGGCAAATTTCATCAGTTCCAATGAACAAGACAAATAGTGAAAGTGGAGATAGTAAAAAGCTCCTTAAGAGACACAGAGCAGGAAGAGCCAAGGGCTTGACAAGGCTTTGTCTACACTGGAGTTCTGGGAAAACCACTGTGGAAGGTGAGCATTCCCTCAGCTCAGTGTAACTCCCCAGTGGAAACTGTTTACTCTCACTCACGGATGCAGTGCCTCTTCCTCTCCTGTTTCTATGGATAAAGATCTGAATACCTACTTGGTGAATGGTGAATGCTATCTTGAGACCTTTGTGTAAATTGTGTGTGTTTACGTAATATAAGCAGTTTGTAACTATCATCATCGTGTGTCTTTGAATAATGTTCAGTCTGATTTTAAAAACCAAAATATAATCATTTTAATAGTAATATCATTTACATATTAGAACTGGCTTACTATAAGGCTGAAGAGACAGCTTGGCAGCTAAGGTGCTTGCCTGCAAAGCTAAAGGACCCTGGTTTGATTCCCCAGGACCCATTTAAGCCAGATGCACAAGGCGGCGCATACGTCTGGAGCTCATTTGCAGCAGCTGAAGGCCCAGGAGTGCCATTCTCTCTCTCTCTTTATTTGCCTCTCTCTCTCTTGAATAAATAAAATAAATAAATGAAAGAAATGGCTACTATATTTGTTTGATTTTATACAAATATAAAAGGGAATGGAAAGGGTTCATTCATTGGGTGTCTAAGTGCTCCCATCAAGTATTGACTTTTTCCCCCCTTTATTATTATTATTATTATTATTATCATTTTATCAGAGAGAGAGAGAGAGCAAGGAGATGGGGAGAACTGGCACATCAAGGCCTCCAGCCACTGCAATTGAACTCTAGCCATCTTGTGTGCATGGGCAACCTGGCGCGCTTGCGGCACATTGTGAGCCTGGCTTGCGTGGGACCTGGAGAGTCAAACATGAGTCCTTAGGTTCTGCAGGCAAGTGCCTTAACCACCAAGCCATCTCTCCAGCCCAAGAATTTGACTTTCCAAGAGACAGGATCTCTGCAGCCCAAGAATTTGACTTTTTAAGAGACTGGATCTCTGCAGCCTATACTGGTCTCCGACTCGTGATCCTCCTTTCTCGGCCTCCTGACTGGTGGCACTGCAGGTATGCGGAACCATGCCTGCCTCGGGGTGTGAAACGTTGAGAGAAACAAACGTATTCAACTTTATAACATAAAGAAGTCCAAGGACATTGTGTTACGTGAGTAACACTGAACATTTAAGAAGGATTTGCTTTGTTGATCAGGAGGTAACGGTATTACAATCCTGGAGAAGCGTAATCAACTGATCTTAATTTGTGCAAAACTTGTCAAACTTATAAATAAAAGAACAGCATTTTAAAGATGAACTCCAAGAAGCGAGGGAAACTACTTTTTTTTTTTTTTTTTTTTTTTTTTTTTTTTGGTTTTTCGAGGTAGGGTCTCACTCTAGCCCAGTCTGACCTGGAATTCACTATGTAGTCTCAGGGTGGCCTCGAACTCAAGACGATCCTCCTACCTCTGTCTCCCGAGTGCTGGGATTAAAGGCGTGCACCACCACGCCCGGCTTGAAACTGCTTTTAATGTGTACATTTCATAAACAGAATCTTGGTTCCACAAACATTTTGTCTTAATAAATTTCAACTTAGTCACATGAATGCTGATCTGAAAGCAGGCACAGTCTTGTCCTACGAGCTGCCAATCGGCGTCCGCCTGGACCCAGACTAGCGAAATCCTTTCTGATCATCCGTTTGGGAGGCAGTGGGAGTGAGGCTGAGCCTAGCTAACCAGGTCTGCTTGCTACCTTCTCCGGCAAAGACCACACTGCCCAGTTCTGTGCCATGAGATCTACGCGCAAATTTAGCAAGGCTGTTTGCTGGGGAAGTTTTTACTTCCTAAAAAGGAAGGATGTGGTTGGTGCCAACATGCATGCGCTTCTTTCCATGAGGTTAGATGCAAAGTCAGATATTCAGCAGCAACGGCAGCTCTGTCACTAGGAGGTGACAAGTGTGACAGAATGCCAAGGGGGCTGGGCAGACGGTGATCTCGACATTGCTGAGCCACTAGATCAACTTAAGACCCTACAGCTTCCAAATGTCTTATGTGAGAACATGAAGAAACTTCTGTTTATTTAGGCCTCTACATGCTGCTACTTCTTTTATCATTTGAAGCCAAACATCCCAAATGAATCCTCAACTAACTAGTCTTTCTGTATGTAAAAGCTCCACTCAAGCACTAAAATGTCCTCTTTGACAGCCGTAAATGAAAAGGAACTTGGGGGCTGGAGAGATGGCTTAGTGGTTAAGTGCTTGCCTGTGAAGCCTAAGGACCCCGGTTCAAGGCTCGACTCCCCAGGACCCACGTTAGCCAGATGCACAAGGGGGTGCACGTGTCTGGAGTTCCTTTGCAGTGGCTGGAGGACTTGGCATGCCCATTCTCTCTCTCTCTCTCCCTCTTTCTTTCTCTGTCTGTCACTCTCAAATAAATAAATGAAAATAAATTTTAAAAATTTTTTAAACTTGGGTCACAGGGAATTCTGGCCTGGATACCAACTTATTTCTAATAAAAACACTGCATTTGGGGCTGGAGAGATGGCTTAGCAGCTAAGTGCTTGCCTGTGAAGCCTAAGGAGCCTGGTTCGAGGCTCGATTCCCCAGGACCCACATTAGCCAGATACACAAGGGGGTGCACACGTCTAGAGTTCGTTTGCAGTGGCTGGAAGCCCTGGCGTGCCCATTCTCTCTGTCTCTCTTTCTCTCTCTGTCTGTAGCTGTCAAATAAATTAAAAAAAAAACTGTATTTGGGGTGATTCCCATGAAAACACATCCAACTTAATGAAATAATAAATACACAAAACAAAATAAAGAGAAAAATCTTGCTGTCACCTCTTCTGCCTTGAGAGTGATGACTCTCGAGGTGGGAATCTTCCCTTTGGGCTTCGTCCTTAGCAAGTCCTCATAGCGCCTCCTCTCCGCCCCCCTTCCGTAGACCATCTGTAGTCTCCAGGTGGCTTCTTCCACTGCGTCATCGCTGTCCCCGTCTCCCGCCTCTTCTCCGCGGAGCTCCTGGGTCCTGTGCAGGAGTACAGTCAGGTTCCTCAGTTCCTCCTTCCATTCCTGCCAAGGCAGAGCAGGGCCATGTCCCATGACACAGAAGGTGGGAACGATAACAAAAGGGGGAGCAGAGAGCACCTAAAGTTTGCTACTTCGCCCTCCTTGTTTTGTGAAGGAGGAAACAGGGGCTCAAAGGAGGCAGCGGCTGGCCCAGAGTCCCAGAAGGAGCTGTGACAGAAGCGAGGCTAACACCCTCCATCCCATTCTCCCATATTCTTCCATTTTGCGGTGTTTCCTTTTCATTCAACAAAGGCACATGCTCTGTTTGTAAGGAATGTAATGTTATCTCGGAGAGTGACAAGGGACATGAGCCAGGAAGCAGCGAGAGAAAAGGAGGGAAACAGGAGAAGGAGGGAGGTACGGGGCTCCTGTTCACCTGGTCAGAGAGCAGGTGGACTTTGGCCTCGTAGCACTCACAGCAGCCGGAGCTCACTTGCACGATGCACGAAGCCCGGGTGCTTTCTCCAGACACTGGCAGGAGCATGGCTTGCTGGACGATGGCATTGATTAAGGAGCTCTTGCCAGCCCCAGTGCTTCCCAATAGCCCAATGTAGATGGGGTCCAGTGACGGCTTTTCAATCAAGGCAAGAAGCCTGTTTCTACATTAATATTAAAATATGCATTAAGTAGAGAAGGAAGACTATTAGAACAGAATGTGCAGAAACTGAATTTTGTTTGTTTGTTTGTTTGTTTGTTTTTGAGGTAGAGGCTCACTCTAGCTCAGGCTGACCTGGAACTCACTGTGCAGTTTCAGCAATTCTCCTATCTTTGCCTCCCAAGTGCTGGGATTGAAGGCATGCATCACCATGCCCAGCTAAAAAACTGAGTTTTGATCCTGGGATATCACTCTACAGCCTTCCAACTCTGTGCTCTCTCCTTGATCAAAGAGGTTTCTTATTCCATTTGCTATACAGAGTTGGGCTAGGAAGCAAATGGGACTATGCAAAAATACTTGGTCAGGATAATTCTCCATGAACCCTGTACTGTCCATACAAACATGAACCATCCTTGCTTGTGTTCTGTGGAGATTGCAAATTCTTTTTTCAAGGAATATTTTTATTTTTAGTTAAGATTTTTTTGTGGTGCATACCCTGCTCTGTAGTCATTGAAGGTATTTAGTGGTTTAGGATTATCTTTTTGTGTTAAATATATTTTATTTATATTTTTGAGAGAGAGAAAGACAGAGACAGAGAGAGAATGGGCATGCCAGCGCCTCCAGCCACTGCAAATGAACTGTAGATACATGTGCCACCATGTGCATCTGGCTCACGTGGGTCCTGGAGAATTGGATCAGGATCCTTTGGCTTTGCAGGCAAACATCTTAAATGCTAAGTCATCTCTCCAGCCCTCAAAGAATATTTTTATTCATTTTTTGTGAGGGAAGAGAGAGAGAGGATGAAAACAAACTCCAGACATTCGCACCTACTTTGTGCTTCTGGCTTTACATGAGCACTGGGGAATCAAACCCAGGCTGGCCAGTTTTTTGTTTGTTTGTTTTTGTTTTTTATTTTGTTTTTTCGAGGTAGGGTCTCGCTCTAGCCCAGGCTGACCTGGAATTCACAGCGATCCTCCTATCTCTGCCTCCTGAGTGCTGGGATTAAAGGCATGCACCACCACGCCCAGCTAAGGCTGGCCAGTTTTGCAAGCCAGCACCTTTAACTGCACAGCCATCTCCCTAACAGAAATTGCACATTCTTATCCGTGATAAAACTCATGATAAACAGTGCAGGAAGCAGCTACAGTCTCCTGAGAACGACAAACTGTAGCCTTGTCAGCTCAACACCCACAGGCTCATAGTCACACTGGGGTTGGGACCTTTCCACTTATCAACAGTATGACTTTGCTTGACGTCCCTGGCCTCTTCGAGAAACAGTCAGTAAAATGGGGCAATCACATCAGCTCCTCCTATGGAGGTGTGTTGAGAGGAGGACATGAAACTGGGTATCTGTGAGGCCCTCAGCGGACTGGCGGACAACAGCCACCGCACTATCAGTGAGAAGAATAATGGCTCATGGCTGCAGAGTTTCAGCTTCCTTCTATGCTCAATTGGAATCAAAGCTTTTTATTTTCTTTCTTTCTTTCTTTCTTTCTTTCTTTCTTTCTTTCTTTCTCTCTTTTCTTTTTTTTTTTTTTTTTTTTTTTTTTTTTTTTTTTTTTTTGCTGTAGGGGGAAGGAGCGCCCACAACCACCCAGGGAAGACTGGAGGGTGTGGATCTCAGACTCACATGAGATACTTGACTCCGCTGGGAATGCTGTCGTCTAGGAAGACCGAATGAATCATTTTCTGATATGTATTGCTCAAAACCCTTCTGGTCCGAGACTCCAGTTTTTCATCTGGAATCAACAGACATGTGTTATCTGGGATGTGCCTGGCAAGATCCCCCAAGCTCCAAAGCTGAAGACCAAGGAGAAGACATGAAGTGAGAAGCGAGTTCAACTAGGGAGCGAGCCATGTGCCCTGTAGATAACTACTCTCCAGACAGCAGTGTTGATTCTGACCCTCCCTGTATACCAGAACTCAGCCCCTGTGTTGTCACAGGCTTTATCCCTTCTAGACTCTTCTTTCTTGTAGACACCATAGAAATACCCACTAAGAAATCAAACTAAGCCCTTCTAGACTATCTTCTCATCAGGAAGAGGTTGTTTTGGTAACATCCCTCCTGCTCAGAGCAGCCTGGAGAGAAATGGTCAAATTACGTTATCTCTGCAGAGAATTTGAGGAGCAGGTGCACTTTAAATTTAACCTTATGTTCCCCATTGACTTGTGTATTCTAATATTTAATAGCCAGTTGGTGGCGCTGTTTGGAAAGGTTGTGGAACCTTCAGGAGATAAAGCCTTAGCGGAGGACGTGTGTCACTGGGGGTGGGCCTTTGAGGTGTTACCGCCTGCCACCCCCCCCTTGGTGCTCTTGGCATTTCTCCTTCCTCTATGCTGATGTGAAGATGTGGCACCAGCTCTCTCTCCCACCAAGCTTTCCTGGCCATGGTAGATATTTCCCCTTTGAAACTATAGGCCGAGATAAACATTTTCCTTTCTGAAGCTGCCTCTGATTGGGTGTTTTATCTCAGCAATCAGGGAAGTGACTGGTACATCTTCTGAGCATCTGAACACAGTTGGAAAAGATACAGCCGTGTTGAAATAAGGTGTACCACCATCTCACGGCACCCACATTCCTTCAGGGCACTTTGCTCCATGGAGGGGAACGCTCGGAATCTCCGCTCTTGATCCGACCGCCGTCTTTTCTTCATGAGTTCCTTACGTAGGTCATGATCAGCTAGAGATAAACAGAGACATATGGAATTATAGGTGTGGGCACCACATCTTTGCCTCACCCTTACCAGCACACTCAGCGCACTCTGGCCCGTTCTGCCTGCCTGCAAGCTCCTTTGGAAAGTAGCACTGGGGCTGGCTCAGTGGCTAAAGGCACTTGCTCAGAAACCAGCACTGTGGGAGTACCCCAGTTTGGGTCCTAGTTGTCAAGGCTTTTTGCATTTGTTTCCAACATGTCCCCACGGAGACAAAGTTTCTATTTGTAAGCCCTCAGAAGCCAAAGTAGCTAGATATTCTTCACCAGGCAAAAAAAAAAGGTTTAGGAAATCAACCTCCTGGGGAAGGAAAACCCCCAGGCAGTGCTTGGTATAGGGAGCAGATGGGCTTAGCAGATGAAGAAAGAACTTGATCAGAGCAGGGTTCTGTTTTGGGGGGGCTGACTGGCCACATAGCCAGAGCAAGCCACTTCTACTGCACCTCAGGGGTCTTTGACTGTAAAATGAGAGGCCTGGTGAAAATAGAACTACTGTAGAAGTTTTGGAAGGTTCCCTCTGAGATAAATCTGGGCTTGGTGGTACATGCCTGTTTGCCTAACTTCTTGGGATGCTGAGACAGGAGGATTACAAATTCGAGGCTAACCTGAGATACCTAGCACAATCTCGTCTCAAACTGAAGCTTCAGCAAAAAGGGGCTAGAGATACAGCTCAACGGTAGAGTGCTCAGCTAGCATGTGTGAGGCCCTACGGCAAAAAAATAATAATAATGAAAACAATGCCTTCTGAAGATGAAGTCAAGGAAATGCTCCCTCCCCCTTTTCACTGATAGGCACTTAGAAGCTGCTTCCTTACACAGGCAAGAAGTCAAGAGAAACAGATCTCTGTGGTCTGCAAAGTCATGAAGTGATTTCCCTCAGCTACAAGGTGAGAGGCGAGTAGGGCCCATAAACGTAAGAATAGGGTATAATCCCAAAGGTGGATTTTAGAAAACATCCCTTGGTGGTATTCACCTAGCTAGACAGGGGCAACAGGTTGGGATCCTTGGGGCAAAGGTTGTCAGAAATGGTCCTAACCCACTGCTCTTAGCGCCAGCAGCGCCAGGAGTTGGTCCAAGAAATATTAGTCTAGGTTTATATACAGAGGGTAGGAGGCCCCCAAAGCAAGTGTGACTTAAGAAGGCCATCTTCCTCGAAGAGCCCCTGAGAAGGAGCGTCACAGCTGAATCCAGGGTGGCAGTCCAAGTAGAAGGCCCAGGCTCTGCCAATGGGCTCCAGATGTTGGCCTCCCAGACAGCGTGAGCAGCTGCCTGCTCCTTTCAGCAGATTCTTCTGTTTTCTGGAGCCAGCTCACACCTCATAGAATATTCCAACGCCGTCCTGCATCTGCCACAGCCTGAACCTTTGCCACCTCATGCTCGTGCAGTGACAGATGAAAAAGGTGTGTAGGGTGGGCCTGTCACAGGAAATGGTTGAGCTCGACTAGAAGCGTCCATCCTGGCTCACAGTCGGGACTGCACTAGAATGAAATGCCAGGCAGGTGGTTGGCTCTGAGCCACGGCTGGGGAGGAAGAGGTAGAGAAGAAAAGAGCAAGCCACTGTGCCCAGTGGTATCCCAGAGTGCCAGGATGCCTCTACAACCTGTCCATCAAAGAATGTAAAAGCATGTCCACTTTTGTAACTTGGCAGCTCTTGGGTAAGCAATGTGTGCACAGCACAGCCTCTTAGCCACATGTGTGAGCCAAGGGACAAATTCATCTACCCAGGAGGGCCCTTAGTTCAACCTGGCAATCAATGTGATAAGAGACTGGGAGCTTATTTCTCGCTCAAGCAAAGCATAAGAACTCGGATAAAACAGCAGGGTTTAACATTCCTTTTTTATTATTATTATTTCCAAAACGAAAAACCACCTGGAAAGGATAAAATATTCCATCTTGGGCTTATACCATGTATGGGTATATTAAGTTTACAGCTTGAATGAACTGGCCTGGACTTGCATCATAGTTCCTATTACGGCTTTCAGTGGCTCAAGCACTCGTGCCTTTCTCAGCATTCTACACTGAGTTTTCCTAGGAAAGAGCAAGATGGGTGGATGGAGACAGGACCAAAAAAAAAAAAAAGTAGTCTACTACTGGCTGTTAACTCTTGCTACCACAAGGTGTCACTTAAAAAAATAAAATTAATTCATTTATTCACAAGCAGAGAGAGACAGAGAGAAGAGAGAGGGATCGAGCAAGAATGTGCACACCAGGGCATCTAGCCACTGCAAACAAACTCCAGATGCGTGTACTACACTCTGCATCTGGGCTCTATGTGGGTACTGGAGAACCGAACCTGGGTCGTTAGGTTCCATAGGCAAACGCCTACACCGCTGAGCCACCTCTCCAACCCACGGAGTCACTTTTGAAAAGCGCTCGCCAACAGCCTGATGGACATTCAGCGCACTGCTGGAGACCACCACGCTTTCCAAACACAAAGATCCCACATCTTGGACTACGCACAGCCAAGGGACCTGGAAGTTACAGTTCTTTCCATTTGCAGGCCTGGGTGTGCTTCTGGGTGCTGGCCACTATCCCACTGACCTGGAAAAAGCGACTTCCCTTTCCCCTACGGGAATCCTTTTATGGGAAGGTTGGGAGGATTTCCTCGTTAATTCTGGAAATAAGGGTGTACTACATCTGTATTCCTGTACGTGGGGGTTACTTCCCTGCATCCTCCCCGCCGGGGCTCTTAATGTGGTCCCCAGGGGGAAAATCACCAACATGCTTCAGAGAGGCACTTCACACGCCTTACGTGTCTCTGTCTAAGGAAAGCCATCTGACATCACTCCAAGGATCTTACCCTTCACACTAGAACTTAACACAGTCCAAATTGATTTTCTGGAAGTTTTTTCTCAAAAAGAGAGGAAACCTCACATACAGAATTGATGGTCAGTCAATTCATTTTGTTATGAGTAGACTCTTTTAGTTATGGTTGAAATAATTGATACCCCTTAACTATTACAACTGGACATGAGACAGCATGTGACAGAACAAGGAATGGTGGCCGTGGTTACAGTGTCAGCCTCCAATCAGTACCCAGTGTTCTGTCAGCTCCCTCCGTCAGAAGAGATCATTACGAGGGTGTTACCTGAGTGTGGCTCCAGTCCCATCAAAGCCTCCATTTCTGCCATTTCCTGGACGTGAACTGTGTCTTTTGTCCGCTCAGGAGAACCAGGCTGAAAGGACATACAAGGTACAAGGGGGAGAGGTGACGCATACGAAAGGCAGCTGAGTGTGGTAGCGAGCTCAGAACTTGAAAGACTGAGAGAAAAGGAGCCTGAGTTTCAGGCCAGCCTGGGCTACACAGCAAGACCCCTCCCCCGCCCATTACAAACTAATAACAGTAAGGGAGATGGCCTCGTGGGTAAAATGCTCTGCTATGCAAGCATGAGGTCCTGAGTTCAGATCCCCAGCACCCATGTCAAATGCTGGGCATGGTGGCATACATTTGTAACCTCAGCCCTGGGGAGGTAGACAGGGGGGAACCCCTGAGGCTTACTGGCTAGATAGTCTAGCAGACTCAGTGAGCAAGAGGTTCCGTGCGAGACGCTGCCTCAAAAAGTAAGGTGAGCAGTGACTGTCCTCTGGCCTCCATGTGCATGTCAACACACATGCACACACACACCTACATACACATGTGCGCCCACACACATACAAACTACATGCATCACACACACACACATCTGTATGCACAATACAAACACCAAAAGCTAATGATGCATAAATCTGATTGTGTTTTGTATCCACCACTAGATTCCACATCTGCAAGCATTATCGCCTCTCTTTGAGGCCCTCACAATGCCCACTGCGCTACTTAAGTGTGATAAAAAAAAATCAATGTGTGACCATTGGTTCTGTATTATATTTGTATCAAGGGGGGCTTAAACTGATACTTCCTGAGATCTTTAAGATAACTCACTCTCTGGGCTAGAGAGATGGCTCAGCAGTTAAAGATGCTTGCTTGCAAAGCCTTATGTCCCAAGTTCGATTCCCCAGTACCCACATAATGCCAGACACACAAAGTGGCACATGCAATTGGAATTCTCTCTGTCTGCCTCTTTCTTTCTGTCTCTCTCTCTCAAAAATATTTTTTTTAAAAAAAAAGAGATTACTCGCTATGAAATGCGAATAAGCTCTGGTGGCCAGAGCTATGGGAGGTCAAGGTATAAATAGCTTGGCTGCTTTGAGCAAGGCCGGTTCCCCGACTTAGGTGAGCTGTGCACTCTGGGCCGATGGTATTTAGTTCTGGCAACTCAGCAGGAAGCTGGCAGGGTGGCTGGAGCACACAGTATTCCCACGGCTGGAGTTCCTTAGCTGGCGACTGAGTGGGGAAGGAGAGGTGTGGTCACTCAGTTTTCTGACCCATCCTCACATCCCATCCCTACTCATCAGGAGAACACCAGCCCCGAAGGGTGAACCATTTGCAAGTGGGGGCGGGGAGTAGGAGGACCCTTCCAAAGGAAGATGCAGAGCCAGCTGTTCACTGGCGGACAGGGAGGGCGGGCACACAAACATCCAAGGACCCATGGCGGCTCAGAACAGAGGACGCTGCACAGAAGAGGTAGAACCGGGAACTTCTTTTTCCTTGCCTACAGAGAAGATGGGGAACGTGATGTGCACCCAGAGTTCTTCCTCTCCTTATCTACTGTTGCTGCCAGGAGAGCGCCCTCAGCCATGCATTTTAAAAACAAAGTCACCAGCCCTTTTAAAGTATGCAAAACCTCCCTGATGTGTCAACCTCCACTAGTCCCATAGGCCCTAAGTGAGAAAGACGGCACCTCACTTGCATATTACCTGCACGTTTAAATCACAACTGTCAGTTGAAACAGACTATTCTTAGTTTCGCGGTCAGATTTGAACTGATTGAATGGCCTGCATGGTTGGTTGAATGTGGTGGGGACCCTGAACTATGCAAGGTCCCAAGCCTTAAGTAGAACTCCAGCTCCCTAGAGATTCTCCCTCTTACAGCCTGCTCGCAGGCCACCCCATGCCCCTGTGGTTCTCCAGGGCAAGATGTTGCTATGAATTCCTGTGCACCACACACATTGGGGTGCCCCACCCCCTTCTTCCCTGTGAACTTCTACTTTTTCATTTACTCTGTGATAGGGGTGCCTGGATTCCTAGTTCATTCCCACTCAAATCCTGACTATGCAAGCCTCTGTTTTAAGATGTACCCAACTATCTTCCTTCCTTGCTTGCTTCCTTCCTTCCTTCCTTCCCTCCCTCTCTCCCTTCCTTCCTTTCTTCCTCCCTTTTTCTTTTTTTGCTTTCCTTCCTTCCTTCTCTCTTCCCTTCCTTCCCTCCTTCTTTCCTTCCTTCCTTCCTCCCCTCCCTCCCTTCCTTTCTTTCTTCCTCCCTTTTTCTTTTTTCTTTCTCTCCTTCCTTCCTTTCTTCCTCCTCTCCCTTCCTTCCTTCACTCTTTGACACAGAATCTTTCCATGAGACCTAGAGCCAGACTGGCCTTGAACTTGCAATCCTCTTGCTTCGACTTCCAGAGTTTTGTGATTGCATGCATGCACCACCATGCCCCCCTCAGCGGCAATGGTTTCTTTATATCTACTCCTCCTTGTTAAACTACGAGCTCTTCAAGGTCAAGGAGCAGCATCTTATTCGCCATTACGTCTCTATAAAGAAGTGCAACGACGGACAGTGAATGTTCACTGAATGAATGGAAGAATGGGTAGGAAGAGTTTAATGAGTCCTGCCTCAAGAGTAAAACAGACATTAGGAACAAGCAGGAAGGGTGCAAATGGGCAGAATTAATAGGGAGACTGCTCCAAAGGACTGAGAGTGCTTGACTGGAGGGAGGGAAGACAGGCAAGAGGATGGGGTTGGGACGTCACTGCAGTTTCAAAAGCAGAACTTAAAGCTGCATACGAAGGAGAGGTGACATGGTTGTATATCTTCTGTTTCCAGGCAGAACTAGACCCACGAGGTGCAAGGTTCAGGAAAGTATCTTGGCTTAATATTCCCAAGCCCGGCCACGCCCCTTGGCCGTTGTTTCCTTTAACATGGTTTCAATTACCCTCACCCAGCCGCTGTCAGGAATGGAAGATTTCAGAAATAAGCAATGCTTGAGTTACAAGTGGCACACTATACTGGGTAATATGATCAATCCCCCATATCACCATTGTGGGCACTTAAGGCCAAGGAAACCATTTAATTTAGCCCTAACAGTGAAAATTCTATCAATCTCCAGGACAACTTGTGTTCTGGAATTCAAATTTCAGGCAAAATAATAATAATAATGGTTCACAAAACCTAAAGGGGGCTGGAGCGATGGCTTAGCAGTTAAGGCGCTTGCGTGTGAAGCCTGAGGACCCAGGTTTGATTCCTCAGTATCCACGTAAGCCAGAGGTACAAGGTGGCATATGCATCTGGAGTTTGTTTGCAGTGGCTAGAGGCCCTGGCGCCCCCATTCGCACTCTATCTGCCTCTTTCTCTCTCTCCAATAAATAAATAAATAAAACAAAACATTAACAAAACAAAGCCAGGAAACAAAATATCCCGAAGCAAAAGTATCACCACCCTACTGTCATTGGACTCGGGGTTTGAAGATGCCTTAAAATTCATTTTGAAAAAAGCCAGGCGTGGTGGCGCACGCCTTTAATCCCAGCACTCAGGAGGCAGAGGTAGGAGGATCACCGTGAGTTCAAGGCCACCCTGAGACTCATAGTGAATTCCAGATCAGCCTGGGCTAGAGTGAGACTCTACCTTGAAAAACCATCTGAAAGGGCTGTGAATCGAAGCACATGTAAATGGTACCTAAGAGTCTGGAGGAGAGGCAGGCTGTGTCCACGGAATTCTAGAATGTGAGTGGCAGCTTGGGATTCTCTCAAGGTCACAGGGTTCATCTGACCTCATTTACCATATCAACAGTGCACAATGTCCAGAAAAAGCTGGTTGCATGTAACTATCCAGGGACTGAGTTTAACTGCATCAATGGACACACCAAACCATGAGCCACCCACATGTAATAAGTGAGCTTTCACTCAAATATGGAGATAATGGGAATTATCTGAAAGGTGGTTGCAGAACACTGGGCCTCAGATTCCTTCTGCCAAGTCCAAAGACTGGCAGGAAGGGACCATTTGACTGACAAACTAAGCCACAGGTAAACGGGCCGGAATCCTTTATTAAAAAGGGTAAAGAGGGGGCTGGAGAGATTGGTCAGTGGTTAAGGTGCTTGTCTGCAAAGCCTAACATCCTGGGGTGGATTTCTCAGTACCCACGTAAAGCTAGATGTGCAGTGGCACAAGCATCTGGAGTTCGTTTGCAGCAGCTGGAGACCCTGGCATGCCCATTCTCTCTGTGTGTCTCTCTACCCTCTCTCTCTGCTGAAAATAAATAGATAAAAATATATTTTTGGGGCCGGGCGTGGTGGCGCACGCCTTTAATCCCAGCACTCGGGAGGCAGAGGTAGGAGGATCGCCGTGAGTTCGAGGCCACCCTGAGACTACATAGTGAATTCCAGGTCAGCCTGGGCTAGAGTGAGACCCTACTTAGGGTGTGTTGGTTTTGGTTCAGATGATCCATACTGAACTAAACCACACAGTGGGAAGGGCCACACTACTTTTTCTGCCAGGACTTTAGATAAATCACTGTACCACTCTGGGCCTTGGGCTTTCCATCTGTAAATGAAAGTTGTGAGTGTCCTCTGACTTAATGGATGCTAAAAGAATGAAAATTCCCCTACTGAATGTCACCAACAATCTGCCAATGATTAGAGCTCCTGTGTGGTAAAAGTGGCATGAGCCGACATAATGTGCTACTGTCAAATTCAGTGTCTTAAAGACAAAGCCACCTTCCTCACATGACGCTGGAGTCCACCTCGGCCGCCCAGCCCCGAGGAGAGGCAGGAATGGCGGAGTGTGTCGTGGAAGTCTGGCTTCTGTGTAAGAAGCAATTAAAAACAGTTGAATTTGCTGCACAAACAAGCCAGGTTCCGCATGCGTGGCTCACCACACATGGACCTCAGTGTGTGGTTAGCTCTCATGTCCTGCTCGGGCAGGTTATTTACATTCATGTGCACTGAGCCCAAGAATAACCTTTCAAATGAGACTGCACGTGTCACTAGATATGAAAAGGTTGCACAGAACTGATTTCCTGTTAAGAGTGTGACCTCTGAGAGTTATTCCACTCCTCTCACTCTCCCCACCCCCTTCTTTTTTCTCGAGGTAAGGTTTCACTCTAGCTCAGGTGGACCTAGAACTCACCATAGAGTCTCTCAGGGTGGCCTTGAACTCACGGCGATCCTCCTACCTCTGCCTCCAGAGTGCTGGGACTAAAGGGGTGTGCCACCACGCCTGGCTGTCCCTTCTTTTGTTTGTGTTTGCTTACTATATTTTTTTTTCTACAGGAAAATAACAGAGGCGATACAAACTTAACAGTCATTCCTGTACCAGAACAGGTGCACGTACTGAAATTAAAGAACAGTACCGGGGCGGGCGTAGTGATGCACACCTTGAATCCCAGCACTTGGGAGGCAGAGGTAGGAGGAGTGCCGTGAGTTCTAGGCCACCCTGAGGTTGCATAGTGAATTCCAGGTCAGCCTGAATTACAGTGAGACTACCTTGAAAAACAAACAAACAAAAAAGTGCCCACCCTTTCTTTTATGAGTGGCACCAAAGCCCAGAGAGGGGAAGAAACTTGGCTGAAGTCACATAGTTAGTTACCTTATAGTACCTGCATACTGTCAATGAGGATTCAAACTCAGGTCTCCTCACAGCAAGTTCAATGTTCTTTTCACAACACTAAGCACCTGGAATAGACACTACTTAAACCTTTGGAATTTGGGCATGGCCACCAAAAAAAGTTCTCCCAAGTGCATCACTAAGACATTTCTTGGGAATGAAGGCTGTTTAGTAGGAGGGAGCAATGTAACTTAGAAAAATTATACCAAGGGATTCAAACTCGAACTGAAGCTACTGCCTACAAAATCTAAGGTGACCTTCCAGCAAAACAAGCAAGGAGAGGGGAGACGGAGATAGAGAGGATAGAGATAGAGATATGAATAAAGATAGAGATAGATAGATAGATAGATAGATAGATAGATAGATAGATAGACAGATAGGAGGGGAGAGAAGAAATGAGTTAGGGAAGTTCACTTTTACTGCATTCATTTATTTTATTTTATTTGTTTGAACATGTGTGTGTGTGTGTGCATGCATGTGTGTGCACCAATGTCTCTTGCTACTGTAAATGAACCCCAGACACATGCCAGATAAATGTGCCACTTTGCATCTGGTTTTATGTGGGTGTTGAGGAATCAAACTCCAGCCTACACGCTTTACAAACAAGCGCCTTGAATCACTAAACCATCTCCCCAGCTCATACAAATATAGTAAAATTCTTTCACTGTATTTGTTCTATGTTAGTTGCTGAGCCAAGTGTGTGACACATCATAGCTGTCCCATTCTCTCCTCCTACTTCTCCTTCGCTCAAAATTCCCTCTCACCCTCCCTTAACCTGCATCATCAACTCTCCCTGACGTTATCCTTGTATGCTTTTCATTTTCACCCCTGCCCCGAATACATAACTAATTGAAAAGAAAAAAGTTAAATGCATAAATGTGTGACGTTCCTTAGGGGGGCATTTTGATCGTTAGCGTTCGTTTATTCCCTACTTTCAACAAATCTGGGAAATGTTTGTGACATAGTAACCACTGAATAAATATTTGTTAAATGAACGAAAATCATTTTAAAGTATGTCTTAGATGGTAAGATTCATAATAGTAGGATCACACGTATTTGATTCATTTGTTCAATAAATATTTGAGTGTCTGTTTGGCTTTGGCATCTTTGCTGTTGACAACATTTTCTAACCACCTAGTAGACATTGCTGTGCTCGTCCCAACTCAGGGTGACCCAAAGGAGCAATGTAAGCACATGAGCACAAAAGAAAAGGGTGAAACAAGGGTCCTCACACTCTGAAGGAAAAGAGGTGTGTTGTCAGCATTAGTGCGCCAGCCAATGAGTCCAGAGGCAGTCACGGGAGAAGCGGTATTAGGGTGACTTATTTTTTTCTCTAACTTTTTTTTTTTTTACCCTGAATTGGTGAGGAAAAACAAGTATCTACATAACACATGTGATCAGAGTCTAATGAAATAAACTATAACCTTTAGTGTTGTTCCTACAAGCTTATCAAAGCTAAGGAGGCATAAATAACATCTCCTTACCAAAAATCCATACAACCCCAACAATGCTGTTTTCTTTTGTGAAAAATGATCAATGACTTGCCCAAGATGATAGTGTTTTATTTTATTTATTTGTTTTGGTGTTTTTGGAGGTAGGGTCTCACTCTAGCCCAGACTGACCTGGAATTCACTAGGTAATCTCAAGGTGGCCTTGAACTTACGCGACCCTCCTATCTCTACTTCCTGAGTGCTGAGATTGAAGGTGTGCACCACCACACCCGGGCCCAAGATGATGGTGTTTTAAAAGAGCAAACTAGACATAGTTCAGTCAGTAAAGTGCTTGTCTCCCAAGCATGAGAACCTGAGTTCGATGCCCAGTACCCATGTAAAAAAAAAAAAAATGCTGAGTGTGGTGGCACACATCTGCAATCCCAGAGCTGGGGAAATGAAGACAGAGGGATCCTTGGAGCTTGTTGTCCATCCATAGCTTGATTGGTGAGATCCAGAGAAAAGAGAGCTCCTGTCTCAAAGGAGATGAAGTGTCCCTGAGGATGACATCCAAGGCTGGCCTCTGACCTCCTCCTGTGCACACTTAAACACACACACACACACACACACACACACAGCTGAGATGATGTCTCAGTGGCTACAGGTGCTTGCTTACAAGCCTGCCACCAACCTGAGTTCACTACCATTGCCACAGAAAGTGGGGTGCAAAGCGGAGCTCATCTCTAATCCCTACAGCAATAGGAGGCAGGGCCAGGAGAATCCAGAAGCTTCATCTCCAGAAGGTGGAAGGAATGAAGAAATAGCCCAGAGTTGCCCTGTGACCAGACGCGTGCCATGGTGTGCATTTGCTCATACATCCATGCATCACAACATAAGCCATACACATGCACATATACGTGCACTCACATTATTCACAAAGACATAATCAAATAAATAATAAAATAGAAAAAAAATCAAGCTAAAAGGGAATCTCTCCATTTCTAATCCTATGGCATTTGGGAGGCAGAGGTAAGAGGAGCGCTGGGAGTTCGAGGCCAGCCTGAGTTTATATAGTAAATTCCAGGTCAGCCTGGGCTACAGCAAGACTCTACCTTGAAAAACCAAAACAAACAAAATAAAACAAAACAAAATTCACTCACATAAACAGAAAGGTAAAATTCACTTTCACTCAAGAAATCACTGGCTGTAAGAACATCAGTCTGTGCAGGGAGACAAATCTCTCACATAGAATAATTCCACGCATGTACGTGGCTCTTCTTCCCTCAAGGAAGGGATCGTGACACCCAACTCCTTGGCTGCTTTTCGCGGGGTGACTTCCTTCCAGAGAGTGCAGTGTGAAAATTAGGGGGAAAGAAGTCACGTGCTGAGCACTACCTCAGTCAGGAGACCCAGGCCAACATCACAGCCACAGCTCAGGGTGACGGTACGTACTCCCAGTACATGTGATCAGGAGGACTTTAGCTCTGGGACTTTCCTCCCCTACTCCTAAGTCCAACATAACCATGAGTCAAATGCCAACAGGATCCCACAGAACACCTAACAAGTCCCCTTCAAAACTGTCAAAGTTGCCAGGCATGGTGGCGCACACTTTAATCCCAGCACTCGGGAGGCAGAGGTAGGAGGATCACCGTGAGTTCGAGGCCACCCTGAAACTCCATAGTGAATTCCAGGTCAGCCTGAGCTAGAGTGAGACCCTACCTCGGAAAAAAACAAAAAACAAAAAAATAACTGTCAAAGTCATCAAAAACAAGGAGAGTCTCAGAAAAGTGACAGCCAGAAAGAACGTATGGAGACAGAGCAGCTAGATATAATGTGGTGTTCTGGACTGGGTCCTACACTAGAACGCTGACACTGGATATAAACTAAGGACCTTGAATAACACATAGGCTTTGCTTAGTTCATGCATTCTAACTGTGCCATTCCAATATAATAGGAGGGTCCTCACACTCTAAAGGAACAGGGTTCCTACTAGGGTTCAGATTGTATGAGAAATCTCTCTTCTGCAAGGCTAAAACTATTCTTTATTTGTTCGTCTGCAGTGTAGGAGGCCCTGGCATGCCCAAATTATAGCATAAATTACATAAGAGAAATAACTTACTGGATATGGCCAAACAGGAAAAAAAAAAAAACAGCAATTTCTGCTTCTGTTCCAGGAGTTCACGCGGGAGGTGGTGCTCGGCACGGACACGTCTGCACAGGTAGAGATATCAGGAACCTGTTCTATAGGGCCCTTAGTGGCCACAGCTCATGACACCACATTTACATAGTGGAAGTGAAACTAACCATGGCCGGGGGGGGGGGGTCAGTATTTGCTCCAATCTCCTCCTCCAGATACAGAGACATGCTGTTCTCTCTTTTCACTTAAACTTAAGCTGTACGCGAACTGGGACTCGCCCACCTCTCTGCGGTCTTCCGACAAGCAGGCAGGTCTTGGCCACTTTTCCCTTGCAAGCAGACCTCAGAAGCACCTTTCCTCTGAGCAAACAAGGGACTGGTTCCCTGACACTCAAATGTGACGTGAGACATGAGACGTGATGAAGAGAGAGAGGCTAAGAGACAGTCAGTGTAAGCGGATGGTTGACACAAATTCTCAACATTCACCCACAACAACATCCATCAAAATTACGCCTTTAATCCCAGCACTCAGGAGGCAGAGGTAGGACGATCACCATGAATTCGAGACCACCCTGAGACTACATATTGAATTCCAGGTCATCCTGGACTAGAGTGAAACCCCACCTCAAAACAACGACAACAACAAAATAATAATAATAATTAAAATAATATTCGGCTGTTTAATTGTAGAAATAAGTGGAATGTAGCTTTAAAGAAGGCCTTCTGGAACTTAAATTTTAGATCCTTAATTTATTTAAAGGGTGTAGCCCTTTTAATTTTATTCAAAAGGTATATCTTCTAATTGTTGGGACAAAACACCTGACCAGAGGCAGCTTGTGGATAGAAAGGGTTTATTTCCACTTATAGTTTTGAGGGGACGTTTTTTCATGACAGGGAGAGCATGGCAGAGCAGACAGCCAGGATGTCACATCAGCTGATAGAAAGCAGCAAGAGTGAGCTAGCTCCGAACACCCCATGGGCTGGACTAACCTCAGCAATACACCTCGTCCAGCAAGGCTCCTAAAGGCTCCACAACTTTCCCAAATTGCCGCTAGTTAGGGACCAAGTATTCAAAACATATGAAGCTTTGGGGGATCCTGCACATTCAACCCACCACAAAAAGGTTTAAAAAGTTTTGTTTTGTTTTGTTTTGTTTTTTGAGACAGATAGTGCTGTGTAGACCAAGCTGGTCTTGAACTCACAAGATCCTTATTATTAATCTGCCACCCCGTAGAGAAGAGACCTAACTCAGGCATAGGTATGGAAATGTCACCTTTGAATACCAATCAAACCCTCACCAGGACAACCCTCAGGTACTCTAGATGCGTGCTCAGTGCAAAGTAACATTTCAAGAAGTCATGAAATCAAAATGTTGGAAAATTGTTTGGATTGTGGTCCTAACTGCTTTATCTTCCAGCGAGATAATGTAGCTCCACCATAAGAAAATTACCGAAATGCCAACATAAATTTCAGCACTTTTTATTCTTGTGTTTTTGCCAATATAAATTTCAAAACAAAGACAATCGGCATGGAGATCATTAGCGGTAGATCATTTACTTAGTTCTTGGGGCAAAGGCGCTGTTTGCATTCACACAACACATGCTTAGCTCGCCCTCTACTGGTGGAACTTGTGTTTGTTTTGCTTCAACAGTTAACCTTCCTAATAGAAGCTCTACTAAATCATTTTATAACTAAGATTCGTTTGGAGGTGGGGAGGCGCTGGAGAGATGGCTTAGCTGTCAAAGGCGCTTGCGTGTAAAGCTTGACAGTCTGGGTTCAGTTCCACAGTGCTCATGTAAGGCCAGATGCGCAAAGTGGCACATGCATCTGGAGTTCATCTGAGGTGTAGGGGAGGCCCTGGCATGCCCAATCCCACTCTTTCTCTCTTATTCTTACTCTATCTCTGCTTCCAAATAAATAAAATAAATAATATTTAAAAACAAAATAAAATGAGTTTGGAATGTTTTTAAGGCTTCCTATGCTCTTTATAACACCTGACTGCTAGACCCGTTAGAAGTCTGGTCACTCTGCCAGGCCAAATCCCTGCTGAATTCAACTAAAACATTGAAGCGACTGAGAGATAATTCCCACTGAGACTACCATCACACCCTACCCCAATCATCGCTCTGCCCTCCAGCCTGTTCACAGATGGGCGCCCATGTGTACAGCAAACGCTCTTCTCTTCTACGCCAGATCCCTCCTCTCCCCAATGAAAGGATTAAATCGCTCACTTCCTCCTCTTCCCGTATTCATTGTTTTCATCCTCCACTGGATAGGCATGTCAACTCCATGCCATTTATTCCTTTTTACACATACTCCCTTTGGCCTCAGTTTTCCTACATATCTATCTATACTTTTTTTTTAAATTAAGAACATACTTTGTATGAATACATCATGTGTTGGTACCATCTTTTCCCTCATCCCTGCTCCTGTTCCACTGGGCACCCTCCTCAGTGGGGTTGCTGGTATTCCCCATAGGGTTGTGGGTTATGCACTCTTGGGAGAAGTCAGTTATTGGGGGGAGGCAAAGCCTCTGGGTATGATGTCCCAACCTTTGGCTCTTACCATCTTTCTGCCCCCCTCTTTCGCAAAATTTCCTGAGCCATGGTGGATGAGTTTTTTTTTAACCCTGTCTTTTAAAATTTTTTTGTTTTTTTATTTATTTATTTGAGAGTGACAGAGAGAAAGAGGCAGATAGATAAGCAAGAGAATGGGCATGCAAATGAGCTCCAGACGCATGTGACACCTTGTGCATCTGGTTTACGTGGGTCCTAGGGAATCGAGCCTCAAACCAGGGTCATTAGGCTTCACAGGCAAGCGCTTAACTGCTAAGCCATCTCTCCAGCCTGGTGGGTGAGTTTTAAGTCTACTTCAGTGATGAGCTCTCAGGAGTCTCTGGATCTCTGCTTTGGTAAATGTTAAGTATCTTCAGCGTCTGTCTTCTTCACCTTGGCGCTGACTGTCAAGTTCACCATGGAAGCAGCCCTCTTACTCATATCCCCAATTCCTCTGTGGTTTCATCTGGGCCTTGACTGGGATGTGAGGGGTGGTTTATCTCCTCCAGTCTCACTACCTTTGAGGGCTCTGGCCTACTCACTCAGCATGTATATCCTCCAGCACAGGGTATCTGGGACCTATCTATACTTCTTTATGACAAAATTTCTCAAAGAATTATCTAAACTTACATGCAGTCAAATGGTCACCCTTACTCATTCCCTAGAACTGTTCTGGTCAGTTTCCAGTAATCCTGAGTGATACAAACTTCATCTTCCTGGACACATCAGCGTTATCTGTTCCAGTTGACCACTCCCTCTTCCCTGACAGCCTTTCTTCGCTTGGCCTCTAGGTTCCCACATTCTCCAAGTTTTCTTCCTGTCTCCCTGGATGCAGGCCCCATGCTGGCCATTCCTCTTGTCCCCAATCTGTTAATAATAGAAGATCCGATGGATTAGACATTGGTCTCTTCTTTCCTTTCCACATCCACCCTATTTCACAACTTTAAAAACCACCCATGCAGTTGTGTATAGATGTGGTGTGTGTGTATGCATGCACGAGCTGGTATCACGTGCCACAGCATGTGTGTGGAATTCGGAGGATAACATTTTGGGGATCAGTCCTTGCTTTCCACTTCATTTTAGGGCATGACCTTTCATGGCTCATTGATCCATTTGCCAGGCTACCTGATGCTCAGCCATTCTCCTATCTCCACTTCCCCTCTCACCATAGGTGTGCTGGGATTACAGAAGCCCACCTGAGCTTTCACATGGAGTCTGAGGATCTGAACTCAAGTATTCATGTTTGCATGGCAAGCACTTTATCTACTGAGCCAACTTCCAGCCCCCTGTGACTCTTGACTAAATTTCTAGCCTCAAACTCTTTCATGGTTTACCATTTACTAAGCATGTTAAACACAACAGTTTCAAAACCAAGCCCTCTGAAGGACCCCAAGACCTAGAGCCTTCTCCCTATCAATTAATGACACACGCATTATTCCAGTTCCTTAATGCCAAAGCTCTGGTCTTCCACTCGATGTCTGATTTTCTCCCACATGCCCCATCTGATGGAAGTCTTGTTGAAATCATTCAAATATATTCAGAATACGAACACTTCTCAGCATTTCCACTGATTACTAGCCCGATTCGAGTGATAACAATCTCTTCTTCATTTAATGGTTCCCAAACTTTGCTATATATTGAAACCATCAAGAGTTTTAAAACACATTAATGCCTGGATCTCACTCCTTGTTATCTCAGTTTAATAGTATGGGATGAGACCATCACCAGGGTTTTCATTGTTCTCCAGATGTCCCTTCTACTTCCCTCAAAGTCTAGTCTCAACCCAGCAAATAGGCATAGCTTTAAGATGAAGTATTATTTCCCTGCTAGAAAGCCCAATGGTTCCCAATATTAGTATTAATATCCAAGGCTTTTCAGTAGCTTTCAGGGTCTTACATGATCTATACTGCTTTCCCTCTTGCACCCCCTCCACTTCTCTGACTTCTCTTGCACTTTGCTCACTCAGTGCTCTGTTTACACTACCTCTCTACATGAATATCCCAGGCATTCTTCTAAGACCTTTGCACTCCCTGTTTTTTATACCTGAAATACCCTCTCTACACTGTCTGCATACCAAGTGTTAGTTCAGATATCACATGCTCAATAAGGTCTGCCTCTACATTTATTTAAATTTCAATTGTACTACATACCAACCTCTGAATGATGAGGCAGATGATGGTGACTCTAGACAAAGAAGAGTGTGGAAAGAGGAGAGCTGAAGGTGAAACAGATTTATGCTTTAAACATGTTAAATTTCAGATGCAGATTAGGCACAAAAATCTAACAAGATGTCAAATAGGGGAGAAGTTGAGGCTGGACTATAAATCTGGGAGCAGAGAGATGGTTCTTAGAACTATGGTGCTCTTGAAATCACTTTGGGAAAGACGAAATCAACTGACCCCTTGCAGAGAACCCATATTTTGAGATGAAACAGAGAAATCCACAGGAGACTGGAAAGAATAGAGGAAACATCAACAGTAGGGGAAGCTTATCCTAAAATAGTTTCAAGAAAACTAATTTATGGTCCTTGGTAGTAGGATGACACATTAGGGACAGACGATTATCACTAAATTTGGCAAAATGGAAAGTCACAAAGCTTAACCAGGACAGTGCTACCTCAATCTTAGTGGAAGTAAGGAACTGGGGACATCACATTTTCCTGTCTTTAGTAACACGGAGGATTCTTAATTCTGGTCTGCATACAAAGGAGATTGTGGGCATACCTAAAGAAAAGTTATACCATATCCTGCTTCTAGATTCTGCAAAAACTTTTATGTATGTGTGGTTTGGTTATTTTGTTTTGCATAGCCTCTTTCACGAAGCTCAGAATTTAGCTTTCATCACACTGGAAGGTTCATGTCATGGGGTTGTGTCTCACTGATGTTCTCTCCAGCCTCTCCCATCCAGAGACTACGCACCTCCATACTCTTGAAGAAGGCATAGACCCTGCTTTTACTAAAAAGCATTGTCTTTTCACTTGGGCCCACAAGGTAGCAACTAAACGCAAGATAAAAGCTTGACATCTTTGCCTTCATTTTGTGCCTGTCTCCTTTACTTTGGCTGACAAATTATTGAAGAAAACCTCACAGGCCAGAGCCCACCCGAGATTGAGGACAATGACCCATGCTAACAAGGCCACACCCTGGGGCACATAGATCCCCCAAAGTGCTGACAGCCACAAGGACTTTGACCAAATAGAACCAGCAGTGAGACAATGATCCACCTGGCCACACCTCGACCAGGACTCCTTAACTACGAATACTTCTCTTGCCTTCCTCCCACCCAGAATTCATTCTGTACTTAGAATCTAAGTCACATATCAGTACCTAAAAGAGGAACTAGAGTCATCGGACCCCTTTATCTCTTTCTCTTCCCAAAGTGGTCACATTAGAGACATACACACACACAAAAATCTCCTAACCCCTCCTCCACACTACTATAGGAACAGGGTTGCAGAAAGGCCAGGCTAGGCGGGGCTCCGCGCGCTGTCTTCTGGGGGCAGAGCTTTACGATACAGAGGCCGTCCTTTTGCGACGGACCGGAGCTGCTTTACGGCTTCTAACTTTCTCCGCGGTCTGAGGCAGACACATTGTGGTGGCAGTCTGCTGCGACGGCGCCGAAATGAGGCAGAAACGGAAAGGTGCAAAAGAAAAAAAAAAAAAAAAAAAGATAAAGGGGGAGGGGGCGCAGAAGGGGAAAGGGAGCGGATGGTCGTCTCGCGGTCACAGGCCGAACCCAGGTTTCCCACGGGCATATGCTGCGGGACCCCCGCCGCCCGAGTCCCTCCGAGCAAGCTCCGCGTTCTCTTCGCCATCAGTGCCGCGGCTCTGCCGAGATAGGCTGGTCGCCGAGGGTGATGGATGCTACGCCTTCCCGGACTAACAAAAGGGCTTAAAATAGGAAAAGTCTGGAGTTGACCGTGGAGTCTGTGAACAGTTAGGCATGGGCTTGCTCCCATTTCTTTGGCCTCCTGAGCGAGCCTGGAGCAGTTCTTCTGTCTAGTGTTTTCAACAGCCATGTAGTCAGAGTCTTAAATATTTCTTTTCATGGCTTCTAGTCTTATCCCTGTATATTCGCTTGAGCAGTTGCTCTGTTACTGGTGGCTGTCATAAGGATAGCTGTTATTTATTGAGCCTTTACTCGTTTTGAAGTCGGTGACCATCTCCACTTTGTGCATGAATAACTGAGTTAAGTAACTTCTCCAGCCCAAAATTATATTTAGGAGGTGGAGCTGATTGGTCAGGATGCATCTATAATCCTCAAAGCACCAGAACTGATTGTGTGTGTGTGTGTGTGTGTGTGTTTATATGTTATTTTTTTCTGGTTTTCCGAAGTAGTGTGTCGCTCTAACTGAGGCTGACCTGGAATTCACTATGTAGTCTCAGGGTGGCCTCGAACTCATGGTGATCCTCCTACCTCCGCCTCCCAAGGTCTGTGATTAAAGGACGTGCGCCACTACATCCGGCTTAAGTCACAGCTCCAAGTGCCTCTCTTGTCTTGTCACATCAAACTTAACATGCTCTAGATTAATTTGCCTTTTTCTCACTGTAACTAGTTCGATCTGAAATTTATCAGGTCATAGGATGTTTACTCTTTTTGCTTCATCCGTCACCAATCCATTAGTTCCTTTTGGTTTCTCGAGGTAGGGTCTTGCTCTATCCCAGGCTGACCTGCAATTTACTTTGTAGTCTCAGCTTAGCCTCTGACTCAGTGGCACTCCTCCTGCCTCAGCCTCCCAAGTGCTGGGATTTAAGGCATGCACCACCACACCCAGCTTATTAGTTCTTGCTCGCCTCTTAAAATTGTTTGTTATTATTCTCGGTCATTCATTCCCACTTTCATCAATAAAATACAAATAGTGTTTTGGTTTTCATATACTTTACTTCAGTTGCATTTTTTTTGTTTTTTGTTGTTGTTGTTTGGTTGGTTGGTTGGTTGGTTGGTTTTGGTTTTTGAGGTAGGGTCTTGCTGTAGTCCCTGGCTGACCCGAAATGTAGTTTTGTGTAGTCTTAGGCTGCCCTTGAACTCCACAGCGATCCTCGTACCTCTGCCTCTTCAGTGCTGCATTAAAGGTGTGTACCACCACGCCCTGCTTCAGTTGATTCTTAATTTTGGTCTTAAGAGATTTGTATGCAACACAGTAGGGGGGATTGGGACTAGACCCTGTCTTAATATGATTGTTTTGAGTCTTTTTAATGCACCTTTCAAAAGCCTTTTGTTTAGCATCCAAATTAAATATATCATTTTCATATCACTCATTTATATTGATAACCTCACTTTACAACTACTTTCACAGGCTGGAGGAATGGTTTAGCAGTTAAGGTGTTTGCCTGCAGGGCCAAAGGTCTCAGGTTCAATTCCTGAGGACCTACGTAAGCCAGATGTACAAGGTGGTGCATACATCTGGAGTTCGTTTGCAGTGGTTAGAGGCTCTGGGGTGTCTATATTCTCTCTCATGCTCTCTCTCAAATTTTTAAAAAATCATCTCCCCCCAAAAAAATTTTTTTAAAACTTTCACCTTTTAAAAAATATTTTTGTTTATTTGCAAGGAAAAAGAGAATGGGTGCACCAGTGCCTCTAGCCACTGCAAATAAATTCCAGATGCTGGGCTGGAGAGGTGGCTTAGCGGTTAAGGTGCTTGGCTGCAAAGCCAAAGGACCTTGGTTCAATTCCCCAGGACCCACATAAGCCAGATGTACAAGGTGGCACATCTGGAGTTCGTTTGCAGTGGCTGGAAGCCCTGGCGCACCCATTCTCTCTCTCTCCCCCTCTCCCTCTCCCTCTTTCCTTCTCTCAAATAAATAAATAAAAATAAAAATTATTTTTAAAAATTCCAGATGCATGCACCACTTTGTGCATCTGGCTTTACGTGGGTACTAGAGACTCGAGCCTGGATCATCAGTTAGGCATTGTAGCAAGCACCTTAATCACTGATCATCTCTCCAATCCGACTTTCACCTTTTTATTTCCAGAGCTGAGCATATGTAATTCTCCACTGCTTATTGCATTTCATTTGAATGCCTTTGCCTAGGGGCCAGTGTACTACTCTGCACCATCTGTTGTTTGCTGAGCCCTGTCAGGCAGCCTGTAATCAAGTTAGCTGGAGCTCCTTCTGTCAAAGCAGTTTTTATGCCTGACCTTATATCCTGCTTGCCCTCTGGTCCAAATCCTGTCTTTGCTTTAAAACGACTCTTGTGCCATTTCTTCCACAAAGCAATTCTTTCTAGTTTATTCCTCCGATTCAGGTAATTTCAGATCTTTATTTTTCCCAGCCCAACCTCTTGCCTTCCAAATGAAATCTACTCAGAACCTTCATTCATAAAATGTGAGGGCAGAGCTGCTGCAGGGGTTGTAATAGAAAGAGAGCCAGAACTGGGTGAGGGGTGGGGTTCCCACCGTCTTCTGTGTTCTTCCCCACCCCAGTTCACCTCTGTCTCATGGGCCATGAGGCATGTTCCTAAAACTTAGACATGCTGGGTTATGAGATTTCTATCAGACTTTTCACTTAGTTGTTGCTACAAGATAGTCTTGCCTCATTAAGTCAGTGGCAGTGTGGCACAATGAAAAAGGTCTAGAAGTTATGATTAAAAAAAAAAAAAACTGGCTTTGAGACTTAACTGCCATTTACAATGGAGTCTTAACTTGGATTTGCCCCATTTTTTTGTAACATGGGATAACAGTGCCCACCATGCAGTATTACTTTATTGTGAGGTTTCAAATGGGATTAAAGTACATGAAAAGACCTAACTTCCAGGGCTTTCTCTTCCATACTTCCTCATGGCCTGTTTCTGTAACCGCTCTCAGAAGGTGTGCTTGCTGACATCACCCACGCTGATGCTAATGCCCCGCAGCTATTGTCAGCTGGAAAAAAAGACTGGCTTTTTTTTTTTTTTTTTTTTTTTTTTTTTTGCCTTGAGGAAAAAAACTCAGATTTGCCTGACTTGAATAGGTGCTCATCCTTGAACAGGTTGGTTGAAATTTAGGGGAAAGGGCCATATAAAAACATCGCAGCATCTGCTATGCCTTTGGATGAGAAGGGGAGCTGCATTTGTCAGGAGAAGGTCGTGGCAGTGAGCAGTATTTTAGAAGTGTGTCCAGATCTTTGCACAGGCCAGGGAAGTGGTGCATGCCTGTAATCTCAGCACTTGAAAAGAATATCAAGTTCAAAACCAGACTTGCCTAAGCACCAAGTTCCAGGCCAGCCTGAACTGTATCATGAGACCCTGTCTCAAAATGCCAGGGACCCTTGATAACATCTCTGTGGCACAGACAAGTGTCCTTGTTCCATTTGCCTTAATCTGGTTTTAGAATCTGTAGGATTAAGTGTGTCTAAATGTCCCTGAATTCTAAAGTATGCAGGTATTCATCATTACTGTCTGGATTTAAAGGCAACTTTACCTTGGTACTTTTCTGTTCTTTTTGCCTCATGTTTCTTTCTACAATTTTATTACCTATAATTTTCTTACAATATTCTGTGCTTCTAAAGGGAGAACTTTTCTCACTTTGAGGTAAAGCCAGTTTTGTGGGGGTTTTGTTTCTTTGTTTTGTAATTGAAGATAAGAAAGATATGGTCAGATTGTGAACAACAGAAGCTTAGTGTCTTCTGAATTTGAGCTAGTCATTTGGCATATTTGACATGGTTTTAGAAGGAAGACTGAAACTAAGTAAGATTTTTAAATCCTTATTGGACAATGGGATTTCTACTGGTGTTGCAAAATGTTGAATATTGTCTTTCCAGGAGACCTCAGTCCTGCCGAGCTGATGATGCTAACTATAGGAGACGTCATAAAGCAGCTGATCGAAGCCCACGAGCAGGGGAAAGACATTGATCTAAATAAGTAAGTGCACCCACAGAAAGAGCGTAGTTTTGTTTTAGGTAGAAGATGGATCTGTTTCTTTCTTCCTTTCTCCCTGTTATTTCCTTCTTCCCTCCCTCTCCCCCACTCTTTGGAGACGTGGTCTCACTATATAGCCCAGACTAGCCACAAACTCAAGGCAGTCCTTCTGTTCCAGCCTTCTGAGAGCTGAAATTACAGGTTGTACCTCCATGCCTGGCAGTAATCTGTCTTATGGAATGATCTGCTACTACTTGTTTTCTAGCTTGTGTTTTATTTTTTTGGTTGAGAATTTCAGCCTCCTGCTTACCCTGTCACTTGTTTTACTATGGTAAAAATTGTCTGGTGGGCTCATACTGCTGACAGCTTCCAACATTTATGGGGCACTTAGCAGTTCCCCTGACACTGCGGTGGATGTACTGTATGCACTAGCTCAGTTAACCCCCTCAAAGTCGGTCAAGGTGGGTACGGTGTTGCCTCATTTACTAGATGGCACTGAGGCACGTAAAGAGGTTAAGTTGATTTGTCCAGGGATAAGTAGGATGTGGAATCAGGCCATCACGTCCTTCTGTACTACACTTAACATCCTTTTCTCTCTCCTCCTGTCTCCGTGGAAGCAGCAGCTCAGCCAGGACCTTTGATCTCATCAGCCCAGCTCGACTTGAGAGCCTCTAAGACACATGCCTTTACCTCTGAGTGATCATGTCTGGCTTGTTTTTCACCACACACTCGAGTGAAAGCCATCTTTCATGTCTGCATCTCATTTTCTTAACTGTGTGCTTACTCTATATATATAGCCCATTGATAGGTAGATAGGCCATAAAGAAAGGGTCCTGTGACCCCAGGTCATTCATGATCTGTTTTAGATCCAATTCTGTTTTTTAAGATGCTGCAATATTTGACCCCTTCCCTGAACAACACACTTAGAAAACACTTGCTAAAGGAAGGAGTAAATAAATAATTACCCTCTTTCGACTCTGAAGCATTGTATTTTATTGATTTTTCTACAGTGTCTTTAGCAGTCTTTCTTCTGCTTTTGTTGGTTACACCCCTGGTTACACACACTTCATTTCTCTAGTGAGTGTTTTTGCTTACATAATTCCGTCTTTCACTCAATTGAGTATGTCTAAAGCTAAGGCTGCCTTAAACCCTGTCCCCAGCCTAGTATATGAGACCTCTCAGTCTGGCTTCTTCAACCTTTAAACTTCTTCCTTTTACATTGAAAGTCTCCAGCTTAGTATTAAGTTGGCCTTTTTGTAAAATATTTATTTATTTGTTTGTTTGTTTGTGTGTGTGTGAGAGAGAGAGGGAGGGAGGGAGAGAATGGGCATACCAGGGCTTCCAGCCACTGCAAATGAACTCCAGACACATGCTCCACCTTGTACATCTGGTATGTGGATACTGGGAATCAAACCTGATTCCTTAGGCTTTGCAGGCAAGTGCCTTAACTGCTAAACCGTCTCTCCAGGCCCTGGACTATTCTTTTATTTTTATTTTTTCTTTTTATTGTTGAAGCAAGTCCAACAGACTGCTTTTTTTTTTCTTTTTTAATGCCGGGGGGGGGGGAGAGAATTGGCATGGCAGGGCCTCCATCCACTGCAATCAAACTCCAGCATGTGCTCCCTTGTGTGTGTGTACAACCTTGTGCATTTGTGTCACTGTGCATCTGGCTTATGTGGGACCTGGAGAGTTGAATATGAGTCCTTAGGCTTTACAGCCAAGTGCCTTAACCACTAAGCCATCTCTCCATCCCCTGGTCTGTTCTTAAAACATGTACATCCTGTGTTTACATCTTAGTGTAAGCCAGCCTGTCTGTCTGCAGTGCCAACCCTGTGTCTGTACTGTCTACCTGAGGCCCACTTTTCTCCAGGGCTTATTTTCTATGACTGTCTACCCAGCACACATTTAAGTTCTTTCTGCATTCTGGAGTCAGCCCTTCTTGAGCGATGTAGGTGGGTTAATCACAGTGCTAATGTGAAAGAATTATACCTTCCACCTGACATACCAAGTACATAGGTAGTATCTTATGCATGTTAGTACTGAGTTAACATTTGTTAAAAATGATGTGAGCACCCCACAGATATTTCTGGTTGGATTGCTTAGAAAACAATGACTGTTAGGATTTGCCTACCAGACACAAAGAAAAGCTGGTAAAATTATAGGGAAAAATCAAAGGAACAAGGTGGGCATGCAGTAATTTCAGCACTCCCTTGGGGGTGGAAATAGAATTGAGAGTTAGAGGCCACCCTGGACTGCAGAAACAAAAGAAAGGAGGGGCAGTTTAAAGTAATTATTTGTCAGGGATAGGATTATAGCTAGGAAGGGGCATACAGAAATTATGGTTTTATAGTTGTTAAAGTTTATTCATATTCATATTTTTATGTATAATATTTTACCTAAGAATGTGGTTCTCTGTTAGGGTGATTTCCTCCCTAGGAGACAATCGGCAGTGTCTAGAGGTTGTTATAGCATGAAGAGGGCTAGAGGCCAAGGACACTACTGACAGCCATCCAGAGACCCAGACTTCAGTGCTGAGATGAAGAAGAGGGGAGTCAAAGTAGTTCTGGAGCGTGGAAGCTGGAGCAGTATTTGGAACGAGACCAACATGGTGCTGTTTTGTGGGCCTCACCTGCACGGTCCTAGTTTTCTTTTGGTGCTCAAATGTGAGAAGAGCAAGTTATCTACTGACAAATTTTGTTCCTCTTAATCCCTTGCTATTTGCAGATCTTTAAGCCACTGTATTTACCTGGTGGAAGGATAGAGGACTTGTAGGAGCAATGATGTTGTATCCATATCATCCTTGTAGCTTGTGCTTGAATTCTGGGGTCTTGATAATGCCAGCATGTTTTGCTTTCAGGGTGAAAACCAAGACAGCTGCCAAATATGGCCTCTCAGCACAGCCGCGCCTGGTGGATATCATTGCTGCGGTCCCACCTCAGTACAGAAAGGTCTTGGTCCCCAAGTTAAAGGCAAAGCCCATCAGGACTGCCAGTGGGGTGAGTGCTTCAACAGGTGAACTATTGATAGAGGTGGTCAGGCGGAAGAGGGGGACTCAGAGTGCTACAGCCCATCTGTCATGCTGTGTGCTGGAGTGGAGGCGTGTACGCAGTGCCAGGAGGAGGAGCCCCGTTAGTTGTGCTTCAAGGAGGAGATGACGTTTTGATTTCTTTAAAAATAAAGATTGAAGCTTGATGACTCACAGTATGATAAATGTTGACCCTCTTGAGCTGATAGCTTCCAGTTGATACTTACAAAATATACTTTTAGAAGGTGGATGATGATGGAAGAAGTTCTGTGTGTGATGATTGTGAGTGATTGACATGATGCAGGAAAATGGAGGTGTATCTGCATCAAAGAGCTAGATGAGTCCCAGTAGAAAGCATGGTGCTTGCTTGACTGTAAGTAGCACTGCTGAAGTAGCAGAAAGGGGCAGGTGCCAAGAGTGCTGGGAGTAAGGCATGGGAAACGGAGAGGCAGAGGCAGGAGTGACACAGAGGGTATGGTGTGGTGTGTGCGGATACAGTGAGTACACTGGATTTCCAGATTTATAGGAGCGGAGGTTGCTGTGAGGTTTTTTGTTTGTTTGTTTGTTTGTTTTTCTTTCCTTTTTTGTTTGTTTTTTGTTTTTCCAGATAGGGTCTCACTCTAGCCCAGGCTGACCTGGAATTTACTATGTAGTCTCAGGGAGGCCCCAAACAGCAATCCTCCTACCTCTCCCTCCCGAATGCTGGGATTAAAGGTGTGCGCCACCATGCCCAGCTCTTTTCTTTTTTTTGAAACAACAGTTTCAGTCTGAACCAAGTTAGCCTGAAACTTGTACTCCTGCCTTAGCCGCCCAAGTGCTGAGTTTACTTGAGAAAACAAGAGGGACATTAGCTTAGGATCAGCTTGTAAAAGAACTTAAATGTCTGGCAAAGAAACAAATAATAGAAAACTTAAAAGGTGTCTGTGAAGGGCAGTAATATGAACACAGTAGATCTTCAAAAGATCCATGCATGCAGCATGCCTGGTAGCTGGGAAACAGACTAGAGTGAACCTCCATGGTAGCATTAAGGGCCTCAATTAGGACAGAGTCTCTAGCAGTCAAAGGTTAAGTGTCAAAGACCAGGGGACATTGGCAGGATCTCGGGACTCCTTGAATTGTGGTCCCCAGAGTGAATGATTTAACGTGTTCAGTCTGTTGTTTGGATCAGGGTAAACTGCTAGTCACTTGTGTTGGCTATTTTAATGACCATCTCTTCTGGATTCTGACATTTGTGTGCAGTTAAACCCCACAGTGTCCATTGTACCACCAAGCCTGGTGTCCTGTTCTTTGTCCTTATTAATTTTGGTTTGGTTTTGTGTGTTAAAGAACAGTGTCACTCAGTGGGTAAAGTGCTTGCTGCATAAGCATAAGGACCTGCGTTCGGATCCCCGGAACCCTTAAAATAAAGTCAGACACAGTAGCATGCATCTCTTAATCCCAGTCCTCCTACAGCAAAACGGGAGGCCGAGACAGAGAATCCCAGAAGCCTTCGGGCCAGTCAGCCTGGCTTTCCCTGTAGTGAAACAACAAAGAGAGCCTGCTTCCAACAAGGTAGAAGGCAAAGGCCAACACTTTGGGTTGTCCTCTGACCCCCACACTCATGTCATGGCATGTGTGTGCTCATGCTCACACACACAAACACATGCACACAAAGATGGTAATAATGTAAGATTCTAAAGAGCAGTGCCTCTCCCTTCCCCTCCCTCCTTGTTCCCTCTGGGCAACCACTTTTAACTCTAGCATTCTTCCCACATACCTAAGCAGCACCCTGTGTAGTCAGGTCCTGGACTTTGAGCTCTAAGCATTCTATACGGGCTTACCACTGGGAAAGATAAAATTTTAGCAAACTGTCATCTTGGCCTATGTACCTGGATTCCATGCCCCTACCCTCTCTGTTTAATTGTTTCTTCCATTTAAGGCCTGCCCTTTGTTCTGCATGCCTCTAAAAGTTGATGCTGCCTGTGATCCTGGGCCCACTATCTTTGGCATGGCACTTGCTTCCCTTGGCAATCTCATTCATCATTTGGTGTTTTAAGGTAGCAGTCTGTTGACCCTGCTCTGACCTCTCCCCAGAGTTCAGACTCCTGCAAGATTGCCTGGTAGAAATCAGTCCTTTGACTGCTTTAGAACCTTGAAAGTAACAACTGAAACTTGCTCATTCACCTTTACTGTCCATCTCAGTTTGTGTTATCACCAGCCACTTGGTTTAACCAAAGTATGCAATATATCCCCTCACCTGATGAGAATATCTTGTATACACGTTCCATAGATCAGTCTGGACCCTAGTTTCATAGTTCCTGCCATCAGTTTTGAATATGGAGTGTCTGTGATGAATTTGAGTAACAATGATTAGGCTTTTCAGGGCTGGGCTGGTAGAGTAGTTGGCTAGAATCCATGAAGCTCTGGGTTCAATCCTCAGCACTCCATAAGCCAAGCATGGTGGTATATGCCTGTAATTCCAGCACTTGGGAAGAAGAGACAAGGGGATCAGAAGTTCAGAGTCATCCTCAGCTACGTAGTGAGTTCAAGGCCAGCCTGGGCTACATAAGACCCTGTCTCCAAAAAAAAAAAAATATTTATATATAATTTTGTAAACTTACATCAAGTGACCTTTTTTAAAATAGACTGTTTTAGGAAAACCATTAGAGAATCACTGTGACTTTAAAAATTCATTCATTTATTTATTTATTTATTTATTTATGTATTTTCAAGGTAGGGTCTCACTCTAGCCCAGGCTGACCTGGAATTCACTAGATAGTCTTAGGGTAGCCTTGAACTCAAGGTAATCCCTCTACCTCTGCCTCCCAAATGCTGGGATTAAAGGCATGTGCCACCATGCCCAGCTTAATTCTTAGGGCAAGGGCATACCTTAGTAGAGCACTTGCCTAGCATAGCATATTGTAAGTCCCTGGGTTCAGTCTCCTGCACTACAAAAAGATAATAATTCCTTAATTGTATACTTATAAAATAGTGCATACAGTTCATATATACACTTAAATTATATTCTGCCCAGCTTAAGACTGTAACATTATCTATCCCTTTAAGACCCCCTGTGTTCCACTCTGGTTGTATTCCTTAACTGCCTTCTGAGGAGTATCCACTGTCCATACTTTCTTAATTATTATTTTTTAAATTTTGTATGTATATGTGTATATGCATGTTCGTGTGTGTGGTCAGACAATAACCTTTGGAGTCACTCCTCACCATTCCACTTCGCTTGAGGCAGGAGTCCTCTGGATCTCACTCAGCTGTTGTTCTTTGCTACAGTAGCCTCGAGATGCTGGGATTACAGAAGCCTGCCACAGTGTCATGCTTTTTTGGGTGGGCCCTGGGGATCAAACTCAGGCACTCAGATTGAATACTAAATACTTTATCCATTGGGCCATTGCCCCAGCACTTCCAATTTTTTTTTATAATTAATTTTTCTTTTATAGATTGCGGTTGTGGCTGTGATGTGCAAACCCCACAGGTGTCCACACATCAGTTTTACAGGAAATATATGTGTGTAAGTATGATTTTCACAAGTGTGTTTATTTTAATTAACCTACTAAGCAAATTCTTTAATGTCTTGGTCAGTACAGGCTGACTGATTTAGTAGATTCATAAGTTAGTTCTCTGAAGGACCCATTGGCAAGATACTCCAATGCATTTAAGGTGGGACAGATCATGTTGCAGTGTTAAAAAGATGCATAGGCCAGGCGTGGTGACGCATGCCTTTAATTCCAGCACTTGAGTAGGCAGAAATAAGAGGATCTCCATAAGTTCGAGGCCACCCTGAGACTACATAGTGAATTCCAGATCAGCTTGGGCTAGAGCGAGACCCTACCTCGAAAAATTGAAAATACAAAAAAAAAAAAAAAAAAAAGCATAGGTCTTAAGTAGCCCAGCAAACACACTGTTGTTGGATAAGAAACGTGGGAATAAGAGCTGCCTAAATTCCATCAAATTTAAAATGAATTTGGACCAGAAATATCAAAATAAAAAAAATATTCCTGTAGAAGTTGATAGATTCCTTAAATTCGGCTTGTTGCAGTCAGGTTTGCATTGCTGGCAGAAATCACCTGACCAAGAGCAGCTTGTGGGAAAAAAAGGTTTATTTTGGCTTACAGGCTCGAGGGGAAACTCCACAATGGCAGGGAAAAAACAATGGCATGAGCAGATTGTGGACATCGCCCCCTGGCCAACATAAGATGGACAATAGCAACAGGAGAGTGTGCCAGACGCTGGCAAGGGGAAACTGGCTATAACACCCATAAGCCCACCCCCAGCAATACACTGCCTCCAGGAGGCAAATCTCCATCATTCCCAAATCTCCATCTGCTGGGAACCTATCATTCAGAACACCTAAGTTTATGGGGGACACCTGAATCAAACCACCACACAGGTATTTGGAAGGATTGGAGGTATATGCAGGACTTCGGGGAGGGCGATTTCCCAAGAAAGACTCCCAGCCAGCAAAGCTGTGTCTCAGTGCAGACAGGAAAGCCTGGCTGCTCTTATTTAACCTGACAGCTCAAACCTGGAAAATAGCTGTGACTGCAGTGTTTTGCAAATGACTATTACCGTGTTCCTTTCTGCAGTCGTCTTGTTTGCTTGTTGGTAGAAAATACATTCCTTGCCGATAATGGAAAGCACTCTGTTCTGTTTGAACCTGGTAGTGAAGCCCTTCTGCTAGCAGGATTGGAGAGACTGCACACACGTGGAACTAAGCCTTGCGTCTGCCCTCCTGTTCTTTCCTTACCACAGGTACTGCCCTGGAGGACCTGATTCCGACTTTGAGTATTCAACCCAGTCGTACACCGGATATGAGGTAAAGTCCTCTGCAGTGCTCCGATGAAGGGGTACATTGTATTTGATCCATAGAGTGGCATTTCTATTCCTAGTCTCGTTACAAGGTTTAGTTCTCACTCTTTTTTTTCATATTGTAAAAGCTGTGTATTTACCAAATACTTGCTCTGTGTGTGCTAGTGCCATGTATTATTCCAGTCATAGGAAGAACTCTTACTACTTTTATGTCCCAACCGCTGTCCTCAGTGCTTTGAACCGTAGACTGCATCCATGGCTGACAAAGAGTATTAACCCAGTTTTATAAATGAGTAAACTGAGATGTAGAGGCTTAAATACAGGCACAGAGACCCGCTCTGTGAGCACCAGCCTTGCCCTCTGCTCACCCCATGTGGAGCTGCCTGTTTAATAGTGGAGAACGGACAAGGCCCCTGGAAGGAGCATGGTGGAGTGTGCTGGAGCATGGTGGAATCCAGCTGAGGGAGGGATGTGTAATCCAGGAGAGGAGTCTTCATTAGAGGTGGCATCTAGAGAAGCCAGTACAGCGCTGACCTGTCGACATTGCAATATGATGTCATCTACAAAGTTCAAAAACTTCACTCGAGTTATAAAATAATCTCATGATCTAATTAAGTTTATGATTTTATGTTAGCCCTCATTCATGGCTATCCTTGGTCACATGCAGCCTGGAGGCCACAGGTTGGACATGCCTACAGCAAGGAACCGTTCTGATAGCCATGTGGTGAAAAGACTAGGGTACAGAGAGAAGGGCAGTGAGCAGGTTCAGAAGAAGTCACCCTCTTCAGAAGACACCAAAAGCCAGCAAACCATGCACTTTTTCTTTTCTTCACATATAACTTCCATTTTTTTCCTATTATCCATGGTTCAAATTTTAGAAAACATAAAAGAAATTATTTGGTGAAAATTTCTTCTCCTTCCTAACTTCAGGCTGCCCCTTTCTCCTTCTCCCTACATCATTTAGTCGTGGCTACCTCTTCACATTCATGCTCTTTGCCCTGCTTTTTACATATTAGGCAGTATTCCGGAACAGTGTTCTCACCTCACCCTTTTCCTTTATATCGTGTCTCGGGGAACCTTCTAGGTTAGTACAGTGGCTGTAGATTATTTCACCGTGGTTATCATCAGGGCTGTTTGTGAATCTGTACAAATTAAGGATCTTGCTTGAAGGTCATTTTGCCACATAGCTCTTGAGTGTGTGAGCCTGTTAGTGTGCATGGTAGAACACTTTGGTGACCCTGAAGAGACCTACTTTTTCATGACAGTGGAGGTAGCACTAGCTAGATGCTTGGAACTTTGACAAGAGTGAGAAACAAAGATGGGATACAGGGCAAGCTTTTAATATTTAAAACTGTAGAGAACTTTAATATAGCTCTTCAGAGCTACTTTTTGCTTTAAATTTGATGTGGATATAACAAAATATTTTTTGTTTTTCTCTTAGCCAACCTCCATGCGAGCTATCCGTGCTAGATATGACCCTTATCTACAGACAAGACACCGGCTAGAACAGGTATACATAGAAAAGGGTTATTTTACATTATGGGATGTTTATATTTACTAAGAAAGTGTTGTTACTTGATTTGGATTCAGTATGAAATAACTAAAAGAATATGTTCCCCTTTTGAGATTTGTCTGAGGGGGTGACACTTTTGTAGTGCCTAGCATGGTAAAAATATATATATACACATATACCTTCTTTAGAGACTGAATTGTTTCCTTTAAGTGTTTTATATTCTTTAAAATTCTTTCATATTGAAGAAAGTCCCTTAGGAAAGTGTGTTGAAGGTTCATAGACAGTAGGTAAAGAGGTTAAATGTTAGCTTCCATCAGCCAGAGAAGAGGTAAGAGGACTTATTTGCCCAGTGAGAGTAGGGAATAGATGGCAAGGTGGTAGAGGGCATTTGGAGGACTTGGGGGGGGTTTCTGTATCATGCCTGTGGTGATGGGGTTACATAACTAAATATTTAGCAGAATGCACCCTTTCAAAAAAAGTAAGCTAAACCGGGCGTGGTGGCTCATGCCTTTAATCTCAGCACTCGTGAGGCAGAGGTAGGAGGATCACCGAGAGTTCAAGGCCACCCTGAGACTACATAGTGAATTCCAGGTCAGCCTGAACCAAAGTGAGACCCTACCTCGAAAAACTTAAAAAAAAAAAAAAAAAAAGTAAGCTAGGCATGATGGCTTATACCTTTAATCCCAACACTTGAGTGACTGAAGTAGGAGGATCATCATGAATTTGAGGTCAGCCTGGTCTACAGAGTATAACTATTTTATAATCACAAATAAATTATCTTTTTACCACAAAGTCTGGAGATATAAAATATATAATCAGAAATATTTACTATATCACATATATTATGTTGTTTTATATTATATATTATGTATGCCATATAGTCTTTGTGGTTTTATTTTTTTTATTTATTTATTTTTTTTTTTAAGTAGGGTCTCACTCTATCCCAGGCTGACCTGGAATTCATTATGTAGTCTCAGGGTGGCCTCAAACTCATAGTGATCCTCCTACCTCTGCCTCACAAGTGCTGGGATTAAAGGTGTGTGCCACTATGCCTGGCCTGGTTTAGTTTTAATTCTTGCCCTCCTTATATGAACAGTGTTTTTTTTTTCAGGCATTTCATTTTATTTTTCCATATATATAATGTGTTTTGATCTTATTCACCCCAGTTACCCTCTCTTTTCCCCCTTTTCCTTCCATTAAGACCCTTCTTTTGCCCCACTCATCCGATCTTACTCTCATGGCTTTTAACCCACTGAGTTGAATTAGAGTTACTGCATGATCATGGGTTGAAGGTTATTCACTGTGGAATGTGCAGCTTACCAGTGGCTGCACCACTGATGAGCTGACTCCCCCTCTCCCAGCAACCATTAGAAGCCTGGGAAGTGTGGGGTCTCATGCATCCTTCCTCCAAGTATTGAAAGATTTCCTTGTGCTGGAAACCACAGGTACTGTGAGTTGGTGACTGTATTTAATCTACAGAATTAGTGAAATATATTTAATCGCTTCTCATTTTTAAACTATGCTAGTGAAATTGGAAATGCATATAGAAGTTTTTCAGTGTGGTCTTTGAGTAGCTTCTTGTACCTAATACTGGTAAATATGTTTCTTTCAGTTAAAACAACTTGGTCACAGTGTGGATAAAGTGGAGTTTATTGTGATGGGTGGAACGTTTATGGCCCTCCCAGAAGAATACAGAGATTATTTCATTCGAAACTTACATGATGCCTTATCAGGACATACTTCCAGCAACATTTACGAGGCAGTCAGGTAAGAAACCCTGTTCCATCACACTCTGCAAAGCTGTTACCTATTTGTCTTCATAGCAGCAGCCTGGGAAGATGGATTCCTTCTGTTCCACAACCATATTCTGATTTGTACTCTTTCCTGTTTTGTGGGAAACAATTCTTTTTATTGAAATAATCCTTTAAAAAAAAACAAATCTTGTATATTATCATAATAGTCTTCTCAAATAGATTGAGTAGATGTGGTGTATAGCCAAACCTAGGCTGTTGGCCCACCTGAGAATAGGACTGGGTACTCTATCAGAAACATGTAGCTGATGTAAAATAAAACATGTGACTGTCACTGACAAACCTAATTTACCACTGACCAGTACTATCAGGTAGTTTCTGATTTTGAATGGTCTCTGTCTCAGCCTGTTTGGTGCTGCTGTAACAGACCACCTAGGCCTGGGTCATTTACGTGAACAGAAATTTACTGTCTCATGGTTGTAGAGGGTGGCCAGTCAAGTAGCACAGGTCTGCCATTTGGCAAGAGCTTTTTTGCTACCACATGGGGAAGGCAAGAGGGTAAATGAGGCAGAATGAGGCCTAACTCATCCTTTTATATATGTTCAACTACTTTTCAAAGGTTAAAACTCAGTACTGTTAAATTGGAAGTAAATTCAACATGGGGCTTGAAGGGAGGAGACATTCCAACCATAGCAGGATTAACTCATTCTGAATTCTTACTGATAAAGCCAGTCATTAGGAACTTTTTGATAGCTGGTATGCTACATTTTATCAGGAAAGTACTAAGACAATATATAAAGTTCAGAGATTGAAGGAAGTTATAAAATAATACTTGTTTTCAGAAATTTTGGGAATACCTGGACAATTACTTATGCACTGTTTTATTCATCAAGTGCGTTTGAGGTCACACTGTATACCATATATGCACAGTTACAGGCCCTGGGAACACCTTGGTGAACAAGACAGTAGGACTGTCATGGAAAAGAACTACTATGACAGAAGACCTGGCCCTTAGAGGGATAGTGAGCAGAAAGATTAAAATATAGGCACGGAGGTAGGGATCAGCTCACAGCTGTCCAGGAGCAGAGGAGGCCGCTGTGGTTAGGCTCCAGTAAGCAAGGAAAACAGTACCCTGAGGTGAGTTTGAAGTATTGAGGTTGTTTTGAAACATTTTTATTGAGAATTTTAATACGTGGACATACTATACTTTGATCGTATTCCTGTCCAATTACCCTGTTCCCCCAGCTCAATGTTACTGAGCACCCTCGTTCCCAATTGTCCTTTGATGTCTGATATCTCATTCTTTTTGTCCTCTGTCCTCCATGACAAAATGTTGATGAACTCAGACTTGAGCAGGTTTTGTGACACCACTGTCAGCTCATGAATGCACCAGTTCATGTCAGGGGGACAGTGCCTCAAATGTTCCCTCCCAACCCTGTGGCTTTTACATTCTTTCCACCCCCTCTTCTACAATGTTCCCTGAGCCTTAGAGAGTGTAATAGAGATGTCTTGTTTAGTGTTGAATTCTCAATAGTTTCATATTTCAGCTTTGATGAATTTTTTTAAACATTTTTCTTTATTTATTTGAGAGCAACAGACAGAGAGAAAGAGGCAGAGAGAGAGAGAATAGGCACGCCAGGGCCTCCATCCACTGCAAAGGAACTCCAGATGCGTGCGCCCCCTTGTGCATCTGGCTAACGTGGGTCCTGGGGAATCGAGCCTTGAACCGGGGTCCTTAGGCTTCACAGGCAAGCGCTTAACCGCTAAGCCATTTCTCCAGCCCATCAGCTTTGATGAAGTTTGAGTCTCCTCATTGTCTACTACCCCCTCCATAGAGAAGCACTGGCAATACCTTATATTGTTTTGGGGGCCTCATGGGTCTGTCTGACCAATAACTTACTGGGTAAGAGACTCATCCGTGGCCCTGGGATTTACCTGCAAGAACCTAAGTCGTACAGCTTTCTCCACCCCAGCAGGGTACCTCTGTGAGCTCAGGCTTTCTCTCTCTCTCTCATAGATGAAAGATTTTAAGTTAGGACTGGCATGTTCTGATTAATAGGTAAGGTTATTATGGCTATTTTTTTTTACTAATAGATTAGAGGGGTTCAAGAGTGAAACCAGGAAGCTGATAGGACCATCTGAGTATATCTGCCTTGGCTCAGACAAGGGTGGTGGCAGTGGTGATGATGGAGAAGAAAACAGGTTGGGTGGTCAAGTTTGGCTGTAGGTGATGTTTACAGCCACATAAATGGATGAGATCATCTCATGGGAGAGTTTTCCAAGGCATGCTCAATGAAAAAGCAATGTTTAAAGCAATTCCCACCATATGGTTCCATCATTTTATGTATACAGATCTCATCTGTGTATATACCTCTATCTGTGAAATTGTGTGTGTATGTATGTATGTATGTGTGTGTGTATATATATACACACACATACATATATGGGGGGGTGAGAGAGGGAGACAGACAGAAACACACACAGGAGAGGGAAAGAAAACACAGTGGTCACCACAGGCTTAAGTTAGAGCGGAGGAAGAAAGGGCCTGGGAGTAAAGGAGAATGTTTACATTTGCCGTGTGTTATGATTCACTTACTTAACACAGTAAGCCTTTGAGCTTAGTATTCAGATTATCTCTGTTTTATATCTGAGGACACTAAGGCTCAGAGAAACAAAGCAACATCTTCAGGTAGTTGAAGGTGGCTTTGGAGCATAAAGCCCAGGCCACCTCTGTTCAGAGCCTGAACTTTGCTGTGATGCTGTACACTGCTCCAGGTGTGAAAATTGGAGAGAGAATGTGTGTTTGTACACATGGTATATGCCATTGAACTTGAAAGTATTGAGAGGAATGTGAGTTCTCCTATTACCCCACCACCTCCAGGCTTTTCTCTGGCTTTTGTGAAAGGGGAAGAGACAGACTTTATACAGCTAGTTACATGATGCAAATGGTGCCACCTCTTAAGAGTTTCTTACATGGCGGTAGGCAGTATTTGATTTTGAATGGACCTAAGTGGCTTTATTCCCTGTAGCTGAAGCAATTCTTGGCACATAGCAAGCCTAAGTAAATGAATAAAGGGACCTTGAACAAACGATCAATCTGAACTATTAAGTGTTGACAGAAATGACCTTGGTATGATTGCCTGCTGAAGGAATCAGGTCATTGGATGCCTGTTTTGCTGTTACCATTCTTTGGGTCTGTGTAAATGAAAAGAATAAGAGGGACTTTTTCAGAAATTTAGATACAGTCAGGGATAGCTCGAGGGGCTGGGCAAGGATTCAGTTGCTGGGAGAGAGTGTGCTGAGCAGCTACTTTTGTGCGATTGCCTGGAATGTGGCAGGTGAATTAGACTCTCAGCAGTGTGTCTTGTGCATAAAGGGGCCTCAGCAGCTGGATGAGACAATGTCTATTTTTACTGCTCATTCAAAACCTGATCATTCAAGAAGATGAGTCATGCTTAGTAAAATGCTGAAGTTTTTTTAAACTTTAGAGGAGTAATGATGTAATCTAACTCCCCTTAAGCTGAAAAATCAGACTATGACCTAGGTAAAATATGATTTTGGGGAGTAACCTTAGTAAGTTCAAAGCCCAAAGATATTGACAGCACTATCAGAGGGTGACTAGCTGGAATTTATTCAACTCTTAAAATTCCCTAGCATAGGAGTCTTGTCAGGACCACTAAATCTTTCTTGCCAAGCCTATGTACATACGTACTCCTTTCTGGTTGCAGGTTTCTTGTATTAAATACATATAGACTGACATGCGTGCATGTGCACGCACACACATATATTACAAGGTACATGGAATTGGACTGTAGTTGTCTTAGGCATGCCTCTCTCTATAAAGTTTTCCATAGAATTTTTCATCCTACAGTTTGGGCCCCTGTGATCTGTGGAGCAGGCCGAATGGAATCTATGTGATGAGTTTCTAGGATGCAGCTAGTTTGACACTTTCATCAGCACAAACTCACAGTCTTGCTGTGGTCTCGTGTATGTGTATGTGTATGCCTGTGCAGAGGCTGACACCAGCTGTCTTCCTTGATCACTCTCCACCTTATTTAATGAGACGGTTTTTCGTGTGAACCGGAGCTTGCCAATTTGGCTAGTGCAGCCAACTACTTGCCCCAGGGACCCTGTTCTTAGGACCCAGGCTCTGAGGTGCCCGGTGGCTACACGTCCACCCTGCATTTTATAAGGGGTCTGTGGATAGGAACTCAGGTCCTCACACTTATGAAGCAAACGCTTTCCAACAAAGCTATCTGCCCAGCTCAGATCTTACTATATTCTTGATGTGAAGTTTTATTTGCAGAATTGTCTTGGTGCCTAGTGGTGTTGGACTGTAAGTTGTCTATTTCTGTGGTGAGAATAAGGTTTTGTATGAAAACTAGCTGGCTTCAGATCACGATGTGTCTGTCCAGAAAGCCCTGGAGAGAGGAATGAGTGTTGAGTGTTTTGGTAATGGACTTGGCAGAACCAACATCATTTGTTTCTATTCTTGAATTTACCTCAAGAGGGCAACAGATACTGCTTTTAGATTTTTAAAAAAATTATATTTGATTCGAATCTTCATTGCAACAGATCTCATGAATGACTTAGGAAGCAATATAAGTGCAGTCTGGAAGCCATCAAGCTGTCCTTGGAAGTTGCACACGGTTCTGCCAGCCCGCTCTGCTCATGTCGTGCTCTATTCTGGTTCCTCTTTCTGTGTATGAGAAAATGTGAAAAGGCTGGTTTATGGACCCTTCTTTGCTTTGTTTAGTAAATCTTAACTCCGTATAATAGAGCATTTAGGGAAATTTGTGTTACTTGAAGTAGTAGTAGTCTGGAGACAGATTTTTAAATGTTAACACCATTGTGAGTAAAAGTGCAGCCCAGAAAAAAACTGTTTGTGGCATAATGTGTTCTTTTCTTAAGGCTTGACCTGCTTTTGTCTCTGCTACCTTGCACCGAGGTGTCCGAAGAAAAGTAGTTGGTTCACAGAGAGTGGCCTGTCCTACTAGTTGGTACTAATAGTTGTCTCCTGCTAACTACACAGGGCACAGACTTCTATTTTTTAAATATTTATTTATTTACAAGGAGGGAGAAGAGAGAGAAAGAATGGGCATGTGATGGCCTCTAGCCACTGCAAACTCCAGACTTAGGCACTAGTATCTGCATCTGGCTTTATGTGGGCACTGGAAAATCGAACCTGAGTCATTAGGCTTTGCGAGCAAGTGCCTTAACCTCTGAGCCATCTCTGCAGCCCTCAGGGTTAATTTTAATCTAGGTTAAACATTGCAGGCTATGGCAGATGAGTCAGTGGTGTGGAAGGTTGACATTGGGCAAGGAAACTCCCCAACAAGGGGAGCCTGGTATTACTTGTGGCAAGTTAGTAGCGAGCAGAAATAGAGCCAATAAAGATCTGTTCAGGGACAAAGAGTTATGGCCTCTGCAAAGGCTCATCAAGTAAAGCTGGTGCTAATCACTCATTACCATCAGCAAGACTGAGCGTCTTCAGGAGTCTCCAGAGAGCAATAATTACCGGTGACTGTCATCCTCTAAGAATCATAGCTCTGGAGACAACTGTCAGTGGGATCTGAGTCACCCATTCAACAGCATGTGAATGTTGTCAAGTAACTCAAAACAACCTTTTAAAGGAGTTTTATTCCTTTTTAATCAGCTCTGCCCAGAAGCAGTTGTACATTCAATCTTTAATGCTCTTCGGCTGTTTTCACAAGATGCAATTTAAAAGGGTAGTTACCCATCAAGAAGGGAGTGAGTCACACTTTCTCCCCATGGAATTTTTAATTCATTTCCGTTCCTTCCTCTTCTCCCCTTCCCACCAGGGGCTTTAAGTCCTTCAACTGTGTCCTTATGTGTCTTGGAAAAGTTGGTGCACTAGGTAGTGCTGGATACCAGACCTCAAAGATAGTTCATACACTTGCTGCACTGCGAAGGAGGCTTGAAAAGGACTGGCCACCTGTAGCTTTGCTGTCCTAGGCCCTATTTCAGGCAGGCCCTCAATATCTTGCATCTGAGCTTGGACTCTGCAATTCCTACCTCTCACTTTAATGTGCTGACTACTTGATTTCTATTTTTGGCCTCCTTGCTTTTCATAGAAAGAATTAGGGTCCTTAGCATTGGCTGGTCAACCTAGGGTTGTACTCTTGGTCATCTTGAAAGAGATTGGTGCTAATTGTTTTACTCCCAGCATTTTGTTTGAAACAAATGCCTAGTGAGCACCTGCATACCTCTCACCTAGATTCTGTAACGCATGTTTAATATGGCTGTCCTTCTCTCCCATGCCATTCCACAGTCCTTTTCTTTTAGTGCATTTAAAAGCTGCATACTTTTGCAGGTTTCCCCAGATACCTTGTCAGGCACATTATTAACTAATGTTCACTGTTTTTCTCTTGAGGTAAGTTTATACACAGTGAAATGCACAGATCTTTTGTGTGTGAGTGTGTATGAGTGTAAGTGGCACGTGCATATCTCTGTACATGTATGGAGGTCAGAAGATGACTTCGGGTGTTGGATGCTCACACTTGATCCACCAAACCAACTTTCCTGCCCAAATGCACATTCCTTAAACGTATTTTTTTTATAGACTTGTGCAGCAAAACCCTATTAAGATATAGAACAATGGGCTGGGGAGGTTCAATGGCTAAAGGTGCTTGCTTGCAAAGCTTACTGGCCCAAGTTCAATTCCCCAGCATCGACATAAAGCCGGATGCAAAGTGGCACATTCATCTGTGATCTCAGTGTACCTATGACAGACAGCCAGGAGAACCCAGAGCTTACAGTCCAGCTAGGCTGACCTTCATTTGCAGTCTGGCAGTTTATTTGTAGCAGCAAGAGATCCTGTCTCAAAGAAGGTAGAGCACAAGCCCTTTGCATTATCCTGTAACGTTTGTGCACTGTGGAATATATACCCATATGCACACACACACAAGCAAATAAAATATCTTTTTAAAAAAAGACGTGGCTGGAGAGATGGCTTAGCAGTTAAGGTGCTTGCCTACAAAGCCTAAGGACCCAGGTTCGGTTCCCCAGGACCCACGTAAGCCATATGCACAAGGTGGCACACGCATCTGGAGTTCGTTTGCAGTGGCTAGAGTCCCTGGTGTGCCCATTCTCTCTCTTCCTCTCTCTCTCTCTCTCTCTCTGCCTCCTTCTCTCTCTCTCAAATAAATGAAAATTTAAAAAAAAATAGACATAGTAGCTGGGTGTGGTGACGCATACCTTTAATCCCAGCACTCAGGAGGCAGAGGTAGAAGGATCGCCGTAAGTTGGAGGCCATCCTGAGACTACATAGTTAATTCTAGGTCAGCCTGGGCCAGAGTAAGACCCTACCTCAAAAAACCAGGAAGAAAAAAAAAAGACATAGAGGGCCTGGGAAGATAGCTCAGTGGTTAAAGGCACTTGCTTGTAAAGGCTACCAGCCCAGGTTCAACTCACGTAAACCAGGAGCAAAAAGTGATACAAGCGTCTATTGTTTGTTTGCGGCAGAAAGAAGCCCTGGGGCACCTACACACAATGCACATGCAAATAAATTAATTTCACAGAAGCATATTAAAAAAAAAAGGTACACATTGCCAGATGTGGTGTAATCCCAGCACTTGGGAAATGGAAGCAGGAATAGCTTAAATTCCATGTGAGCCTGGGCTCCATAGCAAGACCCTGTCTCCAAAAAAGAGAAAGAAAGACAAAAAGCAAAAGACAGAGAGAGAGAGAAGAGAAATTATAGTTATCTCTAGAAATTACTTAACACCCCTTCCCAGGAAACCTCCTCCTTCCAGAGGCCGCACTCCTGAGTTTCCCCCACTGTAGACGAGGTTGCCTCTGTAGGACTCTGTAAATGGCACTGTCCACTATCTGGTTTGTTGGGCAAGGCTTCTTTCACTGAGAGTGATACCTTGAGATTCACAGTGTGGGTAGGGATGTCACTACTTGCTTAACTTCTCAGTGCTAAGCAGTATCCTGTTCTTTACAAAGACCGCAGTTGGGTTATTCATTCTTTCTATTGATGGGTATGGGACTGTTCCCAGTTTGCGGCTGTGATGAATGGAACATTCTCGTGTAAGTCTGTGTCTGGGTGTGTGTATGTGTGGCTGTTGAGTAACAACTAGAACCGCTAGGTTTGTTTGGTATTTTATGAAGAACTGCCAGCCATTTCTCAGAAGTGGTTGTACCACTAACACTCCCACCACTACTAGGGTGAGCATTTGGTGGTCCTCCCTCCTCACCAGCCTCTGGTGTTGTGGTTCCTTTCAGTTTCAGCTGTCCAGGTGGGTATGTCCTGGTATCTTACTGGGGTTTTCATTTGCATTTCCTGATGACTGATGACACATGGAGCACTTCACTGGATACTTGTGCTCTTTGAATAGATTTCCTTTGTGACATGTCTGTTACATCTTTAATTGTTACATACCCTGATGTCAGATATTTTTGCAAATATAGAAACCTAGTCTATGGCTTGACTGTTCATTCTAGTAATGATATCTTTTGAGCAGAATTGATGGTGTCTGTTTTAGCAGTTTTTTTTTTTTATGGCGGTTGCTTTCTATATTGTCTCTTAATAAACCGTTGCATGTTCCCAAGGCACAGAGATATTCATTCCCGTGTACTGCCTTCTAGTTACAGTTTATGTTTTCATAGTGATCCCTCTTGAATTAATTTCTATATGTACTGTGAGATAGGAGTCAAGGTTTCTGTTTTCCCATATGTAGAACTAGTTGTTAACTCAATTATTTCTTTACAAACTCTCCTTTTCCATTTGGATTATGTCACATCCTTTGTTAAAAATCAAAGGACTGGTGGGGGTGCTTCCCATTCCACCGACTCATTCAGTCTTTCTGCTAGTATCACATCGTTTGCTTACCAGAGCTTCTTAGTACATCTTGAAAACGTGTAATGGGACTTGTCTGACTTTGTGGTCGTTTTTCAGGGTAATTGCAGATAGTCCAGCCTGTGCACTTGGTGGAACACTTAGAATCAGCAGTCGTCAGCCCAAAAGTGTGATGAGTTGGGTATGTTACACTGTGGAACACTTTGGAGAAAGTTGACAGTTTGTGTGGCTTCTAGTCATGAACACAAGCTATCTCCTCATTTATTTAGGTCTTTTTAAATGTCTCTTAACAATCTTTAGTATGGAGATGGCCTTTGATAAGAAAATTTTCAAAGTATTTGTGTTGGTTGATCCTATAGAATTCCTTTGTAAAAATTTCATTTTTAGGTTTTTGTATCTAGTGTTATACATACAGTTGATTTTGTGCATTAGCCTTATAGTGCAAGATCTTTCTACATTCATTACTTAGTTTTTATAAGATATTAAGATTTCCAGCCGGGCATGGTGGCATATGCCTTTAATCCCAGCACTCGGGAGGCAGAGGTAGGAAGACCGCTGTGAGTTTGAGGTCAGCCTGGGCTACAGCGAGACCCTACGTCAAAAAAAAAAAAAAAAAAAAAGATATTAAGATTTCCATTGTGGACTGCCTGTAGCAAGGGTCATAGTTTCCTCATGGATCTCTGTGCTTCTCTTGCTGTATTACATTGCCAGAACGGTGTTGGGTGGAGATGATATGTGTGGTTGGGAGTTAGCCAACATATCTTATCCCCAGAGATTCAGGAAGACATCAAGGACCCTTGCTTGTAGGGGGATGGTAGGCGACCTTCATTAGATTGAAGGTGTATGTTGATAGGCTCTCTTGATTCTTTTTTGTTAGTGTTTTGTTGTTGTTGTTATTGTTTTTTATTTTTTTGAGGTAGAGTCTCACTCTAGTCCATGCTGATCTGGAATTCACTGTCGTCTCAGGCTGGCCTCCAACTCACAGCGATCCTCCTACCTCTGCCTCCCAAGTGCTGTGATTAAAGGTGTGCATCACCATGCCTGGCTTTATTTTTTTTGAAACAGTCTCATTCTATAGCACAGGCTGGCCTTGAACTCATGATGCTGCAATATCTGCTGCACCATCACTGGGATTTCTGGTGTGTGATGCCATGCCTGGCTTGTTGAGATTTTTTTCTTTCATGAGAGTTTTACGTCTACTTTAGCATCTTATTTAAATGATTACATGATTTCCTTCCAAGGTCTGATAAAATGAATTTTTTTTTCCCCCAAGGTAGGATCTCACTCTAGCCCAGGCTGACCTGGAATTCACTATGTAGTCTCAGGGTGGCCTTGAACTCTTAGCAATTCTACCTCTGCCTCCTGAGTGCTAGAATTAAAGGCATGCTCCACCATGCCCCACAAAACGGATTTTTTAAGTGTTTGTTGTACGTGTTTTATGTGTTGGAATTGTTTTTCATGATGTGTCAGGAGGCTTGCTTTCCATTTCAGATCTTTCTTTGTTTTCTCTTGGAGCCAAGGTTTCATAGTGTTACCCAGGTTGACTCCGCACTACTGGGCTTAATCTTGCCTCAGCGCCCCATGAGCAGTGTGCACTAAAGGCAAACTTGCCACCATCCCACCCAGACGTGCTTCTGTTATTATTGTGCTTTAATGCCTCCTTCGGATTACAGATTTGTTCTGTGTTTTAGTTTCTCAATTATCACAAAAATGAGGAGGTAGGACTAAATTGTCTCTGAAATGATTTGTCTCTGATATCTATGACTTGAGCATTTTATTGGAATAATTTTTATCTAAAAGTCACTTTCTACAATGACAACTTTTGTGATCCTCTTATGTATATAACCCTTAAATTTAAATGTGGGCATAATATTAAAAGAATGCAATGTTTGTGGCTGTTTTCTTTTCTCTTAATGGTTTGCTACCATACAGCTATCTGACCAGAGCTATAAAATGATGAGAATTTTTGTTAGCTATGGAAAGAACCAAAACCCAAAATGTTACGGGATGTTTTTATATGACCCAAGCACGTTGACTGACATAATAGGGTCCCTTGATCTTTAAGCTACAGTATCACCAAGTTAGTTTTTCAAGGTAGTACTAATTTAAAACTCAAAATTCTGTTCTCATTTCCTCAGGTTGTTTTAGACAAACAATTGCTTTTTTTTTTTTTTTTTTTTTTTTTAGTTTTTTGAGGTAGGGTGTCGCTGTAGCCCAGGCTGACCTGGAATTTACTATGGAGTCTCAGGGTGACCTCGAAATCACAGCAGTCCTCCTACCTCTGCCTCCCGAGTGCTGGGATTAAAGGCGTGCACCACCACGCCCAGCCAACACTTACTGTTATTGTATATCAGTTCCTTATTTTTTAAGTCAGTAGAAACTCTGTATGGACACATCATGTGTTGGTACTGTTTCCCTCTTCCCTATCCCCATTCCACTGAGGCCTTCCTCAGTGAGATTGCCATACCCAATCTCCAGAAAGCAAATCTGACCACTGTCTCAAAGGAGGTAGTTATTTTTTAATCCTGAAACACCAAACAAGCAGCCCATTCAATCTTCAGTTTAGAATATAAAAATAGCATTGTGAGAAACATCGAGTTTTATTGAGGGATTTTTGTAGGAACAATAATAGTTTACAAAAGGAACTGGTCTCTGGTTCTTCTACTGAGGAATGACAGAAATAACCCCAGTATCATTAACAGTACAAACAAATATTGTCTGCCCAAAGAAAGCATAAACCTCCCTGATTCGCTTTAAGACTGTAGATGTTAAGAAGAGATTATCAGTCTTGACTAATGAAAACTCACACTTTTCACCTGTTGAAATATTTACTTTACAGTTGAGTTCTTAGGCTGTCCCACAGGCCTCTCAGAACCCAGGGCTCAGTGTTCATGTGAACTTTGAAGTAAGACTAGACTGAGCCATATCCCACCATAGTAATGGCTGGGTTTTTTTTTGTTCATTTATGTTTTTTATAAATAAGTAAATACATCTTAAAAATATTTATTTGCAAACACAGAGAGATAGAAGAGACAGAGAGAATGGGTGCGCCAGGGCCTGAGCTGCTGCATACATACTTCAATGTGTGTGCCAGTTTGTGCATCTGGCTTTATGAGAGTACTGGCCAATTGAACCTAGGTTATTAAGCTTTGTAGGCAAATGCCCAGTGGCCAGTTTTGAGAGAGGCGCAGAAGCAGACTGGTAGTCATGGGAGAGGGTGTTCTTTGACGCTGCAGCTGTTGTGAAGAGAGCGGGGAGAGAGCTTCCAGAAGATAAAGAGGCTTGAAGCCAGTCTGCTTCCTCCTCCAGGTCCTCTGCTTGGAGCCTCCATACAAGGAGACAATAAGTAATAGACACCCGACTGGTGCCGACAGCTTCTTCCCGAAAATAGAAGAATGCTTCCTGAGAAGTAATTTTTAAACATTTTTATTGACAACTTCCATAAATATAAACAATATACCATGATCATAATCCCTTCCCAACACCCTTTCTTTTCTTCTCAAATCCCTCCCTCCACTGCATCCCTTCTTTCTAACTAGTCTATTTTGATGTCATCATGTTTTTTCTCCTGTTATGTAGGTCTTTTGTAGGTAGCCACTGTGAGGTCATGAATATCAAGGCCACTTTGGATCTGGAAGACAGTATTGTAAACACTCTCCCCTTCCTTTGGCTCTTACATTCTGTCAGCCATCTCTTCTGCAGTGGTTCCTAAGCCTAGAAGGGTGTGGTAAAGATGTCTAATTTAGTGCTGTACGATCCAATGTCACTTTTAAGCACTTCGGTGAGTTTTGAGTCACCCCTGTGGTCACTGCACTGAGAAGTTATTTATGTCCATTCAGATTTCTGCCTCTTCTAGCTGTTTATTTTGTAGTGACACTTAGCATTTTGTGTGTCTTGTCCTTGCAGCCTGACGGTTAGTGATGCATCTCTGGAATAAAGGCTAGTACAATTGTAGTTTGACAGAATCCCTGACCCAGTGCACACCTCTGCAAGAGGAAAGATAACCAGTAAGATGGCCTTGAGGCCGTAGGCAGAAGAGACACCTCCTTTACCCTACCCACGCCTAATTCATTTACTTACTCTTCAAAGTTAGTTTAATTTTTTTTTTTTTTTTTTTTTTTTTTTTTTTTTTTGGTTTTACGAGGTAGGGTCTCACTTTAGTTCAGGCTGACCTGGAATTCACTATGTAGTCTCAGGGTGGCCTCGAACTCACGGTGATCCTCCTACCTCTGCCTCCCGAGTGCTGGGATTAAAGGCGTGCACCACCACGCCCGGCTAATTTTTTCTTTTTTAAAAAAATATTTTTATTTATTTACTAGAGAGAGAGAATGGGTGCACCAGAGCCTTCTGCCACTGCAAACAAACTCCAGATGCATGCACCACCTTTTGCATCTGGCTTACATGGGTCCTGGGGACTTGAACCTAGGTCCTTTGGCTTAATAGGTAAGGGCCTTAACCACTAAGCCATCTCCCCAGCCCTGTATTTTTTTCTTAATTGAAGAGCTTGTATAGTGAAGCCCTTATGTCACTGGACACTAAACATTTTTGAGCCTAGTAGGTAGGAGCTTCCTGCCTGGATGCTTGAATAGACATAGCCACAAATGGTAAGGCAGACTGTGTGTGGAATGTGGACAGGGAATGGAAATATAGAGCTCTCACCAAGGGGTCTGAGAAAAGGTCATGGGAGAAGACGGGTATTTGATCTATATTTTGAAGACAGTTTTTGTTTGCTTTTCCATTCCAAGATAATTGTCCATTTCTCCCCACAACAGCTCTCTACCTCCTAACTGTGAAAACTCCTGTCACCAGGCTGGAGGGATGGCTTAGTGGTTAAGACCCTTGCCTGCAAAGCCAAAGGACCCAGGTTCGATTCCCCAGAACCCACGTTAGCCAGATGCACAAGGTGGCACATGAGTGTGGAGTTTGTTTGCAGTGGCTGGAGACCCTGGAGCTCCCATTCTCAATCTTTCTCTCCCCCTCTTTCTCTCCATCAAATAAATAAAGTAATAATAATAATAAAACTCCTGTCACCATAAATTAATTACTGACTTAAGTTGTGGTTCCCAGAGAACATTAGCTTCTTTTATAGTTGTACCCTTCCTGTTGGAATAGTGCCCATGGCAGGGGTGTACAGTCCCTCCTAAGATGACCCTGTAGTACCTTAAAAAGAACAGTGAAATTGGAGAAGGCTCAGGTGCCAGTCCTGGCTTTGTCTCCAGACCCAAGAGGCAATCCTGTGGTCCCTGTGAGGCATGAAACTTGGCCGAGGTGCTACAAGAGAGCTGTATTGTTGGGTGGCTGTCTAATTGAAGTGGAGGCTTAGATATCAGCAAGCAATGAAATGTGAGCTCACATTAGCACACTGGATTCACATACTTGCAATGATATCCTTGGTTGTTTTTTATTTGTTGTTGTTGTTGTTGTTGTTTTGGTTTTGGGTTTTCAAGGCAGGGTCTTGCTCTAGCCCAGGCTGACCTGGATTTACTATGTAATCTCAAGGTGGCCTCGAACTCACAGCAATCCTCCTACCTGAGCATGTGCCACCACACCCAGCTTATCTTTGCATCTTTAAAGGACACAGCAGATATAATACCATGCAAGGTTGCATACAGCAGTAACAAAAATTCACACAGAAAGACACAGTGAGCTTATGGGAGGCATGAATCTGTTTATTGTTTTATTGTTCAGATTTGATAAGCATTTCTACTTAATTGCTTTTCAGATGAAATTACAGTTGCGAAAGGAAATCTAAAATATTGACTACTTAAAACTTGAACTATTTTTTTCTCTTCTTCCATGTGTTCCTTCCAGAGAAAAGACATTTTTGAAATGGAGTTAAAGTTTTTGGGAATAAGATTTGCCTCTGGGTTTTGTACTGTATTATGATTTATGAAGCGACCTTATCATGCTTGCAGCAGCCTCTTCTGCACGGCCTCTGTGGGCCTTGGGTACCCTGTGCCGCGGAAAGATTAGCTCTTACGTTTTCCCTTCCCTCTAGACCAATTCCCACCAGCACAGTTGCCCACCCTCCGTTCCTCCCAGTGATGCCGTCTATTACTGTGCACCAGGCGGCCTTGCCTTGGGCATTGCTTTTAGAAATATCGGTTGTTGGGGTTTGTAATGCAGTTTTAGAGTCTCGGCTTCTAGGATGGTTTTACTTACTCTTCAAAGTGCACTCTTAGAGTTGTGTGTCAGTCTTCATCTAGTGTGCTTTTCCCCTGATTGATAAGTGTGTATATTAATTTTAGAAGAATAGTTTCCAGGCTAGGGAGATGACATGGTCTGTGAAGTGCTTGCTATGCAAGCATAAGGCCCTGAGTCCAGTCCCCAGAACCCACATAGATGCCAGGCATAGTGGCATACTGTTGTAATCCTAGACACTGGGAAGGTAGGCAGACCCCTGGGGATGGCTGGTCAGCCAGTCTCACCTGCTTGGCCGACTCCAGGCCAACAAGACCCTACTAAAAAAAAAGGAGGAAGAAAGAAAAAGAAAGTAGGAAGTATTCCTGAGGAATGATACCTGAAATTGTCCTCTGGCTTCCACACGCATAAGCACACATGTGTACATGTACTGGCACATACACACAACATTTTTCCCTCAGTCCCGGAAACTGCTGTTAGAAGCCAGGGAGTTTCCACCCTGTGACATTATTGGGGTTTTTTGTTTTTGTTTATTTATTTATTTATGAGTGGGGGGGTGTAGATAGAGAGAATGGATGCACCAGGGCCTTCAGCCACTACAATGAACTCCAGACACATATGCCACCTTGTGCATCTGGCTTATGTGGGTCCTGGGGAATCAAACTGGGCTCTTTGGCTTTGTAGGCTAGCACCTTATCCACTAAGCTATCTCTACAGCCTGACATTGTTTATTTACTTCCTGTCATCCGTGACTTACCCACCTATTGAGTATGCATATGGTTCTGTGTTACTCTTGTTTCAGGGAAGCCAAATGTGTTTACTGTCCTATCTTTACGCATCAAATGTGAACCTTTTCTTGTCTTATAATTCATCTTTATTGACTTGCCATAGCTGTTTACTTTTTATTGTATTGCCTCTGGTATAAAATTTCATGGAATACAGAAATAAACAGTATAGGAGAGTTTGTGTTGAATGAGGCTCTGAAATGAGCCTTGTACTTCAGCGATTCTCAATATGCTTAATAGTTATCATTATACTAAATAAGTCAGTCTTATTGACAATTAACAATAGAAAAATGAGCCTACTCTGGAAATTACAAAATTATGGGGCGTTATAATGATTTTTGCTTTTCAAAAAAGAGCTATAAACTGTGTAGAAAGAAGAAAATAAATGGCAAAACAAGATTTCCCTCAAGCCCTTCCCCTCTCCAAACTTGAAAAGTTGTGGAAAGGTGTGCTGAAAAGAATGATTGGGCTCTAACCTCTGTTACAAATGTTGGAAGTAGAGAAGTCTAAGATGCCAGGCCAAATTTTCCAGGAGGTTAAAAATGTTACCAGAAAAGTCAACGTTTCAGGCCATGTTGTCTGTGTGGCAAAGGCTTTTAAAGTTAGATCCAACCTCAGCTCCTAGTTGGATTTTTTTTTTAGCTGTATGCCCCTAGGTATGCTGTTATTCTCTTTGAACTTCCATGTCCTCATCTGCAAAACGGGGCATGAGGAAACACTTGTGTGTGTTGGTGGTCATTGGTAGCGTCAGTGGGCCAGTGGTTGGCCACTGTGGTCTCTGGCAGTGAGTTCCCATCACCTTGCAACCACCAACCCCCTTGAGCGAGTGCTATCACCTCTTCAGGTAAATCTAAATAAAATGTTGTTCATTATTCTGATATCTAGACTTAATGAAGACAAAAATGCTTCTTATTGTGTAAATTATTGATGTGATCAGCAGGCTCAGTAGGAAGACTGCGGTATATGTAACAGACATTTCATCTGAATTATTCCTGCAGTCATTACGCATGTTCCCCCTCCCCCTCTTTTATTTAAAAGACTATAAAATGCAGAGTGGGAAGTAAGTAATGCAGATGGTTTCTGCTTGTCTAAAAAATGTGAAAAATAGATTTTCACAGTTGAAATCACTGCTTTCAAGAAGATTATGTTGCAGCAGACTGCATGAGGATAATGATGGGGATGATAATGACATTACCATGTGGGGTTCAGTCACGTCGGTCCTGTGAAGCGTACGTCAATGATTATTGTCGTCTTGTAGATAGAGAAGCCAAAGTGTGCAGACGTTAATGCCATCACTGCTTGGTGGGAAAGAAGTGGGGCCAGGACTTGAACTTAGCTTGGCTCCAGAGCCCACACACTTACCATCTGGGTAGGACTAAGAGAAGGCAGTCCTTAAATTGGGAGGAAATAACCCAAAACTATGGCAGGTTTGTTATTTGTAGATGTGCTCCACAGGTATTCGGAGAGGAGCCTCACAAAGTGTATTGGAATCACTATTGAGACCAGACCAGACTACTGCATGAAGCGGCACCTAAGTGACATGCTGACCTACGGCTGCACAAGGCTAGAGATTGGGGTGCAGAGTGTCTACGAAGATGTGGCCAGAGATACCAACAGGTGAGATGGTGGCAAGTGAAGGTGCCCGAGCTTCTCTGTCCCGCTGGCTTTCTCAGTGTTCATACCCACCTTCCTTTGTAGCCAGGCCCAGAGAACAAGGTTGGGCTTTCTGCTTGTGTGCACGCCCTCCATCCCATCTGCTCCTGCCTTCATTTTCAGCCTTTCTGTACGGACCCGTTTCTCACACCACTGCTTGTCCTGGTCATTGCAACCTGTTCTGTATGTAAGCAGCAGGAAACAGGACTCAAGGTCTGCAGTATAAGGCAAGAGAGAAAGCCAGTGAAAATGGCACACAGAAAGGATTTGGAGATGAAGGAAGTCAGGATAAGACTTAAAAGAGTAGTTTTGGCTGGGTGTGGTGGCTCACGCCTTTAATCCCAGCACTCGGGAGGCAGAGGTGGGAGGATGGCCATGAGTTCGAGGCCACCCTGAGACTCCATAGTGAATTTCAGGTCAGCCTGAGCTAGAGTGAAACCCTACCTGCGGGGGGGGAGTAGTTTTGTGAAGGAGAGTTCAGTGACAGGGAACTGGAAGGTTTGGTCAGGTGATGGGCATGACAATAGGTTTACTTGGGGAAACTAGGATGTGTAATAGAAGAAAGAATTAAGGGTTGGTACAGTCATCTGAATTCTTTCTTCCCTATAAAAATATGCCGATGAGGGCTGGAGGGACGGCTTAATGGTTAAGGCATTTGCCTGCAAAGCCAAAGGACCCTTGTTCAATTCCCTAGGACCCATGTTAGCCAGATACACAAAGGGGTGTACACATCTGGAGTTCATTTGCAGTGGCTGGACACCCTGGCGTGCCCATTCTTTTTCTTTCTCTGTTAAATAAATAAATAAATAAGTAAATGAAAATACAATTTTATATATATATATATATATGTATACATACATAATATATATATGTATATATGTGTGTGTGTGTGTGTGTGTGTGTGTGTGTGTGTATACACACACATCACTGAGTTGAAAAGAGAAGATACCAAGGCAAAGTTAGGTGTATAAGAAACTCTTTAATAGGGCTGGAGAGATGGCTTAGTGGTTAAGGTGCCTGCCTGTGAAGCCTAAGGACCCACATTTGACTCTCCAGATCCCACATTAGCCAGACACACAAAGGTGAGGCAAGTGCAAGGTTGCACATGACCACTAGGTGGTGCAAGCCTCTGAAGTTTCATTGTAGTGGCTGAGGCCCTGGCATGCCAATTCTCTCTCCCTGTCTTTCCCTCTCTAAAAAAAGAGAAAGAAACTCTATAATAACTTCCACCTCAGTGGGGGGATGGGGAGTCGGGAGTTCATTGGCAGCAGAAACCACTGGCCCAGAATGGCAAAGGCAGGCTGCAGAAGGGAGATGTGTTGAGTTGGACCCTGAAGGCTACTCCACTTGCCTGGGGTTGGCATGGACATGACGGGTTGTGGAGCAGAAGGATGTGAAAAGGGAACTAGGACAGTTGACACTGGTCTAGAGCTTAGAAACAAGCAAGCAGGAAGACCGGCTGGGAGATTTCCTATTGCAGCAGTAGAGCTCTACGGGAGATTTCTGAGCACGAGGAAGAATCTAAGGGTCTCATTCCTGAGGAAGAGTGTGCTCCTCTAGGGAAAGACTCACATAGCAAAGGTGGTTGAAGTTGAAGTGCTGTGGCAATCATGGGCTCTGCTAGAGAAGTCACTGTGAAGATGGTCAGGGAAACTTTCTGAAGAGTGTGATGCCTAAGCTGAGGCTTAAAGAAAAGGAGTTACTCAAGTGCACAAGAGGAAGAAAGAAAATATAGCAATTTCATGAGGATGGGAGCATGTGGCAGGCAGAGGGACGGATTATGAGGGGCCGTAGAAATCAGTACCCTCACTCCTTAGAATGGGAACATTGGGTTTAAGTCGAAGGTAGCCGGTGAGCTAATGGAGCGCATGTGCATTTTAGAGAGCTCCTGCCTCTCGTATGGGAGCTGGCTTAGAGAAGAAGAGGCTAAAGGGAGGACAGAGCAGTTATGCTGCTGCTGGGGTAACTTAAGCACAGCGTGCTGACATTCTGGAAAGGGTTGAGTCTGGGGAGTGCTCAGAAGCGAAGGTAGAGAAGAATGGGAAGTCTAGGAGTCATGGAGAGATTGGTTTCATTCTGGAGACACTGAGTTCTGATATTTATGGAACTCAAGGTTTACTTCAGAGCCGGGCTAGCCAAAAGAACAATCTGCAAGGATCAAAATACTCCATCCCTGCCCTGTCCAGTGTGTTAGTGCAGCCAAGGGACAGAATGCTTCCTTTCAATTCACGGAAGTAATTGAGAGGCAGATAGCGAGAGAATGGGTGTGCCAGGACCTATAGCCACCGCAAACGAACTCCAGACGCTTGTGCCACCTTTTGCATCTGGCTTTACGTGGGTACTGGGAAATTGAACCTGGGTCCTTTGGCTTTGCAAGCAAGCGCCTTAGCCACTAAACTGTCTCTCCAGCCCTCATGGAAGTAATTTTAAAAGCCACCATATACCTAGTGGTAGCCCCATTCTGTAGTGTCACTTGGACATAGAGGATTTGAGTATAGAATTCAGGAGAGAGGCCTGGCCTAGCCTCATCGTAAAACTTTGGATGTCACTAATAAAACTGAATTAGAAATAGAAGCTATGAAAATAGATGTCAACAGCCACAGGAATGTCGTAGTCTGTGGCTTCTGAGATTATTCTTTGGTGAGTGGGAACATCTTGGTGGTAGAAGGGTTTGATGATACAAGGGTCCAGTTGTCAGTTGCCATATTGCTAAGACTTGCTTCCTGGTTGTATGTGGCACAAGAGTATTAACAGACTGATTGACGTGTACATGTCCTGCAAAGATTCTGCCTCCTCACCATACCACTCTCTTAATGGCCTCCAGATGCACCAGTGAAACCTACTTTGTAGTGTACATTTTTATTTATTTATTTGAGGAGAGGCAGAGAGGGAGAGCATGCCAGGGTCAGAGAGAGAGAGTGAGTGAGTGAGAGACTGGGCATGCTAGGGACTTCAGCCACTGCAAACAAACTCCAGACACATGCTCTACCTTGTGCATCTGGCTTACGTGGATCCTGGGGAATTGAACCTGGGTCCTTTGGCTTTGCAGGCAAGTGTCTTAACCTCTAACCCATCTCCTCAGCCCTGTATTATACATTTTACTCTTCCTTGAAAGGATATAGTAATTTTCAGCTTCCCTATTTTTTGTTTTGCTTGTTTTGGGTCCCAGGCTGACCTCAGACTCAGTATGTAGCCAAGGATGACCTTGAACTTATCATCCTCTTGCCTCTATCTCCCAAGTGCTGGGATTACAGGTGTGTATCACCAGGCCTGGCTTCCTCTGCACAGTTCTTGTTTAGCATAGATGTTTACATTAGTAAGCTTGTCTTGACTGATGATACTGAACCAGGTGTACATTCATTTGAGTTACCCAGCACTTCTAGGACGTTGAGTAGGTGCATAAGGAAATTTTCCAAAAAATGTCTCAGAATCAAAATGACTTTCTTTCCAGCCTCCATAGAAGGATGTGAAAAATTACTTGGTGAGATTTTGTTTCCCCAACCCTATGATTCTTGGTCTTGTTTTCTTCCCCTCCTGTATGAACTTGGTTGTCCATTTATTTGTCTAACAGGTAATGGTTTTCTCCCCCCAGGGGCCACACTGTGAAGGCAGTATGTGAATCATTCCACCTGGCCAAGGATTCTGGTTTCAAAGTTGTGGCTCATATGATGCCTGATCTGCCAAACGTGGGACTAGAACGAGACATTGAGCAGTTTATAGTAAGTGCTGCCTTAGGCCAGGCTGATGTGGAACGCCTCTTTGCAGCCTCTCTACTCTTGCATGTTTACTGTTGATGTTCTGAATGTGTAAAGCAAATACATCCTCATTATGTGATAGTAAAGGTATTAAAATGTCAGAAAAAATATTTCAATAATTCTTTTCAAGTTTTGTGTGTGTATGTGTGTGTGTGTGTGCTTGGACTTTGGAGAGCTGAAGTTGTACATGCGCATGTAACATGGCATCAGTGAGGCATGTCGTTCCTTAGCTTTGGCACGTCACAGTGCGGCAAACATTGATTCCGTGTGTGGTATGTGGTGGCACATTGCTTCTGTCACTCCAGACATCGGCCCATGTTGCAGCCTTCCATTAACAGATGGTACCCAGATTCTATCTGTGGTTTTGGTTTTTGTTCCTTGAGTCAAGCTCTCACTGTTTAGCCCAGGTCAGCCTTTTTTTTTTTATTTTCTTAGCCTCCCAGGTGTTGGGGTTGCAGGTGTGTGTACTGTGACCTGCTCACTGGTTAGTTTGTCATACGTGATGACTTTTAGGTTGTTCAGAGTTTGGATATTATAAGTTTTTTATTTTTTATTTTTTTATTTTTTTTGGTTTTTCGAGGTAGGGTCTCACTCTAGTTCAGGCTGACCTGGAAATCACTGTGTAGACTCAGGGTGGCCTCTAACTTATGAGAATCCTTCTACCTCTGCCTCTAAAGTGCTACGATTAAAGGTGTACGCCACCACGCCCAGCTTATTATAAGGTGTTTTAAGAAGTGTGTGTGTGTACACACCAGGGCCTCTGGCCTCTATGCAACCAAACACTAGATTATTGAGCCATTTTTTGCAGCTGTCTTGCGGGGATAGCTTGTGTATTGAACGCTGTGCTGATAGTCTTTGCAAGCAATCACCTTTCATACTGAGCCACCTTCCCAGCCCAAGGTTTTGTTATTACAAGTAGCACTCGGATGAACATTTTTATTCCTATAGCATTTCATCGTATTTAGGTTGATTTCTTTGTTGATAAGTTCCTCATAATAGAAAGATCTGGAAAAGAGATAAACATTGTAAGAATCTCACTATGTTACTAAGTTGCTTTTCAGAGATCGATAACAATTTATGCTCACTTCAGTAGGGTTTTTTTCTCCTAAATAATTTTTTCTGTTTATTTTCTATGTATGTTTATGCATACATATGCACATACTATACACATATAGAATCTTAGTTTTGCTTAAATTGCTAAAAAAGTGCCACTTTTTAAATTGCATTTTAAAATTGTCATATTTACAAGTTATAGTCTGTAATGTTTTAAAATTGAGTTTTTGGAACTGGAGAGATGGCTTAGCAGTTAAGGCATTTGCCTGCAAAGCCAAAGAATCCTAGTTCTACTTTCCAGGACCCACGTAAGCCAGATGCACAAGGGGGCACATGCATCTGGAGTTCATTTGCAGCGGCTGGAGGCTCTGGTGCGCCCATTCTCTCCTCTCTGTCTCTCTCCCCCGTCCTTTTTCTCTCTCTCAAATAAATAAATAAAATAATATTTTTTTTAAAAAATTGAGTTTTTGAGCCAGGCATGGTGGTGCATGCCTTTAATCCCATCACTGGGGAGGCAGAGATAGGAAGATCACCATGAGTCCGAGGCCACCCTGAGACTAGACAGTGAATTCCAGGTCAGCCTGAGCTTGAGTGAGACCCTACCTTGAAAAATCAAAAAAAAAAAAAAAGAGTTTTTGACCTGTGACCAGTTACTCTACTGGGATAGGAATATTTTACTGTTAATGTACACAAGCTTTTAGATAAGGGCATTGTGGGCTCATATTTTTGTTCATATTTGTGGCATATATTTTTCCAATCCTATTATTTTTACTTTTGTTTCTATTTTTTATATAATTTATGTTTTTAAAATTTATTTATTTGCAAGCAGGGAGAGAGAGAATATGGGTGTGCCAAGGCTTCTAGCCACTGCAAACAAGCTCCAGACACATGTATCAGTTTGTGCAACTGCCTTTACATGGGTCGTAGGGTATCAAACCCAGGTCGTTAGGCTTTGCAGGCAAGTGCCTTAACTACTGAGCCATCTCTCCAGCCCGTGTTTAATTTATTTAGATTTTTTTTTTTCTAAGCCTAGACTGCCTTTCTCTTCTAGTTTTCTGTTCTTTGAATTTTAACACCTGGCTGGAACTCTGAGGCTGATTGGTTGGTGTGTCTACTCCTTGCAGTTTCTTTTCAAAGCTAGATCAATGCTAGTTTTGTCTTGAAAAATTGCTAGATGTGTGTTTGGGTTAGGTTCTTTGTTTCTGTTTGTTACAAAGTGTTGCATAGGGAAAGTATATTTTAATTAATTATTTATTTATTATTGAGAGATAGTGTGTGAAAATGGGCATACCAGGGCCTCTAGCCACTGCAAACGAACTCCTGATGCATGCACCACCATGTGCATCTGGCTTACAGGCTTTGCAGGCATGCGTCTTAACCACTAAGCCATCTCTCCAGCCCAGGAAAGTATATTTTAGAGTAGAGTAGAGTAGAGAATGACAGTATTAAATTACTTCAAAAATAGAAATACTTTGGGGCTGCAGAGATGGCTCAGTGGTTAAGTGCCCTTCCTGCACAGGCATGAGGGCCACACCTACCTGTAACCTCAGTCCTGCAGGGTAGCTGAGACCTGAAAAGCTTCACAGCCCTGCAAGCTCTGGAAGTAGTAAAAGGACACTTGGCTCAAAACAAGACCAGGTGGCACAGTGATGGAGCCGTTCCCTCAGATTCGGGCTTCCACAAACAAATGACCCCACCGCAGTTGTCTGCTGCCATCTAGGGAGCAGAGCCCAGGGCCCACCCGTCATGACTTTGTGCCAGGATTGCAGAGTTCTCTGGGAAAGGAACTTCTTCTCAGCCAGCCCAGGAAGAAGGGATCAGCCCCTCCTGTACGGACTCTGATCCAGAGTCCCTCATCTTAGCTCCATGGCTCATTCATCCTGTCCAGTTTCTGGATTCTGTGAGCCCTTCTAGGACTGTGGTGTGACCCAGCTGGCCTCCATTAGTCTCTCCTTTGGCAGTTTTCACTTTAAGTTTGTTTACCAGTCTCCAGTCTGTTTTCTGTTAGGCTGCCATCCATTGTCTGTCTGACCTCCTTATCTCCTTTCTTATTCTCTTTGTTCTACCTAGTTTATACCTCTTTAGAAAGTTCCTCTTATTTTATTGTAGTTTTGGGGGAAAGAAGAGAAACTTTAATCTCCATGTTTAACCACAGGTCCAGGACCAATTCCATTTATCTTTACTTTGACAAAAGAAGTGTATTTGAACCAGAAGTATCTTTCTGAAATCTCATGCTGAAATGTCGATTCAGGCTAGGTAGAAAAAGGCCTGCATGCATGCTGTTTATGGATGGCCAGAATATTTATCAAAGACCTAATAAATCTTTAAAATATGAATGCTACTGGGAACATTACATACTTACAAAAGAATATGTTTAGACCACCTGGCACAGAAGGAGCATAGCCTTGAAGGATGTGACAAATCAATGAGGATGAAACCCTGTGGTTACATTCCTGTGAAGAGCAGGTTAAACAAGGGAAAGTTTCGACCACAGAGTGTAGCAGGTTTTTAAAAAGCATTTCTGTATTTCTAAGGTATAGTAAGATAGACCATGCTGGATGGGCAGGTCTAAAGACTACGGTGGGAAAAGAAGGAGCAGAATGAGCTTGCCTCCGAGGATCCGGTACAAAGATGCAAAACCATGATACAGCAGGTGATCAGCACAGAGTTGTGGCAAGGACAGTGCCTGCTCCCCCCTTGCTGCATGCCAGATAATGAAGTAAGGCAGCCAGCAGGGACGATGGGACACAGAAAATGACTGCGCCAGAAGTAGATGAGTTTGATGTATTGCTTGGTGTCCAGATAACAAATAGTATGTATCCAGGTCATCTGGTGCCAGTTGGCCAGGGGACAAAATGATGACATCCTGTAAAGGGCAACATAGTAAGCATTGTAGGTTTCTATGAGACCTTTATTTTGTTTGTTTTTTGTTTTTCGAGGTAGGCTCTTGCTCTAACCCAGGCTGACCTGGAATTCACTGTATAGTCTCAGGGTGGCCTCTTAACTCGCAGCGATCTTCCTGCCTTTGCCTCCTGAGTGCTGGGATTAAAGGCGTGTGCCACCATGCCGGGCTTTGATGCGACCTTTTGCTGTTTCTTTCTTTGTCAACTTTTAAAAGTTTAAGCAATTAAATATATTCATTATTAAAGGCTGTTGTCTCTAGACATTAGACCAGGATCTGCTGTGGCAGGCTTGGGCATCTAAGGTCTGGAAGGCCCCTGTGAAGAGCGGCCTTAGCCAGGGACCTCAAGATTGAGCTGAGGTAACTGATTTCTCAAAATCCCTTGTCAGTGGCCTACCTGGAGTATCTAATTTGCCAAATATTCACTAGTTTAAATATATTCTCTTGCAAGCAGAAAGAAATAGAAGAGAGAAAGACAAAGAGAATGAGCACACCAAGGCCTCCAGCCTCTGCAAATGAACTCCAGACGCATGTGCCACCTTGTGCATCTGGCTTACATGGGGACTGGAGAATTGAACCTGGATCCTTAGGCTTGACAGGCAAGCACCTTAATCACTAAGGCATCTCTTCAGCCCTGAATTACTTTTATTAACTAGAAATACAACAGCATTAAAGAAATAGTTCAGAATCCATAAGGTTGTCAGCATCCCTCTAGTTGTTACAAAGGCTGTTCTTGTAAGTACTTGCCAGTCGTCAAGGCACCTTGCTGCCACCCTGCCTAAATGCACCCGGCTTCTGGCGTCACAAGTACAAGGCAAACAATGACTGGCTGATGCCGTACAGTGAGCTTCTGTGGTAGTATTCCACCTCTCACAGCTACGTGCTGCTGCCAGTAGGACACGCTGAGTAGTGAAAAAAACACAGTGCCAGCCGTGTGAGGAATTCACCAAGAACACAAAACAGATCCCTGCTCTCAGTCCCCTCGCTGCAGCTCCTGGTCCTGATCATGGGATTTGCTTTGAGTCACCAGACATTTATACCATGCTCCTGCTGAATATAACTGATTTCTCAAAATCCCTTGTCAGTGGCCTACCTGGAGTATCTAATTTGCCAAATATTCACTACTTTTAAATATATTCTAATTGCAAGCAGAAAGAAATAGAAGAGAGAAAGACAAAGAGAATGAGCACACCAAGGCCTCCAGCCTCTGCAAATGAACTCCAGACGCATGTGCCACCTTGTGCATCTGGCTTACATGGGGACTGGAGAATTGAACCTGGATCCTTAGGCTTGACAGGCAAGCACCTTAATCACTAAGGCATCTCTTCAGCCCTGAATTACTTTTATTAACTAGAAATACAACAGCATTAAAGAAATAGTTCAGAATCCATAAGGTTGTCAGCATCCCTCTAGTTGTTACAAAGGCTGTTCTTGTAAGTACTTGCCAGTCGTCAAGGCACCTTGCTGCCACCCTGCCTAAATGCACCCGGCTTCTGGCGTCACAAGTACAAGGCAAACAATGACTGGCTGATGCCGTACAGTGAGCTTCTGTGGTAGTATTCCACCTCTCACAGCTACGTGCTGCTGCCAGTAGGACACGCTGAGTAGTGAAAAAAACACAGTGCCAGCCGTGTGAGGAATTCACCAAGAACACAAAACAGATCCCTGCTCTCAGTCCCCTCGCTGCAGCTCCTGGTCCTGATCACTGGATTTGCTTTGAGTCACCAGACATTTATACCATGCTCCTGCCTGAATATAATGATTTCTCAAAATCCCTTGTCAGTGGCCTACCTGGAGTATCTAATTTGCCAAATATTCACTAGTTTAAATATATTCTCTTGCAAGCAGAAAGAAATAGAAGAGAGAATGGGCACACCAAGGCCTCCAGCCTCTGCAAATGAACTCCAGACGCATGTGCCACCTTGTGCATCTGGCTTACATGGGGACTGGAGAATTGAACCTGGATCCTTAGGCTTGACAGGCAAGCACCTTAATCACTAAGGCATCTCTTCAGCCCTGAATTACTTTTATTAACTAGAAATACAACAGCATTAAAGAAATAGTTCAGAATCCATAAGGTTGTCAGCATCCCTCTAGTTGTTACAAAGGCTGTTCTTGTAAGTACTTGCCAGTCGTCAAGGCACCTTGCTGCCACCCTGCCTAAATGCACCCGGCTTCTGGCGTCACAAGTACAAGGCAAACAATGACTGGCTGATGCCCGTACAGTGAGCTTCTGTGGTAGTATTCCACCTCTCACAGCTACGTGCTGCTGCCAGTAGGACACGCTGAGTAGTGAAAAAAACACAGTGCCAGCCGTGTGAGGAATTCACCAAGAACACAAAACAGATCCCTGCTCTCAGTCCCCTCGCTGCAGCTCCTGGTCCTGATCACTGGATTTGCTTTGAGTCACCAGACATTTATACCATGCTCCTGCCTGAATATAACTGATTTCTCAAAATCCCTTGTCAGTGGCCTACCTGGAGTATCTAATTTGCCAAATATTCACTACTTTTAAATATATTCTATTTGCAAGCAGAAAGAAATAGAAGAGAGAAAGACAAAGAGAATGAGCACACCAGGGCCTCCAGCCACTGCTGATGAACTCCAGATGCATGCATCATTGTGCATCCAGCTTTACCTGGGTCCTGGGGAATCGAACTGGGTTGTCAGGTTTTGTAGACAAGAGTTGTAACTGCTGAGCCAGCTCTCCAGCCCTAATCTCTACTTTTTAAAATACACCGACAATACTCTGGGGATATTGAATATTGAAGTCTGCTGTTGAAATCATTTGTATTGTCTTTCCCCTCCCTCCAAGGAGACCTGGTTCTTTTCAGTGGACAAAGGTGTCTGCAGCACCTCGGGCTAGAAGGGACTGAGCAGTACCCCCTCCTCCATATGAAGAGTATCAGGAGCTGCAGGGGCCCCGCACAAGCCATCACTCCTGTGGAGGAGGCAGTGGTGTAATGCAGTCTGTGGGAGCCTGAATGTGTGAACAGAACATTATTCCTACAGAGAGCTGCTCTGATACAGATCTCAGAGAGGAGCAAGGTGTAGAGGATGTCTTTGGTTGAGGAAGGGGACAGAAAAGAAGGGACAGGGTAAAAGATTGTTACTCAAAGGGAGCTGATCTAATCAGTAGATATATTAGAGATTATTGATGGTGCATGTGTGGGTGTGGGTTTGTAACCTAAGAGGGCAGCTGCAAATGTAGGAACGGGGAAATTAAAGAGGAAGCACAGGCCGTGGGAGATGGCGTAGCTATTAAAGCACGTGCTTATAAAGGGAAGGCTGTAATGTTTTGGAAAAGAAGATACTAGTGTGAACTCATGATTTTCAGTTCAGAATACAGATGGAGAAATAAATGTAGATGTAACTTGGAGGGAAAGGGTTACAACAGTAATCATTGCTAGTCTGTACATCTTGGTTTTTGCTTAGTCACTAACCCGTTGCTGTGACAAAATACCTGCTAGAACACTTTTAGGGATGAAGGACTTATTTACTACTGATGTCAGGTTTCAGTCTATCATAGATTGAAGACATGGTAGTAGCTGAGCTCATGACAGCCAGGAAACTGAAAGAGAAAATACCTCCATTATAGACTTTCTATTTTCCCTTTATACCACGCACACTCAGCAGGTCTCCCTCCTTTATCAATCCTCTCTGGAAGCATCCTCACACACATACCCAAAAGTGCTTCACTGATCCAGGTGCTTGTCATTCCAGCCCAGTAGACAACTAAGATTAAGCACCACGGCTCTAGACACCCTCTTCCACTGCAAGGAACCAGGACTGCTTGGAGGAATGGCTGGTTGCAGACCTAAGGTGGCAGAAACAGAAGAGAAACCTGGCCACAACCTGCCTGAAAGTAGGAAGTATTTGAAGAAAGATGTGGAGAACTACTCAGATTTCAACATCAAATTAATATTGCTATTAACAGATTGCAACCAAATGAAGAAAATAAGGATCTGTGAGTCCATACTGATGATCATGATTAGGCCAGTAAATTATGAATGACTCAAAAACATCACATCATTATAAGCAGATTCTGTATTTGCAAATTTACCTACTTGAAAAATCTGTGGCTCAGAACCAATACTTGTGGCACTTTTATCACAGATCATTCTTAAATAGTAAAAAATTCGAATCGCCCACACACATTTGTTCTTAGCTGAGATCAAAGAAAGTGACACTCTCCCTTTTTTCCAGCCTTCACACTGTAAACAAGTGTCCTTTTTATCAGTCTACTTAATGCTACATTTTTCAAATTCTTGTCAGTTGGTTAGGCTCTGTAAAATGACCTCCAAACACAGCTGACACACTGTCAATTGCTCCTAAGTGCTGGAGGTTGCCATGTGCTGATGGAGAAAATTGTGTGCACTGGGAACCTTTATTGAGAAGATGGAAGAGGACGCCCGGCCATGAGATGAGTGTGAATGACTCAAGTGTACGTATGGATACATTAAGGCATCTTTAAACAGAAACACACGTAAGACAAGGTTACCTACTGATGGCTGACAAAAATACTGTGTGAAAGAAAGGCTCACAGCAGCCTAGCCCTGTATTTTCCATGGGAGCAGTGGCTCCAGGATCACAATCTCAGCGTTGGTGGAGACTTTGAAGAACAATTACCTATTGATTGTTTACTGACTAAGGTAACAGGAACTGAGCGTTTACAGTTGAAGAGTTTCTCCACCACATACCAGGAGAAGGTCTTTGGTGTTTAATGACTTGGACACCACGAACAGTGAGACATCTTCCTACTTCTGACGGCAGCCCTCAGGAGAGAGCCATGCTGTCTTCTAATGAGAAGTAGCTATCAGATGAGTACCTCTCCCTGTTGTCTTCTGCTTGAAACTCTTCCTTCTGTAACTGGAGCGTCAAAAACGCTGGTATAACATGAAAAGTTTAATTTCTTGAACTTTATGAAATGTCACTGTGGGTCATTGGCTGCTATCAAGAGAGAAAATAAGGGCTTGGAGGAACATGGGCAGCAGACCTCATCTCTAAAGTGTGTGCAAAGGAGGGCTTTTCAGGCTTTGAAGTGATGCTGTTGCCTCACACATGTGTAATAGCATAGTCAATACCAGAGGCTGGGGGTCTTGAGGGCAGAGCAGAGACAGCGATCGATTGGAACAGATTTACAGTTGGCTAGAGGAATGTGCTCTGGTGTTCTGTTGCACAGGAGAGTGACTATAGTTGTACTTGTATATTTCAAGATAATGAGACGGGCCATCCCTTAGTGTAAGCAGGTACCTATCAAGTGAAGACTCTGGGTTCAGTTCTAGTAAGACACGTGCGCGCGCACATAACACACATAGTCAAGATAAAAGAAGAAAGGTGCCGGTCGTGGTGGTGCACGCCTTTAATCCCAGCACTCAGGAGGCAGAGGTAGGAGGATCACCTTGAGTTCGAGGCCATCCTGAGACTATCTAGTGAATTCCAGGTCAGCCTGGGCTAGAGTGAGACCCTACCTCGAAAAGAAGAAAGGATTTTGAATGTTCTCATCACCAAGAAATGGTGTTGGAAGCAATGGATATTGTCAGTACCCTAATTTCAGCATTGCATAGCATATCCCTGCACCCCATCACCCTGGTCCTGCATGAGCACAGTTGTTATTTGTTAATGAGAAACTTTTGAAATTATTTTCATGGTTTTAATTTTTTTAAGCATTTTCTAAAAATATTTATTTATTTATGAGACAGAAAGAGAGAATGGGCACACCAGGGCCTCTAGCCACTGCATATGAACTCCAGACACATGTGCCCCCTTGTGTATCTGGCTTATGTGGGTCCTGGGGAATCGAACCCCAGACCTTAGGCTTTGTAGGCAAATGCCGTAACCACTAAGCCATTTTCCCAGTCCTCTCATGGTTTTAATTTTCATGACAGCATAATAGTGTCACTGTAGTTCCTCTTACTCAGTAACTGGTAGGAGGTATTTACATTGCTTTCAGTTCTCTTTCTCTCTCTCTCTCTCTCTCTTTTTTATTTCAATGATTATCCTAGACATCACCATAAATGAAATCCATGTACAGCAATCTTTCTGTGGTCCAGTAGTGCGATCTGTGAGAATATTATGCACGGTGAAGGATCTAAGCATCTGTTCATTGTTCTTAAGTCCTTTCTGAAGCAAGAAGAATATAAATAAATGTGTGGTCCTTTAGCCATGCCATATCTAGTGATATGGTTAGTAAGGTTTTCCAAAGGGATTATGCCAATTTATGTAAATCATTACTGGTTTATCAGATCCTTTACAAAGTTGTATACCTGTAATTTTTATTTAACTAAGGGTATTAATTTACATTTCTCATTAGTGAAGATTGTTTTTCCTGTATCTGATTATCATATGTGTCCCTTCATCAGTTGTCTGTTTATATCTCATTTGTTAAATCATAAGATTTGGATCATAAGGAAATAGCCCCTCATCCTCAAGAATTCATACGGGGCTGGAGAGATGGCTTAGTGGTTAAGGTGCTTGCCTGCGAAGCCAAAGGACCCAGGTTCGATTCTCCAGGACCCACATAAGCCACATGCACATGGTGGCACATGCATCTGGAGTTTGTTTGCAGTGGCTAGAGGCTCTGGTGTGCCCATTCTCTCGCTCGCTCGCTCACTTGCTCGCTCTTGCTCTCTCTAATAAATAAACAAAAGTAAAATCTTTAAAAAAAAAAAGAGTTCATAAATGTTATCTCACCTGATCAGACAAGAGACGAGAGGATCAAAAGGATGTTCACATCCATAGAGCGCATCAGTTCCTGATAGCCATGTTGTCAATGAGACAGCAGCATGTCTGTCTAAAACCCTGTGTTTCATTTCAAGGTATTTTAAAGTAGGTGTTTCAGTGCAGGTAGACTTTGTTATGTGTGAGCCTCTAGAACGAAACTTGTATTAAGAGCTGGGTAAGAGAAGGTCAAATGAAAGAGTTACTGGACCACATCAACCTCGCAGAGGTGTTGAGGAAGAAGACCGAGTGTTCAGCACTGTTCACAGGCTGAGAACTGAGTGGAGAAAGAGAACCATGGGCTATTTTACTTGGCATGTTTCTTCAGGCTTCAGTCCTAAAGTTTGAGACTAATGCTGAGAATACAGAAACTGCTGCTAGCTCATGCATGCCAAGAGCCCTGAACCCTTTTAGTCACATAAACTGTGGAAGTTCAGCTTCACAAACCAACAGTAGTCACTGGGATTTGGAAGTGGCACCACCATGCCTGGCCCTACTTGATATTTTTAAGTGGTTGTTTTCCACACCCTGTCCCTTTCCCCCTTCGAAACTGATTTATACGTATGACAGTCAAGTCAGTAGAAGCTTGCAGTGGTGGGCATCCTAATGGAAGATTCTGTATCCCAGCCCTGAAGAGTGTAGTCAATGATTAAGTGTAAAATTCTGTCAGAGCACATGATGGGATTTGCATTAGAGTGCTGCCCACAGGCTATTTGACAGCTGTCTGACTTGATACGATATTAAGTCGTGGTGAAGCGGCAGAACAGAAATAACAATTTGCAACCCAAGCATGCTCGTAAAGCGTGAGAAACTTCAGACAGAAACAGCTCTAAACATCACTTTGAAAGGTTTTTGATGAGTAAATTGCAAATATTAGCACCTCTGAGCTTGAAATATTACCTTTTGAAATAAGTGAATATTTTCACATGCAATCTATCTTTAAGATAAGAGAGACTGGCTAAATAATTAGAACTCCTAGTTAGGTGAGTGTAGCAAGTTCAAGTGCTCAACTGTCTGGTCTCGGTTTTGAGGACCTGCAGGCTTGTATCCAGGTCTGTGTTTGCCATTGAGATCCCTTCACACACTCCGCACATAAAAGGTGATGTCTAGCATACATAGAGTTATCCCTCCAGTCTCTGTGAAAAGGGCTTCATCACTGACGGAGGTAATTTTTACATTTCTGTTCCTTAATATCTGCAGTGTTTCAGGCATGTCCCTGCCAAAGACCATTAAAGCCATGTTTCATTTTTGTAGTGACAGAGTTGAGGACATTTGTGAGCTGTCATCCCCCGTAGTGGTACCAGGGCCTGTCTGGTAATTGGGGCCAGCTCCAGGACACACAGCCTGTGCAGTCTCATGTTGCACGGTAGTCGGCTTTCTGCTGCTGTCACCATCTTACAATTAATAATTCTATAAGAAAAGGCCACATGTTCTCATTTTGTGCTAGGTCCCACACATTTTAGTGCAGCTTGCTAGTAATGCTATCATATATTTCATACACACATGAAGCAGGGTTACATAGCTGAAGACAGTGTTAGGGGCCCATGGAAGCTTAACACTGTACATTTCCTGGGAGCAGAGCAGCAGTGTTCATGTGTTCTAATTCAGTATTCACGGCCACTGATAGGACCTAACTACTGCAAATCAGATGACATGTTTGTCAAATATGGTTGCCATTAGCTTTTTCAGATTAATTTCATGCCATGTATAATATTATATGAAAATTTATTTTTAAGTTGTAAGACTGATATATGTTCATTTATATAGATGTAAGATATAGTCATAGATTTTATATGCTTGTGAATTATTTATAAAATATAGGGCAAAAAGGAACACTTGGCAGATTTTGCTTTTGGCTTATGTAATATGAACAGTAATATATGTATGTATATATACACATACATACATGTGCTTATTGCTTATATTTTTTTTCATTCAGTTTTATCTGCTTACTTTAAAATATATTTGATTTTAAGAAATAAAAATTCTAAAGTTAGAAATTTACTAAAACTATAAGTAAACCACATATGCTAATTCTTAAGTCAGTCTAAAACTTTTTTATATGTAATTTATTTATTTGTTTGAGGGGGAAGGGAGAGAGTGGGCGAGGCAGGGCCTCTAGCCACTGCAAATGAATTCCAGACATATGCCCCGCCTTGTTCCTCTGTCTTATATGGGTACTGGGGAATCAAACCTGGGTCCTTAGGCTTCACAGGCGAGCACCTTACCTGCTAGGCCATCTCCCCAGCCTTAAAACATAGCATTAATATTTGAGCCTCTAGTGTGTTTCTCTTCATAGTGTCCTTGTGGAAACTGCGGGCTCCTGATACTACTAGGTTGTGGCTCTTGATGCTGATGGATTGGCTCTGTACTTTTGAGTGGGAATATCTTACTAGAGTCAAACGAACTAGCTACTTGTGCTGAAAAGAGAGGGAAAGACGGAGTGAGAGCACACACTCATTGCCTATTCTGCACATCTTTCTTCTGATCAACCAGGAAGTAGACGAAACAAGGGAGTTTTGTCTGCACTGGAGGCATGTATGCCAATTGTCTGTCTTCAGACTTGCTGCTGTTTTTAGTGTTCATGCTTTGATACAGAGCTTTAGATTATCGTTTTTCTTGAAGGAAGGTTTGAGGACTGCTACAGTAGAATTCCTAACCTCAACTTTTGATTGAGAGCTCCTTGACGCCTGGCACTTTTCGCTGTTTCAGTACTAAGAAATAAAATGTATCTCCTCACATCTTTAGGCAAGCTGTCATGCCCCTAATGCAGACTGACTTCTGATTTAGATCTCTGGGAACTGGACCGGGGTGTGGTCTTTGGGGCCTGTTGCTGGCCAGGTACATTTTACTAATGTATGAGAAAACATGAGCCTGAAAGCGGTGTGTTAATCTAAATGACATTTATCCCCATTAAATAACTTGAAGGTTAGTTTTTATATTCTTGGGGCTGGGAAGATGGCTCTGCTGGCAAAGCGCTTGTGGCACAAGTATGAGGATGTGAGTTTGGCCCCAGCACCCACATAAATGCCAGCCAGGCGTGCTAGTCTGTCTGCCTATAATCCCAGTGTTTAGGAAGCAGAGACAGCTGGATCCCTAGAACAAGCTGGCTTGCTAAACCTGCAGAATCCGCGAGCTCTGAGTTCAAGTGAGAGGTCCTGCCTTCGTAAGTACGATGGAGAGCAATTGAGGAGGGCATTTCACATGTCAACCTTGGGTCTCCACACACATGTGCACCCCACATACGCACACAGAAAATCTTGTTTTATCTAGTGCAGATGTCTATAAAGCCAGCAACCCTTAGTAATGGCTGCTGAGCATTTGGATATAGATTTGGTGCTTTGTAACTTTATGAAGTGATTTCCATTAGATGTCACTAACAAATACCCAGAGAGGTCAGTAGAAATCAGTTTTGTAGATAAGAAACTGAGGCACAGGGAAGCTCTGAACGTTGCCTCCTGTTAGGATATTCCTGATCAGGTCCCAGTTTTTTTCTTTCTTCTTCTTTTTTCTTTCTAATGCTGAGGACTAAACCCCGGGGTTCCATTGAGCTAAATCCCCAGCTGCCATTAGGATGTTTGGCTGCTGCTTTTATCTGCTTCAGATTTTTATCACTCTTCATTTCTTTTCCATTTTTTAAAAATTCTGCCTTATGGCTGTGGAGAGTGCCTTCTGTTTTGCTGTAGCTGGTGCTTTTCTCTTGCAGAGACATTCCAATGCCTTTGGTCAGCTCAGGAGTAGAGCATGGCAACTTGAGAGAGCTGGCATTCGCAAGAATGAAAGACCTTGGCATACAGGTAAGTAAGCGTGGCTCTCAGAAAGTGGCCTCACCACTGACGCACTCCTGCCGCTGGGCCGGTCGGGGCAGAAGCAAACAGTAGGAGATGCTGCGTTCTGTCCCTTTGTGGACTTCTCATTTCTTCTACAACCTGCTGACCAAGTCCTCTTTTTGCGTTACACGTAACTCCTAAGCCTCTCCTCTCTGATGGCCCCAGAAGAGCAAAGCAGCTGCTAAAGTAACAATCTCTGCTGGTAATAGAGGAGTTTGAAACTCGGTGCCTATTTGCAGAGCTTCTGAAGAGACACGCTAGGAGTGGTGTGTGACACTGTGGCTGGGCTCTGCTTTCAGACAGTCCCCTTCAGTCGGTTAGGATCTGGCCGGGGCACTTGTTATACTGTATGTCTATGTCCAAGCATGGACTGTGTTTTGAGATATGGTTCCAAGGGCCACACGTTAGTGGGCTTACCTCCCTGCTGTCCTTGTTCTTCATCTTCTCTGACCTCTGAGAATTCCTCTTCTGAAGGGACTGCCACTCCTGGTTACCAACAATCTTCCTGTCTGTCGGTCTTCCGTAACCTGCCCTTCAGCCGAGGTGTAAACCTGAAGACCAGCATTTGATCACAGACAGAGAACATCCAAGTCCCATAGGCAGCATCTGTCTTTATTAAAACTTCAGGACACACCACTACCTTTAGAAAAGCCATGCCCTCACCAGGAAAGGAACAGAAAGAAGCAGGTGTTCATTGAGAGCATGTGACTATTAGTGTCGCATCAGAGCTGGGTAGCATGGTATCTTGTAGATAAATAATTGCCGAGCTTGGTAACCGTGGTTTACTTTGCAGGTACATCAGCCAAGAATATGCTGGGCTGGTTCTTGGGGCATGGAAATAACTGTGTTTCTTGCAGAATTAAATAATGAGCTTTTATTTTTCATGGAATTCCATGTAGTTAATTCATGTATTTTTTCCCCCAGTACTGGGGATTGAACCTAGGGCCTTCCACATGCTAGGCAAGTGCTCTACCACTGAGCTGCATCCTCAACCCCTCATGTATGTTGTCATTGTCAGATCTCCTAGTGTGATCTTTTCTGACTGGTAAAAAAAAAAAAAATGTATTTATGATTATTTTACAAGGTAAAATACACACTAGGACATACTGAGTAATGTAAGGATTTTGTAATTATAAATGTCAGGTCACGTAGCATGTGCATGGGTTGAGGAATAGAGGGGTGGGTTGCTTGCAGATGCTTGGCCATGCGCACTAGGCATTGCAGTAGCCTGTCTGCAGGCAGCTTGCCTCCTGCGCATGGTTACAGTGCCATTGTGATTGGAGTTCAGTTTGTATAACATATGAATCTAGGTTCCTTCCCACTTTTTTCAACAGTGCCTTTTTTTTTTTTTTTTAACAGTGGGAAAGTGCTTGTCTAGCAATCACTGAATTCCATCCTTAGTAACCAATGTAAAAATGCTAAGCATGGTAGACAGGCCTGTAATCTCAGCACTAGGGAGGAAGAAATGGGAGGAACCCAGGGGCTCACTGTCCAGCCAGTCTAGCCTAATTGCTGAGCTCCAGACTAATGAGAGGCCCTGTCTGTATAAAGAAATGGGCAGTGTTCCTGGGGATAACACCCAAGGTTATCCTCTGGCCTCCATATGCACATGTACACGTGTGCATGTACAAGTACACCCTACACAGATGAACCTATAGCACACATACCACACACACATACAAAAAGACCATCGTTAACATGTATTTTTTGACATGTCTAAAATGGTATCAGTATGGCAATAAAAAAAAACATAATGTTGTAAAATAGTGAAGATTTTCAATCATTAAGAATTTACTTTTGGGCGAAGAGATGGCTTAGCAATTAAGGCCCTTGCCTGCAAAGCCAGAGGACCCAGGTTCAATTCCCCAGGACCCATGTAAGCCAGATGCACAAGGTGGCACATGCATCTAGACTTCATTTGCAGTGGCTGGAGGCCTTGGCATGCCCATTCTCTCTCTCTCTCACTGTCTTTTTCTCTCTCAAAAAATAAAAATGAAATTTTTTTAAGAAAGAATTCTTTTATGCATCTGTGTACTTAATTTGGGATTTTACTTTTAGATAGTTCTATCCCCTGAGCAAAACTATTTTCTAACTTTATTACTTGGGCTGTTTACTGCCAAAACTTGTACATATTGGTCTGTTTTTATTTCTAACTTTACCTTAAAAACAAAACAATACAACTTTACCAATTTGTTTTCTCATCCTCAAACTTATTAAAGATGGATTTTGCAAACTTTTATTCTTTTATCTCAATGTAAATTGTCTTTAAACTTAATTTTGAACCCAGTATTTGGTTTAAATAAAAGAGAGGTTGGTGAGTCACCATTTTAATTTTTTTGGCAGTGTCGAGATGTGAGAACCAGAGAGGTTGGAATCCAAGAAATTCATCACAAAGTGCGGCCATACCAGGTCAGTTTCTTTTAGGTCCTTGCCAAACCCAGACTCCACATTTCCACAGAGCAAGTTCTTGGAGTCAGTGAGTACTGGAGCAGACCAGAGAGGAGCTGAAGTTTAGGTGTGGGTAGCAAGCCAGGAAAGCCAGCCATGAGGGCCATGGAGCTACAGCAGAGCCAGATGGGACTGAACCAAGTCTAGATTAGCCCTGCCCAGCAGAGCTCTCAATGAGGAAGGTCTACTTTCCTGTGACTCTAAAGCATTTGAAATGTGGCTAGCACACATGAGGCTGTCATTTTATTTAATATTAACGAATTCAGATGTATATGACTAGTGGCATCCTTCCAGTAGAGCTTATCTGCTAATATCTTGACATAACTGTTCAGTTCTTGTCCTTTGTTGATAATCAAGTGAATAGATGGCAAGACTTAACATGGTTCCACAGAAATTAAGTGCAGTGTTCTAGGGCATTCACAATAGCATACTTCATACACATCTGTAGTGTGTAACTTGGACAAATTTTCTGTGGGTGTAATTCTTACAGAACCCCATTTGAGGAAGGCTAGGAAAGAGATTTATACATTGATGTTTCTGTTCTTAGCATGGATTATTTAACTAACATTTTACACAGTTGGGGCATTTCAAGATTAAAAAAAAAAAGTTATTTTGCCAAACTCTTAAGTAATCTAGTCATTTGTCAGATGTTAAACTGAGAAGTTGGTTACTTTGTGTTAGATATAATCTCTTATATCCATATCCACTGATGTAGAATTGCATATGCTTACACATTGTACCATATTGTTCATTTTTATGCAAAGTGCCAGGACCATTTTACAGTGAATTGAAGAGTCTAAAATCTAGGTAGATTACTACTGAAAAATTCTGTTTTTCTACCCTCAGTAACTACTATCCAAAGATTAAACTTTAATGTACATCGTACAACTAGGCATAATATTTCAAGAACCCTGTGGAATGCCATACTTTCTTAAATCCCATGTAGGAAAAGGGACCAATATCATACCCTCCCCAAAACAGATTTTAACATAGGAAGTAAGATCTCGAAAACGAAGCTGTTGAATACCTGACAATTTGGGAGCAAAAAGGGGATGTTCCTCTTAGATACACATGTGTAGTCATCTGTAGTTTTATCTTAGAGACTATTCATGGAAGATCAAAGATTTACATAATAGCATTCACTGAGAATCTCAGGGTTAATTAAGTTCAAATATTTGTAAAATTCTTCATTTATAATAGTCCATGAACAAGGCATGAACTCTTGTTTAATCTTGGTGCTACTTGAGAGGAAGCAAGTAAAAAGAAACATAATTAGTGATGATTCACTCTTTGTTCGTGGCTGAACATTAGCCTAAATAAATATGTACAATTACAAAAATGAGCTTGGTTCTTTAATTCTGAAAGAGATATTTTGTGGCCTTTTGTCCACTAGGTTGAGTTGGTAAGGAGAGATTATGTTGCAAATGGTGGCTGGGAAACCTTCCTGTCCTACGAAGATCCTGATCAGGACATTCTGATTGGCCTCCTGCGGCTACGGAAGTGCTCAGAGGAAACCTTCCGCTTTGAGTTAGGTGGCGGGGTGTCCATAGTGCGTGAGCTGCACGTGTATGGCAGTGTGGTCCCTGTGAGCAGCCGGGATCCCACGAAATTCCAGCATCAGGTATCGTGTGCTGTGTTTGCATTTGCCTGAGTGAAGAAAGTGTCCAGAACAGGAAAAGAGGAGAGGAAAAGCTGTGGGGTGAGGAGGAGCTAGGAAACGCGGGGAAAGGAAGGCATAGGGGCAGGGTCATATTATAGCTGTTCAGACAGGGTCTGTCTCCACACTGTGCCCATGGGAACAGACCAGGGAACAGACTCGCCTCAGCAGAATGTATTGGGTTGAAGCTGCAATTGATACGGGTCAGCTGACTGGAATCACATGACGTAAAGATATGAAAGTACTTACACAAAACTTAATGCGCTTCATAGGTGCAAGTTGTATCATTTATACTGAGACCTTAGTCTAACCCCACCAGCCACTGCAGATGACCTCCAGATGTATGTGCCTCTTTGGGCATCTGGCTTTATGTGGGCACTGGGGAATCGAACGCAGGTCATTAGGCTTTGCAGGCAAGTACCTTACTGCTGAACCATCTCTGGCTCCTCTTTTTTATTAGCAAGCAGAGAGAGAGTGTGTGTATGAGCATGGCAGGGCCCCTTGCCATTGCAAAGAAACTCCAAATGCATGAGCACCACTTTGTGCATCTGGCTTTACATGGGTACTGAGGAATCAAACCAGGGCCATTTGGCTTTTGCAAGCAGGTGCCTTTAACCACTGAGCCATCTCACCAGCCTTTCCTGTCCTTCTTAACCCCCAACCCTGTATTATTCTTACAGGGATTTGGCATGCTGCTGATGGAAGAAGCAGAAAGAATAGCTCGAGAAGAACATGGCTCCGGGAAGATTGCAGTTATATCAGGTAAGTGAGGAGAAGGAAGTTCATGACTCATTCGCATCTTGAACTTGGTGCTACAGTTGAAATCCCTCTTGCCTCTGTTTATGATTGCTGTGTTTGGAATCAGTCCACGCTGCTAGTGAAGGATGTGTGCTCATTCAGGCAATTCTTGGGAGCAGTGGGGCGGACTAGACCATCCAGAAGCACTGTACCTCTGAAGGTGCTAACCAGTAGGTAACCTGCGGCCTTTCTTCTCTACTGGCCATCAATTGGTCTTTGTGGTCATCTCTCTTGTGCTTTGCCTGTGAAACTGGAATGTGATGGACAGGCCCAAGAAAACATAAGCAAATATGAAAATTATCACTGTCGCTCAGTTGTCGGTACAGGGTGTTGGGGGCAGAGTTCTTGCTCCTTCGATGGTGCTCTCCTTCCTTTGCTACTTGGGAATGGGTTTCCCACTTTGGGGGGAAGGGCAGGGAAGAAAGGAATTTTAGCTCTCTTGAAGAGTCGCTTGTAGGACTGAAAATTAAACTGGCAAAGACAAACTAACAGGGAAAAAGGATTCAGATTAGTTTAAATGTGTGGAATACAGCAGCCTTCATAAGGAAAGGAAGATCAAAAGAAGCAGTGACACCTGAGCATTTTAATGCCAGGTTTGGTGAAGCATGGAAAGAAAGAAAGAGCAGAATAGGCAGAGGTGTATGCGCTGGGCTAACAGTGGAGACGCTGCGGGGCCTGGTTGTTCCAGTTCCTCCTGGTGTGTGTCATCTTCAGAGTGGAGGGTGCTCCTTCTCATCAGGACAGGGCGGTGACCTCTCACAGGGAGTCTTAACCGCCTGCTTCAGGAGAAGGGAAGGGAAGGCAGAGAGAGCTGTGTTCTCAGATTCTTTCAGCTTTTGCCAGGCCACGGAGGCATCCATCCTGGGGTTGTGCATTCTGAATGCTTCCCCCCGCCCTTCCTTACTGGGAACATCATATAGTTGGGGAAGAAGGCAGACAATGATGGGTATATCTTTCTGCTCCTATTGTCCAGTGTTGTAACCCTGCAGAAAAAATGGCTAATCCCTTGTAAGAAAGCTAGGGTGGTAAGAGCCAGCCAAGGGACGGAGTTCAGGTTGGTTCCCAGAATGTGTTTGTTTTCCCATTCGACTACTACATCCCTAAGGCTTAATCACTACCTTCAGAGAAAATAATATTCTCTGAAAATGAAAGCTGAAATGAGGTTTCTAAAAGAAAATCAATAAGAAGTTGCCAGTCAATAAATCAATACTCATGCCCAGCTTTTAATGATTATAATTATGAAACCATAATCATACAGGTTTACTTAATCATTTAGCCTGGCTGTGGGCTTTGGTGTTACCCAGATTAATGAAGCATTTCTTCATGCCCAGCTTTGTATATTTTTCATTGTTATCTTTTTAAATATTTATTTATTTATTTATTTATTTATTTATTTACTTGAGAGAGAGAGATTGAGAATGGGCACTTCAGGTCCTCCAGCCACTGCAAACAAACTCCAGATGCATGCACCCCCTTGTGCATCTGGCATGTGGGTCCTGGAGAATCAAACCAGGGTCCTTAGGCCTCGCAGGCAAGCACCTTAACCACTAAGCCATCTCTCCAGCACTCATTGTTATCTTTAATCCCACAAAGAGTGGGAAGCCTGGCTGAGGCTTACCTGCCTGGTACCGATGTCTATGTAGGAAGGTGTTTCCTCTCCCCTGCTGTGTAGTTGGCCAGCCTGTCTCCAGCCCCATCCTACACATGCGTCTCTGCAGGGCTGATAGCACCTGGAGCCCCTTGCCCCTTTCACCAGCACTGCCAGATCCTCAAGGGAGAACTTCTGACCCTGAGGTGCTTAGGACTACCCTGCAGAGCTTGTCAGCATGGATTCTGATTCACTGGGTCTAGGTGGGGCCAAGAGCTCCCGAGATGCCTGTCCCATCCTGACTGTCTTCAGACCGCAGTTGAGTAGCTGGGCTTCAGCATCATCTTCCACGTGTCCCTTTCTCTTCCCAGTCATTAAGCTAATGGTAACTGTCTGCCCTGGCAGCCCTGCACTCCCAAAGTCTGGCGTCCAGTCACATGACTTTGATGCCTGTAGGACCCTAATCAGGTTTCAAAGTGCAGAGCTTCTATGTTCCATCACTACCTTTCTGACATCTATCTTCCCTCAGAAATGCTGCCCACAGAGGGCCCCTGGCTTGCCTAAGGTCAAATCCAATTGCTCATAAGAGCCTCTGGGTCTGCTTTTTCTGAGCAGGGTGTCTTTCTAGTGGAAATCAGCATCTGTTCTCCTTCCTGCTTTTTGTTGTAATCTAAATGATAGCTCAATTTTTGATCATCTGCATAGAGGCTTTCTGAAATGCCAAGAAGAGACTTGCTCAGAGTAGCAGGCGAGAACATTTCTTCGTTGCTGGTATGCTAGGTCTCCTACACTGACACCCTACAGGGAGTTTCTTCTGGCCACTGGGTTTCTGTAGGAACAACCCTGGAAGGCCTTCTTGGGACCGAAGTGAGTTCTTTGGGACAAGGGACTGGGGAGCATTATTTCCTACCCTACAAGCCCCTGCACTGTTCCTGTGGGGGACACTCACCACATAGGACCTCCTTGGCCTTGTGTTTTCTCACGCTTTCATCACCCTTCCCATGCCAGCTCCGAACACATTCTCAGAGTGGCTGATGGATTGTATCTGTGGTTTAGCAGTAAGTTATTCTATTAAAGATTTTGAATTGGAAACCTGAGATCTATTATTCACAACTTGAGCAAGAGTAGATGTCAGGGGCTTATGATTTTACCATGTTGTAGTGTTGCTTTTTCCTTCCACATTTGTTCACTTTGGCTTTGGTCTCTCTGATTTAACAATAGTGGGGGTGGGTGGATGTGTGTGTGCACACACACATTTTAACTGGATATTGTAACAAGTGAAAGAGTTAAGTGTATGAAGAGTCTTTGTATAATGATCCTTAAAACAACACATCTCTAGGTGATAATACAGGTGCTTGTGGGCTACATGTCACTTAACAACACTCCCTTAGACATAGCCTAGGAGAGGAGCTGGCTGGTGGGTGTGCAAGGAGCCAGTAGCTTTCCTTGTGACCTGGGGTTTTATTTCACTTCATGTCCACAGGCCTTTACTTAATAAAACCAAGTCAGTCAGCTTATCCTTCATAGTTCTAGCTAACTTCTTTAGTTCTCAGCATGACTTACGTTTTCCTGGTTACATGTTAACTCGCCCCTTTTCTGACCACAGATGACTATTAAGTTCTTGAGTAGTGGATCTCATTCTCATTGTAGGCTAAGTGTTTGATGAGGAACACGATGATGAGAAAGTTTTCCACAAGCCATTAATCCCAGCCCTACGCTGTGGATGCATGACTTTGATCACAGCTGATGCCACTCTAAACCAGAATGCCCTGCATTTTTGTCAACCTTGTCTGTCCTTAGTTTGTAAATGCATCCTCCCGGTGGGTCCATCCATAGGCTTTCCTGTAAGTCATGTACAGAGGTTCTGTCCTGGCATCACTAGTAACTTGAGTGGGGGAGAGATGGTCAATCATCATTTTAGTTACCCTGGCTTGTGAGAGGAATGCATTTATGTAGAACTTTTAAAAATTACATTCTGATTCATTATGACTTTCCTGCATCTTGCCAGCAGATTTTCTCTCTCAACATAGATATATAATCTTTGCTTCCAGTCTCTATAGCATTAGTAACTACACAGTAGATCTGATTTGAATCACTGCTCAGAAAGATGCTATGTATTCTCATCTTCCTATAAGGAAACAAATTGTTGGGCTGGTGATGTGGCTCAGTGGTACAGTGCTCGCCTTGCATTGTGGGGCCCTGGGTTCAAAGTCTAGTAATCCCCCCCTCAAAATTATTTTATCTGTTACCTCAGTGTGTTTTATTGAAAGTATACACCGTGTATACTGCAGCTACATGAGAAAAATTGAAAATGGCTTCATTCATCAGTCAGATGAAACCATTTGGTTTTTTTTTGGGGGGGGGAGTTTGAGGTAGGGTTTTGCTGTAGCACAGGCTGACCTAGAGTTCACTATGGAGTCTCAGGCTGGCCTCAAACTCATGGCGATCCTCCTACCTCTGCCTCCTGAGTGCTGGGATTAAAGGTATGTGCTACCACGCCCAGCTAAATGAAATACTATCTTTCAAAGGCTTTTAAGTCTATTCATTTTTTTGAAGTACATAATTGTTTTTTAAACTGTTTTTTAAAGTTAACCATCACCCTTAAGTGCAAAAATTATTAAACAAAGCAAAATGAAATGTGGTTTCAGCATTATCAAAATCAGCAGGTATGTCAAAGGGGACAAAGAAGAGGTCTGCAGTCCCAGCATTCAGGAGTCAGAGGCAGGAGGATTGCTATGAATTCATTGCTAGACTGGGCTGAAGAGTAAGACCCTGACTCAAAAAAGAAAAAGTAGAGAGACGTTGGGCAGCTTTCTAGGAATGCTTGGATGGGCAGCGAGCTCCACCTATTAATTGTCCCCATCTGCAGGGGAGGGCGGGTCTTCTCCCTCCTCAGGCTTAGACTGTTTCTCCACCCAGGACTAATTGCTTCAGAGTAAAAAAAATAGTCTTTCTGCTTATAAAAATGGGTAAATTGATGTTCTAAAAACAACCAGTTTATAAAATAATGTATAGGCAGGAAGTAACCATTAAATGTTCCTGAATTTCAAAAGCAGTGAATTAGTCCCTGTTAAGTCCAAGTGCTCTCATGTCTTTCATACTGCTACATCTTTTCCAACAGTGTTTAAGATGAACAAATTTCATTTACTTAAAAACCATGGTGTTTGCCTACCTGGATAACCAGCAGTATCCTTCAAACATGTCAAGATGAAACAGTTTTTCTCTCCCCTCATGTAGGGGACTTACACCGCGGCACTAACCACAACATTTCAAATGCCATCACTAATAATCACCATGGAAACCGGTAATCTCTGATGTCACACTGCCCATACCATTTCTACAAGGGCAAATATGACTGTCAACAGCCACTGTTTAAAAAGCCGTTTAACACCTCCAACAAAATGAATTTTTTTTTCCTTTTGGCAATTTTGGCTAGGTATCAGATTTAATCATGTTACTGTTTCAATTTGCCAAGCTAATTGCTATGCAGTAAGACGAACAACTATTCCCCAAGCTCCCCTACTACCTTCGTCATAAGCAGTATTCTATTTGTGTTCTTTCAAGTAGAAAATTAATATGGCCATTGGCCAAGAACTGTACAAGGCTGATAGATCACACAGTGGTGGTGAGAAACAAGGAAAATGTCTGAATGGTTGATGACAGAAATCACTGGAGTCAGAGCCTGATGGCCATTTTGTTTAAATCTATTACAAAGCCTATGACAAGGGGAGGGGAGGAGAATTTAAATCCAGAGTGATTAAACAAGTCACCGTGGAGATGAGATCATTCATTATCATGGCACTCAGAGCTATATGACCCAGTGCTGTGTGTAGAGTTCCCAGTAGTCAAAAAACCAATGTGCCTGTGCCTTATATAATCTGGCATGGTGTCCTAGGACTGAAATCAATGGGCATGTGCCCAGAGTCACTGATTAATCAAGTCATATGTGGGCAGAAAATAGCAGTTGTCTTGTTCCTTAATCTGCAAATGACTAAGCTCTCCTTCCTGGCCCCAGGAAGTTTGCCTGTATCCCAGACAGCTACACATCTCCCTCAGCCTCAGGTGAAGGTTGTTTTATTCTTCACATTATGGTCTCGTTGAAAAGCAGGTCATTTGTGCTAGTTTGTCTGATAATGGACTCATAATCCTTACCGAAGTGCCTGGAAGAGCTTTTCTTCATTATGGGTAGCCGTTTGCTAATGGACGTAGGATGCCTGCCAAAAGCAAACCAGCGTGTGCGCATGTGTGTGTTCATACAGGCCTCCTCAGAGAGGACAGGGAAAGTCTCCTCTTTTGTGCACTCTTCGTCAGCCCTTCACCTAATCTATCTCTTAAATAAATTACCCTCTAAACAGGCCCTAATTAAGTGCATGTTCCCTAGTTTCTGTGTGTTCCTCTTCCACTTTGGTAGTCTCCCTGTCGCATCTTTCTGATGCGGGCTTCAGTAGGAGTTCTGTATCATTAGGACCATTTTTAAAGACAATAGACTTGGGGCTGGAGAGATGGCTTAGTGGATAAGGCACTTGCCTGCGAAGCCTAAGGACCCAGGTTTGATTCCCCAGTACCCACATAAGCCAGATGCATAAGCTAGCACATGCTTCTGGAGTTCGTTTGCAGTGGCTAGAGATCCTGACACACCCATTCTGTCTATCTGCCCCCCCCCTCAAATAAATAAATATTTTTTTAAAGACAGTGGACTCAGCATAGAACACTGCTTTACTGCAAGTGCTCTGTTCGTGTCAGCAGCAGCAGCAGTCAGGCTGCCATTGATGCTACAGAATGCTACTTAGCCAGATAACACATGAGCCTGGTGTTTGCTAATTGGCATCTGTGTTGCAGCTCAGATTTGGAGGTATTGTTGCATGGTCAGTCCAGGAATTTTTATTCCCCCCCCCCCCGACTTGACATTCGTTCATTTGTAAATGAGTCAGGTACCTATTTGTAGCACTTCCAATGTCTAGCGCATCCAGCCGTCCCTCACATGGCAACATGTGACTCTTCGTTAGTGCCTTTGTTTCCAATATTGCTTAGTAGGCCACCGTGAGTTTCCGTCATGTAAATCTTGTAGGTATCTGAAGGTTGCATGCGGCTTTTTCAGTGGAGGCCAGTGGTACTGATCTGTGCTAGCCTGTCCACACTAAGAGTACCACATTGTGAATCCCAGGCCCATACTATCTAGCCTCTTAATTTCAGAGCAGTGCCCTCCCATGTCCCAAAGGCTATCCCTCTCCTGTAGACATTCTAGATGTATAGACATCTCCCTATTCCTGCTCCTCTGGGCTTGTAAGTATTAGCAGAGGTTGTTGTATGCCTTTGCTTAGGAGAATTAGGCCTGTATCATATGATGGGTGCTAATATTCATAAAAGATCTGGGAGCCCTCTCCAAAAGGAAGTCTCACCCGCCCTCACTACCCCATCTGTTGCAGTTACTTTCTTGTTGCTGGGACAAACACCTGACCAGAAACAGCTTTCTGGGAGGAAAGGGTTTATTTCAGACTTACAGGCTCCAGGAGAAACCCTATCAGTGGCAGAAGCTAACTCAATTTCATAGGTGCCTGACACAAAGACACCACCAAACAGCCAGCACACACCTTAGGGCTGGACTACAAGATTCTCCCCCAGGGACACCTCCTCCACCTGGAGACTTAAGGAAGAAGCTTAACCTAATCAAAGTCCCTGAGGCTATGAGGAGTCACAGTCAGACCAGCACAGCACCTATCAGTTCCATTTTAATGGTTTATTCCTGTGTTAACTCTTTCTGGAATGCTATTGTTTGTTCTTTATTAACATTGGACATTGGTTTAACCCATTTAGTCTAGTGCAACTTTTCTGTTTTACAAGTGGGTAATTACGTGCTGAACACACTGGTGCTGCTTCTATAACTTCCTGCAGTGGCCGTTTTGTAGACCCTAGCCTGTCAGTCTGCTTCTGACGGGAGACACAACACCAGCCTGGACTGGAGTGTGGTCTCTTACCAAGCCCATGTGTCCAAGGCGGCGCAGTTGGGTTTCGATTTAAGACGGAAGTTGTAGTTCTCCCTGTGCTGACAATTTTCTGGTTTGTCCTCACTGAGAAATGCCCAGCGCCTATCCACAGCCCAGACCAGTGCCCCGCGGCCTCTGCAAATCACACACCCAATCCTGGTGGCTTGGGTTGTAGAAAACACAACCTCCCAAAATTCAGTGGATAAATCAGCAACTATTTATTAGTGATTCTGTGGGTGAGAACTTGAGTGGAGCATAGAGGTGCCTTTGTTCTGGTCCGTGCTTGAGAGCCTCAGCTGGGGTGGGACTGTCAGCATGAGCACCTTAGTTCTCCATGTGTCCCCTCTAGCCAGAATAGAGAATGGAAGGTCCTTCCTTTTCTATTTTTGGAAGTACTTAGGAAAAATTGGTATTAATTTTTTTTATTTGTGTGTATGATATGTGTGTGCATGATGTGGGAGAGGGCCCATGCTGGCCACAGCAGGCATGGAGAGGTCAAAGGACAACCCCAAGTTGTTTCTCCTCTCTTGCCACTGCTGCCTGTGAGCTTCAGGAGTCTCCTGGCTCTGCCTCCCCGTACCATGGGTGTGTTGGGATTACAGGCATGTGTGCCACGTTGCTTCTGTCTTACCAGCAAGTGCCTTTAACTGCTGAGTAGATAGCATTTTCTTAAAGCCATTTGATCCTAGCTGTCCCACCTTCACCCCTCCTTATTTGGAGGTTTTATTACCTAGTCTCTGCTTGCTATGGTCTGTTTAGATCTCGGAGCTCCTTCATCTTTTATAGTTTTATGTTTTCTCAAGAATGGGTTCATTTCAGGGAGGTGATCCAATATGTTGGTTTAGTTTAGTGGGTTGTTGTTTTTTTTTTTGTACTATCTCGTTAATATTTGTTTGTTTGCAAGCAGAGAGAGAGAATAGGCATGCCATGGCCTTGTGCCACTACAAACTCCAGATGCGTGACCACTTTGTGCATCTGGCTTTATATGGGTACTGGGGAATCAAACCCAGGCCACTAGGCTTTATAAGCAAGCACCATAACCACTGACCCATCTATCCAGCCCTGTAGTATTCCTTTATAAATCCTTACTTTATGTAAACTCAGTAGTAATGACTCCTCTTCTGTATTTCTATTTTAGTGGTAGATTTTCTCTAAGGTAAAGGTTGTCCAGTTTTGTTGGGAATTTTTATTTTATTTCCCCTGTTGTTTTCTGTTCAATATCTCTAGTCTCTGTTGGTGCCTTTCTTCCACTAGCTTTGAGTTGCATCTGTTCATTTTCTAGCACGTCAGGGTGTAGCAAGGGTGTTCTTCATGAGCTCCTTTCTCTTTTCAGTGTAAGCAGTTATAGATACAGCTGCCCCCCTGAGCACTGCTGTCACTTTGTCCAGTAAGTCTTAGCATGCTGTGGTTTCACTGGTTGTGTTTCAGTTTGGTTTGGTTTAAGGTTTTTTGTTTGTTTGTTTGTTTTTCTTTTGGCCCGTTGGCTGTATAAGAGTATAGTTTAACTTCCATATATTTATATAAGTTTCCCAGTTTCCATCCATCTGTTGTTTTTATATGTATAAAATAATAAAATGTATTCTGTCTCAGAAGTAATTGTCCACATCTACTGAAAATATACAAATAGTGTGTCAAGTCCTGGTAATGGTGGGAAGAAAGTGCATATGAATATCTTCTAGAATCTACTACAATACGAAATGCAACATCTCTTGACTCAGAAATGAAGTGCCAACTTGGCCAAAGTAGAGGAACCCTCTGGTAAGTGCAGAGAGGTCAGTACATTAAGAGGTGTTCAGTGTAGCAGCAAGCCTCACAGGTGCATGAACCTTGAGGCCCCTGCAATGGCTGGGAGGTGTGAGGATGACCCGGAACAGCGGCCTCACCTCTATCATGGAGACCCACTTTGAGTTAACCTTCTACTTCCTATGGACTCTAGCATCTCTCCCAGCTGTCATTGACTTGTGCTGCATCCTACTGTGACTGGAAGGAGTATTTGTTCTGGTTTCAGTGTTCTGCAGTTTATGAAGACTCTTCTTAGGCCTGACATGATTTCCCAGACACACTCTGTGTGCACATGTGAACATGTTTATTCCTCTGTTGGCATGGTGTTCTGGATAGCGTGCAGGCACTCTGCTCCTACATGTCCTACCCTCCCCATCCCCGTTGTGATTGCCAGGGGTATGTCTATGTTTGTGTGTCCACTAACAAAGATTTATAGCAATTGTTTGTTTAATTTGTCTTTCAAAGTACATAGGAAAAAAGAATTACAGGTCAAGTTATATCATGACTTTTCTGTTCACTTATGTGACCACCTTTACTATTCTTCAAAGGGATCCAAGCTACTGTGCATGGCCTCTAACTCCAGACCTGAGGGGCTCCTGCAGCATTTCTTACAAGGCAAGCCTGATGGTAACAGACTGCCTTGCTTGTGTTCATCTGGCAAAGTCTTGATTTCTCCTTTATCCTTAAAAGTTGTTTTGTCAGATTCTTGGTTGCCTGGATTGTTTCTCCTTCCACACTTTGAATGTATTATCCCCCAGTTCTAACCTCTGTGTCGTCTGCTGTCAGTTTCACTAAAGATCCCTTGCATGCGGCACGTTACTACACCTCTCCTACTGCTTCTGCCCCTGAGCAGAGGGGCAGTCTCCTCACCCAGCGCTCCCCTCTCTCCTGTGTGTCGTTGAGTTCCAGCATGACAGAGCAGTGGCTGTTTCAGAGGAGGGGCTTATTTCTGGAACCTCCTACTCTGCTGTCCGCAGAAAAGACCCCTCTTCCTCTCACATTATAACTTCTCACCATCTCTGCCTTCTTGGAGACACTGGTGGTTTGGGACATGAGAAGGTAAATGAGAATGGTCTGTGCTGAAGCCAAGTTCTGCCTTGGTGGCAACAGCCACTCCACCTTTGTATTGGATGGCTTAGGCTCACCTGGTCAAACTCCCTCTTAAGAAAAGCTAAGACCAATAAGGTAACCCACCTTTATGTTACCATGGTAACTTCTCTTTAGATTTGATTCTTGGTTCATTTTTACTGTGATGATATCTTCGAAAAGCCCCTTCATAATGTATAGCAGAAGCTTTCAAAGCAGTCTTCTCAGATTCTTGTCTTTCCAGGGTGATGGAGAATAACATACTAATGGCTTGCACTAGCCAGCTACTCTGAAGAGCTGTGATATTATGTAGCCAACCTTTGTCAACTTTGTAAGATTTTATTTTATTTTTTTACAAAGCAAGAGAGAAATTGAAAGATTTGGGGTCATGGAGTTAATTGGTTCCTTTTCAAATGTTGAGAATAAAAGCCTTTCCCCAGCTTCCATATCAGTATGCATTGTTGAATGAAAGACTGCCATCCTTCCAGCAAATCAATGAGATGTAATAAAGTCTCATTTCAATAGCAAATGAATGGAACTAATGAATATATTTCCTTATATTAATGCTGCTAGGCATATATCATGCACTCAATAAATAGTTGACTAATTGAACCAAAAGTAATTACAACATAGTTTCTTTGATTTATCTTTATTGTACTGATTTTTTTATTAAGCAATCATGAATCATCTTCTCAGTCTTATGTCTAATTTTAAAAACTCAGATTTAAGTTTCAAAGGATAACTTTCACATAAGTGCTTCCGTTGTCACGTTTGGCTATGGCAGTAGCATGATGTGGGCTCAATCCTAATGCAGTCTAGTTTACATTACACAGTGTGTCCCAAGGAGGGAAGCTTCAAAGGGTAGGAGTGCACCTCCTGAGCTCTCCCGTGTCACCATGAAAATGTCTGGATCAGTAGACCAAACTTCTCCTTCCCTGGGGAATTCCAAGAGCTGAATCTTGTTGGTTTCTAAGCTCCTAGTGCACACTCAGCAAACACCGCCGGTGAGATCTCCTTCTGTCGGGTCACGTGCGAGGTCCTCGTTCTCTGTCCAGCCGGGATCGCAGCCCAACTTCTCCTGTGTTTCTGTCGATGTGAAGAATTGACTTATTTCCCATTTAAAGCACATAGCTGAAATGATTTCACATCATCTCCTTTTTCAAGTTTCAGTTTTTAGGAATTGACTGAACTCTTAACAGATAGACGGGAAAACTGAGTCATATTAAATCCATGAAGCATGTAGCTTTGCCTCTGTGTAAGCTGCTGTAAGAATGCAAGCAGTAAAAATGTACTGGCTAAGTTCTGGAAGGTGCAAAGTCCGGGATCAAGGAGCAGCAAACAGTGTCTTATGCGGGTCATTTCTCTAAGATGCCACTTCCATGTGTCTTCTCATGGCAAAGGCAGAAAGACAAACAGGCTCCCTCAGATCCTTTGGTAAGGGTCCTGAAATCCTTGCCTCTCACCCCGCTCTCTGAGGGTTAAGTTTGGGCATAAGCATTTATAGAGGGCACGTGTTCAGACCATACCTGCGTGTGACCACACTCAGATCCAAAACATAGCCAGCACCCAAGACATGCCCCTGTCGGCCCTTCCCAGGCATGACCTCCCCTTCTTGACTCCCTCTTTCTCCCCAGCATCCTCACTTTTCTGGTGTTTCTTTGCCTGCTTTTTATTTCCCTACCTAGCCACATTGAGCAGTGGTGGATATATTGTTACGGATTCCATCATGCAGCTGGGCCATGGTTTGTCTGGTGGCATTTCTTCATAGTTTTAATTTATACCTCCAGTGGCTGACAAGTCTGATTGGCCTTCACATGTGGTTATTAATCATGTAAACACCCCCTTCTCAGTGCATGGCTGGGAGGAGAGAGGGGCCGTGATTTCCTAAAATGCAGAAGTACTAATATATTTAGTAATATTCATAGACAGAAATCATTCTAGTTTTGATTCTGTGAAAATTTCTTTATTTGGCCCATTTTAAAGGAGTTTTGTATATATGGCATAGAAAAAGGTTTCAAGTATTTTCTTTCTGTCCCTTGAATGCATCTTTTAATGTTGTAGGGCACGTGCCTGGAGAATTTCCCTTGGGCTGCTTTTAGGGTTTTCAGGCTGTCTTTACGTTAGTATAGTCTTACCATGTTGTTTCCCTACCACCACCATTTCACCTTTATTGAGCTGTTTCAATTACTGGATTATTCCTTATTTTGTTTCTGTTTTAATCAACTCTGAATATTTACTGCCTCTAACTCACATTGCTCCTGTCCAAGGGAGAAAACGGGGAGCCTTCATAGGACTCCAGTTAGACCACCGCAGACCTGCTCATGCTATGCTCTGTGTCTTGTGCTCTCGTCCCACAACGTCGCATAGTTTCTCTGTGGTTTACTGACGGCTTTTCTTCTGACTTAACCTTTACTGTGCTGACTCTGATGTGTCTAACCTGCCACCAGGCCATTCGTTGATGTCCTCGTCCTGCTTTAATCCCCTGGCTGCTGGCATCTTTTTCCACTCGGTAATGTCTTGTGTTATGCTTTCCAGTTGTTTGTAGACAGGCTTAAATTTAGCTTTTATCTACAAGCATAGTAAGCAGGGCTCTTTTACAGTCTGTGTCATATGGCCTCCCATGTGAGAGCCCCAGGCCTGTTGTGTTGTTTCTTATCCCAAGTTTTTTCTCGCCTCTTGTGATAATCTGCCTAGCAGTTTACAATAAGGATTTGTTGTCTAGAATGAATACTGTCTCCTTACTCTCCACCTCATAATTAATAACTGTTAGGTCCTTGGTGATTTGTTAGTTGAAGGGTTTTAACTTTTGTCCATATATTTTCACCGTGTTCACCTGGAAGGTTAATCTGAATTACTCATTCCGTTGTAAACAAGTCCAGAGCCATCTTTTCTACCCAGGCATAAGTTCTCCTGCCCTTGGGCTCTTCTATGAACTGGCGTACATCTGCCTTGCTTTCTCCACATACCATAAAGTTGTGACCACAGTTTGTCAAGTTGTTCCCTGAAAGTATCCCCTGTGCAGTAGTTCTGCCTGTTGACAAAGTAGTTCACTGCCTGAATGAATTACCCGACCTTTCTCTGACTGGTTCTTCCTAGAAGAGTTGTGCACGTAGAGCCACTATTCTAAGACGCATTGCTCAGGCGTATTGGGATGCTCAGGAAAGGTTGTCTTCCTCTTACACCTTATACCTTGTGGTCACTCAGCTAGCACATGAGGTTGGGTGTTTGATTTTTGGTTTAGGTTTAAGATTTGTTTCTGCCGGGTGTGGTGGCACATGCCTTTAATCCCAGCACTCGGGAGGCAGAGGTAGGAGGATCGCCATGAGTTCAAGGCCACCCAGAGATGACAGAGTTAATTCCAGGTCAGCCTGGACCAGAGTGAGACCATACCTCGAAAAAAAAAAAAAAAAAAAAAAAAAGATTTGTTTCTTTGTTTTGAGACAGGCTGTCATGGCTTCTAGGCTGGCCTCAGACACTGCTTGGCCAAGGCTGACCTTAAACAACTCCTGCTTCTTCTGCCCCGCCTCCTCCCTTCCCAAGTGCTAGGGTTACAAGTGTGCACCCCACACCTGGTATGTGCAGTGCTTGGTATCAAACCTAAGACTTTATGCCTACTAAGCGAACATTCTACCAACTGAGCTACACAGCCTCTGTGGGGTTTTTTTTTTTTTTAATGAAGTTAGTATCGCAAGCTCCATAGTGTTTAAGTTTGTTTCCTGCTCTTGATTTATTTTCTCCTTTAAAGGAAAGCATATTTATTTTTGTTATTCTGTGGTGTTGAATTGATGTCATGAATAACAGCTGTGGTAGTGTGGTTTTCCGTTGGTGTAGCCATCACATTGGCGCACCCCCATCCTGCTCCTACGGCCCCTCTAAAGTAAATAGGGCAGCGCTTAGTCACACAACTAGGCTTCTTCGTTTGTGTCTTTGGTTAATAACTCTAGGGGTTTGTCACACACCTTGTTTTCATTACAGGGCATTAAGCAACCATAGTTCACCTGTTTCCCTAGCCATGTGGCGTGGCCTCTCCGGTGGCTTCCTTTCCTTCCCCCAGAGGAAGCAGATCTTAAGCTAAGTGGTGTCGGCCCTGGCAGGGGTTCTGAAAGGAGAGGAGCTCCTTTGGGCTTGAGGGCTTTGAGTTCAGAAAAGGATCTCAGGTGCTATCACTTTTGGTCTCCTCTGGGTTACAGATCCCGTGGGAGGCCAGTGGCTCTTGGCAGCCAGCCTTGGCAATCACATATCGGACAGCAGCTTTTCTGATGCAGGCTGAGCAGGCCCTACCCCATCTGAGAGCAAGCAGTGCCCACTGCCTCTAGCCTTCCCCTTTGCCTAATTTAGCATTCCATCAGAACAACACAGCCAAAGCCATTTTGATAGCCTGTAAAGTCTGTGTACACACATTGATTTTCTTCTCCTGAAAAAAGAGTTAGTCCTGGGGCAGAGATGGCAGCCAGGGAGGTGACACACAGGCTGGCCACCAGAGCCACAACTCAGACACCGTTGTGGACGCTTTCTTTTTTCTTCTTCACCTTGTTTTACGTGTCACTGTCATAGCTGGTAAAGAACGGTGAGGTAAAATATTTTTCACCTTGTATTACGTGTCACTCATTGCTGGTAAAGAACGGTGAGGTAAATACTTCTGCCTGCAGGGGGAAGAAGGTGCTCGAGACATGAATGAATCTTGACATGGACTGGGAAGCCTGGAGGGTAAACCCTGTGGGTATCTGGGTTGTGCCTCCTCCCCCTTGGCTGACAGCAGCGGGCTCTGCTGCACCCCAGGGCCACAGCAAAGAGCAGCCGAATCCCTGAATCCTGCTTGTTCCCAGCCCAGGGACCTGGCACTGGCCCACACAGGCCAGGGGGAGGAGAAGTCGGCTTCTCCATAGCCGTGTGCCTCTCCTCCAGGGGAGGTGGCAGCAGCCGGCTGCGCTGGGACCCGAGACAGCCTGTGCACGTCAGCGCAGTCCAGGAGGCTGCTGACGTCAGCTCTGAAGGGTAATTGCTTTCTCCTGGCTGACTAACAGAAGGAAAGTTACTGTGACGGAGGACTTTGCTGGATCCCCACAAGGGTGGAGTGGGGCCCTCACCCAGCCAGGCAGTGGCGCATTCCCTCCCCTGCTGGTCAAGGACAAGTGTAAGACCTGCACCAGCCTGTCCTGCAGATTAGAGAAATGGGCATGCCTTGATTTCAAGAAACAAGATGCCTGGGCTGGAGAGATGGCTTAGCAGTTAAGTGCTTGCCTGTGAAGCCTAAGGACCCCAGTTTGAGGCTCGATTCCCCAGGACCCACATTAGCCAGATGCACAAGGGGGCACACGCGTCTTGAGTTCATTTGCAGTGGCTGGAGGCCCTGGCACACCCATTCTCTCTATCTATCTATCTATCTATCTATCTATCTATCTATCTATCTATCTGCCTCTTTCTCTCTTTGTCTGTAGCTCTCAAATAAGTAAGTAAAAAAAAAGAAAGAAACAAGATGCCTGAGAAATATGGGGAGGAAGACATTGTTCTGAAGTTGTTAAGATGAGAAAGGCATTGGAGTCCAGCCCTGCTAGGGGCCAGGATTTCCTCCCATAATGCTTCAAGCCTTTAGGAGGTCCCCAGTAGCTTTCAATCTCAGGCTGCTCCATGTTCCTGATAATAAGGCTGAACTAGACAGAGAGGCCCATGGTGACACTCGAATTTCTCTTCCTACCTTATTATGGTCTCCAGGACCTGACTGAGGGAAGAGTAGAGGCCCTGAGAGAAGAGGCTGCCAGAATCATTGCTGAAAAATACTCCCTGGACCCCAGGGAAGCCACTGTGTGTACTGCATGCCTGGGATCATGGCTTTTCTCATCACTTACCTTCCTGGTGGTCCTGGGGTTGTCTAGCCTGGCTTACCCGAAAGCCCTCTGTCCTGCTCCATGTCTTCAGTCTGAAAGAAGACTCCGTGCTTTGATAGAGGACATACAAAACGGCAAAATCAAAAGTGTACAGGGACTGAGCTGAGTAGATTGAAAACATGCATTTTGTGACATCCCTGAGTGGGAACTGAGGAGTCTCCAAAACCTGAGAGGTGACATCTCCAGAATGAGAATCTGGAGAATGGCATCTGCCTCATAAAACTAGAATGGAGATGTAAGAGGCTGAAAGATTTCTGAAAGACTTGGAGGCCATTTTTATTACCTGGAGATAATAGTGTAAATCAGGAAGCTGCCTCTACTTCTAGCCCACAAGGGAGGGATCTTTGGCAAGGTAGGCTGTACAGAACCCTTCTGTGTGGAGCCCAGCCTGCTGGGCCGGCTCCTAGCTGTGAGCCATCTCTTGTCTTTTAAATCCGTCTTCCAGAGTCACACTTCTGTATGTACACAACATAAAAATAACGAGCGGATAATAGCGCTGCAGACATTTACGGCATTCCAGTTATGTGGCAGACACTGTAATAAGCCCTGATGATAGAAGCTGTTGAATTTTAAGAGCTGACATTCTAGAAGGGAGGGTAGAAGAGCAAGTGAAATAGAGCATGCGATTACTAAAACAATGGCACTGTGATTAAAGTCTGCACTGCTAGCCAGAAGAGAGGGACTGTTACTTCCAGCCTCCTTATGGCCAAGAGAGAACCTTGATCTCCAGCGTCAGAGCTGAGAACAGGAGGGCAAATGATGTGGGCTGTGGAGTAGGCAGCGTGGCAGGTGGGTGCGGTTCCGCCTGCTAATCTGGGCTCTAATGTCATGTGTCCATTTTGGCAGGAACTAAAGCCAAAAAGTTGAGCATGAACTACCTTGTATTTTAGACTGCACACTTGGAGCTGTGGAACCTTGTGTTTCTGACCATGCGTTTGGAGCCGGGGAGCCTGCCCTTAGTGGTCTAAGCTCTGAATTTTGATTCCTAATGGTGGCTTGACCTCCTGGGGTTTTTTTATACTGCCCTCAAGCACTGTGTCAGTGACAAGGAATAGCTCACACTAGGCTGTGACTTCCTGAGAGGTGGTACCTGGCCCAGCTTTCACCCAGCCAGTTCCTTCTATAAAAGAGGAAAGTCCTTTATATAGAATAAGTCCAAACTAGAGCTCCCTATTCTCATTTAAAAAGAAAGAAAAAAAAAAAAGCACCTAAGTTTCGAATGCTCATAACTTGAGTTTCTGGCCTGTGGGGCTGTAGAAAGAGACAACCAGGTCCTGTGTGACATAGCTGCGTCTGGGCTAACCTGGTCTAACTGCCTTCCTCCCCATCCCACTTCTACTCAAACCGCCAGGCAAACCGAACTCAGAACACTTTGAAATGCATTAAATGGATGCACCTTTGAGGTTTTTTTAATTGAGGAGGAACAAATGCGCAGTGAAGTAGAAAACCTGAGGTAGATAGCTGGATTAGTATTTGCAGAAGTGTCGTCTCACATAGCCACTACCCGATCGACAGTGCAGTTTCAGCACCCTGGAATGCTTACTTCCCCCTGAGCCCTTTACCATCTTCAATGTAACCATTATCTGACCTGTAATTATCAAATGAGCTTTTCTTGTCTCTGAAGTTTGTATAGATGGAATGTTTTATATTCACTTCCTTTCACATAAAATTAGTTCAGTGTGACTCTGCTGTGTTGATACAGACAGCTATAGTTGCATTTTCATTATATTCCTTTGTGTAGCCATCCCCACTCTGCTGCTGAGAGATCTTTGGGTTATCTCTTATTGGGGGTTGTTGGATAGAAACATTTCTCTTTTCACTGAGGAATATAATTACTCATAGATCTATATCCTATGGATCAGGAACCTTTAGAGGTAATGTAAACAGGAAACAGTTGTGCCACTTTGAGGGCTTTGAAAACCTAATATTCATTGAGTCTGAGTTGCTGCTAAAATCCATTATTTGTTCTTGTTTTTATCTTTCCCCTGCTCTACAACCAAACCCTGTGTCAAACAGAAGTAATCGTTACAACACAAACAAGGTAGAGCTGGGCAAGATGGACAGTGAGTAGTTATCCTTGGATTAAAATAAAATAAAAAAGGAAATTTCTGTGTTGTGGTCAGCTTCACGTTGCTGGGATGAACTTCCAAACAGTTTATAGGAGGAACAGGATTTATTTCAGGCTTAGAGATCAGAGGGAAGTTCCATCAATAGCAGAAGCTGGCTTGCATTCCTACGTTCAAGCCAGGAGGGAGACATACCCAATAGCCAGCACAACTGCAGGGTGCTCAGGTAGACTTCAAGTGCTTTGCATACCTTGAGGTTGGACATCAGATCCACTGCCAGTGACACCTCCTCCAGCCAGGTGGCTGGAGATGAGCTTTTAATGAAAGCACTTGATGGGCTGGAGAGATGGCTTAGTGGTGAAGGCGCTTGCCTGCAAAGCCTAGGTTCAACTCCCCAGAACCCTCAAAAGCCAGATGCACAGGGTCGCGCATGTGCACAACATGGCACACATGTCTATAGTTCAATTGTGAAGACTACAGTTCCTAGCATGCCAGTTCTCCCTCCCTTCCCCTGCTTCTCTCTCTCTCTCTCTCTCTCTCTCTCGCTCACTCTCTCTCTCTCCCCATCTCTCCCCCTCCCTCCCTCCCTCATAAAAGAAAAAGAAAAATACCTGAGTCTTGGGGGACATACATTCCAACTATCACACTCTGGAACTGTTACCTCCTGGTACAGCTCTGGTACATCATGTCTGCTCTGGTTCTGTTTTCTTAACACTCACGTTTTGAAGTGGACAGGAAACAGAACATGCTGGGGAGTCCTATTCCTGAATCCTGACTGTTTGGGTTAAAGGTTGAGGTAGACTTGAGAACACTAAGGAATAGTTCATTTCCAGCCAGAGCCTTTCTCGCCTTCCATTGCCCTTGCTCAGCACCTGTTTATCGGGTGCAGTTCACAGGAGCACGAGACTGGCACCGTGGTCGAAGCACACTGCAGCAGCCAGCCTATCTTGGGGAGCGCGCCCATGCCTGCAGCCACAGAGGGGCGGCCATAGCTGGGGGTAGGAGGGTGACAGCGCTGTCCACAGGAGGTAACATGTAGGAGTGGAAAGTATTCCAAACAAGAACAGGGTGAGCTAGGTCCAGAAACTAGAGAAAGAGCCAGCCACACCCAGGGAGTGAGGTGTTCAGAAGTCACTGCGCGAGCAGTGTTGAAGGCAAGGTGCAGGAGCTCACAGACATCATAGGGGCAGCCAGCCAGCCTGACTCTCAGGCCCTGGCCTTCCCAGGTTGGTTCTGACTAGCCTGTTTGCCTTTTCACAGGTAGCTGTGCAGGCTCAAGGAGGTGAGTGCTGCCTGCAGAATGGCAGGGCTGGGCCTCAGACGCATGTCTGTCTGGTCACAAAGCCTTCTGCTAACAGCTCGTATGCGCCACCTCTTGAGCCAGGTTGCGCCCAGTGAGGTCAGCCTCTTAGATGTGGCCATGCGTCCCAAATTTAAGTTATGTACAGATCCCTTTTAAAAGCAAACAGAAGCCGTGGACATTCGTAATTGAACTAACTCAGCCCATCAATGTTGAGCTATAATAAGAAACATAAAACTGGCCTATCTCTGGTTGCTGACATGGATCTCCTGAAAGTTCTGAGATTTCCTTGGTTGTAGGACTGTCTTGGCTAGTGAGACAGCTCTTGATGGGTCACTGGGAGGACTCAGCCATGAGAGGCATGGAGATCGTGTTAATGCCTGGTTGTGCCCACATGATGAAGCCTCCAGAAAAACCTTCCATGGCTGGGTTCAAAGCTTTCTGCCTTAGCAGACATCGTCTTGCCAGGAAGGTGACATATCCTCAGCTGCAATGGGACAGAGGCTCCAGACCCTTTACCCACCCGATGGACTTCATTAGCCTGTTCATTTATACTGTGAATCAGTTAATGTCAGGTAAACATTCCTTGGAGTTCTGTGAGCCACTACAGCAAGTTGTCTGACCCGAGGAGAGGCTGGGGAAACCCTTGATGAGTAGTCAACGTGGGTGGAAGTAACTGGGCAGCCTGTTACGTGGAACTGATGCTTGAAGCTGGGGTAGCCTCATGGGGCGGAGCCCTTTAACCTGCAGGACCTGCTCGAACTCCCAGTGTGTCAGAACTGAGTGAGCTTGTAGGATACATGGTTGGTGTCCACAGACCTGGAGAATGGCGTAGTTGGGAAAATCCACCTTTCTCTTTACAAACCACATGATCCAGTGAGCCAAGGCCACTCCCGAAAACCTGCTTCTGACAATAACCAATGAGGAAAAAAAAAATTTTTCTGTGAATCTTTTATACTCCCAGCACCTCAGGCAGTAGTGTATGCCTCTGTTACCAGGGATGCGTAGCAATCCTCATTCACCCTTCTGGAGAACTGCAGGGTCACTGCTCCATCTGGAGTACAGACCCGTCCTCCTTCACCTGTGCCCGCACAGCTGGGCTCGGCAGCACTTGTAGGTTGTCAGCACACAGGCTGTAGCCCCTGAGACTTTGTGTGTCAGCAGTCAGGAAAGGGGCATGTCTCCTTACATAGCAGCTTTTCTGTGACATCATGGAAATGCCCCAAACTTGCTGACCTGAGGTGCTGTCTGGAATAGAACGTGGCTGTGGGTGAGAACGGGAGAGGGGCCGACGCTGCCTTGAGATTGCGGGTGACCACCTGCGTGCTCACTAGATACTCTGCTTGCTCTGACTCTCCCGCAGGGGTCGGCACCAGGAATTACTACAGAAAGATCGGCTACAGGTTACAAGGCCCGTACATGGTAAAGATGCTGAAATGATGGTCGCGCCAGTACTTCAGCAGCGTCCTCCTGGCAGAAGACAGGAAACCAAGATTTCCTGAACACTCAGCAGAGATGCTGAGCCAAGCTGGCAGACCTTCTCTGTCTCCTGGTGAGGACCTTTGCCATCACCCTGCGGCTGCTGGGCCATGTTCACAGGACTGCTGCCCAAGCCTGTAGCCACCCTCTCCATGTGTGGCCATAAAGTCATTTTGGTTTTTGAGGCTTAAATCATTTGCCCATTTCTAGATTCTGCATGAGGGCTGCAGTTAACCCGTTTGACTCAGACACTGTGACAATAGCAGATCACCTCATCTGGACATCATCACTCGTGAAGTAAGATGTGTGACTGTCATTCAAGGGGCAACCTCAGCAGGAGCTATTTGTAAATAAACTTTGGGGGTGAAAGCCAGGCTGAAGTATGGGAAAGCTGTTGACCCTGGCTCTCTGGCTTTTAAGTATGTATGTGTTTGCCCTCAAGAAATCGAGCTTTTGTTTAACTGGAAATTGTTCTGGTTACTGTACCAATGTTTTGAAATATGTGTGTGGAAAGAGGCGTCATTTAGGTTACGTTAATAAGCTTCACAGCAGCCATCACCAGCCATCTGTGGCAAGTCTGCCTTGAGCCTGGCTGTCACAGAGCCTTTGTCTCATAGTTGTCTGCACTTCCCACATCCCTGACACCTGCAGAGCAATGGCAGTGCCCACAGGTATGCCGGGTGAGCACCAGGCCGGCCTGTCCATCCATCTGTCCTGCACAGGCAGAGGGCGGCGCACACAGCTGGAGCCAAGCAGCCTTGCATGTGAGTAGTGTAAGGTGGATGTTGATGTGTTAAGTGGAGACAGGTAAGAGGACTTCAACTAGCAGTGAAAGCAAAAAGTGGGGAAACAGGTCCAGATCTAAAAGTCGGAATGAGATTGATTTTTCCCAGGTTTGCACCGTCCTGGTTCACTGAGGAGAGCCGGCCTGCAGAGGGTCAGTCCCCAGCGAGAGCTGGCCTCACCTGGGTCCCTGGGCATCCGCAGTTCACAAACGCCGCTCAAGGGAAGCCTTTCCTCCAAAGGTCTGAAAAATTAAAGTCTTTAATCTACAGAAATAGTTGTTGAGGCTGGGTTTTTTTTTTTTTTTTTTTTTTTGGATGCCTTACATCAGTGACAATTGTCGTGAATTTACAGGTTTCCCTTTGCAGCCTGTGACAGTGTTCGTTTCCTCCTGGGTGTCGTTTGCCATTTCATTAAGCTGCTAAAGGCAAACGGCAGTGGCTTTCTTACTGGCGCAATGTGGCACTCCAGTGGCTTTCCAAGTGTGTAGCAAAGGGAATTTAGCTACTTCTGGGCTATATTTTTTTCACTACAAAAATAAAACTATTAAACTAATAAAGCATACGTGCCCTGGCAGTCACACACACAGTACAGGAGACAGGGTATGCTGGACCGGAGCGCCCACGTCCATCCAGGCCAGCACATGTGCCTTGCTTTCCCTAAACAAGTCACAGCATACAACAAAGTCACAAAGAACTATATGTACATGCACCATTCATTTTACAAGATGACAGCTTTGAGCAAAAAGGTCTAAAACATGAGTGTCGGGATCTGTGTCACCCTCCCTTGCATGGACATCTCAGTTTGTCTCAGCCTGGGTTCTGAGAGGCCCCATCCCAGCTCACCTCAGCCCATCTTGGCGTGCATCCCTGGTGGCCACACAAATACTAATTCCCCATTTGCTTTCTCATTGCTGGGACAAAACACTGCACCAGAAGCAGTTTATGGAAGGAAAGGATCTATTCCTGGCTTACGGTCTTGAGAAGTCTCGTCATGGTGGGAAAGTACGGCAGGAGGCAACAGCAAGGTGTCACATCTTCACAGCACGGAGGAGGGAGCACAGTGTGGCCAGCAGGGCCGGGTTCTAATACCGCATGGCCCACCCCCAGCAGCACACTTCCTCCCGCAAGGCTCCACTTTCCAACAGCTCCACAACCTTCCCGAACAGCACTAAGTAGGGATTAAGTATTCAAACACATGAGGCTGGGCAGGGGCGCATGTTACATTGAAACCACCACACCACATGTCGTAGTGCCTATTGCTTTCTCCCACTAGGAGCCCAGCTTCTGCAGGTTGTCAGAACTCTTCCTAGCCTGTGTGGGACTTGGCCACAGCCACCTCCTGGCTGGAGCAGCCCCTTCCAAGACCTGTGCTGTTCAGGCAAGGCCACGTCATGAAAGAGACAGCTGGGCCTGATCTCACCCTCTTGTTTTCTGACCCGCACTGCGCAGCACCTTAGCTGCAGCCTGAGCACAGCCAGGCAGCTCTGTGGAATTCAGCTTCGGGCTGAACCACCTGAAGACATAAACATTCACGCTGCATCACACACACGCTGACCTTTATCTGAATAGAAATGAGACATTGAAATGCATTGTCACAGGGCTGGAGAGATGGCTTAGCGGTTAAGGCGTTTGCCTGCAAAGCCAAAGGACCTCGATTTGATTCCCCAGGACCCATGTAAGCCAGATGCACAAGGGGGCGCATGCATCTGGAGTTCGTTTGCAGTGGCTGGAGGCCCTGGTGCACGCCCATTCTCTCTCTCCCTCTGTTTCTCTCTCCTTTCCCCCTCCTCTCAAATAAATAAATAAAGTTTTTTAAAAAATATACGTTGTCACCAAGTGGAGGGCTAGGTACAGCTCATTGTTTCTCAGAGTGGGAAACCAATGGACTCCTTTTCTGCTTTCCACCCCTACTGTGTCAAGAGTCCCAATCAAAGCCTGGTCTTTGTTAATGTCTTTCACAGTGTGCATTGTCATTGCCAAAGATGTTTGGGGGATTGTGTGAAAATACACTTCATTCTTTTTTGAACGTTGAACAGCTCTCTCTGTTTATTGTCAGTAAAATGGGTTTATAAGCATCTGGGGGGGGGCGAAGGGTCCTAAGGCGATTGGACATACCAAGTTCATTTCTGATGCCTAATTAGCTAATTAGCACGTAGGCAATGGTGGGGGGGGGGGGATTTAGGTGATCTAGGGTCTCAGGAGGATGGGCTGTGTGAGGGCTGATAAGGAGTTTCCTAGGCAATTGGCCAAAGGTCACAGGACTGTGGGCAGAGCCTAAGTTCAGGTGCCTGGGGTTTGGAGAGGGCGTGGCCTCCTGTAGCCTGGGGGCATGCTTTATTAACTCACAGAGCCCCAAGTTGGTGAGAGAAATTCTTGTTCTGGAAGCTGGGTCTCACTTAAGGACAAGCTCTCTGCCAGCCCCGTCCATACTTGCACTTCAGTGCCCGACTAGTAACCAAACAGCCACTGCTGGGGGCCGGCGGGGCCGGTGTGAGGGTCAGATGAGGTCACGTGTGAGACTCGTCACATAACCCAGGTCATTATGGGAACAGTTACTGCTCTGGTAAAGTGGCTTCTCCAACCAGGTGTGGCCTTGGGCAGGTAGACAGTAATGGGATAATGCATCTCCCTCTAGTGGCACTTGCAAGGATTCAATGAGCCTTCGTATACCATGCTCTTAGGACAGGACCTGTATGACAAAACACGAGAACCAGCCGGCATCACTAATATCTAGCAAGGAATGCTATTGGGCCCATTTCTTCAGGACATTTTGCATCTGACACCAGATGCTCTGATGTTTTGATGGAGTGTATGTATTTTCCTAGAAGCCAATGTCAGATGGCATCTGTCGGGTGCTCCAAGGCACTCTCCCATCCTCCACTTAGTCTTTCTGTCTCATTCACACAATGCCTTATGGGACAAGATGCTAGAGAGTCATTTTTCAATCCACTGGGGGCTGCCTAGGAAGTTGTCCATGGAAGGTGGTAGGTATGTCTGCTTAGAGTCTATTTAAGGGAGTTTAGTGAAAGCAGACATCTCTATGTAATAGCTGTGGGCTGGCCACCACAGTAACAGGGAAAGGATTGGCAAATGGTGAATGAATTCACCCATTAGGACAGATCAGGAAGAAAACAACGTTTATGGGGTAAGTCACAAGGGACAGTGGGCTGAGTAATAACAGAAACATAGCAACTTGGATGCTTTTTTTGTATCCTCTGGGCCGATTTTTAAATATTTTTAAATTTTAAATAAATATTTATTTAAAAGAGGTAGATAGGAGAGAATGGGTATGCCAGGGCCTCTAGCCACTGCAAACGAACTCCAGATGGGTGTACCACCTTGTGCATCTGGTTTTACATAGGTACTGGGGAATTGAACTTGGGTCCTTCGGCTTTGCTGACAAGCGCCTAAACTGCTGAGCCATCTCTCCAGCTCCTAGAGGCAGTTTTATCGTCTTCTAGACGAAGGGCTTAGAATGCCCTTGTCCGCATGGAAATGTGCTCAACCTGCCCATGCAGTGGCCTCTGCCACAGGCCCTTCACCTTGTTGCCCTGGGGAACTCACAATGGTGTCCTCAAGGCGAATCATCTGCAACTTCACAAAGCCCCAGGCAGGTGTGTCCGTCAGCTGCACCACTTTCCACAGTGTAGATGGCTTCTGATGTTGTATGAAGTATGCAGCAGCGGTAGCCTGGTCTCAGCCACCAAAATGGCAGTAAGATTTAAGTTCGGAACCCAAGTCAGTGACTCAGCCTTTCCCGTCCCACTCTGTACCACACCTCATTTTTTCAGGGGGCAAACATCTTCAGTCAGAGGATACTAACAGTTATAAACAGCAAGCCTAAGCTTTCACGTGATTTCACCCTCAACCCTTGAGGAAAGTCCTATGCCACCCCAGTTTTCACAACTGGGGGTGGGGGAAGTGATGACTTCATCAAGACAATACAGATTAAATGTGAGTGCTGCTCTCTGAGAACCTCCCCCAAGGAGATGGCAGTAGACACTGAGGAGACTCAAAACGCAACAAAGCAGAAAATTAGAGGCTGCCCAGAGCTCAAACTAAAGCTAACTTAAAACACCCTCCAAAGCTCAAGTAATACTGTGGAAGAGGAGGCAGAAAGAATGTTACGAGCTACAGGGTGGGAAAGGTGTTTTCTGAAACATCATTCCCTCCGGGCACACACAGAGACTAGTGCATTCATGACCTCACTGTGAATACCAAAGACAACCCCCCCCCCAAGAAGGGCCCTCAGTGGAATGGGGTGGCAGAGAAGAAAATGACCAATTTGCAATATGGTTATGTATTGAAGTTCTTAATAAAACATTAAGGGAGGATACAAAGGAAAAGGTTTGTTCTCTTGGGAAATGACTTGGAGGTGTGAACGCAGCTGTACACTATAACAAATGGAAAAAAAACAAACCAGCAACCTGAAGCCCACCATCAGAGGCAGCCATGGTAGAGTGTCCTGTAGCCATCTCCATGTGAGTGCATGTGGCTACACGAGATTTACATGACATGGTCACGCCGGACACAGGCCTCTGCCACCTTTTCACTCAGCACAATGGAAGGAGGGTGTCTCCCACGTCACAGAGGATCTCCTTCACCCCTAGTGATGGCCACCTCCTCTTCCACTGTGTGCAGAGGAGCAGTGGTTTGCATGTGGGCCCCAAAGTTCTTGGGATGGGCGCTTAATCCTCAATGCAACAGGGTTGAGAGGCGGGGCCTGTAAGAAAGATTCGGGCTGGGCACACACCTTTAATCCCAGCACTCAGGAGACTGAGGTAGGAGGATCGTTGTGAGTTCGAGGCCACCCTGAGACTACATAGTGAATTCCAGGTCAGCCTGGGCTAGAGCGAGACCCTACCTCAAAAAAAAAAAAAAGAGGTGATTTGGCCTTGCAAGCTGCCCTGATTGAGAAGTGAGTTGGTTACCATGCAAAAGGGTCCTGGTAAAGGGGTGTTTGGCACCCTGCTTTCACACACACACACACACACACTTCTTGCCCTTCTGCTTTCCAGTGTGGGATGGCACAGCAAAAAGGGCCCTCAGATGCAGGCTCCTTGGCCTTGGATGTCCTGGTCTCTAGGACTTAAGAAATCTCTAGGCGTGACTCAGTGGGAGAGTACTTGCCCTGCCCAGTGCATGTGAGGTTCTGGGTTTACCCAACACCACCAAAAAATGAAAGATTTCTGTTCCTTATACTTTACCCAGTCTCAAGTATTCTAAATCACAAACAAAGTCAGGCAAGATGGTATGATTTTCTTAATTATTCAATCTTTTTAAATATATATATATACATATTATATATATATATATTTCTTTGAGAGAGAGAATAGGCATGCCAGAGCCTCTAGCCACTGCAAACAAACTCCAGGCGCATGCACCACCTCCACTAGGGAATCAAACCTGGGTCCTTAGGCTTTGCAGGCAAGCACCTTAACCACTAAGCCATCTCTCCAGCCCCTAATTATTCAATGATATATCCTTAGATTCTCATCCATATCTGGAATCAGATGTCATGCGTGGGGGCTGCTCAAATGTGTTCATTGCATGCTGGGGTTGCTTTTCTATGAGTAGTCCCTCATCTGAGGCAAGTGTCCTCCATGCTCCACCCCTCCCCCATTATTCTTCCACCCTTCATTCATGACCTGCCTATCTGGAAGAAAGGAGAGAAACAGACCTGCCTGGAGTTTGGCCTTTTTCATTCCGCGGTGGCAGCACATTTGATCGTGAGCAATCCCATCATACAAAATGTCAAAACGCCTGTTCACCGGAGGCACTGGAGCATGAACATCCTTTATTGAGGTCGGAGGTTACTATACCTTATCTCATCCGCCCTGATGTAAGGCACCGTGTCGAGGCACGTTGCACACCAGCTGTGGCCCTGCAGAGAATGTCACTGTCCTGTCTCAGGATCCCTCTCTTGTCTGCAAGGTTGGAAGATCTGAGTGCCAGGGAGATTTGACAGTACTGACTGTCACCCCCAGGCAGGCAGGGGGACAGGATTGCACCACCTAGACCCCGTCACCCCTTCCCAGGAAGAGCAGCCAGGTGTGCAGCCACTGGCTTTCAGGTTTGCCTCCACCTTTGCCTGGCTCTCTGGATGGCTACCATGTGTCTAGGGTCCTGAGTCACCTGAAGAGAGAGGACAGGAACCCAAGACATGGCCCTAGCAATAGGAACGGTCTCCTTTTACAGATGAGACACCACCATCAGTACAGAGAAGCAGGACTCGGAGATGGCCTGGTGGGTAAAGTGATTGTCCCACAAATATAAGGACCTGAGTTTTGATTCACAGGACCCACAAAAAATGCCTGGCATGGTGGCACCCACCCAAAATCGCAACACTGGCGAGGCAGAGACAGGAGAACCCATAAAGACTTCCTGATCAGCAAGTCCAGCTAAATTGGCAAGCTGAAAATTCAGAGAATTAGATGGAGTGTGACTGAGGGGGATCCCGTGTTACAATCTACCTCTGGCCTGCTCACAAGCATGCCTGGCACACCACATACACATGTGTGCCCCCCCCACACACACACAAATTTAAAGAAAAACAGGGGAGTTAACCAAGACCCCAAAACCAGTCAGCAAGGTGTGGAGGCGAGTTGGCATTCCCAGACTTGCAAAGCGTCAAGGACACCCATACCCGTGAGCAGTGGTGGCTCTAGAACTGGGGACATGAAACGTGAGGTTACAAAGGTCTGATCTGGAAGTTACACTGGCCTGACAGATTGTCGCCGCTTTACCTGCCCACGCCCCACTTGGCCTAACTGCTAGGACCTCTCTGAAAGATCCCTCGATGAAAAAGAGCACCCTGGGGTAAGTGGCCAGCCTGGTCAAACAGAACGGAGAGGAGTAACTATTGTGGACACTCTCGGAGGATTGAATACATACATCACAGTTTGCTCCTGCGCAAAGCACACCCCGTTGGTTTAATAAAACAGAATGAGAGAGAGAGAGGAGGCAGAGAAGAGGGAGGGAGGGAAATGATGAGGGTTTTGAAAGCTGCAGAACAGGTGAGGCAGTAACTACTCTGCAGTAGAGGAAGTGCGAACTGGCCCACACAGCTTACAGAGGAATATCACAGCCACAGGCTTATTCCTGAAAGCAGCATCTTTTCCTGAGGAGTGCAAGCGGCACAGTGAAGACTGAAGAGGAGTTACCTTGGAAAGAGCAAGTGTTCTTAATCCCTAACCCACCCAGGGAGCACCGCTAGGCGCAAGATCCTCCCCCACCCCAGCCAGACCGGGTCCAGGTGACTCCCGGGCAAGGCCCAGACTGACCAACGACCCCTGAAAAAAAGACAAGCAAAATTGTCTAGTTTAGGTAAACATCAAATTCCTTTATTTTAGTGTAGTAGATTTCTAGCACTAGAACCATGTAGAAAATAAGTATGCTAGATGTTAAAGATTACACCATAAAGGAACTTGGCAAACCAAAAAAAAAAAAAAAAAAAAAGAAAGAAAAAAGAAAAGAAAAAGAAAAAAGACAGACAGAGGAGGGATGTTAACAAGACTGGGGATCTTTGAACAGATGCGGTCAGATAGGATGTAAGAGAACTGGAATCAGTGAGCCGGTGCGTAGGGAAGAGAGCACACCAGGCTCTCCAGCCTCCCTAGCCGGGTTCGGATGCTGACAGGGGGACTTTGCCTTTCAAACTGAAATAGGATCTTCTGGAGAGTGGCCAGCCCAGAGGTGGGCCTAAAATCACCGCACACACAGCTCTTCCAGAGCCAATCCACAGGCCATCACAACACTCACGGCCCACACTCTATAAAAACCCAATACTGTGTCTGCCCAAAAATCATACTGAATCCCAACTCCCAGAACGGCTGTATTTAGACACACCTCTGTGGAGGGGAGGCAGGTTAAAAAAGTCAGGGAAACCCTGGTCAATAGTGTCTTTGTAAGAAGAGACACTACAGCTCATGCTCTCTCTCCCTCTCCCTCTCTCTATTTCTCCCCTCTTCCTCTCTGCCTCTCTCCCTCAAGCTGATAGTGACAGGGAGTTGGGATTGAATGAGGTCTAGAGGTTTAAGAAACCATCTCCAGATACTCATGACCTAAAAAGAGAAGACTGGCAAGGCGAGTTGTTCGGAGGCAATTTCCAGGGGGGAGAGGAGCGAAAGGCAAGGGGCTCCCTCTGCGTCATCTGGGAAGGACGAAGGAAGATGGTAGGTGCTCAGCTGCAGACACCTCGGGGATGACCCCGTGAAAGAATATGGGGAAGACCCCCCCCACGCAGAGACGCCTATGGACACAGCTAGCACCTGCCTCAGAGTAACAAATGTGTGGAAACTTTAGCAGCTGAGCTATCTCCCTCAGCCCCCTGATATCCACTTTTTGAAATTTAATGTAGACACCTAGTCTTGTCCACGTGGACCCTGCTAACTAGACGGGCTGATGGAAGAAGCTGTCAGAACAGTGCGACCAAGGAACCTCGGAGTGAGGATGAGGGCTGCACTGAGAACCCGATCAGGGTGCACGCGCTGTCATAAAACCAAAGACCTGGGACCCCGACACCTCACTTTTTGCAAAGAAGTGTCTGCTAGAGTGCTGGACTCAGCAGGGGGACCCTCCGGTCACAGGGGGGTACAGGCAGGGAGATGATCGGCAGTGCAAGGAGAGGTGTCAGCAAGGTCCTTGTATTCTTTACAGACTCAGAAAAGCCCTTTTTTTTTTTTTTTTTTTTTTTTTTTTTTTTGGTTTTCAAGGTAGGGTCTCACTCTGGCCCAAGCACTTCCTTTTTTAAAAATATTTTATTTATTTATTTGAGAGAGAGGGAAGCAGATGGAGAGAGAGAGAATGGGCACACCAGGCCCTCCAGCCACTTCAAACAAACTCCAGATGCTTACGTCTCCTTGTGTATCTGGCTTATGTAGATACTGAGGAATTGAACCTGGGTCCTTAGGTGTCACAGGCAAGCGCCTTAACTGCTAAGCTATATCTCCAATGCAGAGAAAGCACTTTCCTGAGAGAGTCCTAGGGACCTTCCTACAGCACCAACTACCCTACTGCTTTACTGTCCTACAGCTGCTAGAGCACAGGGTGGGAGTCAGGGTCTCAGAGAAAAGGAGAAGGTGGGAGACATCCATGCCATGCCCTTCTCTGAGGACAGGGGACCCTTGTGGGCCCTTAAATGCCTCAAATCAATTCTGCTCTGAGACCTCCAGCAGGGAGTCATGGATAGGTCTGGAATATAACTGGACAGGCAAGGTCAGCAATGGAGTCAGGCAAAGATAGTTGGGGTGGGCTGCAGAGGTGACTTAGCAGTTAAGGCACTTGCCTGCAAAGCCAAGGGACCCAGATTCGATTCCCTAGGACCCATGTAAGCTGGATGCACAAGGTGGCACAAGGTGGAGTTCGTTTGCACTGGCTGGCATACCCATTCTCTATCTGCCTCTTTCTCTCAAATAAAAATAAATATATTTTCAAAACAAAAGAGTGTTGGCAGAGGCAGTTGTTTTCTGGGCTGGTCTGTGCCATAAATAACTCAAGAGAGGCTATAGCCACTTCCCAGTGGAGTCCTGGGGAACCTCAGACCAACCTAAACCTCTCAGTAAGACCATGCTGTGCAGAAGCCAGACCAGACATCCAGAGTTTGGAAAATGACACTTTGGAGAGGTTTAGACAGACCAGAGACTTAGTCCTTTCTTCAAAAGGGAATGGTGGGGTTGTCCCTATGTGGAGAGACTTCCAAGGGACCCTCCAGGAAGAATAGGAAACTCAAAGTGGATAAGGAGGGGGACTGCCTCAGGGGTTTGTCTAGAGACTATGTCTGAGCATTCCTAGGAAGCTAAGGGGAGCCACAGTGGGCAGCCAGCCAGCCTGGGTGGGACTTGGGGCTTGTGCAAAAGGTCTTCGCACAGGGCAAAGAGGTTTCAAATGGGAAAAAACACTAAAAGTCCTTGTTCCCAAATCTCTAAGGCTGCAGAAAAATAAGTGGACATCCACATATGGGGAAAGACCTTCAGTCCCACAAACCCTGTGCTCGACCCAGAGAACACAAATGCAGTCTGGCCCAGGCTGTCCTCAGAAGGCTTCTCCCACCCTTCCTTGCTGTGTCCCCTGTACCCAATCCTTCAACCCCCACGACTGGGAAGGACACTGGCACCCAATGTCACAGGACCTCATAGGGAAAGGGAGTAGACACAGCTGTGGATGTCTGTAGGATGGAATTTTTTTGGGTGGTCAGTGGAGATCATGGTGAGGGCCTCAAAAAAAAGGAATGATGTCACATTATCTAAAAGGTGTGATCAGGTCAAGGAGGTCAGAGTCTTCGTGCCAGGGCTGGGGACGTAAAGCACAGCTATCTTTTTTTAAAAAATATTTTTTTATTTATTTATGAGAGAGAAAGAGACAGATGCAGAGAAAGAGAGAATTGCACACAAGGGCCTCTAGCCACTGCATACGAACTCCAGACACATGTGCTCCCTTGTGCATCTGGCTTATGTGGGTCCTTGGAAATCGAACACGGGTCCTTAAGCTTCACAGGCAAATGCCGTAACCGCTAAGCCACTTCCCCAGTCCCCAAGCACAGCTGTCTTTTGAGGACCTCACATACACTGGGCTTGAAGAGCAGCGGCTTGCTGCGTGCCTCCCATCAGCCTGGTTAATCAGCAGGGTCCACACGGACAAGGCTAGGTTTCTACTTCAAATGGAATTGGGGAGCTGAGGGAAATAGATAAATTGGCATAGAGCCTGAGGCATTACAACCATGAGGATCAGGGTTCAATGCCCAGAACCCACGTAAAAAACACCAGATGTGGTGGCACGTGCTTATAATCTAGCACTGGGGAGGTGGAGACAGGAGGGTCCTTGAGGCTCACTGGTCAGCCAGTCTAACCTAATTGGGGAGCTCCAACCAATCAGAGACCCTGTCCCTCTCAAAAAGAGGTAGACATGGGCTTGGAGGGATGGCTTGGTGATCAAGGCATTTTGCCATCAAAGCCAAAGGACCCAGGTTTGATTCCCTAGGACCCATGTTAGCCAGATGCACAAGGGGGCGTGTGTGTCTGGTGTTCACTTGCAGTGACTGGAGGCCCTGGCGCACCCATTCTCTCTTTCTGTCTCTCCCTCTTGTTCCATCAAGTAAATAAATAAATAAATAAAAATAAAATATTTTTTAAAAACAGATAGACAGCATTCATAAGAATGACACCCAAGGTTGTCCTCTGGCCCACACACACACACACACACCCACACACCCACCACCACCACCACCACCACCACCCCGTAGTGGTTTGATTCAGGTGTCCCCCATAAACTTAGGTGTTCTGAATGCTAGGCTCCCAGCTGATGGAGATTTGGGAATTAACACCTTCTGGAGGCAGTGTATTGTTGGGGGTGGGCTTATGGGTGGTATAGCCAGTTTCCCATTGCCAGTGTTTGGCACACTCTCCTGTTGCTATTGTCCACCTTATGCTGGCCAGGGGGTGATGGTCACCCTCTGCTTATGCCATAATTTCCCCTGCCATCGTGGAGCTTCCCCTTGAGCCTGTAAGCCAAAGTAACCTCTTTTTTCCACAAGCTGCTCTTGGTTGGGTGATTTCTACCAGCAATGCAAACCAGACCGCAACACCCCCCTACACACACACATATTCATACACACGCCACGCATACCACATGCAAATGCCAAGAGGGAGAAAGAGATTCAAAACAGCGGTGAATAGACGAAAGGGACAATGGGCACACAGCGACTGGCAGAATCCTAAAGCCTCCATTACTCGGCCCAACATAGGTATTTGCCAAACAAGGCTACACAGGGGCCCAGGTGAGGAGGGCTCCAGCCCTCCTGTGGGAGCCACTCTAGCTGAGGACTCACCTTGTTTCTCATTGCATCACCTTTGAATCACATAGGGACTAGTGAGAAGCAATGGAGCTATTGAGGACCCTGCTATTGGTATTAATGTAGTTCTCTGGGAACCCTAGTTGGTCCTGGCAAGAACGAGAATGGGTTCTTATAAAAATAAGCTTCCATGGGGTGGGGCTGAAAGATGGCTCAGCGATTAAGGCACTTGCCAGTGAAACCTAAGGGCCTAGGTTCAACTCCCCAGTACCCGCTGTAAGCCAGATGCACAAGGTGGCCCATGTGTCCAGAGTTCATTTGCAGTGGCTAGAGGTCCTGGAATGCTGGTATTTTCTCTCTCTCCCCCTCCCCCCAAATAAATAAAATATTTTTTTAAAAATAAGACTCACTGGGTATGGTGGCACATTCCTTTAATCCCAGCCCTTGGGGAGCAGAGGTAAGAGGATCACTATGAGTTCAAGGCCACCCTGAGACTACATAGTGAATTTCAGGCCAGGCTGGGCTGGAACCAGACCCTACCTCAAAAAAAAAAAAAAAAAAAAAAGACTCTAGTAAGGGATATGGCTTTTTGCCTAGCATGTGCAAGGTGTTGGGTTTTTGCCTAGCATGTGCATGGCACTGAAAAAAAAAAAAAAGGAAAGAAAAAACCAAGGTTATAAAAATAATAACAATAGCCAAACCCTTTCTACTTCCCATCTCACCATGTGATCTCATCTGCACCCTCTCCCACCATGGTAATGCCATCTGCCATGAAGTCCTCACCAGACTGAACAGATCAGACAACCCAATCCCTGAGCCTCCAAAACTGTGAACTAAACAAACCTCTTGTCTTTATAAAAGTTCAGCCTCAGGTATTTTGTTATAGCAACAGAAACCAGACTAAGACAGCCATGAAAGAGGACAAGGATTTTCCCAAAGAGAACCTGTATCAGTTGCGTTCTCATTGCTGAGACAAAATACCTGACCTGAAGCAGTTTAAGGAAGGGAAGGGTTTATTTGGGCTTACCGTTCCAGAGGGTAGGGTCCATAGTGCCGAGGAAAGCATGGCAGGGCCAGGAAGCCAGCATTAATTACATCATCACATCAGCAGGGAGGAGGTAGAGAAAGATGAAAGCTGGTTCTCGGCTAGCTCTCTCCTTTTCATACAGCCTAGGAACCCAGTCCATGGAATAATGCCACCCACACTTAGGATGGGTCTCCCCACCTCAATCTAATGCAGAAAAAATTCCTAACAGATGTCCCAAGAGATTCGTTTCCATGGTGATTCTAATCCTGTCAAGTTGACAACAGAGGTGAATGAGCCCAGAAGCCCAGGCTGAGAGCAGGGGAGCTCCAGAGACGGCAGGTCACAGAGTGACGGGGCTTTTCGCCCTCAGTCATGAGCAGACTCGTTTCAGAAAGAAATGAACAGAACTGACCCATGGCAAAAGGACGCTTTAGGGCTCAGTATGGAGATTCCACACGGAGCAGCGTGAGAATAAGAGGGCTAGCAGGGCATTCAGCAGCGGGCAGTGCCCTAAAACCTGGGTGACTTGTGTAGTGGAAAAGAAGCTGAAAGCTGAACTGATGCACTAAGTCACTGCTAAGAGTTAAATACTGAGGAGCTGAACTTCTCTCTGTCAGTAGCTGAAGGAATCCCAAAGAGAGATCTGTCTAGGGGGACCCAGAGGGCTGATAAGAGGGAAGGACAGTTTAGACTAAAATAGAGTAAAACAGAGCTCATGGTTAGGGTGACCCGACTACATGATCCATATGCATGTTGATTCGCTGCCGGCATGCTCGCTCACCCCTCCCCAGCTGTGAACACTATGAAATGAAAGTAACATCTCAGCTCAACACCCAAGTTACTTTGGGGCGCAATCCCAACTTCGGTGCCCGGGAAATAAACTCCTCAACTTTCACTCCTGCTGGCATTGGAGTGATCTTCTCCGAAATGTCCCACAACATTTCGCCCAGCACAGCCGTTTGCCATGTGAGGCTACTCAGAGGGTCCAGGAGAGAAGGGCCCCAGGGCTCCTGTGGGAGCCACTCCAGCCTGGGACTCGCTTGTTCTGGTTTGCGTGGTTCTTGTTTGTGGTTGTTTAAATGTAAGATGTCTTCCATAGCCTCAGTGTGTGTGACTAAGTTTCCTACATAGTCCCCTTTGGTGGAGCCTTTGGGAGATGGAACCTTGCTAGAGGATGGGGGTCTTGGGGGTTGATCCGTCTGGATCTGCCTACTGGATGTTGAGAGCTCATGCTTGACTTTCTTCCTCTCCCTCCTTCCTTCCCTCTCTCCTGCCAATATGGGAAGCTGTGTTACGCCCAGTTCTCGGCGCCCCCAGTGACCACCTAGGAGAACCAAACATGCATGCAAAGGCAAAGAGCTTTATTTTAGGCTTAAGCTCAGACTCTTGACTTCTCCAGCCCAGTGGATCCATGCAAGAGCCCCGAGGAGCAGGGGGGGGGGAGGATTTTTATAGGGATTTGAACAAAGAAGTAGGGGGCGGTCACATGATTGGTTGGTTTAAACAGTAACTGTACTTGTATTCTTTTGATTGGCTGGGGCAGAGAGGCAGAAGGGACAAGTGTTAGACATGCCTGGACATGTCTAGGGGCTGTCTCGGGTCCTCTGCCTAAGCGGGAATTTGAAACTTAGGCCTAGCCGGGCCAGCGCCTTACTGAAGCCTGTCATGGCGCCAGTCTGGTTTCCGGATCTTTCAGTAAGCAGGTTGCTAAGCTTTTCTCCACCCTTATGAAACTTCCATTTGAAACTCAAGCTTGAAATAAACCCTCCCCCATCATCTGCTTCTAGTCAGGTTCACTGTCCCAGGAATGAGACTGCTATACATGCCCACCCCTGGAGCCCAGCGGGCAATCTGGAAAGGTTTGGGGGAGGACAGTAACAATGGAAGGATCTGGAAGGGGCCACGTTCTCCTGCTATGGAATCAGAAAGGCTGTCAGACGGGGGTTGAGTGCCGTCAGCTCCGTGTATTGTGCTCGAGCTGCCATGTTCCTTTGTCTTTCAAACACAAAAGTCCGCAAAGCCGATTCTTATTTGGTAACTTGCCTGGAATATTTCATTTTAACTGTAATAACTGGAAAGTTTACTGTGCTTTCAAATTGAATGCCTATTTGTTGCTGAAAACCCCAGTGTCAACCCGGGGAGATGATTTAGTAGATAAAGTGCTCGTCACTCAAGCCGGAGAACCTGAACTCCATCCTCAGAGGCCACGTGAAACGCCGGAAGCTTGGTGGGTTTCTGTAATCCCAGCACTCTGATGGTGAAGAATGAGATCCAAAAAAAACTTGCCTCAAAAGAGGTGGAATGTGGGGCTGGAGAAATGGCTTAGCGGTTATGGTGCTTGTCTGCAAAGCCAAAGGACCTCAGTTTGATTCCCCAGAACCCACAAAAGCCAGATGCACAAGAGGGCGCATGCATCTGGAGTTCGTTTGCAGTGGCTGGAAGCCCTGGCATGCCCATTCTCTCTCTCCCTCTCTCTCTCTCTCAAATAAATAAAAATAAAGTTAAAAAAAAAAAGGTGGAATGGCCAGGATGAAGCCAAAAGTTGTCCTTTGACCTCCACACACATGTTGTGGCACACATGCACCAGCACTTGCACACACACACACACACACACACACACATCATTATTTTTAAGACCCAGAGTCCATCTGCTGGTGTTGATTCTTGTGCATCTCCTGCCACCCTCTTCTGGCTTTTGTGACATCAAACTTGAGTGTCCTGACACCTCCTCCTTCTTGCCCTTCTTCTCTCTCCCTTCTCCCCTCTCCCTTTTCTCCCTCCTTCTCCTCTTTCCCCTCCTCCCTGTGCTTCTCCTATCCCTCCACAAAGTGTCTTCCTTGCTACCTGGACAGCCCACACCCTGAGATGAAAGGTGACTGCAAACGACAGTCCAGTCGTGCCCCTCAGCATAAATGCTATCCAACTGCGCACTTGACGTTTCTACTGTGATGTCCCGCTGTCACCTCAAAGTCATCTAAAATTAAACTCTGCTCCTTCCATCCCATAAACCCACTGCCCTCCGTGACTCCCGCTGCTGCTAATGGCTTCGCCCTCCTGCCACCACCCAACCCCGAGTTCGAAGGCAGCTCAGCTCTGCTCCCTCCTTCCCAGCCCTGCAGAGACGAACAATTGCTAAGCTCTTAGCTCACATCTCCTCCAGAATTTCCAGCTTCTTGCTCTTCGGTGTCATACGCCATGACTCCTGCTCCTCCCAGCTACTCAAGCTGCCTCTGTCTCCTCTCTCCTTTAATCGAAATTATAAGACAGACTTGCCAATAACAGCAGTGGAAGCGACTCTAACATCCAGCATCAATACAACATGTAACACACGAGATGTCGTCCTGAGCTCTTTGCGTGTTTATACTCACAGCAACCTACCCTGTGGGTGATCAAACGTAAAATGTCCCCCCATGGGCTCAGGCGTTTGAATGCTTAATCCCCAGCTGATGGGGGGGGGGGTTGTGAAGCCTTTGATGGAGCCTTGCTAGAAGGCAGTGGAATTTTATAGTCCAGCCCTGTTTACCAGTGCTAACGAGATCATTCTCTCCATTTTCTTCCTGTTGCTGTGGAGATGTGACACTAGCTGTCTGTTCCTGCCGGATTTTTTCCCACCGTCATGACGGTCCCTCCTCAAAACTATAACCTGGAAATAGACCCTTTCCTTCTATACGCTGTTTCTGGTCAGGCATTTTGTTCTGGCATCAAGAAGGTAACCACTGCACTCCTGCATTTTGTGATTCTCACTGTACAGATGAGAAAATGTGTGGCACAGGTTAAGTCCGGAAGATTGCCCAAGAACACACATCCAGGGCCATGGTACTCCCTGGTCACCTGAGGGACTGGATACTCCCTGGTAGAATGACAGCAGGACTCTTCATTGTCTACAGAAAACAGGCAGAATTCCACCCTCCACAGAGTGGCGTTGCTCTCTCCGGGGCTGTACTGACCTTAGCAGCACAGATTCCTTTCCTGTGTCTAAAAAATGCCCGGTGCTGCCCTTCCTGTGATCCCATGGCTGATTCTCCCAGTCTCTGGGCCCAGCCCCTAGGGACAATTCAGCCAGTCCTTCCAGCTGCCTTCTGGGCCCAGCCTAGCTCGTCCTGGTCTCTATTGCCCAGGACTGTGCTAATGCTGTCAAGCACCTGGAACAGTTGTGCCCCATGTGGGTCAAACACCCAGAGAAGGGGCAAATATATATATTAGTTTGTGGGCCACCGTCCAGCCAAATGTGATGGCTGTTCTGCAGTGAGAGTTCAGCTTGGTTCTGCCGTTCCCTGGGCTTGCTGGTGGCAGAGGACAGCAGCCTCGCTCTGGTTTGCCGCATACTGTGTTCGTTCATAATGCTCCTGCTTGCTGTCCTCTCGTGGCAGACGTGATGCTCAATTTCTACTGTTGACCTGGTCAGATCGGGAAGCAAGTGAGAGGCATGCGCCTTGGGAGCATCTGTAAGGATGTTACCGGGAAGTCTTGATGGAGGGAGGAAGACCTTCTCCCAGAATGGGTGGCACTTCTGGTGGCCGACTATATCATATATATACAGAAGCTCCTAGCGAGCGCAGGGTGTGTTTTTTGTTGTTGTTGTTTGTTTTGTTTTGGCCTGGCCATCCGTGCCACTCACTGGGGCACACATCTACCCTGTTGCTGCCATCCTCTGTGGACATTGGAATCTATCCCCATCAGCTTTCCAACATGGACTGAAGACCAGCAGCTCTCCCCAGAAATCCTCCAGGCCTTCAGTACAAGACTGGGACCACCAAGCCATCCAGCCTCATAGACTGAGCAGCTACTGGGTTCTCAGACTCTCCAGCCTGTAGGCAGCCCTTGTTGGACTACCCAGCCTGTATCCTGTAAGCTAATCTAATAACTCCCTTTTTTTTTTTTTTTTTCGAGGTAGGGTCTCACTCTAGCCCAGGCTGACCTGGAATTCACTATGGAGTCTCAGGGTGGCCTTGAACTCACGGCAATCCTCCTACCTCTGCCTCCCAAGTGCTGGGATTAAAGGTGTGCACCACCACGCCCGGCCCCATAACTCCCTTTATAATACACGTTCATTACATATTCATCCTATCTGTTCTGTTCCTCTGGAGAACCCTGACATATACAGCAAGCATGCCCAAAACCATGAGTCCCATTGGGACAAATGTAAACCAAAGTTCAAGACCATGAGCAGAGCTAGGTGGGGATACGTTGGGCTCTCCTTTGACCAAGTGCATGTGGTACCATCCATTCAGAGGCCATACTTTCTCTTCCCGTTTACTGCATTCCTCAGACCCCTTTCCTGTGAACTGACAGGACAGCTGGACTTTTGGGTTTCGCATGCTTTTCTGCAAATCCTCAGCGGCAAGTTCTTCAACGGAACACATGTGAGCGACGATCACTGACGTCACCAATGCTAGTGAGCAGCGGAGGGGTGTCAGTGGTGCCCTCTCTACTGGACCACGTGACAGCAAGCAGGGTGTGCCATGCTGGCGTGGCTGTCTTAATGAAGTCATCGTGTGTCTGGAAGACATGTTGGGGTGGCAGGCTGCAGTCATATCAAAGTATGAATGAATATTTTTTAAGTTTTATTTTTAAAATAAAACTTGATCTAGCCCAGACTGACCGGAAATTCATTATATAGTCTCAGGTTGGCCTTGAATGCAATGCTGTCCTCCTTCCTAGACCTCCCAATTGCTGGGATTAAAGGTGTGCACCACCACGCCCAGCAGAGAGAGAATGGGTACTCCAGGGCCTCTAGCCACTGTAACCAAATTCCAGATGCATGCGCCACCTTGTGCATCTGACTTAGGTGGGTACTGGGGAATTAAACCTGGGTCATTAGGCTCTGCAAGCATGTCTCAACCCCTGAGTCATCTCTCCAGTCCCCTAAGTTTTTTTTAAAGTTTTTATTGTTATTTATTTATTAGAGACAGAGAGAGAGAGAGAAAATGGGCATGCCAGGGCCTCTAGCCACTGCAAACAAACTCCAGACGCATGTGCCACCATGTGCATCTGGCTTACGTGGGACCTGGAGAATTGAACTGGGGTCCTTAGGCTTCACAGGCATGCATCTTAACCAGAAAGCCATCTCTCCAGCCCTCAACCTTATTTTTTGAGACAGGGTGTTTCACTGAACTTAGAGATCTTTGATTCAGCTAAACTGTCTGACCAGCAAGCTTTAGGAATCCTCTTGTCTCTGCCTCCCCAGCGCTGGGATTCTAAGCATGTGTCACCATGCTTCGCTTTCATATGGGGTCTGGGGATCTGAACTCAGGTTCTCATGCTTGCATGGTGAGCACCTTGCCCACCGAGCCACCTTCTCCCTATCCCTGTGCTTGCCTTCTGTAAAGATGAAAGTTTAACCATGTGCTGTCTGACGCGGTGATGGCCAACACGCAAATATTAAGAATAATCCTCATAGCCAGGCACAGTGGTACATGCCTACAATCCCAGCACCTGGGAGGCTAAGGCAAGAGACTGTCAAGCTGGAGGCCAGCCTGGGCTACATAGCCAGATGCTATCTCACCCTCCAACACCCCCCCACACACACACACACACACGACCTACCCAAGCATCATCCTGATGTCAAGGTGGCAAGCATGGCTATATCATTTACGGCCCTTCCAGCTCAGCTCCTGTAAAAAGAGACAATGCCTTGCCCATTCTATACCTCTGCTCCCACAGGGCCCCCCTGGTGCAGTGGCTGTGCCAAATACGGGCACTCAGTCATGTGGTATGAGAGGGAGCCAACAAAACCCCCAAGTTTAGAGCAGCAGAGACGCCGAGCACAGAGTGGCGTGGATTGGCGGGGTGTCAGGGAGAGGTGCTAAACCGAACAGAGCTGACAGAGCGAAGCGGAAGGTGACACAGAAACAGGGGCTGCCTTGCTGGTCTGGTGCGCACCCGCCCCGTCCTCCGTGGGACAGTCCTGTGCTCTCTGCCGGGGTCCGAGCCACACCCCAGAGCCTGGCTCACCTTCCCCAGGCTTCACTCAACTCTGCGGAACTCAGCTCAGCTTGACCTTCCGGGGCTCTGTTTAACCAGTCCTAGCCATCCCCTGGAGAAAATGGCTTCCGTGATGACTCACAGGGAAGGAGCCATAAAACCCTGACTCACCCAGACGCCCTCCTGGACCGCTCAGCACCTTCTGCCCTTATTCCCCCTTCCAGAGACACTTTGGGATCTGTGTCTGCCATCTCCAGCGGCGACACCAAGAGCATCACTAGCCTTTTCCCCAACTCATTGTTTACCTGACGGGGGCTGTCACCGATAAATGTCATGCTACTAAGCAAGGTGAAAAAGCAAAGAAAAGCAGATCAACAAGAGAACAGGTCTGGACTGGGCTCGGGCCCACGCAGTTTCTACAGATAAGCCAGAAGTTCATGCCCCCAACTGAGAGGCTGGGGAAAAAAAAGAAAGAAAATCCTCTCCCCGAACTGTTTGAAAACTGGTTAAGACCGATTTTTGAAGTGTGTGACTTTGAAAAGGCCCACACAAAGAAGAAATGTACCACTCCTTATAGAATTGTTTTCTTCTGGAAAAAAAAAAAAAAAAAAAACAAAAAAACGCCCAGCAATCCACATGCAAACAACTGAATCTAGATGCGGGCCTTAAGTTCACAAAAGCGAATTTAAAATGAATTGCGGAGCAACGTGTAAGCCTGTGAGACTTCTAGAAGATAATGGAAGAAAACTCGGACGACCTTGACGACGGCTGACTTTTAGACTACAACAGCGAACCCACGAGGCGGAAAAGAAATCACTGATAAGCTGGTCTACTCTAAAATTAAACTCCCGCTCTGCAAAAGATAACGTCAAGAGAATGAGAAGACAAGGGACAGGCTGGAGGAAAATATTTCCAGAAAGCATATCTGATAAAGGATTTATATCCAAACACACAAGTAATAGAAAAGGAACAGCCTAGTTTAAAAGGTGGGGGAGGGGGGGCGCGGCTGGCCTTTAATCCCAGCACTCAGTGGGCAGAGGTAGGAGGATCACTGTGAGTTCGAGGCCACCCTGAGACTACATAGTGACTTCCAGGTCAGCCTGGAGTAGAGCAAGACACTACCATGAAAAGCCAAAAAGAAAGGGGTCAGGGGGAACTGGTGGGCAAAGGTTCTGAATAAAATAGCTCACCAAAGAAGATACACACGGCAAGTTAGCATATGAAACGATGTCTAACGTTCTATGTCCCTGGGGCACTGCAAATCAAATCAAAACAACAATGAGATCCCACCACATACCCATGAGCCTGGCCAAAATCCAAAACACTTTCATGGCCCATGTCCACGAAGACAAGGGACAACGGAAGTGTGTGTCACTGCTGGCTGGGCTGCAAAGTGGTGCGGGCAGCGTTATAAAGCTAAGCGCAGAGCTGACAGTGGGTCCAACTACGGGACGCTCTGGCGAAGGCAGATAGATCTACAGAGACAGTGAAAGGACCAGGGTTGCCAAGGATCAGGGTGTGGGAGGAATGAGTAAGGAGAGCACAGAGGGCTTTTTACAGGCAGTAAATTATTCTGTGGGTTGTGTAACAGCAGACGCATGCCGTTAGATATTTATCTGACCCACAGAACGTACACCACCAAGAGTGAACCCTACACTGTGAATTCTGGGGGATGATGGCATGTCAGAGGAGGCTCCTGGACTGTAAGAAATGAAAGCACTCTTGGGGATGACACCCAAGGTTGTCCTCTGACCGCCACATGCACACATATACATAAAAAAAACCCCACAGATATTGGGCTGGAAAGATGGCTCACTAGTTGAAGGTATTTACTCTGCAAGCCTGCTGACCCGAGGTCAGATACCCACCAACTATGTAAAGTTGGATGCTGTAATCCCAATGCGCCTATAGCTAGTTTGGTCTTCCCAGAAGCAAACTACATGAGAGACTCTGTCTCAAACAAGGTAGAAAGAGAGGACCAGTACCCTGAGGTTATTCTCTAACATCCACACATGTGCAGTGGCATGTGCATGCCCATACATGCATCATACACAAAAAAATGGCATAAAAAACACGGTTGGAGAGATTGCTCAGCAGTTAAAGCACTTGACTGCAAAGCCAAATGACCCAGGTTTGATACCCACATAAAGCCAGATACACAAAGTGACATGTGTGTCTGGAGTTCCTTTGCAGCAGCTGAATCCTGCCCATTCTCTCTGTCTGCTCGCTCTCTCTCTCTCCCTCTCTCTCTCTCTCTCTCTGCTTGTAAATAAGTAATTAAAATATCATTTTTGGGCTGGACGGATGGCTTAGCGGTTAAGACATTTGCCTGCATAGCCAAAGGACCCAGGTTCAATTCCCCAGGACCCACGTTAGCCAGATGCACAAGGTGGTGCACGGGTCTGGAGTTTGTTTGCAGTGGCTGGAGGCCCTGGCACACCCATTCTCTCTCACTCCCTCCCTCTCTCTCTCTCATGAAATAAATAAATAAATAAATAAAATATCTTTTTAACTTCTAGTTTCTTTTTCTTTTAACTCTTTAAACAGTATTTATTTATTTGAGAGAAAGAGTCAGATAGAAAGAGAATGGGCATGCCAGGGTCTCCAGCCACTGTAAATGAACTCCAGGTGCATGCTCCACCTTGTGCAACTGGTTTACATGGGTGCTGGGGAATCAAACCTTGGTCCTTTGGCTTTGCAGACAAGTGCCTTAACTACTAAGCCATCTCACCAGCCCTAAAATACTTTTTTTAAATGGTAAAAATGTAAACAAGCAAATGTACCATTTGAGTGGTGGGGTGTAGATAATAGGAAAGGCTGATGTGTTGGGACCGTAGTTTTGCTATGAGCCCGAAGCTGCTTTAAATAAATAATGCTCAGAGGCTGGGGAGATGGCTCCGTGGTTAAAGGTACTTCCTTGCCAAGCCTGCTGACGCCAGTTCGAGCTTCCCCAACTTGCAGGTAAAGTGAGAAGCAAATTAGGGCATGCATGCGTCTGTAATGCCAAAGCATCTTCAGAAACAGGCGACAGAGCCAAAAGAATCTGCAACTCACAGGCCAGCTAGACTGGTGTTTTCTTGCGGTGGCAAGAAGCCCTGTCTCTAGGACCATAGAGAAGGAGCGCAGGGACCTCAAGGTTGTCCTCCCCGCATTTGCATGGCACACGCACACACACACACACACACACACACACACACACACACAAGTAAAGTCCAATCCCCAGCAGAGCAAAAGTATCAGAAAATAAAGAAGGACTAGAAAATAATGCCTATTTTAAAACTCCAAAGGGGAAAAGCTTTTTCAGAATAAATTATCACTCAAGGTCATGTAAAAACATGCTCAGTGAATGACAGGTGGGGGAGGGGAGGGTACCCAGCAGATCCAGGAGGGGTTGAAAAGACCCCCATGAGCGTTCCATGTTTAGTGGAAGAGTGAGTGTGTTAGACAACAACAACAACAAACAAGTGTGTATCCCTGGAGTAGATGGTCACATAAACCCTTCAGGCTTTCTCCACATAAACCAGGCTGTGTTCCCTGTCGGTTCCATGGAAATGTGTGTGTGTGTTCTGCCCCAGCCTTTTTTTTTTTTTTTAATTTATTAACTTGAGAGCAACAGATGGAGAAAAAGAGACAGACAGAAAGAGAGAGAGAGAGAGAGAGAGAATGGGTGCGCCAGGGCCTCCAGCCACCGCAAACGAACTCCAGATGTGTGCGCCCCCTTGTGCATCTGGCTAACGTGGGTCCTGGGGAATCGAGCCTCGAACCGGGGTCCTTAGGCTTCACAGGCAAGCGCTTAACCACTAAGCCATCTCTCCAGCCCCTGCCCCAGCCTTTTAAACCAAACCTTCAATATGCCACCCAGGCATTGTTTTTGAAAAGTTTCTTTTCTCCTCACATTTCTTCCTGTTCTTCCCTCAGGGCTGTGAGCCCCGTTCTTGGTCTCAGGGTGTAAAGTTTTATCACTAGTTTTTGGTTGAGTTAGTAAGTGGATTGGCCACACTGTGGGAGACATTATGGAAGATGTAACCCACGGGCATGGCATGCTGAGCATGAGGAACAGTGGGTGGGCTCTTGTCAAGACAAGGGGTGGGCTCTTGTCTTCGTGGACACCCAAGGCCACAAGAGCCTGTGACTCCTACCAGTGCCCTACTTTAGAATCACCGGGGGAGCTGCACAGCTTTGCAAACTCAGGCATGGATCGTTGTTGCAGTCAGGTTCGCATTATTGGCAAGAGCAGCTTTGGGGGGAAAAGGGTTTATTTTGGCTTACAGACTCAAGGGGAAGCTCCATGATGGCAGGGGAAAACTATGGCATGAGTAGAGGGTGGACATCATACCCTGGCCAACATAAGGTGGACAATAGCAATAGAAAAGTGTGCCAAAGACTGGCAAGGAGAAACTGGCTGTAACACCCATAAGCCCGTTCCCAACAATACACTGCCTCCAGGAGGCGTTAATTCCCAAATGTCCATCAGCTGGGAACCTAGCATTCAGAACACCGAAGTTTGTGGGGGACACCTGAATCAAGCCACCATAATTGTTCACACAATCAGGGCAAATAAAGAGGGGATGGAGATATGGCTTAGCAATTAAGGTGCTTTTCTGCAAAGCCTAAGGACCCAGGTTCAATTCCCCAGGACCCACATAAGCCAGATGCACAAGGTGGCATACGTGTCTGGAGTTCGTTTGCAGTGGCTGGAGGCCTTGGTGCACCCCTTTCTCTATCTGCCTCTCCCTCTGCTTCTTCGTCTCTCAAATAAATAGAGTTTTTTTTAAAACAACAACAACAAAAAAATGCAAGTAAAGAGAAGGAGAAGGAGGGCAGCCTGGAGGAGTTGGAAAAGCATCTGGCCAGTAGTATACATAGATGCATGACTGCAAATAACAAGTCAGACATGTAGGTACATATCAGCATGCATCTTGGGTTATACATGCATGACATGTGTAGAAACACATACATGGGTACATACGTACTCAGAATGTGACTAGAAAGGGTTCTCCTGGGTATGTTCCTTTAGGCAAAATATTTTCCTTTTTTTTTTTTTTCGGTGTGTGTGTGTGTGTGTGTGTGTGTGTGTGTTGAGACAGGGTCTCACTGTAACCCATGCTGCTGACCTGGGATTCACTCTGTACCCCAGGCTGTCCTCAAACTCCTGGTGATCCTCCTACCTCAGCCTCCCGAGTGCTGGAAGTATAGTCCACTGCATGCCACAGAGTATTTTCTTTTTTCATAAAGGCTGTCATCTCATGAATATTAAAGAGTCAAGTGACTGCAACACAGTGCCAGCTGGTCTACGTCTCAGATGACAAGTGGCTCACTTGTGCAAGGTTTCTCTTGTTCTGTTTTCTCAAACTACCTGTTGTTCAAAAAAAAAAGGCTGGGGATGGTGGCGCACACCTTTAACCCCAGCACTCGGGAGGCAGAGGTAGGAGGATGGCCGAGAGTTCGAGGCCACCCTGAGACTCCATAGTGAATTCCAGGTCATCCTGGGCCAGAGTGAGACCCTATCTTGAAAAAACAAAATAAAAAAAGTAAGTATCTGTTGTTACTTGTGGAATTATTCAGAGTTCCACATCAACAATTAGCTTGAATCCCTCTGAATCTGTAAGCTATAAATATATATATATATATATATATATATATATATATATATACATATTTGGTTTTTTGAGGTAGGGTTTCACTCTAGCCCAGGCTGACCTGGAATTCACTATGTAGTCTCAGGGTGGCCTAAACTCACAGCAATCCTCTTACCTCTGTCTCCCAAGTACTGGAATTAAAGGCTTGAGCCGCCACACGGGCTTTAATCTTTTGTTATTTTTGTAAAAAAAAAAAAAAAAAAAAACAACCACCAGCTTTATTGGGATGTAATTCACCTGCCATGCAAGTCACTCACTCAAATAACACAGCCTGCTGGTTTTCAGTATATTCAGAGAAGTGTATAGCCATCAGCACAGTAGGTTTAAAATGTCTTTGTTTCTGCAGACAGAAACCCTGTACCCTTTAGCTAACACCCATATCCCTTGATGCCTACCAGCTCTAAGCAGGAATGAATCTGTGTGTGTCTCTATGAATCTGACAAGTCCGGCTGTTTTGTGTAAACGGAATATATGGGCTGAGGAAATGGCAGTGGGTAAGAGTGCTTGCCTTGGCAGCACAAGGACCTGAGAGATCCTGAGACCCTAAAACCGTGTGAGCCCGATTCCCACCCAAGGCATTCATGTAAAAAGCTGGTCATAGTCACACATGCCTGTAACCCTAGTCCTGGGGGGAACAGAGATAAAATTGCAAGGACATCCTGATCAGCCAGTCTGACCAAAACTAGCAGCTCCAGGTTCAGCGAGAGACTCCATCACAAGTAAACTAAAAGAGTGAAAGAGGGAATTTCTCTTCTAGCCTCCACATGTATGGGAATGGGGTGTACACATTTGCACACACAAGTGCATGAATTATATATACATACACAACACACATATTACACATACACTTGCAAAACAAGTAAATGGAGTTAATAATATATACATACATTGTTTACCCATTTATCCTTCATTGACACTGGGTTGGTTTCATGATTTGTCCATTGTATGAACACTGGCATAAAAGTGCTGTGTGAATCTGTGTTTTCAATTCTTTAGGGGATGTACCTAGAAGTGGGACTGCTGGGTTGTGTATTGATTCCATAGTTAGCTTTAAAAAAAATAAGAAGTATTTATTTTTTGTTTATTTGAGAGAGATAGAGAAGGAGGCAGATAGAGAGAAAGAATGGGCATGCCAGGGCCTCCAGCCACTGAAAATGAATCCAAAAGCATGTGCCACGTTGTGCATCTGGCTTACGTGGGTCCTGGGGAATTGAACCCAGATCCTTAGGCTTCGTAGGCAAATGCCTGAACCACTAAGCCATCTCTCCAGCACTATAATTAGCCTTTGAGGAATGACTGAACTGCCTTCCACATGGCACATTTCCACAGCAATGAGTTCTAATTTCTCCAAGTCCTCACCCATGCATGGTCTTCTCCTCCATCTCTGTGCTAATCACAGCCATGTTTGTGGTCATTAAATGGTTTCTTCTTTTGGCTCCAGTGTGTGTGTCCCCAATATCTAAGGTGTTGGGTATCTCCTCGTGTTCTTGTTAGCTTCTTTGGAAAAATGTCTATTTGCCCATTTTTAACTGGTTGTTTTTTCTTTTGCAGAGTCAATTTTTTGTTTACTTTTATTTATTTATTTGTTTGAGAGTGACAGACAGACAGATAAAGAGGCAGAGAGAGAGAGAGAGAGGGAGAGAGAGGGAGAGAATGGGCATTCCAGTGTCTCCAGCCACTGCAAACGAACTCCAGACACATGCACCCCCTTGTGCATCTGGCTAACATGGGTCCTGGGGAATCAAGCCTTGAACTGGGTCCTTAGGCTTCACAGGCAAGCGCTTAACTGCTAAGCCATCTCTCCAGCCCGAGTCAGTTTTTTGTTGTTTTTCCTCAACAAATGTTTTTTTTTTTTAATTTTTTTTGTTCATTTTTATTTATTTATTTGAGAGTGACAGAGAGAGGAAGAGGCAGATAGAGAGAAAGAGAGAGAATGGGCGCGCCAGGGCTTCCAGCCACTGCAAACGAACTCCAGACGCGTGCGCCCCCTTGTGCATCTGGCTAACGTGGGTCCTGGAGAATCAAGCCTCGAACCAGGATCCTTAGGCTTCACAGGCAAGCGCTTAACCGCTAAGCCATCTCTCCAGCCCCTCCTCAACAAATGTTTTCCATCCAGTTGCCAGTACCGATGAGGAAGGTCCTGACATGGCGGTTCACCTTCATGTCCCCACTCTTGTGACCGAGAGAGATGGATCCTCTAGCTTGGACAGAACCTCTACAGTGCATTGCTCTGTGGTCCTTAACTACAAGCTCTGTCACTCTTATGTCATTTGGAGACACAGAGTGAAGACCAATATTCACTCTGTGCACCAGATACAGTCAGAGCACAATTGCTGCTTCAATAGAGTTTGATGCAAAAGAGATTATCATTAATTTTATAAAGTAAGAGGTCATAAACCTCCCCTTTCCATAAAGTAAAAAAAAAAAATTTAAGTTACAAAAATTATAGCCAAGATAGAGAAGGTGACCAGTAATTTTTGCTATAGACGGTGAGCTCCAGAGAAGTCTGTCTATGTGGGGGAAAGTCGAGTGACTCATCATGAGCTTCTCAGATATCAGAGAGAATAGAATTGAATGTAGGTCCTGTACCCATGGTCTCGGTTACCTCTTCCACTATAAGAAAATGCCTGACAAAGCGACATAAGGAACTTATTTATTATTATTATTATTATTTTTTTTTTTTTTTGGTTTTTCGAGGTAGGGTCTCACTCTAGCCTAGGCTGACCTGTAATTCACTATGGAGTCTCAGGGTGGCCTCGAACTCATGGCAATCCTTTTACCTCTGCCTCCAAGTGCTGGGATTAAAGGTGTGCGCCGCCACGCCCGGCTCGTAAGGAACTTATTTTGGCTCACAGTCTGAGACACAGCCCACTGTGGAGATGAAGCCACGGTGGCAGGAGCGTGCGGCTGCTGGTCACATTACGTCTGCCATCAGAAAGCGGAGAGATGAATCCTGGTGGACACCTCCTCCTTGTCTTCAGTCAAGGGCCCCGGCCTGTGGAATGGCACCACCAACTTTTAGCATGAGTCCTCGGGGACCCTAATCTAGCAACGTTCTCACAAACATACCCAGAGATTTGTTCGCATGCATGTTGCAGTCAGCTCCTCACCGCTGAGATGAGCTTCCAGACCGTTTATGGGAGCAAGGAGTTTATTTCAGGCTTACAAGTCCAGGGATGCTCCGTCAATGGCCGAAGAAACTGCTTCCATCTGAGCAGAGAAACAACCGCACCAAGCAAACGTGAACCAGAGCCTGTGTGAACTAGCCAGAGCGCCAACTCCTCGCTGCGCAGCTCTGAGCTGCAATTCCGAGTTGCCCAGGGACACCGCCTCTCTAGAAGGAATCGGCCCCGCTACAAGCGAAAGTTGCAAACTCAATTATAACAAGGCACCAGACATTCAGACTACCAGCGTGCTGATTCCAAATCCTAGCATCAAGTTGACCAGGTTAACTACCACACTCTACCACCTGCCCCATTATGAAGATGCCTGTGCCTTGGAATAAACTTAGCAGACCCCACTTACACAGACCCACTGAGATGCTGGTTAAGAATTCATATTCTAGGGCTGGAGAGATGGCTTAGCGGTTAAGCACTTGCCTGTGAAGCCTAAGGACCCCGGTTCGAGGCTCGACTCTCCAGGACCCACGTTAGCCAGATGCACAAGGGGGCGCATGCATCTGGAGTTCGTTTGCAGTGGCTGGAAGCCCTGGCGCGCCCATTCTCTCTCCCTCTCTCTATCTGCCTCTTTCTCTCTCTGTCTGTCACTCTCAAATAAAAATAAAAATAACAAAAAAAAAAAAAGAATTCATATTCTAGCCGGGCGTGGTGGCGCACGCCTTTAATCCCAGCATTTGGGAGGCAGAGGTAGGAGGATTGCCATGAGTTCAAGGCCACCCTGAGACTCCATAATGAATCTCAGGTCAGCCTGGGCTAGACTAAGACCCTACCTCGAAAAACCAAAAAAAAAAAAAAATTCATATTCTAGGTGGGAGAGATGGCTCAGCAGTTAAAGGCATTTGCTTTCCAAGCCTGATGGCCCAGGTTTGATTTCTCAGTATCCACGTAAAGCCAGATGCATGCATCTATAGTTTATGTGCAGTGGCAAGATGCCCTAGTACACTCATCCTCTCTCTCTCTCTCTCTCATCTTTGCTTGCAAATAAATAATAAATGAAAATATTTTTTAAAAAGAATTAATATTCTCAAATCCTGTCTGCAGGTGGGACTAGGAATTTGAAATTTTTTTGTTTGTTTGTTTTTTCAAGGTAGGGTCTCACTCTAGCCAAGGCTGACCTGGAATTCACTACGTAGTCTCAGGGTGGCCTTGAACTCACGGCGATCCATCTACCTCTGCCTCCCGAGTGCTGGGATTAAAGGCGTGCACCACCACGCCCAGCTGGAATCTGAATTTTGATGTGCTCTCTAAGTGTAACAGTTACCTTCTTGTGGTTGGGGAAAAAAAACAAAAAACAAACAAACAAAAATCTGCCAGCAGCAGCAGCCAGCCAAAAGCAGCACCTGGAAGGAACGAGTTTATTTTGGCTTACAGTGTCAAGGGGAAATTTCACGATGGCAGGGAAATCATGGCAGAACAGAGGCTGGGCATCACATCTTGTCATGTCAGCTTGGGGAAAACATCAAGAGAGGGCCAGGGAACACCCAGTAGGGCTGGACAAATAAACCTCGAGATCTCTCCCCGGGCAGCGCATCTCCAAATTGCTACCAGCTGGGGATTGAGTATGAGGGCTTAATCACAAACACGTGCGGCTGTGGGGGTGGCCACTCCACAGCCGGACCACCACAGCAGGTGATTTAATTAGGTAAAAGGGAAAGAAAGAAGCTTGATTGGCTTCTAAAGGGTCAGACAAATTCAACATACAGAAAGCATGACCTCTTTCAAAGCCTTTGATTAAACCAATACAGGCACGTGAAGAGTTCCCCCTTCAAATAGCACTTCAGTGCTGACAGGTTAGAGTTATCCTGATTATCTTCCCGTTGGCAATTATCTGCCTATTAAACTGAAGTGTAGCCTAGATCTACCAATATACATTAGCCTTGAAATGCTATCTCCTCAGTTCTCATCATATGGCCACTTGAGAGGAATCTCTTCTCTTCCTATCTAGGCTGACAGTGAACACTGACCACATTCACTTAACATATTTCCCATAATTTTCACTTGCAGGAAGTGTGCCCTATAAAAAAAAAAAGAGACCGGAAGCAGCCATGTGTCAATTAATGGCCGGTGTGTGCTCAACTGTCATGTTAATGTGATGGCATACTATGCATTTCAAAGTTATGTTTATTAAAATAATGCACCAACACATTATAGTTTCTACAGTGTGATGTTAAGGCAAATAATGCATAGAGGTTCTAATGATAACTTTCTTTTTTCTTTTTCTTGTTTTGGTTTTTCGAGGTAGGGTCTCACTCTAGCCCAGGCTGACCTGGAATTCACTCTGTAGTCTCAGGGTGGCCTTGAACTCACGGCAATCCTCCTACCTCTGCCTCCCGAGTGCTGGGATTCAAGGCGTGCCTGGCATAACTGGAAGTTAATTTCCGAGAATTCATGGTAGCCATGGTTGGAACACATGCTACATATCATTTATTTTCTTCCTACTATTCAAAATATGTTGTCTGTTAATAACATGTTAAAGGCCATATATTAGCCAGGCATGGTGACGCACGCCTTTAATCCCAGCACGCAGGAGGCAGAGGTAGGTGGATTGTCGTGAGTTCAAGGCCACCCTGAGGCTACGTAGTGAATTCCAGGTCAGCCTGAGCTACAGTGAGACCCTACCTCAAAAATAAATAAATAGAGATGGGAAGATGGCTTAGTGGTTAAGTGCTTGCCTGTGAAGCCTAAGGACCCCGGTTCGAGGCTCGATTCCCCAAGACCCATGTTAGCCAGATGCACAAGGGGGCGCACGTGTCTGGAGTTCGTTTGCAGTGGCTGGAGGCCCTGGCACACATATTCTCTCTCTCTCTCTCTCTCTCTCTCTCTCTCTGCCTCTTTCTCTCTCTGTCTGTTGCTCTCCAATAAATAAATGAATAAATAAATTTAAAAATAAATACATAAATAAGGGCCATATATTTCTTTGTATTGGACTTTTCCTGGGTGGATGTGAAGAAATGTCTGTCTACCTCAAATAGAAAGGGCATTGGCAGAACAAAGAAAGGATTCCATCGAGTCTAGCTTGGTGAACTGATGAGGTTTTCTTTTTGGGGGGAGGGAGACTTAACATGAGCATGAGAGTCTCTTGGGTGCTTGAACCACAAAAGTCCCCCTGGCTAATTATGGGCAGCTACACCACAGAGAAGTCCCACGCCATAAACAGTGCCTAACACATAGGTAGGCACTCAGTGAATAGTTGCTAAGTTTCTCCTCTCTCTTTCCACTTTGGAAAACCTAGAATTCTGCCATTCTGGGTTACCCCGTATTTCCTTCTGACACCCACTTCTCCAGGAACCTCAGTCTCCTTCCTCCACATCCCATAAGGAACCAGCCTGGTGCTGAAGACCCAGATAGTGGATGCCATCCCAAGTTGACAAGGGGAAGAGGTGGCAGGGAGAAGGCACTGAGGAAGAGGGTGGGATTTTCAATCAAGGACAGTTTTGCAGAGGGCATTCAACCAAGGCTTTTGTGGTGGTTTGATTCAGGTGTCCCCCATAAACTTAGGTGTTCTGAATGCTAGGTTCCCAGCTGATGGAGATTTGGGAATTAATGCCTCCTGGAGGCAGTGTATTGTTGGGGGCGGGCATTGCCCCCAAGAAGCAAAACTAAATGGGAACTGACACACACAAAGGCCCATCCCAGCCTATGTTGAGTAGGTGGGGTGGGAGGGCTAATGAGGACCTCAGGAAGATTTGGAGTCTCAGGAATCCTATTAGCCTCCTTCCTCCCTCCGTGAAGGAGTGTTGATAGGCCCAGTTTTTGCCACAGCCCCTAATGGATGGTCACAGCCACTTGGATTCAAGATGGTGATGGTCACAACTGACCTGGAGAAAATGGCTGCACACATATTGCCACACCTGTGTTCCAAATAGAAGAGACACGTGTTTCTGTGAATAATCACTCCTCTTCCTCAGTTCGGCATCTCTAAACACTGGTTTCGTGACAACTGCTTATGTTATATGCAGGGTAGTTCATCTCATCAAAAAGTCAAACAAGGCCGGACGCGGTGGTGCACGCCCTTAATCCCAGCACTCAGAGGCAGAGGTAGGAGGATCACTTTGAGTTTGAGGCCACCCTGAGACTCCATAGTGAATTCTTGAAAAACCAAAAAACAAAAAGTCAAACAAGGACCAGAGAGATGGCTTGGTTAAGATACTTGCCTGAGAAGCCTAAGGACCTATGTTCTACTCTCCAGATCCCATATAAGCCAGACGCACAAGATGATGTAAGCACACGAGGTTGCACATGCGCACAAGAGGCACATGCGTCTGGAGTTCAATTGCAGTGGCTGGAGGCCCTGGCCTGCCAATTCTCTCTCTCTCCTTCATTAAAAAAAAAAAAAGTCAAAATGGGCTGGAGAGGTGGCTTAGCAGTTAAGGCGTTTGCCTACAAAACCAAAGGATGCAAGTTCAATTCCCCAGGACCCACATAAGCCAGATGTACAAGGTGGCGCATACGTCTGGAGTTTGCAATTGCTGAAGGCCCTGGCATGCCCATTCTCTCCCACTCTCCCTCTCAAAATAAATAAAAATTAAAAACAAAACAAACAAACAACAACAAAAAGCAATCAAGCTGGGCATGGTGGCACACACCGAAAAATAAAATAAAATAAAATTCATTCATGGCTGGGCTGGTTTCAGAGGGGAAAATGCTCTGGGGTGGCATTTACAAAACACTGTTGGCTTTTGGCAAGCTGAAAGAATTATGGATAAGTATAGAAGTATGTATAGCACAGAACTTTCCAGAAATAAAATTCAGCATCGAGTAGGCAGAATACAGCCATCTGAAAGCACAGTTCTGAAAATTGGGTTCTAAGCCTTGACCTGTTATCAACTGACTGTGTTGGGTTAGGAAAGCTGCCTTCCCTCTCTTGGCCTCTTATTTATCTAAGCCGAAAGAACCAAAAGTTTATATACACACACATGCATAGGTGTCTATATGTGTATAAACACGTGTGGTGAGATTTATTTTAAGGAATTGGTTCATAAGACTGTGTGGCTAGCAAATCCAAAATCCAAAACCACGGGCCAGCAGCCTGGAAACTCAGACAAGGGGTTGGTTCCTTGTCATGAGGCAAAATTTCCTCTTCCCTGGGAAGCTTCAGTTCTCCTCTTAAGGCGTTCAACTGATTGGATAAAGTCCACCCATTATCAAGTATAATTTCCTTTACTTGAATTCAGCTGTCTATAGGGCTGGGACTCTAGCTCACAGCAGGGTGTTTGCCTATCACGCATGCAGGAAGCCCTGGGTTCAATTCCTGGCATCTCAAGTGTATTAATAAAGCCAATTGATGACAGATATTGACTGAACCTACAAAATACTTCTGTGGTTAAGGTGCTTGCCTGCAAAGCCTAATGACATAGGTTCGATTCCCCAGTACCCATGTAAAGCCAGATGCACAAGATAGGCGCATGCGTCTGGAGTTTGTTTGCAGCAGCTGGAACGCCCATTCTCTCTGTCTCTCTCTGCTTGCAAATAAATTAATAAAAATGTAAAAAGCCCCCCCCCCCCCCCCGCCCCAGCACCTAGATTCGTGCCTGGTGAAATAATTTGGTGCTATGGAGTTGCTCCATGGACAGGAGAGTTCTGATGTCCAGCAGAAAGTGCAATAACAAGACAAAGGCCTTTTCTTTATAAATTTACTGGGACCTCGGGTACTGGCATTGGTGTGGTGAGGGGCTGTTGCTCCCAAAAGCCCTTGCAGAGCCTGAAGGAACCAACCTCTCAAGTCCTGGGTACAGGTAGCTGTAGGTATCCAAGAGGGGCGTCACAGGCGGCAGAACCAGAGACAGGGCAGAAGGCCTGAGACGACCCCGCCCTGGGGCTCTTCCATTGCCACATTCACCACACGCCTGTGAAGCAGGGTGACTGACTGACGCGGAAGTAGAACAGAGATGAAAGCCACACGAAGATCAGGGACGGACAGGGACGGGAAGCCCTTTGCAGCATCCCCAACTATGGAAGGGAGTCTGAGCTAAGTTCAGCCAACTTTCCAGGGGTGCAGGACCCCCCTCCCCTCCACCACCAGTGACATCCAGGTGTTTACAAGCCAGATTGAAATGACTTTGCCGTGCTCCTTCGTTCCCCCATGCTGGGGGCAATCAAGTGGCACAGGCTGATGCCGCATGGGTGTTGCATACATTTCCCACAGATCTTTAAGTCATTAACAGTTCCGAATTAAGCAGCTGAAGGAGTTCACGGCTTGAAGAAGCAGCACGCAGTGGGTTTCGGGGCGATTGGATGTTCAACGGCAGAAGTGAGGTGAGGAGAGATGTGCAAAGACAGTGAGGTGGGAGCGAGCCAGGCAGCACACACACTCTGGTGAAGGCCTGTTGATCCATTTGTGGGAAAGCCACCAAGCAAAGACAGTGATCCCTGTCTCTTAAACAGCTAACAGAGGAGGAGACGCCATGGTCTTCCACCCCTCAGGTACTGAAGGGCTCTGGCCATGGTCTCAAACACCTATCCTTGGCCAAAGCCAGTGGACAATGTATGATTTTTTTTTTTTCTGTTTTTCACCATTTCCTTTTTAAAAAGTTTTTTTTTTTTGTTATTTTTATTTATTTATTTGAGAGCAACAGACAGAGAGAGAAAGAGGCAGATAGAGAGAGAGAGAGAGAATGGGCGCACCAGGGCCTCCAGCCACTGCAAACGAACTCCAGACGCATGCGCCCCCTTGTGCATCTGGCTAACGTGGGTCCTGGGGAATCGAGCCTCGAACTGGAGTCCTTAGGCTTTACAGGCAAGCACTTAACCGCTAAGCCATCTCTCCAGCCTGCTTTGCGCCATTTCTATAGTGGGTGTGCATTACTTCACTTTCATGAACAAGAGGGAAAACAAGAGTTTAAAAATCTAGCAGGAGCCAGGTGTGGTGGCGCATGCCTTTAGTCCCAGCACTGGGGAGGCCAAGGTAGCAGGATCCCTCTGTGTTCAAAGCCACCCTGAGTCTACATAGTGATTCCAGGTCAGCCTGGGCTACAGTGAGATCCTACCTCAAAAAGCAAAAACAGGGGTTGGAGAGATGCCTTACCAGTTGAGACACTTGCCTGTGAAGCCTAAGGACTCAGGTCCGATTCCTCAGTACCCACGTAAGCCAGGTGCATAGATGGTACATGCATCTGAAGTCCATTTGCATTGCCCTGGTGCACCCTCTCTCTCTCTCTGCCTCATTCTCTCTCAAATAAATAAATAAAATGTATTTTTGAAAAAGAAAAACAACAACAGAAACAGGCCGGGTGTAGCAGTACACACCTTTAATTCCAGCATTCAGGAGGCAGAGGTAGGAGGATCGCTGTGAGTTTGAGGCCACCCTAGAGTACATAGTGAATTCCAAGTCAGCTTGGGCTAGTGTGAGACCTTACCTCAGAAAAAAAAAAAAAAATCAAAAACAAAACAAAACAAACAAACCTAGCAAGAGACCCTCAGTTTCAAGGTGATAAATTTGAGGGCACATGCTTTCTCTCCACTCCAGTGTGAAACATCCTTTGAAATGATCCGATAAAGAACAGTAGCTGAACTGGACAGTGGAGAACAATGAACGCTATCATAAATGGGCAGAAGCTCTGAGGACATTCGGAAGAACCAAGCAGATGGGAATAGGGAAACAGACTGGAGGGTTAAACTGGCACGCTTTGCCAAAGGGTGATTTGACAGTTTATTAACCATAAATGTGCACACCAGATCAACAGCTACCCCACCATCAGGAATTGATCCTGAGGAAACATGGACATATATACACAGATGTATGTTATATATTTTTACTTGTTTGTATTTTCAAGGCTTATGATTTTCACCTCTGTTCAACTATTTCTCTTTTAAATGTTTTATTTATTTATGAGAGAGAGGCAGATAGAGAGAATGGGCACACCAGGGCCTCCAGCCACAACAAACCAACTTCAGACACATTCACCACCTTGTGCATCCGCCTTACATGGGTACTAGGGAATCAAACCTGGGTCCTTAGGCTTTTCAGGCAAGGGCCTTAACCACTAAGCCATCTCTGCAGTCCTGTTCAACTATTTCTGATTGATATGCTTACTGTAAAAGTTGCAACCAGCCGGGCGTGGTGGCGCACGCCTTTAATCCCAGCACTCGGGAGGCAGAGGTAGGAGGATCGCCGTGAGTTCCAGGCCACTCTGAGACTCTATAGTGAGTTCCAGGTCAGCCTGGGCTAGAGTGAGACCCTACCTCGAAAAACTGAAAAACTGAAAAACCAAAAAAAAAAAAAAAAAAAAAAGTTGCAACCAATTTTAAGAAAGCATTTTGTTTTGATACTATGCTGACATCGTCCCATGCTGGATGCTGGGCCACCTAATGTATCAGAATTACATTTATTTTTTCCCAGTGCTATGTGAGCAGAGGCAATGTGCATAATCTCGGACCAAAGGTCTTAGTGAGACCTCACACTTCTACTCTCTCTGCCCACTGGCTGAATGCAGACCTGCAAGGCCCTGGGGATCACATGCTTATAGAAAAATGGCACATGGTCACCACCAAGTGGATTCTTATAGAGCAAAAACTAAGCTCTGATTGACTAGATAAAACCATGGAAAGTTGAGAGTACATTTGTTTTTGCTGCTAGCATTATCCTAAATCAAACATTGCCCCCCTTTTTTTTTTTTTTGTTTTGTTTTTTGTTTTTTGTTTTTTTGAGGTAGTGTCTCACTCTAGCCCAGGCTGACCTGGAATTCACTATGGAGTCTCAGGGTGGCCTCGAACTCACGGCGATCCTCCTACCTCTGCCTCCCAAGTGCTGAGATTAAAGGCATGTGCCACCATGCCCGGCTCATAAAACATTGCCATTTTTTTTTTCCAGGCAGGGTCTCACTCTAGCCCAGGCTGATCTGGAACTCACTCTGTAGCCGCTCCAAGCTGGCCTCAAACTCCCAACAATTGTCCTACTGAATGCTGGGACTAAAGATATGTGCCACTACACCCAGCAGACATTGCTATTTTGAAGTGAGTACTTCCATAATAAAACCAAGAACAGGTGATGAAAATTTGATAGTTAAAGGACAGCTGTGAAAAAATAGATTTGGGGCTGGAGAGATGGCTTAGTGGTTAAGGCGCTTACCAGCAAAGCCAAAGGACCCAGGTTCGATTCCCCAGTACCCACATAAAGCCAGATGCACAATGTGACACATTAGACTGGAGTTCATTTGCAGTAGCTAGAGACCTTCGTATGCCCATTCTCTCTCTCTCTGTCTCTCTTTCTCTGTCTCTGTCTCTCTCTCTCTCTGTGTGTGTGTTTGTCTATCTCTGCTTGCAAATAAATAAAAATATTTTTTTAAGGACTAGAGAGATGGCTTAGCAGTCAAGGCACCTGCCTGTGAAGCCTACGAACCCAGGTTCAATTCCTCAGTATCCACTAAAAGCCAGATGCACAAGGTGGTGCATGCGTCTAGAGTTCATTTGTAGAGGCCCTGGTGCACCTATTCTTTCTATCTGCTTCTCGCTCTCCCTCTCTCTCAAATAAATGAATGAATAAATAATTTTTAAAAGGATTTATGAAAATAATTTTTAAAAACACAGGACACTCGGGACTGAGGAAATGGCTTAGTGGTTAAGAGAGCTTGCTGTGCAAGTGAGAGGGTTTGAGACACTCTGAGTTCAATCCCTGGCACCCACATAAGAAGCCAGGCATGGCCACACATACCTATAACCCAGTTCTGTTGGGGGACAGAGATAGAATTGCTGGGGTCTGCTGGTCTGAAAAACTGATAGCTCTAGATTCAGTCGGAGACTCCCATCTCAAGGGAAATAAGCAGACGAGTAAAGGAAGACCCCTGACATCTCTTCTGGCCTCTGCCACACAAATCTGTACATATACCATACACACACGCACCACACCACACATACTGCACAAACACACACGTGTCATGAGGCATTGGAGAACTGGGTGAGTATGATAGCACAAGCCTGTAATTCCAGCCCTTGGGAGGGCAGGAGTTGCAACTTTGCCAGTCTGTAAATAAATTAAAGATAGATAGATGATATATAGATGATAGATAGAGAGAGAGAGAGAGAGAGAGAGAGGTAGAGATAGCATTGTAGTAAATGTCAAAGGAATCCCAAGCCAAAACTTTAAAATAGCTGATAAAATGGAATTTTTGCACTATTAATGAGACCTATAGTAGTCAACAAGCAATGTGGCATGCTTCCGAAGCAGAGACCCTCCACGGCGCTGAGCAGGGGGGCTGTAAGCGGCCAGCCTGCATCTGTGGGGTTCAGCCTCCCTCTCAGGAAACTTGTTTACCACGGTGCCATCACCGAGGACTTTTCACCCACATTGTCATTATGTAAGCATGTCATCTGAAAAGCTTTTATAAACCTATTTCTAGTACATTATTTTCACCATGACATTTTACTTCATTAAAACAGCTAATAAACTGAGCAATTAATTGTAATCACTAGTATTTATCACATTTTTGTGCCTTATTATATTTTCTTTATAAAGAATAGTTACTTGGGTATTGGAGTCAGTTTACTTTAAAATTTCACACACACACACACAGAGAGAGAGAGAGAGAGAGAGAGAGAGAGAGAGAGCTATAATGTAAAAGGCTGAGATGGAAATATCTTTTTTGCAAGCTGAATTACTCATTTTTAATTTGAACTGTTGAACATGGGGCCTAAATTACACCCTGCTGAACCCAGCACAGCCTGACTCATAAATAAAGTACTTACTGAATTCTGAGTATATTCTCAAAAATCTAAATTATGTTACACAATTCTGACTAGGTAGGAAATATATACGTGTTTAAACGAGACGTCCAGAACTTTTATATGACCATATAACAGACCATAAATGCATGCTTACCATCTTTTATAAGAGCAAAAATATTTAATCTTTAACAAACTGTCAGATCTGCTCTTGTATTCCATAGAGCCTTTTAAAAATTTTCTTCATCTTTATTTATTTATTTGAGAGTGACAGAGAGAGAGAGAGAGAGAGAGAATGGGCACACCAGGGCTTCCAGCCACTACAAACGAACTCCAGACATGTGTGCCCCCTTGTGCATCTGGCTCACGTGGGTCCTAGGGAATCGAGCCTCGAACCAGGGTCCTTAGGCTTTACAGGCAAGTGCTTAACCACTAAGCTATCTCTCCAGCCCCCATACACTCTTTTAATGAGAGTGGGGAGTGCTTTCAGGAGGGTGAAGGATTTTTGACACTTACAGGTCCTATATTTTCCCAGAAGCTATCTGGTAGGCAAGTCTATAAAAATATTTCTGTACTTCCAAACATCAAAACATGGGGCTAAAGAGAAAATATCTACAAGTCTTCCAACTGAATCATTCTCATCCTCTGTGGTAGGACAAAAAAATACCCCTCCCCATCAAATCTCCGAACAGTGGCTGAGATGGTATTTGGAAAAGGGATTTCTGCTGATGCGATTAAGTTAAGGATCTTGACAGGAGGATTACCCAGGTAGGCCCTAAATCCAATGACAAGTGTCCTTGCAAGAAAAGAGGGGGTTGGTGAGACAGACAAGAGGGGTAGACAGATTCATCGAGAAGAAGGTGACATGAGGCTGGAGGGGTTCCCCTGAGCCCAGGATGTGGGACAGCTACCAGCAGCTGAAATCCAGAAGAAGCAGGAATGGATTGCTTCCAAAGTGCCACAGGGAGAACAGCCTTGCTGGAGTTTGGAGTTCTGGCTTCCAGAACCATGAAAGAATAAAGCAGAATGTTGGGTTTTTTTTAATTTTATTATTATTAATATTTTATTTATTTGAGAGAGAAAGAGGCAGAGAGAGAGAGAATGGGCATGCTAGGACCTCCAGCCACTGCAAATGAACTCCAAATGCATGTGCCACCTTGTGCATCTGGCTTACGTGGGACCTGGAGAATCAAACCTTGGTCCTTTGGCTTTGCAAGCAAGCACCTTAACTGCTAAGCTATCACTCCAGCCCCAAAGCTGGGTGTTTTAAAGACACTAAATTTACAGTGCTTTGTTACGGCAGCCACAGGACACTAACCATCCTTACCCCCACTTTCTACATAGGATGATCATCCGTAGGGCACACAGATTCATCCCTCAACTAACCCAGGCAGAGGAGAACAGCAAGGCTTCTCCATGGGCATGTCCGCTGCGTAAACACTGCCCACAGTTCTAGACACGGGAGTATTGATCCTCCTGTGAGTGTAAATTATACCTGCTTGCCTGAGAATGTCTAGGGAGGGAGATACATAGATTTTTATATCTCAAACCTATTTCAGCTGCAGCTGTGCTTCAAGGTCAAACAACTTTAAAACCCATAGACAGTTGGCCTCAGATCTAAAGCATTGATCTTACTAGCATTGTGATAACAAACTAAAAAGAAAGCCATTCATTATTTCATGACACGAGACCGGTGCGCACCAGGCAGGGAATCAGCCCCTCTCTTTCCTCTTGTAATTCCTATTTTCTGTAAAAAGTGTTAATACTCTGGAAGGGAGGTCTGAATAAGGAAAGGAACACTTAGAAAGAAGGTCAAGGAGATTTTCCTTGAGAGTGAGAGGAGGTTTATTTCACAACGTGGGTCTGACAGCCACATTGCGTGTGCGGGCCATTGTTTTCTCTCCCCTCTGGGAGCACACAGAGCAGCTCTGTCTTATCAGTGAATGTGCAGGAACTTCTCAGGGGAACCCGAGGAGCCCCAAACCTCAGCATCTTCTCTCTTGGGTGTTGGAGGGCAAGTAGAGGTGGGGATAAAGAAATCAATAAAGAATACAGCCGGGCGTGGTGGCGCACGCCTTTAATCCCAGCACTCGGGAGGCAGAGGTAGGAGGATTGCCGTGAGTTCGAGGCCACCCTGAGACTCCATAGTGAATTCCAGGTCAGCCTGGGCTAGAGTGAAACCCTACCTCGAAAAACCAAAAAAAAAAAAAGAATACTGGCTTTTTTTTTTTTCTTTTCTTTTTTAGGCCTTGGAGAAATCTCCCAAGTTGTTGCAAAGTGCTTAGTGCAAAGGCGGCACCGTGAACAAGTAGAAAGATAAATAATATGTCAATTAACCCTCCCAACAGTCCTGGGGGTCAAGCAGCAGCACTCCCGTTTACAGATGGCCAAATGAGGTTTTAAGAGGTTGGAGAAGGGGGCGCTATTGGAAGATCATGGAAAACGACCACAACTCACCCAGAAGGAAATAAAAAGATCATTTGAATGGCTTTATAAACATTAAGGAAGAATAGGTTCATAATTTAAAATCTCCTAACAAAAACAAGTCTCTAGGAGCAGATGTTTCACTGGAAAAAAAAAAAATTCCAAAGCATCTTTTAAAATCTTAAAGCCAATTTTCTACAAATTATTCTTGGAAATAAAATAAAATATTCCCTAACCCATTTTTCTTAGGTTGTTATTTTTGATACTGAGTGAAAGAAAATGACAAGTCAATATCCCTATTGATATAGGTAAAAAAAAAAAAAAAATTCTTACAGCCGGGCGTGGTGGCGCACGCCTTTAATCCCAGCACTCGGGAGGCAGAGGTAGGAGGATCGCCGTGAGTTCAAGGCCACCCTGAGACTCCATAGTGAATTCCAGGTCAGCCTGGGCTAGAGTGAGACCCTACCTCGAAAAACCAAAAAAAAAAAAAAAAATTCTTAATGGAATATTAGCAAGTAGAGCCTGCTGTGATATAATCTCAGTACTGTCGAGACGGAGAAAGGAGGATCACAGATCTGAGGTCAGTGTAGGCTAAACAGTGAGTTCAAAGCCAATCTGGGCAACCTAACAAGCTCCTATCGCAAAATAAAATAAAATAAAATAAAATAAAATAAAATAAAGTAAAGTAAAATAAAATAAAAAAATAAAATTGCGTTGATATAAAACAGCATTATTCCAGACACAAAGTTGCGTTCATGACCTCACCGTGGTTGTTGTTGTCTGCACAAGACCCGTACAATATCGGGCCCATCAAACATTTTGACATGGATGGTGCAGGAGGGCAAAATATAACATAAAATAAAATAGGGCCTAGTTGAAAAGAAAACGGGGTTCAGTGGAAGGAGGCTGAGAGAGGTGAGGGAGACACAAAAGAAAGTAATGGAAGGTGATTATGATTCAAAATACATTATAGACATAAATTGAAATTGCCAATAAAAACAATTTTTAGGGCCAGAGGGATGGTTCAGCAGTTAAAGGCATTTGCTTGCAAAGCCTGCCAACCTGGGTTCTATTCCTCAGTGCCCACTTAAAGACAGATGCACAAGGTGGCACATGCATCTAGAGTTCATTTACAATGGCAAGAGACCATGGAGTAGCCCATTTTTTCCCTCTCTCTCTCTCTCTCTCTCTCTCTCCTGGCAAATAAATAAATAAAAGATATTTTTAAATCACCACTTTTTTTTTTTTTTTTTTTGGTTTTTCGAGGTAGGGTCTCACTCTAGCCCAGGCTGACCTGAAATTCACTATGTAGTCTTGGGGTGTCCTCAAACTCACAGCAATCCCCCTACCTCTGCCTCCCTAGTGCCGGGATTAAAGACATGTACCACCACCCACGGCTAAATCACCATTTTTTAATATGTTGACAGCCTTCTTATCTACTTATTTGAGAGAGAGAAAGAGGCAGGTGGGGAGGAATGGGCACTCCAGGGCATCTAGCCACTGCAAATGAACTCCAGATGCATGTGCCACCTTGTGCATCTGGCTTACATGGGACCTGAAGAACTGAACCTGGATCCTTAGGCTTCACAGGCAAGCACCTTAAGCACTAAGCCATCTCTCCAGGCCAAAACACCATCTTTTAAAAGAAAACAAAAATATACACTGAGACACCATGAGGTTTATTTCAACAATGACTCAAAGCAGTTTCAGTAGTCAAAGCTAAATCAATATTATTCACACTATTAGAATAACAAAGAAAATAAGACCAGATTAATTTAGAAAAATGTATTTCACAAAATTCAATAATTCAATACCTAGTCATGACTTTGAAATCACTCAGAGAAACTGGAAGGGAGAAATTCCTCAACTAGATGAAGAATACTGTGGCAGCTTGACCGTGATGTGTAGATGTATGGCCCCACAGATGGAGGTGTTTTATTAAAATTAAACTTGTAACTCGGGTCTCCAGCTGCCTGGCTGGAGGAGGTGTCACTGGGAACAGGTCTTGGAGTCCAGCCCTAAGGTGTGTCTGGGCAAAGATCTGAATTCCAGCCCAAAGGTGTGTGAGAGGAGTTTGATTTCTGGTGGTTCGTGCTTGCTGCTTTTTGGTGTACGCTGGCTGTTTGGTTGTCTCTCTCTGCTTGGATCTGTGAAAGGGAGCCAGCTTCTTCCACCATTGATGGACTTTGTAAGTTGAAATAAATCCCTTTCTCCCATAAACTGTCTAGTTGGATATTCATCCCAGCAACGTGGAGCTAACTACAACAAATACCTACAGAAAACTCTACAGCTAACGTTATACTGACTGGTAAAAGCACACCATTAATGGCAGAAGCTTTTCACCCTAGGATTGGGAACAGATCTACTCTCACCATGCTTACTCAACATAGTTCTAGAGGTCCTAGCCAAAGCAATATGGCAAGAAAAGGAAGTAAGTCCTACAGGTCAGGAAGGAAGAAGTAAAACTCTGTTTGAAGATGGCATGGTTATCTTTGTCAGACCCTGGGTCTGATGGGTGTTGATGTCCCAGTCAAGTTGAGACAAACTTACAGAATTTTTAAAGAAACAGAAAAAGTGATTCCCCAGTATCCACATAAGCCAGATGCATATGGTGGCGCATACATCTGAAGTTCATTTGTAGTGGCTGGAGGCCCTGGCATGCCCATTCTCTGTCCCTCCCCTCTCTCTAATAAATAAGTAAATAAAATATTTTTTTGCAAGCAGAAACAGAGAGAGAATGGGCATGTCAGGGTCTCCAGCCACTACAAACAAACTCCAGACGCCTGTGCCCCTTGTGCACCTGGCCTACATGGGTCCTGGGGAATCGAACCTGGGTTCTTTGGCTTCACAGGCAAACACCTTAACCGCAAAGCCATCTCTGTAGCCCCAAAAAAAACTTTTTTTTAAATGAAACAGATGAAGAAACAAAGTTCCTAGACCTATAAGTAAGTTTAGCAAGGTCACAGAACACAAGATAAACATACACAAATAAATGGTAATTTTGCATGACAGCAATTTACACATGGGTATCAAAATTAAAAATGCAATGCCATTTACAATCAGCCAAAAGTGAAATAGGTATAAATCTAATAAAATGTGCAGATATTATATACTGAAAATTCAAAATGCTGATGAGACCAAAGAAGACCTATGTAAAATGGTTACAACAGAGGATGGCCAGCATTTTCAACATGGGAGTAATTGGATATCCAGGTACTTTGGCTTAAGCCTCATACTTTATACAAAATTTATTCAAAATGGATCACAAAGCTGAGCATGGTGGCACACGCCTTTAATCCCAGCACTCTGGAGGCAGAAGTAGGAGGATTGTCACAAGTTTGAGGCCACTCTGAGACTACATAGTGAATTCCAGGTCAGCCTGGGCTGAAGTGAGACCCTACCTTGACAAAAAAAAAAAAAAATCACAACATGAATGTATGATATAAAACTCTTAAAGTAGGAGAAAATCTTCAGTCTTTTGGCAATGAATTCTTTTTTCATATATTTTAAATATTTTATTTATTTGACAGTGAGAAAGAGGGGGAGAGAGAAAAAGAGGGAGAGAATTGGCATGCCAGGGTCTCCAGCTGCTGTAAATGAACTCACAGATACATGCAGCACCTTGTGCATCTGGCTTACATGGTTCCTGAGGAATCATGAGGTGGCACATGCATCTGGAGTTTGTTTGCAGTGGCTAGAGGCCCTGATGTGCCCATTCTCTCCCTCTCTCTCTCTCTCTCTCTCTCTCTTTCTCTTTCTCTCTCTCTGTCTCTGCCTCTTTTACTCATCCTCAAATAAAAAAAATAAAGGAGATGAACAGACAAGTAATAGACTAGGGGAAAAGGTTTATTGGGTTGTGGATTTAACTCTTTGGTAAAGTGCTTGCCTAGTAATCCAAAGGCCCTGGGTTCAATTCCCAACACTGAAAAGAAAAAAGGGTTATAAACAAGTATCTGACAAAAAGAAAACTAGTCTAAAATATATAAACAATGACAAACTCCAAGGTCAGACATTCAGAGTGGTATGGCAGTAGACAACAACAAACTACAATAAAATTTACCAAAACAATACAATTAGAAGATGTGCAAGGGCTGGAGAGATGGCTTAGTGGTTAAGCGCTTGACCTTGGTTCAAGGCTCGATTCCCCAGTACCCACGTAAGCCAGATGCACAAGGGGGCACACGCATCTGGAGTTCGTTTGCAGTGGCTGGAGGCCCTAGTGCGCCCATTCTCTCTCTCTCTCTCTGCCTCTTTCTCTCTCTGTCTGTCACTCTCAAATAAATAAATAAAAATAAACAAAAAAATAAAAAAAGAAGATAGGCAAAACCATTTTGTTCATATAGATATGCACCATATGCATGTATTTGCTACATATAGCAAATGAAAATATATTCAACATTATAAGTCATAAGGAAAACGCAAAATAAAATCACACAATGACATTATCAGGACACATCTATTAAGTGACCAAAATAGAAACAATAATGCTTTGAATATGAAATGTCCCCACAGGTTCATGTGTTGCAGGTTTGGTCCCCAGCTGGTGGTGCCCTTTCGGGAGGTGGTAGAAGCATTAGAGGGAAGGACATAGCTAGAAGAAGAAAGTCACTGAGAGTGCACTTTTGAAGGTCATAGCTTGTCCCCAGCCCTCTGCCCCACCTCTGTCCTGGTCACCATGTGAGCAGCCCCTCCACACACTCCTATGGCCGTGGCATTCTGCCTCAAGCCCAAAGCAATGGATCCAGCCGTGACTGGGCTGAAACCTCCGAAACCATGAGCCAGAAGAAAGCTTTCTTCATTTGAATTGTTTTTCTCAGGTGTCTGTTACAGCAGCAACAACAATGAAGCCTGATTAAGAAAGACACCTAGTGCTGGCAAGGATGCGTGAAAATTGATCATTTGGATCTGGCTGTTGGGAGTAGAAAACAACATAGCTAATTTCCTTCTCCCTTCCTTCCTTCCTTCCTTCCTTCCTTCCTTCCTTCCTTCCTTCCTTCCTTCCTTCCTTCCTTCCTTCCTTTTTTGAGATAGGGCTTGCTGTAGCCCAGACTGACCTGGAACTCACTATATAGTCTCAGGCTGGCCTCAAATTCACAGTGATCCTCCTACCTCTGCCGCCCACGTGCTGGGATTAAAGGCGTGCACCACCACGCTCAGCACAGAGAGCATGAGAAAGAGAGAGAATGGGAGTGTCAGGGCCTCCAGCTGCTGCAAACAAACTCCAGACACATGTGCCACTTTGTGCATCTGTCTTCACATGGGTACTGGGGAATCAAGCTCATGTTAACCTTAACTGCTGAGCTATCTCTCCAGCCCGACATAGGTACTTTAGAAGGCAGTGTGACCATTTCTTAAAAAGCTAAACAATCACCATACAATAACTGCATTCCAGGACTTTTTTTTTTTATTATCAAACAACTCGTGTCTTTCAGCAAGTGAATGGTACGTACCAGTGGTGCATCCATTCAACAGAATACTGTTAGACAATAACAATTATAAGCTTTGATAACTACTGATGACAACCTGGATGAATATTCAGAGAATATTGGGCTGTGTAGGAAAAGCTAAACTCAATGCCTTTCCATGTTGTATGATCCACTCGTACAATGTTGTTGAAATGATAAAATTATGGAAATGCAACGTGATTAGTGGGAGCAGGTTGGCTATAAAAGGGCTGCTTAAGAGATCCTTGTTGGAATGGAAATGTTCTGTACCTTGAGTATAAATATATATATTAATGTTCATATCCTGGGAGGAGGACTGTACCATAATTTTATAAGATATGGCCACTGGGGAAAACTGAGTAAAGGGAACATGGAATCTTTGTGTATTATTTCCAACTGCATGCAAATCTATAATTATCTCAAAATAAATTTTAAAATGCAGGATAAAGACAAAATACCATGGAACTGTATAAAAATGGAGGCAAAGACTGCACAGTGTACAAAACTAGAAGTGTCAGTATTTAGAGTAGAATCATGGAGTATTTATTTTTCCAAACTTTAAGATTATCATTACTTCATTTTATCCAATAATCTGTCTAAGATATTCAGGACAGCACTGTAACAAATTATTCACAATTTCTTTCTTTTTTTAAAAAAAAGTATTTTATTCATTTTCAAGAAGAGAGAGAGGGAAAGAATGGGCATGTCAGGGCCTCTTGCCACTGCAAATGAACTCCAGATGCATGCAGCACTTTACGCACCTGGTCTTACATAGGAACTGAGGAATTGAACTCGGGTCGTTAGGCATTGCAGGCAAGCACCTAAACTGCTGAGTCATTTCTCTAGCCCCTCTTTTGTTTTTTTTAGTTGCTGAAACTAGTTTTAGGGCTGGGGAGATGGTTTAGTGGTTAAAGATACTTGCTTGCAAAGCCTGAGAAACTGGTTCATTGTATTATATCATTGAAATTTTCTTGTAGTTTCCTTTTTAAAAAATATTTGATATGAAGGAAGGTAATAGACAATATACCAGTATAAATTATAGACACAATAAAAATTACATTATTGTAACTGCAAAGCAGGATGCATGATTAACTTAATGGTTCACTATTTCTTACCATTATGTGCAAATACTAGGTTTTACTTCTTATTGCAAGAGTAACAAAATGACAACCAATTTATTCTGCTCATCAATGAGTCATATGAAATCTGTGAGCCCCCATTTCTTTTCTTAAAGATTTTAAAATTCTTTTTATTTATTTATTTGGGAGTGAGAGGGAGAGACACATACGGGGGCGGGGGGAGAGAATGGGCACACCAGGGCCTCCAGCCCCTGCAAACAAACTCCAGACGCATGTGCCACCTTGTGCATCTGGCTTACATAAGTCCTAGGGAATCAAACCTGAGTCCTTTGGCTTTGAGGGAAGTGCCTTAACTGCTAAGCCATCTCTCTAGCCCCAGAGCCCCAGCTGCTCCAAATGAACTCCAGACACATGCTCTACCTTGTGCACCTGACTTTACGTGAGTTCTGGGGAATCAAACTTGGGTTGTTAGGCTTTTCAGGCAAGTGCCTTAACTGATAAGCCATCTCTCCAGCCCCAGAGCCTCAATTTCTTTAGAAGATTCATAACATCTCTCCTCTCTCTACCTCACCACATTGTTAAAGGAAGCTCAAAATGGTGAGGCATGAGGCTGGAGAGATGGTTCAGTAAGGAAAGGGCTTGTCACCCAACCATGAGGACCTGAGTTCTGATCTTCAGCACCCATGTGAAATGCTGGGATGGTGGAATATGCCTGTAATCCCAGTGCTGAGGAGACCAAGACAAGAGGATCCCTGGGGCTTGCTAGCTACCCTGTGTAGACAAATCAACTCAGTAAGCTCTAGGCTCAGAAAGAAACCCTATCTCAAAAATAAATAAATAAATAAATAAATAAATAAATAAATAAATAAATAAATAAGGTACAGCTCAGTAGAGGAAGACCAAATGTTGACCTCTGGTCTCTACACACGCATGCACACACACACACACACATTTGAACACACAAACACATGTACTACACACACATACACATGTAAAAAAAAAGAGAGAGAGAGAGAGAATTGGTGAGGCGCCTTCAATTTACAGTTCCATCATAAATCCAATGTAGTGCCTGATTGCAAAGTCGCCTCCATTTTAAATATTCAATTTTCAGGATCTGTTGACCAAGATTTATTGGAGGAAGGAATTAGTTGTCTGTTATAGACTGAGTTGTGTCTCCCTCGAATTGGTATGTTGAAATACCACCCATCAATACTCCAGCTTGTGACTGAAATTAGACACAGCCGCCTCTACAGAGGGAATTAAGGTAAAAGGAAGACAGGAGAGTGAGCGCTCATCCAACAGGGCCACTGTCTTTATAAGAAGAGATCCACAGAGGGCTGGAGAGATGACTTAGTGGTTAAGGCATTTGCCTGCAGAGCCAAAGAACCTCAGTTCAGTTCCCCAGGACCCATGTAAGCCAGATGCACAAGGTGGTGCATGCATCTGGAGTTCATTTGCAGTGGCTGGAGGCCCTGGAGTACCCATTCTCTCTCTCCCTCTCTCCCTTTCTCTCCCTCTTTATCTCTCACTTTCTCAAATACATAAATTAACTAAATTTTTAAAAAATTAAAAAGTACTTATTTAAAAAAAAAAGATGATATCCACAGAGAAACGTCTGAGGATACAGAGGGGTGAAGGGTGAAGCCCCCTACAAGCCAAGAGGACTCAAGAAAAGCCACCCTGCTGGCACTTTGACTCAGATCTCTAAAGTCCACAACAGGGAAAAAACACAGGTCTGTTGTTTAAGCTATCCAGATCTTGGTACTTCCAAAAAACTAATACAACTATGTCTGTCTGTCCAGTGGAAAGTTAGCAACGGCCAATATCAGTTTCCCCAGTATCCTAACATAGGACGTGGGCTGGCCTGGGACTCAAAGCAACCTGGTCGAATTCCATGTTTGCCATTTCCCAGCTGTCTGTCTTGTAAGCTGATTTTTGCCTGTGCCCCTTGAGTTCTTCCAGCCTAAGAACAGGTCCTACCTCACAGGGCGAAGTAAGGACGCAGTGAAGCTGGCTAAAATGAGGGGCGTCTATGACATACACAGCCCCCACGAGTGGTGTGTGTGTGTTCCTTTTTCTCCTTTGTGTGTGTGTGGTATGCGCATGTGTCTGCATGCATCTTCATATGAGTTACGGGTGCATATATGCACAGGTGCACGTGCATGTGTGAGCAGGTGTGTACGGAGGCCGGAGGTTGACGTCAGGCATCTTCCTCAGTCACTCTCTACCTCATTACTTGAGACAAGGTCTCTCACTGAACTTAGAACTCATCAGTTCAATTGGACCAGCTGGCAGCCAGCCTCAGGGATTCTCCTTGTCTCTGCCTCCCAAGCACTGAGACGACAGGCATGCACCACTGTGCCTGCTTTTATGTGGATGCTGGGGATTTGAACTCGGGTCCTCATGCTTACACAGCAAGGACTTTACCGACTGAGCTATCTCTCCAGGCCCACAGCATGCATTTTAGCTCACTTCCCCTTATCGTAGTTATTATGTCTCCCTAGGTAAATTGATACTATCCTCACTTGCAGAGTTCTTGGTACTTTTACACATCTTCATGTTTTTGTTCAATGTTTAGCTTGACTGATCATCATTTACTTCATTTGAGAGAGTCAAAGTGATGCGGATGGGATATAGAGCTAAAGGGAGAGAAGATTACAATGGAGGCTTCTGCCTTCGCTCTGACTAGAAATATGGAAATTCCCAGTGTGGAATGAAGCTGTCCTCCTCTAGAACAAGAATTTCTATAGTTGGATGGAGAAGGGGGAAAAAAATGATGAAAGTGAGCTTTACAAAATACTGAACACAAAAAGAGCTGTGGAAGTACTTAGCCTCTAAGAAAAACCTCTAAAAAAAAAAAAAAAAAACCCCAAGGGAAAAATAGATAATATGTACTAAGACCTTCAAAACGTTCTGCCACACAGTATGGGAAGTTTGAGAATCATGCAAATACCACGCTGGGCATGTGCCACCCCTCCCGTCCTCAACAAGGGGGCTGACAAGGGGGTGATAATAAATCAATATGCCGGACTCTTCTGAAGCTGTGGATAAGGTCGATATCAACATGTAGAAATGTGTCTGAAAGAAAGGCGAGTACAGGGCTAGGGAGATGCGCAGTGGTTAGAGGTGCTTGCTTAAAAAGCCTACCGGCCCTGGTTCAATTCCCCAGGACCCTTTAGAGCCTAATACACAAAGTGGTGTGTACATCTGGAGTTTGTTTGCATTGGCAAGAGGCACTGGTGGGGCTCGAGAGATGGCTTAGCAGTTACGGCGCTTGCCTGCAAAGCCAAAGGACCTCGGTTCAATTCCCCAGGACCCACATAAGCACAAGGTGGCGCATGCATCTGGTGTTTGTTTGCAGTGACTAGAGGCCCTGGTGCACCCATTCTCTCTCTTTCTCTCTCTCAAATAAGTAAATTTTTAAAAAAGAGGCGGTGGTGTGCCTATTCCCCACCTCAAATAAATAAAATAAAATATTGTAAAAAAAAAAAAAAAAGAAATGTATTCAAACATGCTGGAGAACTTGAGTAGAGTCTGCACAGATTTCCCTCCCCATGCAGAGATAATAGACCTTGAGAATCTGAATCCCGAATCTGAGTTTTCTTGGTTTGACTTGTGGCCAAGATTCCTAAGCGGGTTCCAAACCAAATGTTAAAGTTTCCATTTCTTTATATGAAAAATGAAGACACCCTGATATGATGGCGTGTGGATAAACTGGTAAGACATGTGGCACTGTGGAGGAGAATATACAATCTCATCTCAGCCCTATCTTTTTTTTATATATCCTCCTATATAATTTCAGTTTTCAGTACCTTGCTGTAACCATTGTTTTCTGATCACCGGGAGAAAATACCTGGCCGGAGGCAGCTTGAGGAAAGAAAGGATGTTTTTTCAAGTTTACAATTTCAAGGGCCATCCATCATGTGGTCATTTTCAGACACATCTCCACATGTTGATATCGACCTTATCCGCAGCCTCAGAAGAGTCCAGCGTGTTGATTTATTGTCACTCCCTTGTCACCAGACAGCCATCACATGGTCACATCAGTCAGGAGGAAGCAGGGGGTGACGTATGCGGGATGCTCAGCTAGCTCGCTCATTTCTACACAGTCCAAGGACCCAGCCCATGGGACAGAGCCACCCACATTTAGGGTGGGTCCCCTTGCTTCACTTAACGTAATCTAAACATGACCAGAGATTTATCTCCATGGTGAGTTTGAATCTTGTTAAATTGACAACTAGAGATTAGCCATCTCACTCACTTAGCAACTGTTTTATCCAAGTGATTCTTTTTTTTTTTTTTTTTTTGGTTTCTATGAGATAGGGTCTCACTCTAGCACAGGCTGACCTAGAATTCACTATGTAGTCTCAGGGTGGCCTTGAACTCACTGCGATCCTCCTACCTCTGCCTCCCTAGTGCTGGGATTAAAGGTGTGTACCATCACACCCGGCAAGTGATTAATTTTTTTAAATACGTATTATTTATTTGTAGGCAGAGAGAGGAAGGAAGAGAGAGAGAGAGAGAGAGAGAGAGAGCAAGAAAATGGGCATGCTAGAGCCTCTTGCCACTGCAAACAAATTCCAGATGCATCTGGCTTTACATGAGTAATGGAGAATCAAACCCGAGCCAACAGGCTTTGCAAGTAAGTGCCTTTGATCTCTGAGCCATCTCTCCAACCCTCAAGTGATATTTTTGCTTCTGCAAAGGGAGAGAGATCCTGAAATAAATGAAGTGTCGACCAGGAGTGTATCTCTAATTCTAATGCAAGCCTTACTCGAAGGAAGGAAACCATATCCTAAAGCTAGAAGCGGGAATAACCCTCCACACTCACCTTGCTTGGAGCAGAAGCCAGCCAAGTTCCTGGGGGTGGGGAACTGCTCTCCCTCTTCCAATCTTCCCAATCAAAGTAGGGCAACCCTTGTCACGTGGCTAACAGAACCGTATCAGGAGTCCAGGTCCCAGTTCTGGCCCGAGTAGGTCTTTCTCAGGTCACCAGTGAGGCTGAGCCATCGTGATCACAATGGCTAAACTCTACCAGGCATCCTTGCCACCCCCTCAAGCCCCCCTTCAATCTCTTTCTTCCCAAGCACAGCATTCATTCTACCTCTTCAGCTCTCTCAGGACCTTCTGAATCCTCTTCTCCACATTTTGAAAGAGATTATATACAATTTCTTCCATTTGCTGTTCATGTCTCTCCAAGGTCAACCTCACCCTCCTGTCCTACCTTCCCCATGAGCCCCTCGATTTCACGGGCTCAAGTCTCAGCTCCCAGCTCTGGCCATACTCACTTCCTCCCTCAAGCTGTTGGCCCTGCCCCCGACCCACCATGCACACCGAGCTCTCCAGCCCAAGGTTCCCAGGCATGGCGGCCCTCTTCTTTCCCAATTTTTTAAAAAAATATTTCTTTTATTTTAATTTTTTTGTTACTTTTATTTATTTATTTGAGAGCAACAGACAGAGAGAGATGGAGGCAGAGAGAGAGAGAGAGAGAATGGGTGCGCCAGGGCCTCCAGCCCCTGCAAACGAACTCCAGATGCTTGAGCCCCCTTGTGCATCTGGCTAACATGGGTCCTGGGGAATCGAGCCTCAAATCGGGGTCCTTAGGCTTCACAGGCAAGCGCTTAACTGCTAAACCATCTCTCCAGCCATTTCCCAAATTTTTATGCTGCCAAATCCCCCCGGGCCCTCATTTCATTGCACAATTCGTCTCTAACCTTTCCCCCAGCCCCTCAGCCACTCTCTACCCATCTCCAGGATTGAGAAGGTTCAGGAAAGCAGATTCATCCCAGCAGGAAGTGCCGAACGATCCTCCTGAATGGAAATTTTCTTCTTCAAATTAAATTATCAAGCATGGATCCAGAGGCTTTTTCTTGAAAGTTGAATCAGAGGTTCTGTTTGAAGACTGTTTTTTTTTTTTTTCCATTAAAAAAAAAATGTACAGGGATGATAGCTTGAGGCTCCTTCTAAAAGCCAAACAGAAAAAAAAAAAGAAGAAAGAAATTTTTCTTACAAGACAAACATCCATTTTTTGTGCATTTGACCTCATTCTCAGGATACTGTAGTTCTTGCACTTTATACCAGAGGTGGTAGAGAACTAGCCTCCAGCAATACCAGAGCCCTCAGGGACAGTAAGGGGAAGGAGTCCAAGGTCAGTGACGGAAGAGCGACGGTAAGATGAACTCTGGGAAACTATTCGATAGAGAAGTCCATCAGAATGGACAGATTCCTGGTGACAGTGGTGATTATACCCCACAATGGAACATGGAAAATGATCAAACATCATAACCATGCTGAAAGCAAAGACCTCCCATCTCTAAAACAACTCCTAAATTATTACAAGAAAAATCTAGGAATTATCACAAATACAACATAAATATACAGTTCATGCTGGCTAAAACAGAGGCACTATTGTACACCGATAAACACGAATGTACATTTCTACTCCGTTGTGGATTTTATCTGTAACTGGCACATGACATCATAGTAACTGTAAACATCTAATGGATGTTAATTTTTCCTCGCCTTCTTGGCATTTGCACAAGTTTTGCAAAAATGATGTGGAGGGTCAGAGTTCCTTACCATTTGTTAGGAAAGTTTGAATAGATGTAGCAGATAGAAGGATTCAAAACAATCTGATTCATATTTCAGAGAGGTCCTGGAGCTCCTAGGTGGGGAGTGGGGAGCCAGAGACGATGCTCACTGTTGTTTTGGAAGGAAAAGAGAAAGTAAAGAGTCATGGGAATGAGTGAAAGTTTCAGGAGTGCACAGGGGACCGGGGACTAATGCAGACAACAACAGCTAGTGGGCTGACAGCGCTCCACGTTCTCTTTGGATGTTTAACTTTATGTGTGTGTATGTTTGGTTTTGCTTTGGTGCCTGGTTGTTTGGCCAAACACCAATCTGGGTGTCGCTGTGAAGTCATTTCTCAGATGAGAGTACAGTGGACTTTGAGTTAAACAGATAACCCTCCCTAACATGGTGGGCCTCATCCCAACAGTTGAAGGCTTTCCAAGCAAAGTTGTTTTTTTTTTTCCAAGAAGAAGGACAACTTCAACATGGAAAACCTTATCTGAATTTCTAGCCTGCCGCCTGCAGAATTCAGAATCAGCTCTCACCTGTCTTTACAGCCTGCCAACCTGCCCAGAGCAGACCTGTCTTCACTGCAGCCGTGTAAGCCATTCCTTTGATGCAGAGATAGACAGCTGACAGGATAATAGGTGATAGATGATACATAGAAGATGAATGGGGCTGGAGAGATGGCTTAGTGGTTAAGGCGCTTCCCTGTGAAGCCTAAAACCTCATGTTCAAATCTCCAGGTACCACATAAGCCAGATGCACAGTGACCCAAGCATGCAATGTCACACATACTCACAAGGGGCACATATGTCTGGAGTTCGTTTGTAGTGGCTGAAGGCCCTGGTGTGCCCGTTCTCTCTCTGTCTCTCTCTCTCTCTCTCTCTCTCTCTCTCCCTCCCCCTCCTTCTCTCTCAAATAAATGAAATAAAGTAAATAATAAAAAGAAGATGGATGGATAAGTAAATAGATGATAATGATAAATAAAAAATAGATGAAGGGATGGAGAGATGGCTTAGCAGTTAAGCGCTTGCCTGTGAAGCCTGAGGACCCTGGTTCGAGGCTTGATTCCCCAGGACTCTCGTTAGACAGATGCACAAGGGGGCGCACATGTCTGGAGTTCGTTTGCAGTGGCTGGAGGCCCTGGTGCACCCATTCTCTCTCTCTCTCTACCTCTTTCTCTCTCTGTCTGTCACTCCCAAGTAAATAAATAAAAATTAAAAAAATTTTAAAATAGATGATATATGACTAATTACTAGATGATATATATATAAATGACACATAAATGATAGATAATAGATAATCAGATACACAATAGATAGACAGACAGATGAGTTGATAGTTGATGGATAGAAAATTGATAGCTGATAGGTCATGATGATTGACAGATGGTAGATAGATGGACAGATTATAGGTGGACAGATAAATGATGATAGATGCACACAGTGGCGCAAGCTTCTGGAGTTTGTTTGCAGTGGCTAGAGACCCTGGCATGCCCATTCTCTCTATATATATGCCTACTTCTCTCTCTCTAATAAAAGTATTTTTTAATTCAAAACTATTGTTATTATATTTGTTAGAAAGAGAGAGAGAGAGAATGGGCATGCCAGATCTTGCCATTACAAACAAACTCCAGATGTATGCACCACTTTTGTACATCTGGGTTTAGCACCTTTAAGTGCTGAGTTCTCTCCCAGCCAAGGAATGTTTTTAAATCTTACAAATTGTTGGGAGGGAGCTGGAGGTCAACTACAGGTAAGTGTGATCTTCCACATGTGCAGTCCCACCCCGCCAAGCCCTCACTCACAACGTCAGAAGGTGGCTACTCTGTGCTGGGGCCTTGTTAGGTGCTGGGGATCAGGATAGAGAAGAGAGATGAGAACCTAAGATGGTAAAGAAAAATGATCACAGGACTGGAGAGATGGCTTAGTGGTTAAGGCATTTGCCTGCAAAGCCTAAGGACCCAGGTTCGATTCCCCAGTACCCACATAAGCCAGATGCATGAGGTGGTGCAAGTTCGTAAAGTGGCTAGAGGCCCAAGTATGCCCATTCTCTCTCTGTATTTTCTTCTCTCAAATAAATAAAAGAGAGAAACAAAAACGATCACAAGAGTGGCTGAGTGAGATAGCTCACTTGGTAAAGTACTTGCCTTGCAAGCATGAAGACCTGAGTTTGATCCCCAGAACCCATATAAAAATGCCAGGCATGGTGGCACACACCTTTAATCCCCGTCCTGGAGACGTGGAGACAAGAGAATTACTGGGGTTCAATAGATAGCCAGTCTAGCCTAATTGGTAATCTCCAGACTAATGAGAGACTGTCTCTCAAAAAAGCTGATAATAAGGCCATTTTATTTGATGACAGAATACTTTCAGGGGATCATCAAGAGTGAACAAAACACCCCAGGCTCCTGGAGCTTTTGTGTGGTAAAGAAGGCAGACATTAAACCAGAAAAATCGTGTCTGGTGTTAGAAGAGAGAAGTGCAGAGGAGCTCCTGGCGGGCCAGAGTGAACAGAAGGTGGATGCTTCTAGAACGAACATAAAAGAAGGGAGACGTAGACAAGTTGGAGTGTGTGGTGGGTAGACTGCCTTCCAGGCTAAGGGAAGGACAAAGAGGATGGCTGTGGGGAAAGCATGTGGCACTTCTGGGAAGGAGAAAGAGGCCCTGGCTGGCGGAGGCATGGACACCTCACATGGTCCAGGTGGCCAAAGCCAACGACTCACGGGGCCACCTCACTCTAGAGATCCGACTTGAAGTTTATTTACATAAAAACACAACATGGGGCTGGGAAGCTGGCTCGTGAGTAAAGCGCTTGTTGCACCAGACAGGTGCAACATACCTGTAATTCCAATGCCGGGGATGCAGAGGCAGGAGGATTCCCAGGCTTCCTGACTAGCTTGTCTCATAGAACTGGTGAGTCCCCGTATTCAGTGGGAGACCCTATCTCAAGGAGCAAGGTGGAGAGTGACTGTGGTAGTTTCGTTGTAAAATGTCTTATTTTTACTTATTTATTGGAGAGAGAGAGAGTGAGAGATTGAGAATGGGTGTGCTCCAGGGCCCCAGCCGCTGCAAACAAACTCCAGATGCATGGGCCACCATGTGCATCTGGCTTACGTGGGTCCTGGGGGATTGAACCTTGGTCTTAAGCACCTTAACGGCTAAAGCCACCTCTCCAGCCCTGTGGTGGTTTGAATGTAAATGTATGTCCCTCATGGATTCACTTGGGTTTTTGGTTTTATTTTCCAAGGTAAAGTCTCATTCTAGTCCAGGCTGGCCTGAAGCTCACAACAATCCTCCTATCTCTGCTTTCTGAGTGCTGGGATTAAAGGTGTGCACCACAACCCAATAATTCAGATTTTTTTTTTAAATTATTTTCATGTTTTTACAGAGGTGTGGTCTTGTGTCCGTTCTCCCCCAGTTCCACCCCCACCTTCCCCGAGGGTTCTCCTCCATCCCATTACCGGTGTTCACTGTTGGGTAAATAAGGTCTTAGTTAGTGTTTGAGGGCGGGGGCGGGCACAACTAAGCCTCGCTAACTACCTTGAGGGTCTTACAATCTTCTGGTGCCCTCTTCCACAATGTTCTCTCCCACGTGTACATCCTAACTGGGATCAACTCAAGATAAATATATATGGTAGCAAACATCAGGGACATAGACATAAAACTAGAATAATTCAGGTTTGTTTGTTTGTTTATTTATTTATGAGAGAGAGAAAGAGGATGGGCACACCAGGGCCTCTACCACTGCAAACTGACTCTAAACACATGCACCACTTTATGCACCTGGCTTTACGTGGGGTACGGGGGAATCAATCTCAGGTCTTTAGGCTTTGCAGGTAAGTGCCTTAACCACTGAGCCAATTCTCCAGCCCCAAACTCAAGTATTTTTTTTTTTTGAGTCAAGCCCATCAGACTGGCCTTTAAAATTTTTTTATGTGAGAAAGCCAGAGAGAGAGAATTGGCATGCCAGGTCCTTCAGCCACTGTAATCAAACTTGATGCAAGCACCTCCTTGTGCACTTGCATCACTTTGTGCGTCTGGCTTACGTGGGACCTGGAGAGTCAAATATGAGTCCTTGGTCTTTGCAGGCAAGTGGCTTAAGCACTGAGCAATCTCTCCAGCCCTCAAGTATTTTTTTTAATATTTTATTTTTATTTTTATTTTTATTTTTATTTTTTTTTATTTTTGGTTTTTCGAGGTAGGGTCTCACACTAGTCCAGGCTGGCCTGGAATTCACTCTGTCATCTCAGGGTGGCCTTGAACTCACGGCGATCCTCCTACCTCTGCCTCCCGAGTGCTGGGATTAAAGGCTAATATTTTATTTTTAGAGAGAGAGAGAGAATTGGCACGCCAGGGCCTCAGCCTCTGCAATCAAACTCCAGATGCTTGCACCACCTAGTGGGCATGTGCAACCTTGCACTTGCCTCACCTTTGTGCATCTGGCTTATATAGGATCTGGAGAGTCAAACATGGGTCCTTTAGGCTTCGCAGGCAAGCGCTTTAACCGCTAAGCCATCTCTCCAGTCCCTTTAAGAAGTTTTGGTTAAGCTTCCTTCTTAGTCTTCAGCAGGTGCAGCCCAGCTGAAGCAGGTGTGTCACTGACAGTGGACCTAGAGTCCAGCCCCAAGAGGTGTTGGGAGCCAGCTTGAGCTCTGGTGACTCATGCTTACTGGTGCTGGCTTTTCTGTCTCTGCTACGGAGGTACGAGGAAGGGAGCCAGCTTCTCCCGCCATGATGGAGCTTCCCCTGGAATCTATAAGCCTGAAATAAACCCTTTCCTTCCATAAGCTGCTTCTGGTCAGGTGTCTGTCCAGCAACATGAAGGTAACTACCACAGTGACTTACAAAAGCCCGCCGTGGTGGCACACGCCTTTAATCCCAGCACTCGGGAGGAGGCAGAGTGTGGTAGTTTGAATAGATGGCCCCCAGTATATTCAGTTTTTTATTGTTTGTAGTTTGCATCTGCAGCCACCTGGGCTGGAGGCAGTGTCACTGGGTAAATCTTAAGGTGTGGTGGTGGGTTTCAGATTTCAGTCTATAGATATGCAAAGTGTGCCTAGCTGGAGTTCCTGAAGTGTGCTGTGGATTTTGGCTTTTGGCTTGTGCTTCTCTCTCTCTGCTTGGTCCTGTTGAAGGCAGGCCAGCTTCTTCTGCCGTAATGGAACTTCCCCTGGGTCTGTAAGCTTCAATAAATATCCCTTCCTCCATATCTGTGTCTGGTCTGAAAGTTCATCTCAGTGAACCTGAAGCTGTCTGCTACACAGAGGTAGGAGGATCGCCGTGAGTTTGAGGCCACCCTGAGACTTTGTAGTGAATTCCAGGTCAGCCTAGGCTAGAGCGAAACCCTACCTCGAAAAACCGAAAAAAAAAAAAAAAAAAAAAAAAAAAAAGAAAATCCCAAAACAGTGACCTACTTAGAAAGACACCTGATGTTGACCACTGACCTCCACACACACACATACATGCATGTGACCCATACAAGCAGTACCCCCACACACATATGAGCATGCATACACACAGGCATGCATGTTACACACATACATACACGTGTCACACATACACACATCTGGGCAGCATGTGAAAAATCTGTCATATGTATTTTTTTAATACACATTTTTTTCTGATTTGTTTTATTTATTTTTTTATTTGAGACAGGGAGAGACTAAGAATGCGTGCACCAGGGCCTCTAGCCACTGCAAACTTACTCCAGACACATGAGCCACCATATGCATCTGGCTTACATGGGGCCTGGAGAATTGAACCTGAGTCCTTAGACTTCGCAGGCAAGCGCCTTAACCACTAAGCCATCTCTCCAGCCCTGTCATATGGATTTTAAGCTCAATGTAAAGAATCAAAGAAATCCACAACTTAGGGCTGGCCTGTCCTTGATGACACAGCAGCCACCACACATCCTGTGAATCGATTCCAAACCATGCTCTCAGAGCAGATGTATAGAGCCAAGCTCACCACTTCTCTCTGCTTGCAAAGAACTAAGCAATGAGCTTCCTTCCCCCTTGAAGACAGCACCTAGCCAAGAGCCACGCCACATATCCCTGGGTTCAAAGGCTTAGCGCCACAAGGGTTTGATCTGCTCCTCTTTTCCTTCCTAATGGAGTTTGCAGCCCTACCCTGGGGTTGGGATCCTCACTGGACCAATTCAAACAAGCCTCCACGAGCGGCCTAACAAGAGGACAGCAGACAGATAAGGAACCGCCAAGGGCTTACAGCAGAAACGGCAGGCGACATCAGTGATCCAATTTAAAAGTCAGTTTTAATTCTGAGACTGTGGAAGCCAAAGCCCACTGGATGTCAGATTGAGCTAGTAGATTAAGAATTCAATCAGAAACAGTGAGGGGTTGTCACTGATTAAAGGAGCCCCTCTAACTCCTCCTGGTCAGTAGCCAAGGGAGCTGGTAAAAATGCAAATCCGATACTCACACCCAGGTTTAAGCTCTGGGAGTTGCACCTACAGAAATGCAGACTCTGGTCACCAGGGTTTTTTTCCTCCAGGCACAATGGTCCCCAGCTCTCTCTCTGCACCAGACTTGTTCCTGCCACGGAGCCACAGTGCAGGCTGTTCCCCTGAACCTGCACTGGGTTTTCCCCCCAGAGCCTTCGCTTGGAGAGGTCTGCCCTGCCCAGTCCACGTAGGTCACATCTTCCTCAGCTCTACCTGCATCCGTGTGTCTCTGCAGTCACAAGATCAGCTTGTTTACATGGGTCCTGGATCCCCAACTAAACTCTCAGCCCACTGGCTGGTTTGATGTTAGTTAAATTCCTGTGGAGAGATGCTGGCCCGTGGGCCGCTCTCATCTCTGCTTGTACATCTTGTGCGAGAACTTGTGCTGACAGTCTTGAGTTCCACGCCATCTTTTCAGAGTTGTCTGTGGGCTACAAAGACGTGGAAGATGGAGAGGACATGCTTCCTTGGGAAGGAAATGGAAGCCAGCTCTGTGTGCTGGTCTGTAGAAGGAAGGACAGCTCCTGGGGCACAGGGTGGACAGATCTAGTGTCTATCACTGATCAAGGTCAGACCGTTCACATCTAACCAGAAGTAGCAGAATGATGTCTGGGATGCCCACCTACGCAGCAGACCCTATCTAAAAGATAAGCGATGACTCAGTCACTAAAGGTACTTGCTTGCAAAACCTGCTGGCTCAGGTTCAGTTCTCTAGTACCCACATAAAGCTAGATGCACAAAATGGCATATGCGTCCAGAGTTCACTTGTAGTGGCAAGTGGTCCTGATGTGCCCATAGTCTCTCTCTCTCAAATAAGTTTAAAAAATTAAGGGCAGGAGAGATGGCTTAGCAGTTAATGTACTTGCCTGCAAAGCCTAACCACCTGAGTTCAATTCTCCAATACCCACATAAAGCCAGATGCTCAAAGTGGCACATGCATTTGGAGTTTGTTTGCAGCAGCTGGAAGCCCTGGCATGCCCACTCTCTCTGTCTGTCTTTCTTCCTTCTATCTCTGCTTACAAATAGATAAATAAAAATATTTTAATTAATTTATTTGAGAGAGAGAATGGGCACACCAGGGCCTCTAGCCCCTGCAAACAAACTCCAGATGTGGCTTACATGGGTACTGGGGAATCAAACCTGGGTCCTTAGACTTCACAGATAAGTGCCTTAATTCTAAGCCATCTTTCCAAGCCTAAAAGAAAATTTTTTTAAGTCAGGTGATAACACAAAATTCATTCAGCTGTGTCTTGGCAGGAGGAGGTCCCAATTCACTGAAAGTTTTCAGGGACCAGTATTAAAAATTGTGCAGGAAGTTAGATATACATTGGGCCATCTGACAGTACATGTCAACTCATCCTTACCCTACCCCACCCCTAAACCCCAGCAAACTGACATCTTGAAGAAGGGGCAATGGCTCAGTTGGTAAAGTGCTTGCTGTGCAAGGATCAGGATCCGAGTTCAGATGGCTCACACCCACATGAATGCAGGGCGTGGTGACACGTACCTGAAGCCCAGAGCTTAGGGTGGAGACAGGCAGATCCCAGGGCAAGCTGGCAAGTTAGATGAGCCTAATCAGTGAGCTCGAGGTTCAGTGAAAGAACATGTCTCAAAAAATAAGATGATCTAAAAATAAATAAATAAATAAATAAATAAAATAAATAAAAAATAAGATGGATGCTGGGTGTGGTGGGGCACACCTTTAATCCCAGCACTCAGGAGGCAGACGTAGGAGGATTGTTGTGAGTTCGAGGCCAACCTGAGACTGCATAGTGAATTCCAGGTCAGTTTGAGCTAGAGCAAGACCCTATCTTGAAAGAAAAAAAAGATGGAGGGCTGGAAGGATGGCTTAGTGATTAAGGTGCTTGCTTGCAAAGCCAAAGGACCCATGCTCTATTTCCCAAGATCCATGTAAGCCACATGCATAAGGTGGCACATGCATCTGGAGTTTGTTTGAAGCAGCTGGAGGCCCTGGCATGCCCATTCTCTCTCTCTCTCACACTTTCTTTCTGTCAAATAAATAAAAATAAAATATATTTAAAAATAAGATGGACAAAATAAAAGAGAGAATGATTGAGAGGGGGAGGAGATATGCTGGAGAACGGAGTTTCAAAGGGGAAAGTGGGGGGGGAGGGAGGGCATTACCATGGGATATTTTTTATAATCATGGAAGTTGTTAATAAAAAAAATTGAAAAGAAAAAAAATAAGATGGAGAGCAATTGAGGAAGACCTCTGATATATACCTCTAGCCTCCACATGCATACACGTGCATGTGCACCCACACACATATATGAATAAACATACACACACACACACACACACATGCTCACCACACACATGGATTTGTGAAAAAAAAAAAAAAAAAAGAATGATTTTAAAGTGAGAGAGAGCCAGACATGGTGGTGCACGCCTTTAATTCCAGCGCTCAGGAGGCAGAGGTAGGAGGATCACCATGAGTTTGAGGCCACCCTGAGACTACACAGTGAATTCCAGATCAGCCTGAGCTAGAGTAAGACCCTACCTTGAAAAATCAAAAAAAAAAAGTGAGAAAGATTTACAAATTTTATAGGAAATCCTATAGAAAACATCCTTGAATCCACTTAAGAAATTTTTTAAAAATATTTTATTTACATATGAGAGAGAGAAAGCGACCGATGTATATAGAGAGAATGGGCATACCAGGGCCTTCAGCCACTTCAATTGAACTCCAAAAGCATGCACCATCTTGTGCATCTGGCTTTATGTGGATACTGGGAAATTGAACCTGGTTCCTTTGGTTTTTTTGCAGGCAAACGCCTTAACCACTAAGCCATCTCTCCAACCCTAGAATCTTTTTATCGAATGTTTTTCACTGACAGCAACTGCCAAAGGTCATTTGTTCTCTCTCCACACACAGACATATACACATTTTCATGTATATGCGCATATACGTGTTGGCACAAATGTGCACAGGTGCACGAGTGCAAGTGTACACGCATGTGGGCATGAATCTATGTACACATGCTTCCACATGAGCCCATACATATAGAATGCACACACACACACACACACACACACACACAAGAGCACGTTTCCCTCCTTCTCAACCACGTCACTCCACATTTCCTTCTCTGTCACTGGCTAGCATCTTCATGGCAAGGACTCCCTGCTCTCCAAAGTCTCTTTCAAAGCACACCCTCTTTTCCGTTCTGGATGCCCCTTCTCCTGCCTAGAGCAGCTACTTGAAATTCTCACGAGCCAGCTCTCCACTCCGCCAGGTGCCCAAGGCACAAGTGCCACCCTTGCCAAGACCAGGCCCGCGTAGTTCCACGTCTTGCTTCCTGTCGTGCAGACTATACAGTCAAGTGCCGTTGATGTGTGCAGCGATGTCCTTCGTTTCGGCTCCAGCTCAGATGTGACGCTCTCGAACCCTCCTTCCCTGCTCTCCAACCCACCTCCACCCATCAGCGGGCACCGGCTTCTGTCTCTACCTTGTTCTACGCAGGTCCGCCTCCCTCGCTGCTCTACACCCTGCTCAAGTCAAGGGCCGGTTTATCAATCTTTGTAAGCCCCGCAGGCTCTAACTCAGGACCACGCGTGTGGCAGGCGTTCAACAGATATTTGCCAGACTGAACGTAATTTAAACCAGCTCATTAATTCAAGTCTGTTCTGGAAAAGAAAAAGAGTCACATTCACTGAGATAAGCTGGGGACATTTGCATTTTGAGTCCATCTAAACTGGAAGCAACATCAGGGAAGAAATTATTTTAGGGTTTTTTTTTAAAAAAAAAGTAATGAATTTGTTTGGAAAGAAGAAATGGGAATGATTTTTTTCCCTAATTTTTGCAAGTAAACATGTCCTTGTTTATAATAGTAAAAAAAAAACTTTTGACCGGGCATGGTGGCACACACCTTTAATCCCAGCACTCAGGAGGTAAAGTAGGAGGATTGACATGAGTTCAAGGCCACCCTGAGACTACATAGTGAATGCCAGGTCAGCCTGGGCTAGAGCGAGACCCTATCACAAAAATAAAATAAAATAAAATAAAATAAAATAAAATAAAAAACCAGCCAGGCACGGTGGTGCACACCCTTAATCCCAGTACTTGGGAGGCAGAGGTAGGAGAACCACCATGAGTTCGAGACCACCCTGAGACTACATAGTGAATTCCAGGTCAACCTGGACTAAAGTGAAGCCCTACCTCGAAAAACAAAGACAAAAACAAACCAAAAAACAAACAAACAGAAAAGTCGCCTTTAAATGACTAATTGCCATGTGATACCTTCCACCCTAGTATGCACAGCAAGAAGAACCTCACTAACTACAGGCCTAAAATAGAGTACCCAGTCTGTGGTTCTGTAGACAGGAGCTTCGAGAGAACAGAGGAAGCATGTGGCAGTGCCCCACGCTGGCCAGACAGGAACTTTGATAGTTTTTTTTTTTTTTTTTTTTTAAGATTTTTCTTTTTATTTATTTATTTATTTGACAGAGAAAGAGGGAGGGAAAGAGAATGGGCGTGCCAGGGCCTCCAGCCACTGCAAATGAACTCCAGATGTGTGCACCTCCTTGAGCATCTGGCTAACATGGGTCCTGGGGAATTGAACCTGGGCCCTTTGGCTTTGTAGGCAAATGCCTTAACCGCTAAGCCATCCCTCCAGGCCTTGAAACATATTTTTTAATGTGCGCAGCATGCATGTAGTCACCCAAAAATAACCCCAGGTATCATTCCTCAGGCACACCATCCACCATTTTTTTTAAGAAGGAAGGGTCTTGGGGCTGGAGAGATGGCTTAGTGATTAAGCACTTGCCTGTGAAGCCTAAGAACCCTGGTTCAAGGCTCAGTTCCCCAGTACCCATGTAAACCAGATGCACAAGGTGGTGCATGCATCTGGGGTTCATTTGCAGTGGCTGGAGGCCCTGATGCGTTCTCTCTCTCTCTCTCTCTCTCGCAATAAATAAATAAAAACAAAAAAATAAATAAATAAACAAGAAGGAAGGATCTCACATTGACCTAGACTAAGTTGTTTGGTCAGCAAATCCAGGAATTCTCCCTATCACAGCCTCCCCAGTGCTAGGATTACAAACTTGCACCACCACACCCAGCTGTAAATTCTGGGGGTTGAACTCAGGTCCTCAAGCTTGCAAGACAAGCATTTCACCCACTCGGCTATCTCCCCAGCTCCTGGAACTCTGAAATATGGAGGATTGTGTACTAACCCCGAGTCCTTCCTACCGGCAAAAGCCAAGAAAGACTCCCCAGAACTCCAGCTCCGCCTCTGAAAACTCGGGGTGGTGCCGCCTCCTTCCCAGGTGGGTTAGCAGAGAGAACAAAGTGCTCATTTGCATTCAGAGTTCAGATCAACAATCTTTTTTTAATTTTTTAAAATATTTTATTTATTTATTTGAGAGAGAAAGAGAGGCAGAGAGAGAGAGAGAATGGACGTACCAGGGCCTCCAGCCACTGCAAACTCCAGATGTGTGTGCCCCTTTGTGCATCTGGCTAACGTGGGTCGTGGAGAATCGAATCAGGATCCTTTGGCTTGGCAGGCAAATGCCTTAACCACTAAACTGTCTCTCCAGGCCAGATTAACAATCTTTTTTTTTTTTTTTTTTTTTTGGCTTTTCGAGGTAGGGTCTCACTCTAGCCCAGGCTGACCTGGAATTCACTATGGAGCCTCAGGATAGCCTCAAACTCACAGCAATCCTCCTACCTCTGCCTCCCAGTGCTGGGATTAAAGGCGTGCGCCACCACGCCTGGCAACAATCTTTTTAGTATACATTTGTCTGATACGCTATTTGGAAATCTTTCTACTTTTCAATTTTTATTATTTATATGAGGTTCAAATGTAGTTGGGCATGCTGGAATTTTTTTTTCCCTAAGTTTGGCAGCCATTTCCAGGACTAAGGAAGACGCTGACAAGAGCCTGTCAGCGGCATGCACACAGTAGGTGCTCAGTGGCTCAGTGGTGGCGTGTATTAAACAACAGGAAGCCATTAACACAACTTCAGCGAGAGCCTGACAGTGCCATCCATCTCTGAGGCTCTAAATTTAGCTCCGGCCAAAAACAATTATTTGAGATTTCTTAACGTGCCTGGAAGTAGAAAAGTAGAACGCATTGAAAATATATCACGGAAGTAGCTTTCAATTATAACTTTATCTTTTCCAGGTTCTGCCCCAGCGACTTTGTAATCTAGCGTTTTTCAAGTGTCTTTAGACTCTGCGCATAATGAATGAGGATAATCATTCTTTCCCAGAATGCCTTGGCTTTGATGATATAGTGTGGCAGACGTATGGTCTGACTCGAATGACAATTGACTAAGTCATTGTTTCCGCTCAATTAACTTACAGTCCTTGGTAGCTGAGCCAGAATTCTGAGCTCAGGTCTCCTGACAAGTTCCCTCTCATCATCAAATCTCCCCAAATCTTAGTCTAAGCCTTCACTCCAAGAACGGGATATACTTTCTGGTCATCAGTGACTCCTGAGAACAAATACTTTTTTTTTCAGGTGTGTGTGCATGTGTGTGTGTGTGTGGGCACCCACATGCCATAGCCCACGTGTGAAGGTCAGAGGACATTTGGGATCACTCCACACTTTCCATCTTGTTTGAGGCAAGGTCTCTTGTCATTGTTTTTTCACAGCTGGGTCCGTGAGCTATTGGGAAATTCTCCTGCTTCTGCCTTCCGTGTTGCTAGCATAGTAGAATTACAGAAGTAATGGGGCCTGGGGATCTGACCTCAGCTACTCAGGTTGGCAGGTCAAGTATTTTTTTCCCCAGCCCACAAATCAAACTTTTATTAAGTTAAAAAAAAAGAAGTCATATAAAACTTAATAAAAGGTGTGTTTTTCTCTAAAGCATCAAGAAAGAATAAAATGTGGAGACTACCAGACCAGTCCCTTGCCCTCAAAACTTTCTCTCCCTTCTTTGATTGGACAGCTAGACAGATTCTTCTAGCATCTTCCAGATATGCCCATGGGAATTCGCTCCGATCTGTGGGTTGGAGTGGAAAATGACATGTTCAGATCACTTGTTGAGAATGGTACCTACTAGCTAGAGCTCCTGGAGGGGTTGTGATGTGAAAGAAGCCACCCACCCAATGACAACGCAAGGGAAGACTCCCATGTTCTTGAAGCCACTGAATGTTCTTAGGTCAGTGTGTTGCATCAGGCAAGCTTCTACTCCATGTGGTCTACATGACTCAGTATCCTCCAAACAGTTATTCACGCAACAAAATCCAAGTACTTCCTTGGTCATAGCCTATGGGCCTTAAAGTCCTTTAGCAGACGTTGTGCTGCAAGTACTTTGTATAGACTATGTTTAGAGATAGGGCTTTAAATACAGGCTCATTAAATTAAAATAAGGCTGTTAAGGTTAAGTCCTAATCCAAAATGACTGTGCCATGGTAACAAGAGGTTAGAAATAGCCTATACGGCGAGGTCAGAACACAGTAGACATGGGGAGAAAATGGCCATTCCTTAGCCAAGAACAAAGGTCTCAGCCTGGATCAAACTTGCCAATACTTTGATCTTGGATGTCCAGCTTCCATATCTATGAGGAAGTAAAATGTCTGTTGTTCAAGCCACCAGATCTGTGGCACTGGGTGACAGCCCTAGCTGACTCGTATGTGGACCTTGCATGATCTGGCACCTCCCCTGCCTGCAAGCATGGCACCCTATCATGGGCCTGTATCCACCCCCTCTGTATGTCCTCAGGAAGTTCACACATGGTTACTGGCTCTCCAGTGATTACCTCATTCCCTGTACCTCCCTCCCTGTTATTTCATTCTTGGTATCAAGCACATTCTGTAATTACATTGCTTATTCTTGTACTCACTCATTGAGATTCTCCCTATTACTGTGGAGGCCTCCAGACAACAGTAACGTGATCTCTCTTGTTCCTCATCTTTTCCCAAGCACCTAACCTAATGCCTGATGCATAGGGGTGCTCAGGTTTCAATATAATAAATTGTTAGTGACTGAGATTCAAGCATAGGTCTGAAGACTCAGAATTATTCAACAGAAGACCATTTTCAGGGAAGTGGAGAGATTATCGAGACGGACAAAGGAGAGGTTTGTGGCGGCTGATTTTGTGTGTCAGCTTGACTGGGCCACCAGGTCCCCAGATATTTCATTAATCATCATCTCATTTGTCTGTGAAGGTTGATATGTGTCCCTCCAAAATTCATGTCAGGACTTAAACCCCAAGATGATGTTATTATGAGGTAAGGTCTTTAAGGAGTGATTAAGTCATGGATTTATGCTGTGATAAAGGAGGTTGAAGGGAACATTCTAGCTCCTGTTTGCCTTTCAGCCTTCTGCCGTGTAAGGATGCAATAGCAAGGTGCCAGTTTAGAAGGAAAAACAAAATCCCTCACCAGACACTGAACTTGCCAGTGCCTTGATTTTGAGCTTCCCAGTCTCCAAAACTGTAATAAAATGGATTTCTGTCCTTTGTAAGTTTACCCTGTTTGGGATATGTTGTTATAGCAACACAAATGAACTGAAACAAGGCTTTTCTGGATGAGACTGAGTAAAGAAGCTTTCCCTCCTCAGCGCAGTTGGGCGTCACACAATCCCTTGAGGGGCCTGAGTAGAACAAAAGGCAGGGGTTGCAGTCAGCTCCTCATTGCTGGGACAAACTTCCAACCAGACGCAGTTTACGGGAGGAAAGGGTTTACTTCAGGCTTACAGAATCCAGGGGAAATTCCATCGTGGCAGAAGAAGCTGGCTTGCTCCAGTATGCATCACAACACACACACACACACGGGAGGGGGGGGCAACACCAGCAAACACAAAACACAAAAAGAGCCAGAGCTCAAACTGCACTGAACACACCTAGTAGAACCATCTCCCTTCTCTAGCAGGGCTCAGCTCACTGGAGACTCCAGTTTCAGGCCTGAGTGTATGGGACCACACAGGGTAAGGAAAAAAACATTCATGCTCTCCTCTTCTCTCTTTTCCCCACTTCTTTCCAGTCCTTGTTATCTCTGCCTGACTGCATGAGTCGGGACATTAGTCCCTTCTGCCTCGTATGGGACCTACACCATTGGCCTTCCTGGGTCTCAGACTCAGACCAGAGCTAATTTACTGCCTCCTGGATCTCTGGCTTTCTGCTTTCTTAGCTTCCATAAAGACATCAGTTAATTCCAATCAATCAATCTATCTATCGGTTATGTTTCTCTGGCAGTACCAAATACAAGTTTAGGCAAGTGATCTGAACTTGGAACAGGTGGCATTTCGTCCAAGTCACCTGAGCCCGGGCATCTCAGTGGCAATCTTTTGGAAGAATGCTGCATTCGCCTTCTCATGGCTGGGCCAAAACAGCTGACCAGAAACAGCCGGTGGAAGGAGGTTTGTTTGGGCTTACAGTTGTGAGAGGAAGCTGCATCATGGAGGAGGAGGCAGCATGGCAGAGCAGACCAGTGAGTATCAACATCAGTCAGGAGGGAAGATCAAGAGTGAACTGGCTCTACCCAGTGTGACTTAACTAACAAACCTCGAAGTCCACCTCCAGTGTCACACCTCCTCCAGTGACACACCTCCTCCAGCACGGCTCCACCTCCGACAGCCAGCACCAGCTGAGGATTAAGTATGAGGCATACTCACAACCCCATGAGGCTATGGGAGACATTCCGCAGAGGGTCTACGATGAGTGAGCATACTGCTCTGAGACTCTTCACAGACAGAGCCAAGGCTCTAAAAGAAACCTCTCCTTGGTGCGAGACGGTGTGGGGAACAGCCCCCTCTGGCAGGGCTCCAAGCATGTGCACAGAATACAGAGTAAAGCCATGGTTCTGTGAGCCATGATCCAATGCAGCTGGACACTGTCTGTGCCCGTGTCCTCCAGACAGTCCCTAGGAGACTGAAGGGAAGAGACTCCTGCAGCAGAAACTAATCAGAAGGGCTTAATGAGCTACAGATATGAAAGCTCCCAGAGGTCCAAAGCAGGTGAGATTCCACAGGTGTGTGTGCGGGAAGCCAATCATGTGAAATATGAGCCACTTTCATTCACATGAACAAAGGCTACAAGTCTATATCATAGGACATAAGCCAAAATCCTAGTAGGAGGAGTAAATGGAGAAGGAACATTTTCTGGGAATTTCAGGCAGAATGTCCTGGTGGAATAATACATAGTGACTCTTAGGTGGTAATGATGCTTGAAAGTCACTGGACCACAGTGGCATCGAGTTGCTGGGAGGTATTTTCATCAGTTGGCTGTTCAGGTGTTCAAGACAAGTGTTAGTTAATATGAGTACTCTCTACAATCAAAATGCTTTTTTACTGCTATGAATTGTGTATGCCTTTCAATTATACATAATATTGAGACCTTCTGTGTGGTTCACGGAATTTACACTTGATTGAATCCTCACACCAAACCTGTTTTAATTGCTAGTTCCATGTTAGACACCAAGCAATCAAAGTCTAGGAAGATAGGAATTAACTCTACCCATGGCTCGTTAGGGGAGAGTGGAGATTAAGCCAAGGACTGCCTGACACCAGAGTGATCTGCATCATACAGCTGCCCAGAGGTCCTGCACCCACCTTCACATTCCACTGATGAAAACGCTAAGGTCCCTGGAAGCAGCTGTGTCACCTGGCAGGTGTTTGCACAAGCCACTTTCAGAGCTCAGGCCTCCTGCTCAGCACTTTGTCGCCTGGGCCTGAGATGCCTGTCCGAGCTGGTTGCCAGGGTCCTCTAGGTTAACTGAGATGGGAAGAACCGACCCCCCCCCAACTGTGAGTGGCACAATTCCATGGGCTGGGGTCCTGGACTGTATAAAAGGAGAGAGCTGTCTGAGCCCCAGCATTCATCACGCTCAGCTTCCTCACTGTGGACTCCATGTGACCACTCATCTCAAGCTCCTGCCACCAGGCTTTTCCCACCATGATGGACTGTATCCCCTAGAACTGTGAGCCAAAAGAGCCCTTCTTTCCTTAAATTGCTTTTGTCAGGATTTTGTTCCAACAATTGGAAAAAAAAAAAAAAAAAAAACTAATACAGATCCCAATTTTCTAACGCTACACAGTGGCCTTCTCGGACACGGATGCCATACCAAATTTAGATGATCGCCAGAAAAGTACCAGGCCTCCCTGGTAGTGCCCAGCCAGCTCCTGAGTGCCAGGGTTACCTCCTCCCTTTCTCATTGGCAAGATAGTAGGGACATTCAAGAGGGAAAATTGATAAATATGAACATTTTCCAGAAGAGAAAAACTTAAGTAGCCAATAGAACTGGGAAAAGATGGGCCATGTCTCTAGTAATGAAGAAATACAGAGGAAATCAGCAATGAGGCGCTGTCACACCCACGGGATGGCAAACGCTGGGAATCTGAACAAGGAAAGGTCAGCAGAGATGAAGGGAAGCGGGAAATCCCACAGAGATGTAAGCAGATGTGATTGGAGAATGTTGCAGCCGCCTGTAGTTCAGCTGAAAATGTGCTGCCTCTGACCTGTCAGTTCAAAACCTACAAATTCCCTAAAGAAATGCTTACACACATGCACAAAAAGACATGCACACTGGGGATTGAAGAGATAGCTCAGTTGGTAAAGTGCTTGCTTTGAAAGTATGAGAGGCTGAATTGTCCCCAGAACCCACATAAAATACTCGTCATGGTGATGTGTGCCTATAATCTCAACACTAGGGAGGCTGACACAGGAGGCTCCCTAGGGCTCGTGGGCCAACTAATCTATCCTAATTGGCAAACTCCAGCCAATGAGAGATCCTGTCTCAAAGGAGACGGACAGAGTTCATAGGTATGACACCCAAGCTTGTCCTCTGGCTTCCACACGTGTGCATACCCACGCACAGGCGTCTACACACATGCAACCCCCTCACACACACAAAGAATGTTGATCATATATAACAAAAGCAAAACACAAGTCTCCCACAAACAGCATGCAAGTAACCCAATACCCATCCCCAAGAGAGAGGATCAGTAAACTGTACCATTGTCAGACACTGGAGCGCCATTTAAACCTGAAAGCACTGGACCTGCATTTATCAACTGTGAGTAACGCCCCAAAACAATGCTGAGTGGGAGGATGAAGATGCAGTGGGACATTTATAACAGAATACCATTGGCATAAAACTTTTAAGACGGGCAAAACAATGCTTTACAGTTTTTATGGAAACACAGCACATGAGGCATAAAAATGTAAAGACGTGGATGGGACTGATAAAAGCAGACTTCGTGAGCATGCCCCTCACCTTGGGGAGAGGGGAGGGAGAGGGAAAGATCTGTGAAGGGCACACAGGAGGCCTCAGTCATGTCGTACTACGTAGTTTCTTTTAAAGAATGTTAAGGCCAGTGTGGCTTCATATTGAGATTTGATGAAGCTGGGTAATTGTCTGTGGGCGATGTGCATCATATGATTCTTTTTTCATATCTGTACGCTTGACTCAATAAAGTCACTCTTTTGTGGAAGGGAGAAGAAGCAAGCTTATTTTTCTAAGCAGGAATAATAGAAGTAGTAGAGAAGGGAGCAGGGGAGCTAGGGTGGAAGATATGGAACTGGGATGGTAGGAAGAAGGATGAGGAAGAGATCTAGAATGATTCAAGACCTCCTCTGAGAAGGCCTCACCTTCGTCTCCTGTATTATCCTATATATATATGTATGTATATATTCACCTGTAATGATACTAACTATAGTCATTACTTTTCCATTTACTGTGGAAAAAATACTTGACAGAACAACTTAAAAGAGGAAGGATTCATTTGCTCATAGCTTCAGAGGGTCAGTCCATCCTGGTCAGTCCATCATGAGTCAGTGGGGAGGGTGTGGTGGAACAGGCCTCTTCAACACATGACAGACAGGAAGTAGAGAAGGAAGACAGGAAGGGGCCAGAGCAAGACACAGCTTCTCCTAAGGACACACCCCCAGTGACATATTTCCTCCATCTAAGCCTCACCACCAACTTTTCACTACCTCTCAATAATGCCATCATATTATGAATCCATCAGGAGACTGTCCATTCATCAGTTCAGAATCCTCATAATCTAATCCTGAGATGCCATCACAGATTCACTGAGGTGTGCCTTACCCATCTCCTAGGGGCTTCTCTAGCTAATCAAGTTAATAGGATTAACCATCACCAAGAGAGTTTCTACTTTCAGTACTAACATCAGCCCACCATTTTACAGCTTGATATACATAATCGATTCAAAAGTGCTTATCTCGCTGGGTATGGTGGCCCACGCCTTTAATCGCAGCACTCAGGAGGCAGAGGTAGGAGGATTGCTGTGAGTTCGAGGCCATCCTGAGACTACATGGTGAATTCCAGGTCAGCCTGAGCTAGAGTGAGACCCTACCTCAAAAAAAAAAAAAAAAAAAAAAAAAAAAAGAGTGCTAATCTCAAGAGATGGCTTAATGATTAAGGCCCTTGCCCATGAAGCCTGAGGACCCAGGTTCAACATCCCAGAACACACAAGGTCACACATGCACACAAGGTAGTACACGTGTCTGGAGTTTAATTTCAGTGGCTAGAGGCTCTGGCGTGCCAATTCTCTCTCTCTCTCTCTCTCTCTCTCTCTCTCTCTCTCTCTCTCACACACACACACACACACACACACACACACACACACACACACACAAAACATTTAAGTGGTTATCTCAGTGGCAAGATTTCAGATTTCTCCTTTCTACCTCCCCCTTTCTCTGAACTTTAAATGCATGAGTATCACCTGAAAGGCTTCCTCGGCCTCTGATTCAGTCATTTTATCTGGTCCCTGACAATCTGTGCTTCTAATGCATGTCCAGGTGACGTGGATACAGCTGCTTAAATGTGGCCTAAAATACTTTCATTACCTTATCTGCTTCCTTCCTGGACCTGATCTCAATCGCAGAAGCCTGCACACTGTGAGCTTTCAGGCGTTTCCATATGGGCCCCATGTTTCTTCTTTCTAGAATGTGTTTTTGTCGCAATCCCATCACTCTACAACCTTGACTAACTGGACTCACTGCCGATCACATTCGAGATTCAGCTCACATGCACTTTTAGCAAAACGGTGGAGCAGGAGCTCCGGAACAGGGCCTGGCAGCATGAGGCCATTGGAAAAAAAAAAAAAAAAAAAAAAAAGGCAACATTCACCGAATCGAATCCCCTGGACACGGGCTGAGGGTGAGGCATTCCAAAGAGAAAGTGGAACTGGCCTGCACTCTTGAGGGCACCCGTTGTGCATATGTTATATGGTAGTTTAAATATAAAAACGCCCCCCCCCGTACCTCATGTGTTTGTGATTAAGCCTCACGCTCAATCCCCAGCTGATGGCAATCTGACAGGTGGAGACTTGTCGAGGAGGGGCGGCACTGGGGCGAGCCTCGAGTTCTGTGAGCCCAGCTTGCCAGTGCGACTCAGCTACTCTCTTGCTGCTTCTTGCCAGCTGCTGCGTGATGCCCAGCCTCTGCGCTGCCCAGCTTTCTGCCGTGATGAAACGTCCCCTCAAGACTGTAAGCCGGAACAGACCCTCTCCCACCACTTGCCTTGGGTGGAGTGTTTTGTCCCAGCAACAAGATAGTAACTACTACATGTTAGCATGCATAAGGGATATTTGTGTGTGTGTGAGACACACAGAGGGAGGGAGGGAGGGAGGGAGGGAGAATTCCTACACGGTTGACTCAAAATCAAGGTTAGCAGGTCTCAGACACAGCTGTGCTGTGAATACCTAACCAGAGAATCGTGCCTAGCTGTGAGCCAATAGCTGAAGTGTCCGAGTCCTGAGTCCACAGTGTTTGTTACCATGGACACCCAGAGGCGAGGCAGCCGCCCTTCCTGGCCACCCCCAGTGCCCTCTGCAAACTTAGAGCTGCCTAGGACACCCCCACTTACCGCTGTAGCACCGTTGTTCGGGAGGTTCCATTAGCTTAAGTAAATCCAGTCCTGGTTCCACAATCTCAGAGTGGGGGTCCAGACTGGGAAAGTGACCACACAGACTTTTGGGAAAATCCAATGGGTTTTTTTCTCCCCCTGCTGTTTATTTTTCTTTTTTTGATGCCATCCACAGAAACATGCTGCCATGAACAATTATGACTGCCTGACGTGAGGGGTTTTTCTCTCTGCCAAATTGCTTTCCAGATAGCTGCTGTATAATCGTATCTGAGCTTCAAGGTCATGTCGCTCACCCAACACCTCCTGCTCTGGGATTTGCTTTGCGAAAGGAACTCTCTCAACTGTGGCCCAGTACTGGCCTCTCGGCCTGCTGTCACTGAAGTCAGAAGAAGTGGCCTGCGTGAGGAAAGTGAAGACTGGCTCACTGGCTTTTGCCTTCTCCTGCCACTACTCAAGCCAAACCTGGTTTCTGTGGACAAAGACAGAAGACGTATTTGGGTGAAGATGAGGAGCCTTCTCAACAGAGAGAAACTTCCTGTTGGTTCCCAACCCACAGGTATCAGGTAACATCCAGAGAAACATAAAGTAGGGATAGAGAGGGACACAACCCCATGAAAAAGAGAGAAGAAAGCCACCCAAGAAAGTCAGAGATTGTGTAGACAACAGCAGCATAGGGCTTGGAGGAGAATGAAGGGGAGAAGAAGAAATGACAGACCAAACATGGAAGGAGAAAGCAGACACAGTAAAAGTCTAAGACGGCCGGGCTTGGTGGCACATATCTGTAATCTCAAGACTCGAGGTGGGAACAGGAAGATCATGAGTTCAGGGGCAGCCTGGGAGATATAGCAAGTTCAAGCACAATCTAGGCAACATAGTGAGTCCTTGTCTCTAAAAAAATAAAAAGGAATATAAAGAAGAATAAAAGTCCCAAACAGAGGGCTGGAAACATGGCCTAGTGGTTAAGGCATTTGCCTGCAAAGCCAAAGGACCTTGGTCCAATTCCCCAGGACCCACGTAAGCCAGATGCACAAGGTAGCGCATGCATCTGGAGTTCATTTGTAGTGGCTGGAGGCCCTACCACACCCATTCTCTCCCCCCCCCTTTCTTTCTAGCTCTCCCAAATAAATAAAATAAAATTCAGAGCCATCCGGAGACTGCATAGTGAATTACAGATCAGCCTGGGCTAGAGCAAAACCCAACCTCGAAAAGCAAAAAATAAAAGTCCCAAGCAGAAAATGGAGACAGACAGTAGAGACCACAAAACTCAACAGACAAGGAATCAATGTCAGAGGCTTTTTGTTTTCATTTTTTTTTTTTTTTTGCCTTAAAATAACCCAAATGGTTAGCCAAAACTGTCAGTGACAAGCATGAGGCTCAATGAAGGGAAGGTTGTGAGGAAAGAGTCACTAAGGAGTGGATTCACCGAGTATTCCCAGCAAGCCAGGCCCATTGGCAAAGATCAGAGCTCTCAGGCCATGCAGCCAAGTCAATGTGGCACCCTCCTTCCTGCCCTCAAGGTACAGTAGGCCAATAAGTGACAGGTGACATCAGGTGTTTCCCTCTTACCTTTATCCTCCGTGCCCAGGGAACCTCCCTGTACCACGTCTGGGAAGGTTCCAGTAAGAGCCTTGGAGTGGGACTGAAGAGATAGCTCAGCAGTTAAGGTGCTTGCCCCTAAAGCCTAATGACCCCGAGTTCAGTTCCCCGGGACCCACGTGAAGCCAGATGCACAAAGTGGCACGTGCACCTGGAGTTCCTTCGCAGGGGCTGGAGGCCCTAGCACATCATTGTTTCTCTGCTGGGTGTGGTGGTACGTGCCTTTAATCCCAGCATTCTGGGAGGATCGCTGTGAGTTTGAGGCCAGCTTGAGACTACATAGTGAATTCCAGGTCAACCTGGGCTACAGCAAGACCCTACCTCAAGAAAAAAGGAGAGCTGGAGAGATAGCTTAACAGTTAAGGCACTTGCCTGTGAAGCCTAAGGACCCAGGTTAGATTCCCCAGTACCCACGTAAGCCAGATGCACAAGGTGGTGCATGCGTGTGGAGTTTGTTTGCAGGAGCTGGAGGCCATGGTGCGCCCATTCTCTCTATCTGCCTCTCTCTCTCGAATAAATAAAATATTTTTTAAATAAAGGAAAATAAAAGAGCCATGGAGTAGGAGCTGCTTAGGGAGGCAGCTCAGTCTGGAAAGTTCTTGCCTTTCAAGCAACGAGGACCCGAGTTTGAGCCACAGTGCTCGTGTCAAATGCCAGCATGATGGCCCCCGCCTGTGCTTCCGGCGCTGGGAAGGCACAGACAGGAGGCTCTCTGGGGCTCAGTGGCTGCCTCCGTCTAGCCTAATTGATGAGCCCCAGGCCAATGAGAAGCCCACTGAAGAAGTGGAGGACACTACTGAGGATAACACCTGAGGTTGTCCTCTGGCCTCTGCATATACACTCAAACGTGTGCATGTGCACTTGTATACCCACACGTACCTGCACACACATACTCACACCCTTAAATAATCCAAAGCTATCGGGGGTGGATGTACCCTAACGGTGAGGAATGTGAATTGGTGGAAGCATTTTATAGACACTCCTACAGTGTTTGCCAGGTATCTACTCACATGTTTTAAATATTTATTTATTCGCAAACATACAGAGAGAGAGAAAAAAAAAATCATGGGTGTACCAGGGCCTCTAGCTGCTGCAAACGAACTCCAGATACATGTGCCACTTTATGCATCTGGCTTTAGGTGGGTACCGGGGAAATCAAACGCAGGCCATCAAGGCATTGCAAGCAAGCACCTTAACTGCTAAGCCATCTCTCCAGCCCTCCTCACATTATTTTAAACAATTTTGTTTTCCTCATCTAAGCTCTCTATTGATGCACACAGAAACCTCCTTGCTAGTACCTCAGCTAACTCTTTCCCTTGCTCAGTCATACCTACTATGTTAAGCCCGCACCTGCTAAGCTCGACCACACCAACTATGTTTAACAACACCTGCTAACTTCAACTTTGAACACTCTAAACCTCAACCCTACTCCTTTAAAGTTCAGCCATGCCTCCTAAAGCTTAGCAGTTTCTCATCGAAAAGAATCACTGGGGGGCTGGAGAGATGGCTTAGCGGTTAAGGCGCTTGCCTTCAAAGCCAAAGGACCCAGGTTCGACTCCTTAGGATCCACGTAAGCCAGATGCACAAGTGGGCACAAGCATCTGGAGTTCATTTGCAGTGGCTGGAGGCCCTGGCGTGCCCATTCTGTCTCTCTCTCTCTCCCTCTCTCTCGCTCTCTCTCTCTTTCTCTCCTTACCTATTTCTGTATCTCTCTCTCTCAAATAAATAAAAATATTTATTTAAAAAAGAATCACTGGAGCCGGGCATGGTGGCGCACACCTTTAATCCCAGCACTCAGGAGGCAGAGGTTGTAGGATCGCCGTGAGTTCACGGCCACCCTGAGACTACACAGTGAATTCCAGATTAGCCTGAGCTAGAGTGAGACCCTACCTCGAAAAAAAAAAAAAAGCATCATTGGCAAATGCTCAACATGAGGAAGTATTGAGGCACACACATCAAGTAAATGGCTCTCACAGAAATGCTTGCATGACAGTAGAGCAAAATATGATTTTCTCTGCTCTACGGAAGAAGCCCAGAAGGGTTTGAAGAAACTCATCCAAGGATCCAAGGATCCAAGGCCCCCAACAATGCCACGTTGGCTGTGCTGATGGGCATCAGCACTTCTGTCCTTGCTCATCTCCCCACTTCCCATTCCCCAACCCCCAACCCCCAACCCCCAACCCCCAGGCTTCAGATCTTCTGGCTTTGAATGAACATTGCAATACCCAAGTCCCCACCCACATCCCAGAGAGCCACTATCCCAGAAATTCAGATTTGGCCATGTGTATGCGGTTTCAGTCTTAGTGCTCTGGTGTGTACGTAAAAATATACCATAAAGAATTGCTCTGAGCCTGACCAGAGCCTTACGAGATTCTAATCACTCTGTCAATGGCTTTGTGGTTTCTCCGCAATGGTGCCAAATTTTGTTCACACTTGAGCTCTACTTCACAGCCTCCTATGGTGGTTTGATTCAGGTGTCCCCCATAAACTTAGGTGCTCTGAATGGTTCCCAGCTGTGGTAGTTTGAATAGAATAGATGGCCCCCAATATATTCAGTTGTTTGTTTGTAGTTTGCATCTCTAGCCACCTGGCTGGAGGCAAGGTCACTGGGTGGATCTTAAGGTGTGGTGGTGGATTTCAGATTAAAATCTAAAGATATGCAAAGTGTGCCTAGCTGGAGTTCCTGAAGTGTGCTGTGGCTTTTGGCTTTTAGGCTTGTACTTCTCTCTCTCTCTGCTTGGGCCTGTGAAGGCAGGCCAGTTTCTTCTGCCATTATGGAACTTCCCCTGGATCTGTAAGCTTCAATAAATCCGTTCCTCCATAACTGTGCCTGGTCTGGAAGTTCATCTCAGCGAACCTGAAGCAATCTGATACACCAGCTGATGGAGATTTGGGAATTAACGCCTCCTGCAGGCAGTCTATTGTTGGGGGTGGGCTTATGGGTGTTATAGCCAGTGTTTGGCACACTCTCCTATTCATGTTGTCTGCCTTATGTTGGCCAGGGGGTGATGTCCACCCTCTGCTCATGCCATCATTTTCCCCTGCCACCATGGAGCTTCCCCTTTGAGCCTGTAAGCCAAAATAACCCTCTTTTTCCCCCAAGCTGCTCTTGGTTGGGTGATTTCCACCAGCAATGCGAACTGGACTGCAACACCTTCCTTCCAGCAGCAGTCAGAAGCCCAGGCCTTTTCCTGCCCGAGCCCTTCCTCAGCTCTCGCAGCCAGATGGGCCCCTCCGTCCCTCCTGTGCTCCGGTAGACCCAGGCTCTCCACCATTACAGCCTTGACTAATCTCCACCAGGGTTGGTCCCCAGTGGTTGGATTAATGATACTGTTGATAGAGTCATCTCACTGCTATCCTCATAATGAGTTCTCAGTGCAAGTTGCTTTAGTCGAGATCCTTCTCAGTAGGAAGAAAGGGAGAGAAAAGTGGAAATGGAGCTTTCGACACAACACGAAACCGGAAATTTGAAATGAGACCTGACTAATTTCCTAACTCAAAACCACTGGGATGAGGTGAATAGATGTCAAAGGAAAATTATGGTTTGAGCATGTTGGGAAATACAGGCAGGGATGTCATTTCCTCAAAATATTCTGATAAGATAATGAATCAATACCTGAATATTCATTTTGTTTTTGTTTTTGTTTTTCGAGGTAGGGTCTCACTCTAGTCCAGGCTGACCTGGAATTCACCATGGAGTCTCAGGGTGGCCTCAGACTCACAGCGATCCTCCTACCTCTGCCTCCCGAGTGCTGGGATTAAAGGCGTGCGCCACCACGCCCGGCCTGAATATTCATTTGATGAGAAGACCTTGGGGGTTCTATGGCGTAAGGAGATAGTGGCAGATGTTAGACTCTTGGGACAGATGGTATAAGTGCTGCTCAGTGCCCATGCTTACCTGCACTGTAGACCTCACTTCTCCAGGTGGAGTTACGGACCCTCTCCCTCCCATTGCGACTGCCAGGGCCATGACAGTGGGATCCATGTCAGTTGTCCCTGGAACTGAGCTCATATCTGATGTTCCATTTGTTCAACAAAATGTTTCATCAGTGGAGAAGCAGTGACTGTGAAATCCAACTGGCACATAAAGTCTCCTAGAGGCTGTCTGTGAAAAGGGGCATCTGGCTTCCAGAATTGCCACAGAGCAAGCTCACGTGTGGCAGCTCCAGAGCCCTTTGAAAGGACGAAAATAAACGCAAGGTCTGGCGAAATGTCACCCTGAGGCCAAGTATAGTCACTGGGCAAATACCACAGATGCTTTCTGAGCCCAATACTAGGGTGTAAAGAACAGAAAAGGAAATAGTATTGACTGTCTCTGCCTCATTTTGTTGGTTTTGGATTTTTGTCTTTAGCACACAGAGTAACAGGTGCGATCTCCACCTCCTGAAAGGCCCTGGTATGGCCTCTGGGGATGAGCTGATCAGACTGGTGGGTGTAGCTCAATGATAAAATCCCTTTCATGCTCAAAGTGCCAGGGTCAACCCTTGATGCCACCACAAATACATACACAACTGAGCTGATCAGTAATGGACCAGGAGTCAAGCTCCTTTCCTCTGACCCAAGTGCCCCTGGATTTTCATAGCAAACATAGCATCTTTCAAAAGAAGAGGGTGGTCATGAACTCTGAGAAGCTAATGGTCCAATAAAAGAAATATTTTGGTATAATAAAATAGTAGTAAACAATTTGTAAATAATGGTGAACACAGACTGAAATTTTAGTACTCTTTCTAACTAGGAAAAGTCAAGCCTATTTAATTCTTTAATTTAATTTAATTCTTATCTACATTATCTACATTTTATCTACATTTTTGTTCTTGTGTTCTCACAAAATATCACTTCAGTGTTTTCATATCTTCTGCTTTTCTACCCCAGACACCTTCTTTTCTCCCCCCACCCCGCTTTGGTTTTTCGAGGTAGGGTCTCACTCTAGCCCAAGCCAACCTGGAATTCACTATGGAGTCTCAGGGTGGCCTCGAACTCACGGCGATCCTCCTACCTCTGCCTCCTGAGTGCTGGGATTAAAGGCGTGCGCCACCACGCCCAGCACCCAGACACCTTCTTTCTGGCCACATGTAATGGAGGTTTGTCATGGGCATATTTCTTACTTAAGATCACACACAGATGCGGAACCTTTTACCGACATTTAGGGTGCTTCCAGTCTTACAAAGTTTAGTGAGGGGCAGAGTGTGCCTCCCAGTAAAGAGGCTGAAAGTGCAACTGGTCACCTTTCCTCAATCCCCTGCAGGTAGACCATGATCCAGCAGGCCAAGTACTGATGGCCAAACACACTCACCTTCGCTTTGAAACAGGAGCAAACAAGGCAGCGGATGAAGCAAGCACAAGTCTTGCTGCCAGGAGCTTATTAAGAGCAAGGCACTGAGACAGGGAGAGAGAAGTCAGCGCTAGGAGCAGCAGCCTACATCCAGAGCCAGGGATCCCGGTTCTGCCAGGGAAGACTCAGTGCTCAGTGGGGCAATGGTTGGCCCTGGCTTGGTAACCTCAGAGCCCAGGTCTCCATGCCTCTGTCATGCAATATCGGTTTCCTTTTACTAGCAGGTTGTGTCTGCATGTTTGCATGTGTGTGGGTGCAAATGTGTGTACAAATGTGCAGGCACGCATATCTGTGTACACGTGGAGGTCAGAGCTTGACATCGGGAATCCTCCCCAGTTGCTCTCCGCCATTTTCTTCGAAACAGGTTTCTTGCTGAACCTGGAGCTCATGAATTTGGCTAGAAAAGCTTGTCAGCTTGCCCTAGCGCTTCCTTGTCTCTCCTCCCCAGCACTGGACCACAGGGGCATGCCACCATAGCCCACATGTCACACGAGTTGGGGGGATATGAAATCAGATCCTCATGCATGCATGGTGCCAAGTCATCTCCCTACCCTGCTGCAATATCATTTTTTAAAGTTTGAATTTCGTGAGCAAAAAGTAAGGCCCAGAGGGTGTATGAGATAGAAAAGCTCAGAAGCAAAACAGACAAGTCAGTTAGTTAAATCCCACCTCCCACTCCCCAGAGAGGCAACACTTGGCTCTGAACAGATTTCATCATTTCCAGAGATCTCTAATGCTTCACTACATATGCATGAAACCCTAAGCACTAGATGGTAATTGTCTTGTAGAATCTTAAACATCATATAAATGGTGACATGCTATACATATCTTTCTGGCTTTTCTCATTCAGCATTACGATTATGATTATGGGATTCTTTTGGATGATCTATGTGACCATTCATTCATTTTCGCTGCTGTGCTGCTATGGAAGTCTATTGAAAGAACGTACAACTTGTACATCTGCCTGTGGGCAGAGGTATGAATTCTTTTTTTTTTTTTTTTGTTTTGTTTTTGTTTTTCAACACAGTCTCACTCTAGCCCAGGCTGACCTGCAATTCACTATATAGTCTCAGGGTGGCCTCGAACTCATGGCAATCCTCCTACCTCTGCCTCCTGAGTGCTGGGATTAGAGGCGTGAGCCACCACACCCAGATGAATTATTTTAAATATTATTTTAACATAAATATTACTTACTATGCATCTCTTTGTACCTGTCTCCTGGTTTTCGGGTACAAGAGTCCCTGAAGGTTACATTCTGAGAAGTGGAATTACTGAGTCCCAATCATGATCATTCCCAAGTTGATTAGATCCTGTAATGTTCTCTAAAATGGTTGTGAAGCCAGGTATGGTGCCGCACAGCTTTAATCCCAGCACTCGGGAGGCACAGGTAGGAGGATCACTGTGAGTTCGAGGCTACCCTGAGACTACAGAGTAGATTCCAGGTCAGCCTGCGCTAGAGTGAGACCATATCTTGAAAAACAAAAACAAACAAACAAAAAGTTCCTTCTGCTTAAACCAGCCCTGGTTTATTTTTATTATGTGTAACTAAAAAATGAAAACAAGGGTCTGGCAAGATTGTGCAGTGGTTAAAGGCACTTGCTTGCAAAGCCTGTAGACCCAGGTTCAATTCCCCAACTACTCACAAAAAGCACTCATTTACAGTGCCAGGAGACCCTGGCATGCCCCTCCCACCACACATGGAAATAAATAAATTTTCAATTTTTTAGATAGAATGCAGGCTGATGGTAGAGACGATTTCCCTGCGTTCTCTCTTTCTGCACTAACTGGAACAGAGTTCTGACTTTTTTGTTGTTTTCCTGGAGTGTCTTTTCAAGGATGCTTCTAGAGTTAACCACCTCAGGGAAGAGAGACAGGCTCTTCTTCTGGAGCCAAGGGTAGGCATCTTGGTTCACCATCCAGCATTAGAGATGACGGCTTCTTCTAAAGCAAGAGTCAGACACGCTGATTCCCAATATTGATAATTCAGGTCACAGGAGTTTACCCAAAGCACTCCAAGAAGTCAGCCAATCATAGGGGTAGTTGTACATCAGTGTTTATTGCAGCACTGAATAAAAGAGCTAAGTTATTGGACCAACCTAGGTATCCATCAACAAAGGAATGGATAATTACGGGAAATGAAATATGTATACATGTTGTAGTCACCTACGCACTGCTGGTGCAAAACACTCCACCAAAACTAGCTGATGGGAGGAAAGGGTTCATTTTGGCTTACAGTTAAGGGGAAGCTTCATGGTGGCAGAGAAGACATGGCGTGAGCTGAGGCTGGCCATCACTCCTTGCCACAGCAGGTGAAAGATAGCAGCGAGAGTGAGCTGAGTTCTGTTGAGGGGAGCTGACTATAAAACCCCAGAGCTACCCTCAACAGCACACCTACTCCAGCAAGGCTCCACCTCCCTAAGCGCCACTAGCTGGGGACCAAGCACTCAAAACCTATGAGTTTCTGGGAGGACATCTGATTCAAACTACCACAGTACATAATAAAAATTTTCAGCCATTAAAAAAAAAAAAGAGCCCGTGCCTGGCGTGGTGGCACACACCTTTAATTCCAGCACTTGGAAGGCAGAGGTAGGAGGATCACAGTGAGTTCGAGGCCACTCTGAGGCTACATAGTGAATATCATGTCAGCCTGGGCTAGAGTGAGACCCTATCCGCCCCCCCCCAAAAAAAAGAACAAAATTAGATTCTTCGGAGGAAATGGATACAACTGGAGATAATTGTATTAAGTGAATTAAGTCAGTGTCAAAGGGACACGTGTTTTCTATCATTTGTTCTTCCTAGACTTTATACAGCTACATAAATATATGTGTATATGTGACATGAAAGCAGAAGTGAAACTTTCTAGGGGACAAAGGGCCCCCGTTGGAGAGAAGGAGATGAAAAGAGAAGGTAGGGCTCTGAGGAGGAATATGCCCAGCATATAATATAATACATACATGAACACAGCTTAAATTAAGTAAGTAGGAGCTTTAACCCCTCTTGCCTTCTTCATGGCAGGAACTCTCTGTTTTTCCTGTTCTTTCCTTCTCTTAATCTAATAAAGTCTCTCGAAACCTTAAAAACATCAATAAAAATCAAAAAGGTTTAAAATATAAACAAATAGAAAAATGCAAAAAAAAAAAAAAGAAGAAGAAGAAGAAAAAGAAAAAGAAAGAGATTCAGGTCAAGCTGGGCCTGGTGGCTCACACCTTTAGTCCCAGCACTTGGGAGGCAGAGGTAGGAGGATCACTGTGAGTTCGAGGCCACCCTGAGACTACATAGTGAATTCCAGGTTAGCCTGGGCTAGTGTGAGACCCTACCTCAAAAAAAAAAAAAAAAAAAAAAAAGATTCAGGTCACTTAAACTTGATGTTCTCACCACTACACATGCAAACATTCTCTGGACAATTTTGCCTCCCGAGAGCCCAGGGTCTTTGACCCAGGAGTCTTGTTTCTTCTGCCAGCATCTATGAAACTCTAGTGAGCTAAGTTAGTAGCCTATTGGTAGGACAAAATCTCAACCTTTTACAGTTTTCAACAATTGACACAGAAAGTAGAGTGGTTTGGGCAATTGACCTCAGCAAAAACTGGAAGCGAGAGCTCAGGTTGGTAATATAATCTGGTCATAGTGTAAGAAAGTGAAAAAAATCCCACTCGTTTAAAGGAATATGATTTTGTCCATGTGTCCATTGGAAATGTTTTCAGCTCCAAGTAATGAAATATTCCCGTTACTAGTGTGTAAAACAATAAAGATTTTAATTATATAATATGAACTCTGAAAATAAGAATTGAGGAGTTTGGCCCAGTGAGACCATGGCTCAGGCTCTATTTCATGTTGAGCCCCACCGCCATCCTTAGCCACCACCTTGTGGCACAGGACAGCTATCGAAGCTCCATGCATCTCGCCTACCTCAGGGTAGGAAGAGGAGAGAATGATGGCATCGCCGGGCGTGGTGGCACACGCCTTTAATCCCAGCACTCAGGAGGCAGAGCTAGGAGGATCGCCACGAGTTCGAGGCCACCCTGAGGCTACATAGTGAATTCCAGGACAGCCTGAGCCACAGTGAGACCCTACCTCAAAAAAACAAAACAAAACAAAACAAAATGATGGCATCAACTGCATTTGTGCTTTTTAATCAGGAAACCAAGATATGGCCACAGTGGCTTCTGGATTGGGCTAAATCCATCCTGATTCATTCCTTACTCCTGGACAAATTCTCACCTGCCCAGCAAAACTAGGGCATAGAAGAGTGAATTTTCATCAAGGAGCCAATAGTGTTGGCTACAATCTTCCAATGAGATCATCCAACATTCTAATCTCTCATCCAGTTACCACATCCAATTTGACATCCAAGATGGCGGGCCCAAATGTGCCTTCCTCATATCTGCTGATGGATCAGCTAAAATAACACATGACTGGATTCACTCAATAGTACAATACCTTACATGAACCAATGCTATTCAGAAATGTGGAGAAAGAGGGCTGGAGGGATGGCTTCGTGGTTAAGACACTTGGTCTGCAAAGCTAAAGGACCCAGGTTTGATTCCCCAGGACCCACGTAAGCCAGATGCACAAGGTGGCATGCTTCTGGAGTTCGTTTGCATTGGCTGAAGACCCTGGCATGCCCATTTTCTCTCTCTCTCTCTCTCTCTCTCTGCCTCTTTCTCTCTCAAATATAAATAAAATATAAAATATAAAATATATTTAGAGAGAAGCATGGAGAAAGAAAAACAAGGCCATAACCAGTCTATAACACACATGCCACACCCCACTGGAAACGAGTAGAGTCTGGCTGGCACAGCAGTGACTCCGTTGGCCAGCCTGGCAGTTCTTGGTTCTGCTCTTGGAATGACCCTCTCCTCACCTCCCATCCTGGCCTCTGGGAGGAGGAGCTTCATTGCCCACCATGCCCCTTAACCCCTCTAAGGTGGACACTGAAGAGGATAGCAGTCTTCATGGCCTCTGTTTTATTGACACAATGACATTATCATTAGTAAGGGCCACTGTGTGCATTCTTAGGCTTGTGAATGCCAGACTCCATATTTCACCATCAGAGTAGAAAAGATCAAAAACTTTCTGACAAGGTTTGCAGGCAGACTTTCTCATGCATTGCTGAGGGAAGCATAATTGGAGCTACTTCCATGGAGGACAATTTGCTAAATATATTACTCATGGATATATGAGTAATTTCGAGATGTGTATATATAGATACCTATCTATATATACTTGGCTATATACATACACATTACTCATGCAGTATATCTTTAACTAGCTCCACTTCTAGGAATGTATTCATACACAAAGATGACGTTTCTACAAGATTAATTATGTGTTATTGCAGCTGTACTTCTGAAGCTCAGGATCAGAAATCACCTCAATGACAATTCGTATGAGGAGGGTTAAATAAAGCATGGTACATCCATAGAATGATTTTGATGAATCTATTAAAAAATGCTCTTTAGGAGCCCTAGGGGGTGTAACAACTGCTACTGTCTGGCTAAAGATATATACTATGCTCATCAAATTGCCCAGGAAGTACTTCTCTTAATGTTCATACCCATATATTAGTGCTACTCTCACTTTTGGTAGAGAACCTTCTCCTCAGATGGCAGTGACCTTGGGACGACTCAGAAGGCATCATGGTGCTGGGAAGAAGTGACAGAGGAGTGCTCAGCACTGTAATATCTCTATCACACCTTCCAAGGCTCAGGGTCCATTGCAGAAGAGGTGGAAGAAAGAACGTAAGAGCCAAAGGAAGGGTAGGACTCCTTACAATGTGCTCCTCCAGGCACAAAATGGTCTGGATATCCATGACCTCGCAGTGCCTGATACTACCTACACAAGACCATCATAATAGGAGGAAAAAGATCACAACATCAAAATAAAAGAGAGACTGGTTGAGACAGGGAAGGGATATTATGGAGAGTGGAGTTTCAAAGGGGAAAGTTGGGGGAGGGAGGGAGGGTATTACCATGGGATATTGTTTACAATCATAGCAGTTGTTAATAAAATAATTAATTAATTTTAAAAAAATAAAAAAAGAATTAAAGCCGGGCATGGTGACACATGCCTTTAATCCCAGCACTCGGGAGGCAGAGGTAGGAGGATCACTGTGGGTTTGAGGACTCCCTGAGACTACATAATAAATTCCAGGTCAGCCTGGACTAGAGTGAAACCCTACATCAATAAACCAAAAAAAAAAAAAAAAAAAAAAAAGGAATTAAAAGAGAAATCTTGCCGGGCGTGGTGGCGCATGCCTTTAATCCCAGCACTCAGGAGGCAGAGGTAGGAGGATCGCCGTGAGTTCAAGGCCATCCTGAGAATACAGAGTGAATTCCAGGTCAGCCTAGACTACGGTGAGATCCTACCTTGAAAAAAAAAAAAAAGAGAAATCTTGGGACAGGCATGGTGGCACACACCTTTAATCCCAGCACTCAGGAGGCAGAAGTAGTAGGATCGCTGTGTATTCAAGGCCACCCTGAGAATACATAGTGAATTCCTAGTCAGCCTAGAGTGAGACTCTACTTCAAAAAACCAAAATAAATAAATTACATTAAATTTTAAAAAGTGCTCTTAATTTAGATTTCTGAAGAACATTGTTAAATTTGAAAGGACTTAAAGCAGGTGAAATACCAGTATGTGGAGGACACTAAATAGCATCTGTGTCAGAAAGGGCAGCTGTGTATCTCTGGACAGACATAAAAGAAGCAAAAAAATAAAGGATGTGGATACAGAAGGGAACAGGATGACAGTGGATGGGTATGGTCAAGAGGGAAACTTTCCACTATTTCTTTTGTATTTATATCAAATGATGCATTATTTAAGATTTTTTTTTGATTTTTGGCAGGAGAGATGGCTTAGAAATTAAGGTGCTTACTTGAGAAGCCTAAGGACTCAGGTTTGACATCCCAGTCAAGTTGAAAGAGTTCTACATGCTCAAAGTTGGAATGATTTGAGCAGCAAAATAAATAATCTATATACAACAGAACTGGATTATAATCCAAGTAACTGATTCAGTAAACAAATAAATAAATGGGGAAGATGAAGTAAATATCCCTTACAGAAAAATTCCAAGTCATTTATGTAGATGATCCCCAGCCCCTGCCTGCCCTCCAGGAGGTGAAACTTAATCCAAGGTTAGGTTAAAGACCTGCTAACAATGCATGAAAATAAGGGCAGGGAGAGATGGCTTAGTGGTTAAGATACTTGCCTGTGAAGCCTAAGGACCCAGGTTTGATTTCCCAGAACCTACGTAAGCCAGATGCGTAAGGTGGTACATGCATCTAGAGTTTGTTTGTAGTGGCTAGAGTCCCTGGTGTACCCATTCTCCCTCCCTCTCTCTCTCTCTCTCTCTCTCTCTCTCTCTCTCTCTCTGTGTGTGTGTGTGTGTGTGTGTGTGTGTGTGTGTGTGTGTGTCTTTCTCTCCCTCTCTTTCTCTTTGTTGGACTGTATTAGATCTGCCAACTTGCCTTCTAGTTTAGATATTCTGTCCTCTCCTTGATCCATTCTATTGGTGAGATGTTCTACAGTTTTTTATTTGACTTAATGTGTTTTTCATTTCTAGTATTTCTGATTGGTTTTTCTTCAGTATTTCTATTTCCTTTCTCACATCTTGTATTGACCTCCTTATTTCATTAAGTTGGTTTCCTGTCTTTTCCTTCAGGAGTTTGTTTTCTTCTTTGATTCCTTTGGTTTCTTCTAACATAGTTATCATTTAGCTACCCATCAGAATCTAAGAATACTGTAGATAATTAGAAAACCCACCCAAGATGCAAAAATCTCTACATTATAATACAAGAAACACAAAAAAAATCAAAATAATGTAATTCCACCAAAAATGATAAGTCTATCAGAAATGGCCTCCAATGAGACTGGTGTAGATGAAATGCCTGACAAAGACATGCGGGAAAGGCTTTACCAGAAACAGATCTGTGTGTTCATTTCACTGTTCACACTGGAGAGGTGCCCTACAAATTTAAAGAATGTGCGAAAGGCTTCAGCCAGGCTTCCAATCTGCAACTCCATTAGATTGCCCCCACTAGGGAGAAACGGTTCAAATGTGAAACATGTGGAAAGGGCTTCAGTCAGTGCTCAAAGCTTTAAACCCATCAGAGTGTCCACACTGGAGAGAAACCATACAGGTGTGATGTGTGTGTTAAGGAGCTCTGTTATAGTTCAAACCTTAAACTTCACCAAGTAATCCATACTGGAGAGGAGAGAAGCCACATAAATGTGAGAAGTTCAGGAAGGGCTTCGGTTGGAGGTCAAATCTTCACACTTGTCAGAGAGTCCACTCGGGAGAGAAACACTATCAATGTAAGGAGTGTGACGAGAGCTTCACTCAAGTGATTGGCTTTCAGATTCATCAGAAAGTCCACACAGATGTGATGTGTGTGGGAAAGGCTTCAGTCAGTCCTCTGGCTGCCAGTCTCCTCAGAGTCCACACCAAGGAGAAGCCACACAGATGTGACGTGTGTGGGAAAGGCTTCAGTCAGTCCTCTGGCCACCAGTCTCCTCAGAGTCCACACCAGGGAGAAGCCACAGAGATGTGATGTGTGTGGAAAGGGCTGTAGGTATAGTTCACAGTTCCTACAGCACCAGAGGGGCCACAGTGGAGAGAAACCTTACAGGTGTGAGGAGTGTGGACAAGGCTGTGGCAGGATCCTGGACCTTCGCCCTCACCACAGCGTGCACACGGGGGAGAAACCTCACAAGTGTGAGGAGTGTGGGAAGGACTTCAGTCTCCCTTCATATCTTTGAATACATCAGAGTGTTCACATGAAAGAAAAATGCTTTAAATGTAAAGAGCATGGGAAGAGCTTCAGTCTCTTTTCAAACCTTTGAATACATTGGAGTGTTCACATGAGAGAAAAAATGCTTTAAATGTGAAGAGTGTGGGAAGGGCTTCAGTCAGCGTGCACATCTTCAGGCTCACCAGAGAGCCCACACTGGAGAAAAACCATAAAAATGTGCTATGTGTGGAAAATACTTCTGTCACCGTTTCCATCTTACATACCATCAGAAAATCCATACTCGTACAGAGTGCTACAATGGGTATGGTGGCAAATACCTGTAATACCAGTACTCAGGAGGCTGAGGCGTGAGGATCATGAATTTACGGCCAACCTAGGTTACATAGCAAAACAGTATCTCAAAAAGCAAATGCTTGGAGACCAGCTGACAGAAAGCTGGAAGAAGCCATTCTGCATGCAGTTCAATGGGAGAAAGAGAAATCACCAGTGGACACTGCAAGCCTTATATTTTGTCAGCCAGGCCAAATGAGCCAACGGGTGCAATAGTGGCACATCTGTCATGGTGGAAACCAGCTGCCCTCTAATTGGACTGAAGGCCCACTCCATGGGAGGGAATACATCTCGGATGCTGAAAACCTATAAAAACAGGGGTAGTCATGAGCCCTGGGGGTGTAACGTCTGTTGCTGTCTGACTAAATGTATATACTATGCTCATTAAACTGCCCAGTAAGCACTTCTCTTAATGTTCATACCCATATATTAATGCTACTCTCACTTTTGGTAGAGAACCTTCTCTTTTCAGATGGCAGTGACCTTGGGATGACTCAGAAGGCACCATGGTGCTGGGAAGAAGTGACAGGAGTGCTCAGCTGACAGGAGTGCTCAGCACTGCAATATCTCTCACACCTTCCAAGGCTCAGGGTCCATTGTGGAAGAGGTGGCAGAAAGAATGTAAGGGCCAAAGGAAGGGCACCACTCCTTACAACATGCTCCTCCAGACACAAAATGACCTCATAGTGCCTGACACTACCTACACAGGACTATTATAATAGGAGGAAAAGATCATGACATCAAAATAAAAGAGAGACTGGTTGAGAGGAGGAGGGGATATGATGGAGAATGGAGTTTCAAAGGGGAAAGTGGGGGGGGGGGGAGGGCATTACCATGAGATGTTTTTTTATAATCATAGAAGTTGTTAATAAAAGAATTGGGGGTGGGAAGCAAATGCTTGGGGCTGTAGAGATGGCTTAGCAGTTAAGGCACTTGCCTGTGAAGCCTAAGGACCTGGGTTCAGTTCCCCAGAACCCAGATGCACATGTGAGGTATGTGTCTGGAGTTTGTTTGCAGTGGCTGGAGGCCCTGGTGCACCCATTCTCATTCTCATCCTCTCCCTGTCTCGTAAATAAATAAAAATTAAAATAATAAAATGCATGCTCTGGAAAAAAAAAAAAAGCAACAGCCTCCTTAGCAAATGGTGCTGGGAAAACTGGACACTATATGTAGAAGGATAAAAATAGATCCTTATCTCTCTCCATGCACAAGAATCAAGTCCAAATGGGTCAAAGATCTTAATATCAAACCTGAAACTCTGAAATTGCTAGGGGGAAAAGTAGGGGAAACACTTCAGCATATTAGCAAAGGCAACAGTTTTCTGAATATAACCCCAGTTGCTCAAGGAATAAAACCACTAACCAACCACTGGAATTTTATGAAATTACGAAGCTTTTGTACAGCGAAGGACACTGTCAATAGAGCAAAGAGGCAGCCTACAGAATTGGAGATGTGGAAAGAACTTAAGAAACTAAATAATAAGAAATCAAACAACCCAATTAAAAAAAAATGGGCTATGGAGCTGGGATTGGTGGTGCATGCCTTTAATCCCAGGATTTGGGAGGCAGAGATAAGAGGATCAGGATTGCTGTGAATTCGAGGCCACCCTGAGAAGACTACATAGTGAATTCCAGGTCAGCCTGAGCCAGAGCAAGACCCTACCTTGAAAAACAAAACAAAAAAAAAGGTGTGTGAGGGGGGGAGCTATGAAACTAAATAGAGTTCTCAGAAGGAAAAATACAGATGGCAGGCGGGAGAGATGGCTTAGCGGTTAAGGTGCTTGCCTATGAAGCCTAAGGACCCACGTTCAATTCTCCAGTACCCACATAAACCACATACATGGGTGGCACATGTGTCTGAAGTTCATTTGCAGTAGCTAAAGGCCCTGGTGTACCCATTCTCTCTCTCTCTTTTTTCCCTCTGTCTTTGTCTCCCTCTTTCTCTCCTAAATAAATAAGTATTTTTTAAAAGAAAAGAAAAAATACAGATGGCATGTAAACATCTAAAAAAAATGTTCTACATCCTTAGCCATCAGGGAAATGCAAATTAAAACTCTTTGAGATTCTATCTCACTCCTGTCGGAATGTCTGTTATCAAGAAAACAAACAACAATAAATGCTGTCAGGGATGCAGATAAAGAGGAACCCGTCTACAGGATTGGGGGGAATGTACACTGGTATAGCCAATTGTGGAAATCAGTGCAGAGGTTCCTGAGACAGCTAAAAATAGATTTACCATATAACCCAGTATGGCACTCCTAGGTATATATTCTGATTTTTTAAATATTGTATTTATTTGTCTGACAAAACAAGAGAGAAAGGGAGAGAGGGAGAGAGAGAGAATGGGCATGCCAGGGCCTCCAGCCACTGCAAATGAACTCCAGACGCATGCACCACATTATGCATCTGGCTTACATGAGTCCTGGGGAATTGAACCCAGGTCCTTTGGCTTTGCAGGCAAACACCTTAACTGCTAAGCCATCTCTCCAGCCCCTAGGTATATATTCTAAGGACTCTTCTCACTACCTTAGAGATACTTGCTCATCCATGTTTAATACCACTCTATTCACAATAGCTAGGAAATGGAACCAGTCTAGATGTCCTAGATGTCCCTCAACCAATGAATAGATAATTAAAACATGGTACATTTATACAATAGAATTTTATTCAGTGATAAAGGAAAATAAAACTGTGAATTTTTCCGGGAAATGGATGGATCTGCAAAGGATTACACTGAGGTAACCCAAGCCCAGAAAACCAAATACCACATGTTCTCTTTCATATGTGGATCCTAGCTACAATTTTTTTTTTTTGAGGCAGGGTCTCAGTTTAGCCCAGGCTGACCTGGAACTCAACACTCTGTACTTCCAGGCTGGCCTTGAACTCACAGCGATCCTCTTACTTCTACCTCCCAAGAGCTGGGATTAAAGACATGTGCCACCTTGCCCAGCTAAAATTTATTTTTTTGAGGGTCTTACTTTCGCCCAGGCTGACCTGGACAAATGTATAGATTTTTATGTGAGTTGGGGTACCAGTACCAGAGGCCAGTAAGGTAGAAAGAGGCTATAAGGGAGGAAGGAGAAGGGAGGACTTAAGGAGATGGTGTTGTATATATGTAAGTAGATGAACTGGGGGTGAAATGGCCTAAGTGAGGTCAGGGGAAGAGATTAAGTAAAGTGTAGGGGAGGGTTAATCAAAATTTAAGATGTTGGGCTGGAGAGATGGCTTAGCGTTTAAGGTGCTTGCCTACAAAAGCAAAGGACTTAAGTTCAATTCCCCAGGACCTACTTAAGCCAAATGCACAAGGTTATATATGTGTCTGTAGTTCATTTACAGTGACTGAAGACACTGGTGTGCCCATTCTCTCTCTCTCTCTCTCTCTCTCCATATATATATCTTTCTCTCTCTGTGTTAACAAAATAAATTTTTAAAAATTTAAGATGTGGAGCCAGGCATGGTGGCACACGCCTTTAATCCCAGCACTCAGGAAGCAGAGGTAGGATGATTTCCGTGAGTTCAAGGCCACCATGAGACTACACAGTGAATTCCAGGTCAGCCTGAGCTAGAGTGAGACCTTACCTGGGAAACCAAAAAAAAAAAAAAAAAAAAAAAAAATTTTAAGATGTTATGAATAAGCCATATGGAAACCTACTTTTTTGGACAATGACACATCTATAAGCCATAGACTGTTACTAGAAAAATTTCAATGCCAGGGATGGGATACCTTCAAGTGACCTGTTAGCCAGGGAGTTCCTTTATGCCTCTAAAACATTACAGGCCATTGGTTTCCCACCAGGAAGAGATGGTAAGACCCTGTTGCTAAAGACTCCACATGCTTGGGCTGCAAGTCACTGAAAAATCAAGCTGGAGCTGAGCTGGAAACCACATCCATGTAGACCAGCTGACAGAAAGCTGGAAAAAGCTACACTGCATGCAGCCCTATGGGAGAGAGAAGTCATCAGCAATGATAAACAGCAGTGAACACTGCAAGCCTTAACCATCCAGGCCAAATGACCAAATAGGTGCAACAGTAGCATGTCTGTTAGGAGGGAAACCAACCATTCTGTAATTGGACTGGAGGTCCACTCCATGGGAAGGAATATATGCCTGGTACTAAAAACCTAGTCAAAACCCTATGGCAAGCTGGGCGTGGTGGCGCACGCCTTTAATCCCAGCACTGGGGAGGCAGAGGTAAGAGGATCGCCGTGAGTTCGAGGCCACCCTGAGACTCCATAGTGAATTCCAGGGCAGCCTGGTCTAGAGTGAGACCCTACCTTGAAAAACCAAAAAAAAAAAAAAAAAAAGCCTATGGCAGGAAAGGTCATGATCCCTAGGGGTGTAACGCCTGCTGTTGTCTGGCTAAACACATATATTATGCTCATCAAACTGCCCAGTAAGCACTTCTCTTGATGTTCATACCCATATATTAATGCTACTCTCACTTTTGGTTAGAGAAGCTTCTCTTTTCAGACAGCGGTGACCACTGGGATGACCCAAAATACACAAACCATAGGGCTGAGAAGAAGTGACAGAGGGGTGCTCAGCACTGAAACATCTCTACCACACCTTCAAGGCTCAGGGTCCATTGTGGAAGAGGGGGTGGAAAGAATGTAAGAGCCGAAAGAAGGGTAGGACTGCTGACAGTGCAATCTTCCAGACAGAAAATGGCATGGAGGGCTGGAGAGATGGCTTAGTGGTTAAGGCACTTGCCTTTGAAGCCTAAGGACCCAGGTTCAATTCCCCAGATCTCACTTAAGCCAGATGCCCATGGTGGCACATGCTTCTGAAGTTCATTTGCAGTGGCTAGAGGCCCTGGCATGCCCATTCTCTCTCTCTCTCTGTCTGTGTTTAATAAACAAATAAAAATACAATATTTTTTTTAAAAAAGAAAATGGTCTGGAAATCTATATCCTTGTAGTGCCTGGCACTACCTACATGAGACCCTCATAATAGGAGGAAAAGATGATGACATAAAAATAAAAGAGAGACTAATTGAAGGGGGAGGGGATATGATGGAGAGTGGAGTTGTGAAGGGGATAGTGGGAGAGGGGAGGGAATTATCATGGTTTATTGTCTATAATTATGGAAGTTGTCAATAAAAAAAGTTTAGGGCTGGAGAGATGGATTAGTGGCTATGGGACTAGCCTGTGAAGCCTAAGGACCCATGTTCAACTCTCCAGGTCCCATGTAAGCCAGATGCACAAGGAGACCCAAGCACACAAGGTCACACATGCGCACCAGGTGGCACACACGTCTGGTTTCAATTGCAGTGGCTGGAGGCCCTGGTGCGCCTGTTTTCTCTCTCTCATAAAAAAATTACCAAAAAACTTTTAAAGAAAGAAAGAAAAAGAAAAGAAAACAGGGGCAAAAACATACCTGTAGAGTAAAGAAACCAGGCAAATACTACCTGTACCAGCTCATGCCCACAGAGTTAATGAGCATTTCCAGTAAAGATATTAGGTCATTTCTAAAGAGATTCATCATAATTTTTTTAAATTTTCTTTGTTCATTTTTATTTATTTGAGTGTGACAGAGAGAGACAGAGAAAGAGACACAGAGAGAGGGAGAGAATGGGCACGCCAGGGCTTCCAGCCCCTGCAAACAAACTCCAGAGGCATGCGCCCCCTTGTGCATCTGGCTAACGTGGGTCCTGGGGAATCGAGCCTTGAACCTGGGTCCTTAGGCTTCACAGGCAAGCGCTTAACCGCTAAGCCATTTCTCCAGCCCCCTCATCATAATTTTGACACTAACAAAATATAACAAATAAATAATGCTAATTTGTATCAATGAAAGCGACAATGTGTTAAGACTTGTTGTCACCATGGAAAATACCTGAAAGAGTTTAAAGAAAGAAAGAGGCTTCAGTCCATGGCCACCTTGCTTCATGTTTTCAGACAAGCAGGTGAGTAAAACATCATAGCTGAGGAAAACTTCTCATCTCATGGCAGAGGGAGGAGAGAGAGAAAGACAGTGGAAGGAACCCCAGGATGAAAACCTTTCACCCCCTTTCAAAGGCACAACTCCAGTGATGTACTGCCTCCAGCCAGGTCTCACCTTGTTCTAGTCCCTTCAGCCATGCATTCATCAGTGGGTTAACCCTAATGATCCAATCGCCTCTCAAAAGCTCGCCATCTGGCCACCAGCCCTTAGCACATGAAGCTAAAGGGGACATGAAAAAAATTATTAGGGACTTTAATATGTGAATATGCTATAATTTGGTCATGTTCCCATCACATTATACTCTTCTGCCTGCTCCTCCACCCCTATTCCACTGAGGACTCCTCTTTCAAAGCAGCTGTTCCTCTGTTTTGTTGCCTCATTCCTTCTGTCATTCTCCATCCTATGTTAGGGACTTTTTTTAAATTTGAATAAGTGAGAGAGCGAGAAAGAGGCAGATAGAATGGGCACGCTGGGGCCTCTAGCCACTGCAAACAAACTCCAGACACATGCGCCACCTTGTGCATCTGGCTTAGGTGGGTCCTGGGGAATTGAACCTGGGTCCTTCGGCTTCACAGGCAAATGCCTTAACTGCTAAGTCATCTCTCCAGCCCCCCCTTTTTTTGAGGTAGGGTCTCACTCTAGCACAGGCTGACCTGGAATTCACTCTGTATTCTCAGGATGGCCTCAAACTCATGGTGGTCCTCCTACCTCTGCCTCCCAAGTGCTGGGATTAAAGGCGTGCACCACCACACCTGGCTTGTTGGGGACATTTTTAAATGTGAACCATATCAGGGTGGTTTGTACTATTTTATACTTGGGCTGATGACACAGTTGGTATTGCAATTACTGACTCATTTCTGGGACAAATCAACTGACCAGAAACAGCATATAGGAGTAAAGTGTCTTATTTCAGCCTACAATCTCGAGCAGGAAGTCTGGGTCACATCTCCAGAGCAGCAAGAAGGAAGTAGTCCAAGTGAGACAGCAGGGGCAACAGAAATCTGGGCTGTAACACCCCAAGGCCCACCTCTAGTGACACACCTCCTCCGGCAAGGCCCCAGTTCCCAAGCCACCATCAGCTGGGGACTGATTACTAGACTTAATCACAAACACATGAGGCTATGGGTGACATTTCACATTCAAACCACCACAGTCGTTATCACAGACTGTGTAAATATCTGATAGGTTTCTTTGGTCCGAAGTCCCAGTGATCGATTGTTGAGTTCGGCAGCAAGACCTGGGCTCTGTTGGATATTTGGGCTGAAAAAGGGACAAGGAAGTCACAGTGACTCACCGAAGACGTCTGTCAGCCCCCCATCAGATGTCAAGTGAGTAATTGTGTCACTTAAAAGCTGGAGAAATGACTCTGAGCTCAAGAATCAGCCCTGAATAGAGCCCTAATCTACTCTGTGGAAAGTAGATTTCCACGCTCCATTGCAGCCCTTTGAGATGATTTTAAAATATGCCCAATAATACATCATTGATTTCCTTCTCCCCAAGAAGAAAATGATCAAATGTTGGAGAAAAGACCAACTTTCTGAAACTGAGTCTATTTTGCACCTTACAGAACTACTGGTGTCTCGTCCTTGGTATTAAAACAAGTGATTGTTCAGCCCCGAGGCCATGGGTTCAGGCTGTAAAGACAACAAACATATTGCTAGGGACACGAGCTGAGAAAAACACATGCCATCTCAAAAGCAGAGCTTGTGACATTTCCAGTGTCAAGAGAAATGTTATTATTTCATCCCTGACTCAAAACCTCTTAAGAACTACTTCCTCTTTCCTAGCTGTAGCCCTTCAGTATGGGAAGAGTCTTAATACGAGTGCCCATTTCATGACTTATCCTATTAAAAGCGTATAACTTGCTGGGCCTGTTGGCACACGTCTCTAGTCCCAGCACTTGGGATGCAGAGATAGGAGATTTGCTGTGAGTTTGAGGCCAGTCTGAGACTACATACTGAGTTTCCAGGTCAGCCTGGGCTAGAAGGAGACATTACCTCAAAAAAAAAAAAAAAAAAAATTAAATAACTAAATTTAAAAAGGATATAACTCTAGCGTATAGAGTTTGAATGGATTCAGTTTTCACTGTTTCCACTGAACTTGAATTAAAATTAGAATGCCTAACACTGGCTACCATTGTTCTTACCCTATGGAGAGCAAGCTAACACCAGTCAAAGCACCTGTACAATGATTAATCTTGATTGTCAACTTAATTGGATTAGGAAATTCCTGGGACGTTAGTGTGAGAGCATTTCCAGTGAGGGGATGTGGTGGTTTGAATGAAAAAGGTCCTCCCCCCATACCCTCAAGTGCTTGTGATTAAGCCTCCTAATTAGTTACCAGCTGGTGGAGTGATTGGGAGGTGGAGCCTTACTGGGAACAGACATTGGGATTTTATGTATCTTTTTAAAAAATATTTTAAATTATTTATTTTGAGAGAGAGAGACAAAAAGAGGCAGAGAGAGGGAGGATGGGTGTACCAAGGCTTTCAGCCACTGAGAACGAACTCCAGAAGCACACGCCCCCTTGTGTGCATGTGCAGTATTACACACTTGCATCACCGTGTGTCTGGCTTCCATGGGACCTGGAAATTTGAACATGGGTTCTTAGGCTTCGCAGGCAAGCGCCTTAACCACTAAGCCATCTCTCCAGCCTAGACACTGAGATTTTATAGTCCAGCCCACTGGGTGTTCAGAGCTGGCTCACTCAGTCTCCTTTCTCCTGTGGCTGTGGTAAGACAGGATGCCCTGGCTCCCTGTTCTGCCATACTTGCCCTGGCTCTCATAAGTCAAAATAAACCCTCTCCTCCCATAAACTGCCTGTGGTTGGGTGTTCTATTCCAGCAATGAGAAGGAAACTGCTGCAGGGGGAAAAGACTCACCCTGAATGTGGTCAGTGCCATCCCACAGGCTGGGCCTCAGAACAAATAGAAAGGGGAAAAGGAACAATCCAGAGGAGTACCAGCGCTCTTCTCTGCTTCCTCATCTGGGGAGATGTGAGGAAGCCCTGTGACTATTTCCCACTGCCTCCAACCAGGCCGGTCCCAGCTGCCATGCCTTCTGCACCGTGATGGACTGCATCCCCTTAAACCTTGATCCAAAATAAATCCTTCTGCCTTTGAGCTGCTTATAATGCAACTCCTCGGAGCCTCTCTGTACATGTAGAGATAGACAAGACAAAATGTCTCTAAATTCCCCTCCCTCGTGTATGTATCCCATAGATCCCACTAGCTAATCCAACCTCTGTACACAGTAAATGATGGTAATTGCAATGTCCATCAGCATTTGTTAGCAGTATCATCTGCCAGTGAATCATTCAGGACCTTTTTTTCTGCTCTGGCTCCCAGTGCCTTCATCATCAGTGTCTGGATTCCCATTGGTAGCATAACCAATTCCTCCTTTTGCTATGAGGACTGAAGTTCTAAATGACACTTCTGGAGTTCCATGGCTCCTTCATTCTTAGCATCAAAATTAGTCCGGTAGAGGTTTACTAGGTAAGCTGGTGGGCTGATGCGGGAATAACACACAAACTTGGAGGGTTCCATATCACCACTGGACATATGTTCAAGCATATTATGGACCAGGGGGAAAATGGATTGCCTCCAATATTATCCAATTTCAATTTATTATCCATGCAGTTATGCTTGTCCCACACGTAGTCACATTCCAGGCTTGCACATTTTATGTTCCAATTGTAAAGTCTATGTCATTGTTTTCACATTTATTTTTATGCTTCAGAAACTGCTTCTGAGCCATCTATCCTTCTTTGTAAACTGGCAAAATACAGCACATTTCCAGCTGGAAATATTCCCGTGAAAGTTGCTTCCAACGTTTCCAATAGCTTTGCCCGTGAAATGTTCTCTCCTCCTCATCTCTGGTTTTGCAGAAGTTATAGCGCAGAGGTGGCCGTGATGGGTACAAAGTTCAGCCCATGCAAATGACGTGCAGGTGCGACGTAAACGCACCGCCCTGAAGAACTGAACTCTGTTCACTGAAACATTACAGATGATGACATTGTGAACATGCAATTCATCCACGGCCTCTCTTCTGGTGGACACTCCACCTCTGAGAAGAGCAACACAGCGAGAACTCAGTTCAACACAATTAGACTTACAAATGTGTGATCTGTACGTGAATGCTGTGGTTCCTTTGAATACCTGTGAATCACTTGGCAGCTGAACCAAGACCACAAGCAATCTGCTCCCTCTTTTTATCTCCCAGGTTCCCAAGTCAATAATGCTTGTTTCATTTTGTCTGGTAGTCTATTTCATTTTTGTAATGTGGACTTCTTTTTTTTCAGAACTAGATATTTTTGTTCTTTGACCATTCTCTTGGAATAATACTCTTGTGTTCTCATACTTGTTTCCTCTTAATTCGGAATTAGAACTCCCTATTCTGGTTTCAGTTAGGATTCCCTTTAAGCTACTGAGCCCATGAAATGACTTAGGGACTTCTTGACTTATCTGTCTCCCTTCATATGGGTCAGGATGGAGGACTCTTTTTTTAAAAAAAAAAATTTATTTATTTATTTATTTGAGAGGGAGAGAAAGAGGCAGATAGAGAAAATGGGCATGCCAGGGCCTCCAGCCACTGCAAATGAACGCCAGACACGTGCGCCCCCTTGTGCATCTGGGTTATGTGGGCCCTGGGGAATCGAACCAGGGTCCTTAGACGTCACAGGCAAATGCCTTAACCGCTAAGTCATTTCCCCAGCCCAGGATGGAGGGCTCTTGCAGGCCCTGGCAACTGGTCATTTCAGCAGGGACTATTTTTGTGAGCCACAGGATCAGCCATCAGGCCAGCTGGACCTCCTGAAGCACCTGAGTAGGACTTCAGGCTCTCAGAGAGTAAAGGAGTGCCTGTCGTCCCTCAGCCATGTTGAAAAGACAAGGCAAGCGTGCAAGCACATTCCCCCACAGGGCAACTACACCAGTGGCAATAGTCAGTAGCCTGGGGACCAGTAGACAAAAATTACAGCTTGCCTTCCTCCCGGGGCCATGGTATTTCTTTCTCTCCGTACAGAAAAGAAAGAAATGCAGAAGTGTAGCCATTTGCAGCCTGCACCTGTGCTTGATCTCACACTCAGTGACCCAAGCTCCCACACAGAGCCACACTGTCACCCTGAGCCATTATCCAGCAGAGAGAAGGGAGGAGGGGGGCAAATCAGGAATAGTAGTGTAGTCACACAGTCCACTCCAGCTAATGTCTTCCCAGAGTCTCTGACATCCAGGCTAGGACCCCCACTGAATCCTTCCAGGACTCACTAGAGAGATTTCTCTAAAACAGGAAAGTGTCACACCCTGATGAGAACTCCGTGCTCTCCCACACCTGAAGAGAAAACACGAGACATACAGCCCGGCTTCCCGCTTCATGGTTCCATTCATCAGCACACACTTCACACCCACGTAGACGCCATTGCTTGTGGTCCAGCATCGGTGTCACGCATGGGTGGGCTCTTACTCGTGCAGCTGTCTCTACCCAGATATGCTTTCACGTAGCTCAGGAATAGCCTCCCTTAGGAAGCTGTCCCTAACCCCCAAGCTTGCTTGAATATCCCTCCTCAGCCTCCCCCCTGGGCTTTGTGAGTGTCTCTCACAACATCCACCACGCATGATACTGAATTTCTGTTCTGCTGTCTCTCCTGCTAAGCCTGTAGGGCTCGTTGCTGGGGATCCTGCCTTACTCGTTTTTTTATTAATTAATTAAGTTTTTTATTAGTTTTGTGCTCAGTGAATACAGTCGAGTTGGTCCCATTGTTAGGCTTGTTCATATCCTGCCCCCTGCCCCTTCATTTTTGTGCTCCAGCATGATTGCTAGCCATAGGGCATGGCTAGTCTTTCTACACACATCACAAATGTTCCAAGAGCACTTAATAAATTAAATCAAAATAATTTACATGAGAAAGAATGCTCCATTATTTAACGTGCAATATCGGGTTTCAAGAGCCCTTGGATGCTGTCATCCTGGCACTCAGGACATTGACACAAGAGGATGGTGAGTTTGAGACAAGGCTTGGTAACACAGCAAGACTTTGTCACACACACACACACACACACACACACACACACACACACACACACGCCATTGAAGATTAGAATATCAGCTGGCTTCAGGCTTCTGCAAAGGGAATACCTTAATCAAAAGATACTGTACTGGGCTGGAGAGATAGCTTAGCGGTTAAGCCCTTGCCTATGAAGCCTAAGGACCCCGGTACGAGGCTCGATTCCCCAGGACCCACGTTAGCCAGATGCACAAGGGGGCACACGCGTCTGGAGTTCGTTTGCAGTGGCTGGAGGCCCTGGCACACCCATTCTCTCTCTCTTTCTCTCTCTGTCTGTCACTCTCAAATAAATAAATAAAAATAAACAAAAATATTTTTAAAAATTAAAAAAAAAATACTGTACTGGCCGGGCATGGTGGAGCATGCCTTTAACCCCAGCACTCGGGAGGCAGAGGTAGGAGGATCTCCATACGTTCAAGGCCACCCTAAAACTACATAGTGAATTCTAGGTCAGCCTGAGCAAGGGTGAGACCCTACCTCAAAAAACCAAAAAAAAAAAAAAAAAAAAAAAAGATATATACTGATTCTATGCTACCCAAAACTCTTGCTGATCTAGGCCAGGAGAGCTGGTTCGCTCCAAGTTCGGAAGGCTGGTCCTCAGGGTGGCAAAGTTCTGTAACACAGCTGGTGCAGTAGGCCAGTGCCCTGCCATTAGCAGAAGATGGAGCCTGCACTGGCAGCAGACGTGGCTGCTTTGCCAGGAGGTTCCTTCAACCAGGCCCACCGTGTCGCTTTGTCTGAGTGACGCTATTTCTCGGTCCATTGCAAAGCACTCCTTCCCAGCCCCTTCTCACCTGGCCTGATTACCAGCTGTCGCATCACCACCGCCGTGTAATTGCCACCGTGCACTGAGTCCCAGCTCTCATGGTTCCCTGACACTCAGGTGAAAACTCTAGAAAAAAAATAAAGTAACTTTTTGAGAGAAGACCCAATTACTAAGTTTAAGGAAATGAGAACACAGAGGGACGAGGGCCTGCGCAGAGCAAATCTTCAGACTTAACAAAGAGGATGGATGTTTCTTTTAGCATGACAATGGAATTCAGAGATCCTAATATCACTATGTTTCCTAAAAGATGAGGACTGGAGTATGTGCAATGGAATTCTATTCAGCGGTACAGAAAAACAAAATTACGAAATTTGCAAGAAACTGGATGGACTTGGAAAGAATTCTCTTAAGTGAAGTGACCCAAACCCCGAAAGATGAAAACCACATGTGCTCTCTGATATGTGGATCCTAGCTTATAATGTCTATAAGGATAGATAGATAGATAGATAGATAGATAGATAGATAGCGAGAGAGAGAGAGAGAGAGTAAAACCTGAAGCCTATAAAGGCAGAATGGTGACTAAGAGTGACTATCAAGAGATAAGTAGAAAGAGGGGTTGGGAAAGAGCAAAAGAACATGTGGCATGTAAATATAAGGGGGGGTTATTTGGAGAGGATAGGGGCTTTAAGGAGAGGAGAAGAGAATAAGAATCAACTAAAACAAATTGTATATTTTAAAATGCCAGAATGAGGGCTGGAGAGATAGCTCAGTGGTTAAGGCACTTGCCTGTAAAACTTAAGGACCCAAGCTCAATTCCCCAGTACCCACATAAAGTCATATGCACAAGGTGGCACATGCATCTGGAGTTTGCTTGCAGTGGCTAGAGGCCCTGATACAACCATTCTCTCTTTCTTTCTTTCTCTCTCTCTCACACACACTTATAAATAATAAATAAATAAATAAATAAATAATCTGTTTTTAAATGTCAGAATGAATGATACCTAAATCTCTGTATGCTAACTTTAAAATTTTAATTAAAGGCCAGGTATGGTGGCGCACACCTTTAATCCTAGCACTTGGGAGGCAGAGGTAGGAGGATCGCCGTGAGTTCAAGGCCACCCTGAGACTACATAATGAATTCCAGGTCAGCCTGGGCTAGAGTGAAATCCTACCTGGAAAAACCAATAATAATAATAATTAATTAATTAATTAAATTTTAAGAAAAGATAGATTGGTCCTTAACAGATATCTGTCCATATAGACGTCACCACTTCATGACGTTGAGAATATGACCTTGAATCTCCCTTTCTGGGCTCCATTTTTTTTTCTCTAAGATTTACTTATTTATTTATTAGAGACAGAGAAAGAGGGAGAGAGAGACAGAGAGAGAATGAGCATGCCAGGGCCTCCAGCCACTGCAAACAAATTCCAGACACGTGCACCACCATGTGCATCTGGCTTATGCGAGACCTGGAGAATCAAACCTGGGTCCTTAGGCTTCACAGGCATGTGCCTTAACTGCTAAGCCATCTCTCTAGGCCCTCTCTGGGCTCCTTTTGAAAGCCCTGATAACAGAAGAGATGTTCAAGAATAAAGGCCTCACTTCTGGCTTCTCTCCTACTCATTGCTCAGGTTAAACCACAGAAGGCTCTACATACTTGGCTTCCATTCTCCTGATATGCCCAAGGAAGCATCTTTCTTGGACCTGCACTGGGATGTTTAGCATCAGCTGCCATTGAACAACACTACAAGGGTCTCATCCTTCACTGGGGTCATGACTCAGTGGTCCTAGCATGTCCAAGACCCTGACTTTGATCCCTAGCACCAAAAAACCACCAAAAAAGAGAAATTATTCAACATTATTGATAATAATGATAAAACTCCAATGTGAAGGAAAAGCTTTCAGAAACTTACAAACCAGGAAAGACCAGGAAGACCACAGAACTAAACTCAGCAAGGGTCTTGGCAGCCAAATGAAGTCTGGAGTTTAGTTAATAATTATGTATCAATGTTAATTTCTTACATATGCAAGATGTTGACAATAGGGAAATTGGGTGGGGAACATAGAATCGTCTGTAATTATTGTGTGCCACCATGTCTGGCTTATTGCAATATTTCTGTAAATTTAAGATTATGACAAGATTAAAAGGTTGTTTCTGCTGGGCATGGTGGCGCACGCCTTTAATCCCAGCACTTGGGAGGCAGAGGTAGGAGGATCGCCTTGAGTTCAAGGCCACCCTGAGACATAGTGAATTCCAGGTCAGCCTGGGCTAGAGTGAGACCCTACCTTGAAAAACCAAAACAAAACAAACAAACAAAACAAAGGTTGTTTCTAAAAAATTTTACATGAGAATTTTGAAATCTCTACCTCCTAAGAATAAAAGACATCTTCTAAGAGCCTTTTACGCACTTTCCTTTTTAACAGGAAATACCCATGGTTTACTCTCTTTTCTTTTCCCCTTTGCTGCTCTGGATGCTCAGAGCCAAATTCTATGCTGAATCACAACAAGTTTATTAATTAACCCTCAGGGTTATCATACTTGCTTCCTCCCTTTTCTTGATCCTAATCTGCCTATTTCATCAGAAACAAAACCTCGCCTTGCTACATTTTTTGCTGTTGTCATGAACCAACTCTAATCCTTTTAGAGCGAGGCTGCATTAATTATAGCCTGAAAATTGTCCAAAGGCAGGGAAGAGGGAATGTGAAGCCTCAGGAAACCGCGGGTCACGATGTGCGGGCGTGGCGGAAGGAGTCAGGCTCTCTTAGACAGAGGGATGACTCAGGGGAGGGACGATGGTTATCTTCTGAAGGTTGAACACTGCCCTTGAGAAAGCAGGAAAGGCTTGCTCCATGCTGCCCCCAAAGGCCACGTCCTAAATGAGAGGTGCCCATCAGGGGAAAGAGACTTTGCCCAGGGAAAAGGTAGCATTTTACCAAGCTCAGAGATGCCTGAGGTGTATTTATGTCCTCTGAGCAGGATCCCCGGTGCTGCTGGTCCCACTGGCCAAAGCCCATAGGTGAAGTGGTAAAGGCTAGACCATCCTGCAGGGAGTCCTCCTTGAAGGGGTTAAGCTAGAACATTTCCACACCTTCTTGCAGTTGTAAATTCTGAGATCATGCCAAAGTAGTTCCCATGTCAGTGATTCAATAAAACACATAGTCCCCTCAGGTGCAGTATAATGGCCTCCACAACGGTGACCTCTTTCAGTTCTCCCAGCAACTCTTGCGTTGGCCCTGCAGGAAAGTTTCTGCCGTCCGGGCCATGTTGTTTCCACTGCTCTTGTCTCCTGTGACAGTGCTTGTCAGCTGGCTGTCACGTGACGTCCCCGAGGGGGAGCCTGGGACACTTGCTGATGTTGATTTAGAGAGAGCTATGGGTGACTGAGCCAGGTGACCCACTTAGTCAATAGCCGTGGCCTTAGCAACTCGCTTAGGATGGGTTTAGAAGGTGCCAGATCTGTCTGTCCCAACTTGCAGCAGCGTCCCAAGCTTTCGGCAGAACTTCCTCTTCTCTGTCTGTGTCCTAATAGTGTGCCATGTATACAATGCCACCATGCGGTGCCCCCGACCGTGTGACCTTGGGCCAGTTACTTCTGTCTGCCCTGCACACTCTTTATGAAGTTAGACAAATATGCTTTTTTCTTTCTTTCTTTCTTTCTTTCTTTCTTTTTTTTTTTTTTTTTTTTTTGCATGGTACGTGGTGTGTATGTTACTTTGTCATGGCTGAGGCAAAATTCCTGATGAAAATCAGCTCAAGGAAGGAAGTGCTTATTATTTCACCTTACAGCTCCAGGGTCCGGTCCTGCATGGCAGGAAGGCATGGTGGCAGGGGCCTGAGGGGACTGGTCCCATTCAGCTCACAGTGAGGAAGCAGAGACGTGAATGCTGGGGCTCAGCCAGCTCTCCCCTCTTTTATACAGTCCAGGACCCCAGCCCATGGAATAATGTCACCCACAGTTAAGGTGGGTCTTCCCACCTCAGTTAACCTAATCAACATAATCCCAAGGTTAGCGTACCCCTTACAGGTGATTCTTGGTCATGTCTAGTTGACAACCCATATAAATCATTATGTTGCATGTTCAGGTGTGTGAGGGCGTACATATGTGTGTAGGTGTGTGTGCACATGTTTGCATGTGGATACCAGAGGACAGACAACCTTGGATACTGGTCCCCAGGAACACCATCCACCTCCTCTGAGACAGGCTCTCTCATTGGCCTGGAACTCACCGGTTCGATTAGATCAGCTGCCTGTGAGCTCCAGGGATGCTGCCTCCCCAGCACTGGGGTTACAGAAGCATGCTGCCACACCTAGCATTTGGCACAGGAACTGGGGATCAAACTCAGGTCCTCATGCTTATGAGACAAACACTTGATCCACTGAGCTATCACTCTAGCCCCTGGACAGGTGTTTCTGAGGACTCATGGTTCTTACATCATCAATTATAATGGAGTTGAACTGATATTTCAACAGCACCTAAAAATCAAACAATGAAGCCAGGCGTGGTGGCACACGCCTTTAATCCCAGCACTCGGGAGGCAGAGGTGGGAGGATCGCCGAGAGTTCAAGGCCACTCTGAGACTACATAGTGAATTCCAGGTCAGCCTGAGCCACAGCTAGAGTGAGACCCTACCTCGGAAAAAAAAAAAATCAAACAATGAGATAATGATTATTCAAGTATTTCAAAATGAGCTTTCAAATCTCCTTCACGCTGGCAGCTTTATTTTTATCCTTAATAACCCCCGAGAAGTGGTTCTTGACATCTACTTTTTAAATTAAGAAGCTTTAATTAATAGACTAAGCATATAGGATAAACAGTGGGTGCAGCTAGTCAAGGTTACACTTTAAAAAGTTCCAGCAGAGGGGCCTGGGGAGATGGTTTGGTGGTTAAGATGCTCTCCTGCAAAACCTCAGGACCTAGGTTTGATTTCCCAGTATCCACGTAAAGCCAGATGCACAAGGTGGTGCATGCATTCATTTGCAGAGCCCTGGCACCTCTCTGTCTCTCTCTCTTTCTCTCTTTCTCTCTCTCTCTCTCTCTCGTTTTCTTTGTATCCATCTCTATCCAATAAATAATAAATAAGTTCGAGCAGTGGGACCTGGGGAGACAGCTCAATGGATGAAACACTTGCCGCTCACGCCTGAATACCTGAGTTCAATTCTCCTTTGCCAGAGCTAACTCAACCCACTCTCTCTGCTCCCTCCTTGCTGATACGCGATGGTGGGAGCCAGCTTCCTGCTCTGCCCTGCTTCCACGATGAAGTCTCCCCTTGAAACTGAAATCCCAGATAAACCCTCTCCTTCTATCAACTGCTTCTGGTTGGATGTTTCAACCCAGCAACAAGAAGGTAAATTCTGCACCCAGAATGGTTCCTCTGGGCACATGTTAAAGTCAGAATAAGAAGAAAATAGCCAGGCTTGGTGGCACACACCTTTAATCCCAGGACTAGGGAGGCAGAGGTAGGAGGATCGATGTAAATTTGAGGCCAGCCTGAGACTACATAGTGGATGCCAGGTCAGCCTGGGATAGAGTGAGACCCTACCTCAAAAAAATAAAAATAAAAATAAAAAAGAATAAGAAGGAGGAGGAGGAAGAGGAAAAAGAGGAAGAAGAGAAGAAAATAATTTCCTTCCGGGTGAAAGCATGACAACTGGGACATGGCAAGGTATCAAATTTAATCTCTTTGACCCTGGAAGGGAACTTAGAAACCAAGGAGCTACTGCAGGCCTTGCTAGGCTCCTCCTATGCCCACAAGAAATTAAGAAATTGCTTCCTTAGTTCAGTTAAACTTCAATTACGAAGAGTCACCACAGGCTGAGGAGATGGCTCAGCAGTTAAAGGCACTTGCTTGCAAAGCCTGCTGGCCTGGGCTCAGTTCCTCAGCACTCACATAAAGCCAGGTGCACAAAGTGACGCATGCATCTGGAGTTTATTTGCAGTGGCAAGAGGCTCTGGAACGTCCCTACACCCATCCTCTCTCTCCCTTTGCAAATAAATAGACACAAATATTTTTAAATGGGCAAAGGCCCATCATGGGTTAAAATACTTATACCAAAAAGTTCCAGCAACTCATGAGGCTAAGTGTTCGGTTCTGACTGACCAAGACAGAGCCGAAGGCTCTGGATTTCCGTACAAGTTATGTGTTCACTTCCATTTTGAAGATCTGAAAAATGGGACTATGAGATTTACCCAGCTATCCACCCTTAGGATACTGGTGAGTCACGACACTGAGCCTCGGCAGAGAGGAACCAGCCTGGGTGGTAACATCTTCTACCTGCTGATGACATTGACTATTTGAGCAGGTGAAGGCTGAACAGCATTGGTTCTCTCGAGAACCAACCTCAGGACCTCAGAGGAAGGGTTTCTGGCCAGCAAGAGGAATGATGCACAGAAAGAAAAAAAAAAATGATGGCCAAGTTCCAAGGGAGGCTGTGGTAAGGGGTTTAATAACTTATAGTAGAACATTCAGATTCTATGTGGCACTAACAGACCCACGAGATCCCATCTCACTATTCCATTGCTGGAGGTGTATGGGGAAGATGGGGGGGGGGAACAATTTTGATGAAACAGCATTACAGAGAGATCGATTCTGCTCCCAGAAGTCTGGGTAGGCTTCTTAGAGTCAGCCTTCAAGATGGCGAGGCCACAGGGGAGGGAGGATAAAAAGAGCAGATCTGAACCCTGGAGCACAATTTATACATAAAGACACAGAAGTACCAAAAGTCAGACTGACTTTCTGTAGGATCGGATGCAAGAGATCAGAACGGCAAAGCAAGTTGAAAGGGCATAAGCGCTTGCCAGGGAGTTTTCTTCACATGGATGTTTGGAGAGTCTTTCATGCAGAGCAGTGATGAAGCTGTAAGAAGATAAGGAGAGGCTGGAGAGATGGCTTAACCGTTAAGGCATTTGCCTGCAAAGCCAAAGGATCCTGGTTCAATTCTCCAGGATCCACATAAGCCAGGTGCACAAGGTAGCGCATGCATCTGTAGTTTGTTTGCAGTGGCTGGAGGCCCTGGCGTGCCCATTCTCTCACTCTCTCTCTCTGTCTCTCTCTCTCTCTGCCTCTTTCTATCTCTCAAATAAATAAATAAATAAAATATATTTTTTTAAAGAAGATGATGATGATGAGAGCCGGTGGGAAACTCTCTACGATAGTCCACGTTCACATTAGGGGCTCAAGTGAGGAAGGGCAGGGAACCTGGGAATGAGGTTTGCAGAGCTGTTGGGGATGTCGCCATTGTATTAACGGCTCTTCTCATTGCTGTGGCTGAAGACCGGATGAGTCAACTTCACAAGGAAGGGTTTCGTTCCACTTACAGTTTGAGGGGAGGCAGTCCATCCTGGTGGAGAAGGCACGGCAGGAGCGTGAAGTGATCATGAAGCAGAGAGACAAATGCCTGTGCTCAGTTCATTTTCTCCTCTTTCTTATTTTATTTTGTTTTCAAATTTGAGACAGAGAGGGAGAGAGATAGAGACAGAGTATGGGTGCATCTTTACACAGATCCACACAGAGAGAAAAGCAACCCCCACCAGCACCACAAAAAGCAAGAGCAAAACTCTGGAAGCCAAACAGAAGGGAACCCCGGGCACAGCTCAAGCACTCTGTACACCTTAGGCTGGAATCAGATCCACCCCTGTAACACCTTTAGGCTGGACCATCCACAGTGACTCCTCTTCCAGCCAAGTGGCTGGAAATCTAACTGACAAGCTTTAAGAAAACATTTGAGGGCTGGGGAAATGGCTTAGCAGTTAAGGCATTTGCCTGCAAAGCCTAAGGACCCTGGTTCAGTTCCTTAGGACCCACGTAAGCCAGATGCACAAGGGGGTGCATGCATCTGGAGTTCATTTGCAGTGGCTGGAGGCCACAGCTCACCCATTCTCTCTCTCGGCCTCTTCCTTTCTCTGTCTCTCAAATAAGTAAATAAATATTTTTTTAAAAAAATTGAGAGCTGGAGAGATGGTTTAGTGGTTCAGTTGCTTGCCTGCGAAGCCTAAGGACCGGGGTTCAATTCTCCATGACCCACATAAGCCAGATGAACATGATGGCACATGTGTCTGGAGTTTGTTTGTAGTCACTAGAGGCCCTGATACTCCCATTTTCTCTCTCTCTCTTCCTCCTCTTTCTCTCTCTCAAATAAATACATTAAAAAAAAAAAAAAACAGGGCTGGAGAGGTGGGTTAGCAGTTAAGGTGCTTGCCTGCAAAGCCTAAGGACTCATGTTCTACTCTCCAGGTCCCATGTAAGCCAGATGCACAGTGACACAAGCATGCAAGGTTGCACATGTGCACAAGGGGGCGCATGCATCCAGAGTTCAATTGCAGTGGCTGGAGGCCCTGGCATGCCAATTCTCTCTCTCTTTCTCACTCTCACATTTTAAAAAAGGGTCAGTCTGTTGGGCTTGCTTCAAAAAAATTAATTAATTTTTAAAATTTTATTTATTTATGTGCAAGGAGAGAGGGGGGGGAGACAGACAGAGAATGGGCACACCAGGGTCTCTAGCCACTGCAAACAGACTCCAGACGCATGTGCCCCTTGTGCATCTGGCTTATGTGGGTACTGGGGAATCAAACCTAGGGCCTTTGGCTTCGTAAGCAAATGCCTTAACCGCTAAGCCATCTCTCCAGCCCAAAATTAATTAACTTTTAATAACATTCGAGTCTATTGGGGGACATAAATTCAAACTACCACACTCACTGACACTTATGAGCTAACATGCCTCTCAACTTTGCTCCCCTGTTTTCCATCTCAATGCTGCAAGCTGGAAACCCTAGAGTTGTACCGACTACCCAAAAGGCTCTCTTCCCTGTCTACTTCGTGTGTGCATGGCTCCCTGGGTCACTCCGTGCAGACAGCAGGAAAACAGAACTATTTCTATTGGAGAGATTTCCACCTCCTCAAGTCTCTGACTTCCCCTTATCTTCTACCCATCTTCTGAAGAGTCAGGCAGAATGTTCTGATAGGCTGGCGTGTCACTGGGACTCCCACCCCAAACTCACTGGGATCTAGCTGCCCAGGGGGGCCAAGAGTGTTTCAGACTGACCTATTGTCATTGATGCCAGCCACCTGACAGAAAGAGGGGAGCCACCAAGACTTCAGCACCTAAGAGAGGATGTTGAGCAATGCGGAGCATGATAAATACTATAGATAACTGAACTGTGAAGCTACTCAATGGCAGCCATCTCTTAATGACCTTGGGAACAGCAGATAAGAGGAATAGAAAGCTACAGATAATCCCTTTCTTAAAAAAAAAAAAAAGAAAAAAAAAACCTTCACATATCAAATGTGCCATTCCAAGTTTACAAGGCACAAGGAGGCCAGGGAATGGTTTTCAGAAAGGAAGTGATAAAGTCCCAAGAACAGGAAAGACGCAATGCAGTTCTCCATAAACGCTAAGGAGGCGGTGATTAGCCACAACTCTGAGCTCGGGCTCTCCCTTAATGGAAAGGCTCAAGTGACAGCCGTCACTCCCTAGAGATGTTCTGTGCTTTGCCCACTTAACAGTCACGATAAATGTCTCTGGGGTTCCATTTAAAAACCTTGTTCCCTAGGGGCTGGTCTGGTTTACTTCCAACAGACCATGATGAATGCCTCCAGCCAAGAGCAGAAATGGTTGTCAGTCCACTCTGACAGACAGATCTGCCCAGCCCAGAATAGTGCAGCAAACTGGTCCAGCTCCAGTTCTCACTCAGCTCTCTCTCTCTCTCTCTCTCTCTCTCTCTCTCTCTGTGTGTGTGTGTGCGCGCGCGCGCGTGTGCGGACATGGGTACGCTTGTATGCATGTGCATGTGGAGACCAGGGCTGTCTTTCTCCATCACTCTCTGCCTTATTTTTGTTGTGGTGGTGGTTGTTGTTGAGGTAGGGTCTCACTCCAGCCCAGGCTGACCTGGAACTCACTCTGTAGTCCCAGGCTGGCCTTAAACCTCAGCCTCCACAGTGCTAGGATTGAAGGTGTGCACCACCACACCAGGCTTCACCATGTTCTTTGACGCAGGGTCTCTCGCTGAACTTGTAGCTCAACAATTGGTGTAGACTGGCTAGCCAGCAAGCACCAGGGATCCCCTGTCCCTGTCCCTCCAAGCACTGGGATTGCAGGTGCACACCACTGTGCCCTGGCAGGTGCTGGAGATAGGCACTCAGGTCTGCATATGCTTGTGCAGCAAGCCCTTCACTGATTGTGCCATCTCTTCAGCCCCCAATTCAGCCCCCAGATTCCTTCTTTTTCATAGACCAGCACAGGGAGCCCCAAGCCCAGGGTCACACACACTCACTAAAGACAGAATCTATATAAGTCTGGATCCCTTAAAGCTCAGAACACATCTAATTTAAATGATCCTTTTCCTATTTTTCCAGCTCCTTCTAGAACAGCCTGGATGAACAGGAGATGTAACATCTAGCTCTCTTCCACCCCATTAAGGAAGGACTCCTGTCCCAGCAGTGGGCAGCATGGTTGGCTGTGGCTACCAGCTCTCAGTTCCTATGGGGTCTGTCTCAGTTAGAGACCTAAAGTCAGACCTTTTAGGGACAGTGAGGTGGGCCCAGCCACCTCTTCCCAAAAGGGGCTGCAGTGTTCTCCACGGCCTCCTTCTCTAGAATGGAGCTTCCTATCTTTTAACCCATGCTACGGCCCATCGGGGAGGAGGGCTGGGATGCCTAGGGCAGTGAACCATCTCCTCACTGGCCTCTGCCCCATTCACCCCATGGCCATACTGGGGCTCTAGCCCCCCTGGAATCAGCTCGGTTTCAGAAGCCATTAAGTAGTTGTATGAGAGAGCACATTTGCCCTGGTGCTTTCGCCTGGCAAGGAGTGGCCCACTTGTACGCTATGGTTCTGTTAACACCTTCTGGCTTTTCTTAAAGAGGTGGGAAGGGGCTGACATATTATAGCTCAGTAGTGGATCACTTGCCTAACATGGCTCCATCTCCAGCACCAATAAAAAGTAATGTAGAGGGCTAGAGAGATGGCTTAGCAGTTAGGGCACTTGCCTGTGAAGCCTAAGGACCCATGTTTGACTCTCCAGGTCCCACATAAGCCAGATGCACAAAATGACATAAGTGCGCAAGGTTGCTCATGAGCACAAGGTGGCACATGGGTCTGAAGTTTAATTGCACTGACTGGAGGCCCCAATGTGCCAAGTCTCTCTCGCTCACTTGCTCACTTTTGCTTGCACTCGCTCTTGCTCTTTGGCATTAAAAGAAAAGGACCAGCCTGTTGGGCTTGCCTAAAAAAAAAAAAAAAAAGATAATTAATAAAGTAGAGAGGAGAAATTTTAAAATGAAGACCTGGGGCTGGCTCAGGGGTTAAGGTGCTTGCTTGCAAAGCCTAACCACCCAGGTTTGACTTGTCAGTACATAAAGGCAGATTCACAAAGTGATGCATACATCTAGAGTTCATTTGCAGTGGCTAGAGGCCCTGGCACATCCAATCTCTCCCTTTCTGCCTCCTTGCAAATAGATAAATACAATATTTATTTATTTTTTTTATTATTTTTTGGTTTTTAAAGGTAGGGTTTGGCTCTGGCTCAGGCTGACCTGGAATTAACTATGTAGTCTCAGGGTGGCCTCGAACTCATGGCGATCCTCCTACCTCTGCCTCCCGAGTGCTGGGATTAAAGGAATGCGCCACCACGCCTGGCTCAAATACAATATTTTTTTTTAAAAAGTCTTTAACAAATGAAGAACTGATTTTCTGGAAAAGCACAAAATACTTGGATTTGAGACAAGTCTGACCATGTGGAGAGGATGACCATAGGTTGACAGCACCTAGCATGACCTCGACTGGTTCTTGTCACTTCATGTCATATAATAGCACCACTCTTTGCTCCTGAGGGTTCTCTGGGGCCACCTTGCCTCAGAATGGGCCTGGCTGGCTGTCAGTCCTCCAGCTTACATGTAATAAGAGCAAGACAGTAGCTCTGGGTAATGAGTGGAGAACACACAATCCCAGGCTGCCTAAGTTTGAATGACTGATGCTCCAGCCACAAGCTCCAGGACTGTGGGTGAGCATTTTAGCATCTTACTGCTTTATCAGAAAATGGAAGTAATAAAATATGCCCAGCTGTGGTGGTTTGAATGAGAATGTTCCCCCATAGCCTCATGTATTTTGAATACTTGGCACCCAGCTGATGGTAATTTGGGAGGCGAAGCCTTGCTGAAGGAAGTATGTTGCTAAAGATAGGCTTTGGGGTGTTGTCACCCAAACTCCCTTTTCCTGAGCTAGCCCACACTTGCTGCTACCTCACAGCTGCTATGGCAAGATGTCATGGCCAAACTCTGTTCTGCCACGGCAGGAAGAAAATTCCCCTCAAGACTTGACGTCTAAACAAACCCTTCCCTCCCATATGCTGCTTGTGGTCAGGTATTCTGTCCCAGAAACAAGAAGGCAATTTCTTTTTCTTTTTGTTTTTTCTTCTTTTCCTTTTTGAAGAAGGTAATTTCTATGCCAGCCTTTTGAGTGTAGTTGTTGCTAATACCAAGTAAAAAAAAGTGAATATGATAGCCGGGCGTGGTGGCGCACGCCTTTAATCCCAGCACTCGGGAGGTAGAGGTAGGAGGATTGCCGTGAGTTCGAGGCCACCCTGAGACTCCATAGTGAATTCCAGGTCAGCCTGGGCTAGAGTGAGACCCTACCTCGAAAAAAAAAAAAAAGTGAATATGAAAGTATCTTGAAACTGTAATGCCTTACCCAAATGTGAGTAGGGACAGGATGCCTAACCTAGTTAATATTTGCTAGATTAATGAATGAGTGGCTTATTGAATGAGTGGCATGGAATAGACATTAGCTATGCTTACCGATATGTGGTTATGCTACGTAGCTGGTATTCCTTTTTGTTTTTAACTTTATGGTTCTCTCATCAAAAGACAGAGTCTAACCACATGCTCGGGCTGCAGGACACTGAGAAATCAAGCTGGAAGCCTCCTCACTGTTGAATAGCTGACATGCTGCTGGAAAGAACTCTGCAGACTGTTGAGGGAGAAAAATCATCAAAGGTCTTAACCAGCAGTGGATCCTGCAAGCTTGGCCGGCCAGACAAAATGCGCTAACTGGTGCAATGGTGGCATGTATGTTATGAGAAAGCCAAGTGCTCTCTGATTGGATCTAAGACCCATCCCATGGGAGGGAATTCATGCTGGATACTGAAAACCTATTCCAACACCTATAGCTAGGGAAGTCATAAGCCCTGGGAGAAAGCTATCATAGCTGTTTGGCTAAATTGATACATGATGCCCAGCAAATTGCCCTCTAAATATTTATGTTTATGTCTATATATTAACGCTCCTCTCGCTTTTAGGTAGAAAAGCTTGTCTTTTTCAGATGGCAGTGACAACTGAGGAGACTCAAAACTCATCGAAGTGCTGAGAAGTGACAGTGGAGTGTTCAGCAATGAGAGATATCTCTATCACACACCCCCTCCAAGGCTCAGTGACCATTATGGGAAACGGGGTGGAAATAATGTAAGAGCCAAAAGAAGGGGAGGAGTGTTTTGGAATACTCTCTTTCAAACGTAAAGTGTCCATGGTATTCATGACCTCACAGTGGCCGATGCTATCTACACAAGACCTACATGATGAGGAAAACAATTACAACAAAACAGAAGAGAGAGTAACTGGACAGAAGGGATTCAGTGAAGGAGGAACAGAGGAGAGAGGACAAAAGAGGAATACACACACACACACACACACACACACACATATACATATGGATGGATGTTGTCAATAAAAAGTTTTTAGGGGGAGCTGGAGAGATGGCTCAGTGACTAAGACACTTGCCTGCAATGCCTCACAACCCGAGTTTGATTCCAAAGACAGATGCACAAAGTGGTGCATGCATATGGAGTTTGTTTGCAGTGGCTAAAGGCTTTGGTGTACCCATTCTCTCACTCTCTCTCTCTCTTTCCTTTCAAATAAATAAATAAAATATTTTTAAACCTTTTTATTTTTAAGGAACTTTATTTATCTATTTGAGAGAGAGAGGCACATAGAGGGAGAGAGAATGGGCATGCCAGGGCCTTCTGCCGCTGCAAACGAACTCCAGATGCATGTGCCACCTTGTGCATCTGGCTTATGTGGGTCCTGGGGGATTGAACCTGAGTCCTTTGGCTTTGCAGGCAAGTGCCTTAACTGCTAAGCCCTCTCCTCAGCCCTATTGAATATGGGTTATGCTTAAGGACATGCTTTTGACAGAATAATAGCATGAATAGCATCATGTGACCTCCACGGCATAACAATGAAAAGTAATTTAGTTTGGCACTCTCTGCTGGGATGCCGGTTCTTCAGTTCTAGTTGCCATGTTGTGATGAAGCCCATGTCACAAGAGACAGGCCAAGTGTTAAGTATCTGGTCCAAGGAGGTTGACGCAAATAGAATCCACCGTGATGGAGACTGGGATGACAGCTGCCATCTCAAAGAAGCCAGGGGCGAGGTGCTCATCAAACCCAACCACCAACAAACAAAGCAAGCCAGTGGGCGGGCTGGAGAGACGTCTCAGCGGTTATGGTGCTTGCCTGCGAAGCCTAAGGACACTCAGCTCCTTGGAATCTCTGGGTCCCACGCATAACCAGACGCAAAAGTGACGCAAGCATGCAATGCCACACATGTGCACAAGGGGGCGCACTCGTCTGGAGTTCGTTCACAGGGGCTGAAAGGCCCTGGGGAGCCCATTCTCTCTCTGTCTCTGCCTCCTTCTCCCTCTCTCTGTCTCAAAAAATAAAATAAAATAAAAATAAAAGTTAAAAAAAATGAAATAGGGCTGGAGACGTGGCTTAATGGTTAAGGCACTTGCCTGCAAAGCCTAAGGACCCACGTTCAATTCCCCAGGACCCACGTAAGCCAGCTGCACAAGGTGGTACATGCATCTGGAGTTCATTTTGCAGTGGCTGGAGGTCCTGGCACACCCATTCTGTCTGTCTGTCTCTCTCTCTTTCTCTGCGTGTGTGTATGTGTGTGTGTGTCTCTGCCTCCTCCCTCTCTCTGTCTTAAAAATAAAAAATAAAGGTATCTTTGCCAGAAAGAGGGAGGAAGGGAGGGAGGGAGGGAGGAAGGAAGGAAGGAAAGAAAGAAAGAAAAGCAAGCCAGCCAGTGGGATGTGTTCTGAAAACAAGAGGCTCCTCTTGGAGCACACAGCCTCCCGAGAATGAAGGAAGGACCACAGTGGGTGTGCCTCTGCACCCAAGAAGCTGGAAATGAATGGCGCTGACCATGGCCTCTACGAGCAGGCCACCCACGGCGCATAATACCCAATTAATAACTGTCATCTCCACCTTCATCTTAATCTGGAAAATCGGTTATTCAGGAACCACCCACCTCTTGAAATAAAGCTCTCGGCTCCCTCTCCACGAAATTCTTCCAGAACTTGAAAAGCAAATAAACATCTATCCACTCTTTCACTTGCCAGTTCCGACACAGCGATGGCGTTCGTGCTTCAGTGCCACCTCTGCTGACTGAGACATCTCACCCATGATGGAGGAACAGGGTGCCACCCAAGAGCTTCAAGTGTGAACTTCCAGGGCCGTGGGATTTAACCAAATCTCCTGTGTGTTAACGTGGTGCATCTTAATCGGCTTTGATAACAGCGTGTGGGCTTTATTTGTTCCCCTGAACGTAGGACCTTCTGAAGTCTTTTTGAATAAATACAAAATGCTTTGAACTGAGCAGTAAGATTTTTATGCATTATTTCTGTGACACATTAAGAGCTATTTCACCCCCCCCCTTGGGAATAAAGCACTACAATCATAGCAGACAACATGTTTGCGTACATCAACGCATCACACCACCCCTGCTCAGAACCTTCCAGAAGTGCTGAAGAGTCCTCCAGGATAGAGTTCGTGCTGCTCAGGTCGACAGATAATCATTATCACACCCCTAACCTCATCAGTCCCTACATCCCTGCAAAGCATCGCCAGGAGAAATCAGAGTCACCTTTAACTCCCATACAAGTGGGCCTCGTTGCCTCTCCACGCCACACACGCTTACCCGCCCTGCCCCACACAGCCGTGTGCCCATCTGTCCACCCACTCCTGTACAAGCCCTGATGTGTTTCTTATTTTGAGCTCTCATTTGTCATAAGGACTCATAATTTTTACTTTTCTCCTTTCTTAGAGATTTTTTTTCCCCCCAAAGAAAACAACATTTACACAGGCAGTTTTTTAATAGAACTTATTTTATCTTGCAATTATCCTAACATTCCATTGTAACCCATTTTATTCCAGGACAATATACCTAAGAAATCATGGGGATCTCATTGTTCCCGTGTCTTGGAACATCTTACTATTTTGTTACCCTGGGAATTGGTGTTCTTCGTGGTTACTCACCGATTGTTCCCAACTATGCAAAACACTAAAAAAAAAAAAAAAAAAAAAAAATCAAATGGGAGAACGGAAGGATGATAGTATTACCTGGGAAGGTGGTGCAATAGTTAGGGACAGCATCCGGCATCCGGTCTCTTATAGCCAGGAGAATGACATCATCGTTCACGGGGTTTGAAAGCAGGCAGGAAATACCGTCTTTGTAGTCTGCTTTTATCCCTCACGGAATAATTAACAATTCAGAATTTTTCATTTTTTCCACCTTGAAAGAAGGCAAGGAAAAGAAAATGGACAGAGAGATACCTTTCAAATTATTAGACGAGAGGAAGAGAAACAGGGTGCAGCACTCCGGATCCTAATAATGGTGGTAAAGAGGCACTCACTCGGCAAGTGAAATCTCAGACTTCAGTCCTCAGATGATACCACCCGGAGCGAATTCTCTCCAACTTAAGAATTAGTGTGGGAACAACGCATATCTAAGGAGAAAGGGGAATTATGCTATTTTTCTCCCTGTTAGTCAAACAACAGGAAGGACTTCATCATGCCATAATTTGGGACAAGAACCTGAACCACTTCAACTTCCTGAAAGTCCATGTGACAACATTGATGTTCATTTTAGCTGCTATTGGCATGTCAAAATTCACTTGAAAGGCTGGGCACAGTGGCACACGCCTTTAATCCCAGCACTCCAGAGGCAGAGATAGGAGGATCACCGTGAGTTCGAGGCCACCCTGAGACTACATAGTGAATTCCAGGTCAGCCTGAGCTAGAGTGACACCCTACCTCAAAAAAACAAACAAACAAACAAAAAAATTCACTTGATCCTATGAGACTTGATATACTTGGATTTTATCAAAATGTCTTTTTTGCTCTCCCTTTCTTTTTTGCTAATGTGGAAGAAAGGGGGTATGAGTTTCAAGTAGGTGCTGTGAAACATTTTTTTTAATTCATTTTGTTTATTTTTAGTTATTTCTTTAGGAGCGACAGACAGGCAGAGAAAGAGGTAGAGAGAGAGAGAGAGAGGGGGAGAGAGAATGGGCGCACCAGGGCTTCCACCCACTGCAAACAGACTCCAGATGCATGCGACCTCTTTTGCATCAGGCTTACATGGGTCCTGGGGAATTGAGCCTCGAACCAGGGTCCTTAGGCTTCACAGGCAAGCGCTTAACCACTAAGCCATCTCTCCAGCCCAAAAATTTTTATTTTAAAAAATTAAAATAACTTTATTCAATAATTTACATAATTCCTTCCTACCGTCCTCCTGTATCTCCCCTCCCCTTCCATTCAATTCTCTCTTCTTTCCTACTATTTCCTCTTCTTTTTTTTTTTAAACTCCAGATGCTTGTGCCAACTTGTGCATCTGGCATTATGTGGGTACTAGGGAATCAAACCTGGGTCCTTTGGCTTTGCTGGCAAGTGCCTTAACCACTAAGCCATCTCTCCAGGCCCTCCTCTTCTTTTTAAATGTCTTTTTTCCCCCCTCCTCCATCATCTGTGACAATCTGTTGATGGCCAAATAAATAATATGTGAGTCTTGTTGTAGGTAATGACTTCTGCTGTGAGGTCATGAGCACACCAGACTCTTTGTGTCTGCAAGACAGTGTTCCCGTCCTTTGGCTCTTACGTCCTTTCTGCCACCTCTTCTGCTACGGTCCCTCTCCAGTTAATTGGAGGGTGTGATAGAGATGTCTTGTGTAGTACTGAATACTCAGTTGTCACTTCTCAGCATTTTGATGAGTTCAAAATTTCTAATGAAGTTGTTGTAAACATCTCTTTATTCTCATCTTTGTAAAATATTCATGAAATGGGGGAGCTGGAAAGGATGCTCAGTGGTTAAAGGCACTTGCTTGCAAAGCTTCACAGCCTGGGTTTGATTTTCCAGAGCACATATAAAGTCAGGTGCACAAAGTGGCTCATGCATCTGGAGTTTTTTGTTTTGTTTTGTTTTGTTTGGTCTGGTTTTTGTTGTTGTTTTTTGAGGTAGGGTCTCGCTCTAGCCCAGGCTGAACTGGAGTTCACTATGGAGTCTCAAGGTGGCCTCGAACTCATGGCAATCCTCCTACCTCTGCCTCCCAAGTGCTGGGATTAAAGGCATGCACCACCAAGCCTGACTCGGAGTTTTTTTTTTAGTTTTTCGAGGTAGGGTCTCACTCTAGTCCAGGCTGACCTGGAATTCACTATGTGTTCTCAGGGTGGCCTTGAACTCATGGCGGTCCTCTTACCTCTGCCTCCCAAGTGCTGGGATTAAAGGCGTGCACCACCACGCCCGGCTCAGAGTTTGTTTTTTGTTTTTGTTCTTGTTTTTGTTTTGCAGTGGCTGGAGGCCCTAGAACCCCATACTCACTGTCTTTATCTCAGCTTCTCTGTCTCTCTCTCAAATGAATAAATAAATGTATTTTTAAATGCTCATAGAATGACTTAAAGCAGAAAAGTAAGCAAATAATCCAGTGAGCCCTAGTGGTAGATGGTGGTACCTCGAGAGGTGAAGTCCAGGTAGAGTGCTGCTATCTTCTCTTGCTGTTCCGGCCTACCTAGAACTTTTCCTCCTTGATTTTACTGTTCCAAGAACATCCACTACAACAGCGAGGTAAGGTAGGCTATGTATTTGCTTGGTTTCTTATCTAAACCAAATAAATAATAAGGCTCTTTGGGGGCAAATTCAACAAACATTAGGCACTACTGCTGAGATGGTGACACACCGGTGGGGAAAAGACATCCCACAGGCGGGCGTGGTGGCACACGCCGTTAATCCCAGCACTCGGGAGAGATAGGCAAAGATAGGAGGATCGCAGTGAGTTCGAGGCCACCCTGAGACTACATAGTGAATTCCAGGTCAGCCTGGGCTAGAGTGAGACCCTACCTCGAAAAACCAATAAAAAGACATCATCCCGACCCAGGAAGTGTTTACCAAGAACCTCACTGGTGGCAGTGGCAGAACCAGATCAAAGGAGGCCCAGCAAAAAAAAATAACAGGGGCTGGCTGCATGTTGGTGGATAAGGCGCTTGCCTGCAAAGCCAAAGGTCTCAGATTTGATTCCCCAGTACCCACGTAAGCCAGATGCACAAGGTGGTGCATGTGTCTGAAGTTCATTTGCAGTGGCTAGAGGCCCCGGAGCACCCATTCTCTCTCTCTCTCTCTATCTGCCTCTTTCTTGCCCTCTTAAATAAATAAAAAATAATTAAATAATATTTTTAAATAATAATAATAACTCATGGCTGGGGAGATGGCTTAGCAGTTAAAGACACTTGCTTGCAAAGCCTGCTGGCCTGGGTTCAATTCCCCATCACTCACATAAAGCCGGATGCAAAGTTACCCATGCATCTGTGATCCCAACACACCTATGAGATGGGAGGCAGAGCCAGGAGAATCCACCAGTAGTCTGACGTGCCTATGCAATCTAGCAATGCATTTGCAGCAGCAAGAGACTTTCTCAAAGAAAGATGGAGCACAGACACTTCGAAGTTGTTCTCTGACCTTCACACACATGCCACAGCATGCACACATGCACACACGCACGCGCGCGCACACACAAATTAATTTGTATAAAAAGCTGTGACCAGATTCGGGTCTGCATTGTACCAATGCTACTTCCTGTCTGTAGATCTTGGGAATTCTCTTCAGCTCAGTGAGTTGTGCCCTTTCCTGAGAAATACCTGTGTTGTTTCCTCTTTTGGAGGATGTGCATTAGTTTGCCAGGGCCACCGCGACAGGACTTCAAACTGAGCAGCTGAAGCAGCAGACATTTCCTCATTTTCTTATCATTAAGAAGGCTGGATGTCCAAGATCGAGGTGTCAGTGGGCCTGGTTTCTCCCAACATCTCTTTTTGGCTTGCAGGCCCTCTTGGTATGTCTCCCTGTCCTATTATATTGCGGTATGCCTATATGACCTCTTTTTTACCTCCCTTGTTCCTTGAAGTGGCCCATCTCCAAATATAATCATATTGGAGGCTGGAGCTTCTACATGTGAATTGGTGGGAAGATAAACTCAGCCCAGGGGCTGAGGAGATTGTTCAATGAGTAAAGTGCTTGTGGCAAAAACGTGAGGTCCCAAGTTCAGATGGCCAGCACCCCGGTAAGAGCTGGGCATGGCAGCCTGTGCCCGTAATTCCAGCGCTATGGAAGCAGAGACCAGAAGGTCCCTAGCTAACCAACAGTGTCGCATCAGGACACAGGAAACATTGGCCACATTTGGAACAATTTGAACATCAAAAAAGAATACTTGTAGTAAATGTTTATGACTTGTTAAGGATGTGGGTTGTGTGCTTGTTTGCTGTAGGGACCAAGCCCAGGGCTTCAGGCCTGCTTCTATGCAGTAATTTCCTCCACCTATTGTCTATTCATCTGTAGTGCTCATCAAGGGCTGGAGATGTAGCTCGGTGGTCAAGTGCTTCACAGCACGCGCAAGGTCTTGGCTAGAGAGCCCAAACCAAAGTAACGCCATGACAGGCTTTAAAGATATGAATAGGCCTAAATTTCTGTTTCCCTGCGGGGCCCAAGTTACTGACACAGCACTTTGCAGTTACTGGGAAAAACCACCACAAACTGCTCAGTACCCAAAATAATCCCTCTAACGCACCAATCAAAAAGGACCAAGCAGATGTTATACATTCCTTTGGCTCTTGCGGCTATAGATAAATTTTCTTAACGGCCCTCAGCTACTATGTAACCAATCAGCTTGCGACATGTATACTCTTGCTAAATGTCAACCAATCATGTAACTGCTACGTTGGAAATTCCCCTTTTCTTTGTTTGAACCTAATAAAAGCTCCTCCCAGTCACCATTCGAGGCTCTTGGACGGACCCACTGCGTTGGTAAAGTCTGGAGCCTGAGCTTAAGCCCAAAATAAAGCTCTTTGCTGTTGCATACGTATCCAACTCTCTTGGTGGTCTTTGGGGACTCCGTGAGCTGGGCATAACATTGGCTCTATTCCCAACATTGCAAAACAAACAAGCAAAATAAATAAATGAGTGCTTGTAAGAGAGAGAAAGATGGAAAGAGGGGAGAGAGGGAAGAAATCGATAAGCATTGAAAAAAAGAGTGATAGAAAATCACCATGTTGCAACTCCCAGAATAACCATCGATTGAGGTAAGGTAAAACACTGGGTATAGAGTTATAGGAAAACAGAACGTTCGCATAGCCCCAAAGTTAACACCTCACAGATTTCTAATTGATTACAAAGGCAGTGTTTCATCACAATGGAAAGATGTGTCAGCTACCATCTCTACCAAGTAATCAAACCTAGTCTCACTGGCAGCTGCCTCCTGATGTGCTGGTGTACGGAAACGCACAGCATCGCTCCCATAATTGCTTTGCCAAAGGAAAAAAAAAATTAATCGGAATCTAATCATGAAGTAACACCAGAGAGACCCAGAGTAATGAGCATTCTACAAGGCAACCCAGGCAAGAGGCGTCAAAAAAGTTTCTGTCAAGAAACACAGAAGAGGCTGGGGAGAGGATGGCTCAGTGGATAATGCACTCCCCGCTCAAGCCGGAGTACTCGAGTTCAATCCTCAGGCCCCACACAGAGCCAGAATAGAAAGCTGGAAGTCACGGAAGCCGCTGGGCCTCAGCACCTGTCAGGAACACGGGAGGTGGAGACAGGAGAGTCTCCAAGAAGCTTGTGGCAAGCATGTCAAAGAATAACAATAGCAGAGAGAAAAACTCTGCACCAAATGAGGTAGAAAGGGGAGAAGGGAGGATTGACCTTCACATGAACACCATGGCACTGCGCCTGTGCGCACACACGTGCGTGCACACACACACACACACACACACACATACACGACAGAGCACGGGGGGTACTGCCCTAGGTTTAGACGATTAAACACATGGCCCCAAAGGGCAATATATAAACCTTGATTAGATCCTGGATTAAGAAAATTATATGGGGCCTAGAGAGATGGCTTAGCCATTAAGGTACTTGCCTGCAAAGCCAAAGGAGCCAGGTTCGATTCCCCAGGACCCAAGTAAGCCAGATGCACAAGGTGGCACATGCTTCTGGAATTTGTTCGCAGTGGCTGGATGCCCTGGTGTGCCCATTCTCTCTCTCTCTCTCTCTCTCTCTCTCTTTCTCTCTCTCTGCCTCTCTCTGCCTCTTTCTCTCTCTCTCAAATAAATAAATGAATAACTTTTTAAAAATTAAAAAAAGAAAATTATAAGGGGTTAGAGAGATGTCAAGTGATTAAGGCACTTGCCTGCAAAGCCTAACAACCTGAGTTCAGTTCTCCAGGACGCACAAAAGGCCAGATGCACAAAGTGCTGCATGCATCTGGAGTTTGTTGCAGTGGAAAGAGGTCCTGGTTGTGCCTATTCTCTCTGTCTCTGTCTCTCTGTCTCTCCTCTCTATCTCTGTCTGTTTGCAAATAAATAAATAAAAAGTATTTTTAAATGTTTTTTTTGGTATTTTTATTCATTTATTTGAGAACAACAGACAGAGAGAGAAAGAGGTAGATAGAGAGAGAGACAGACAGACAGACAGACAGAGAATGGGCGCACCAGGGCCTCCAGCCACTACAAATGAACTCCAGATGCGTGCACCCCCTTGTGCATCTGGCTAACGTGGGTCCTGGGGAATTGAACCTAGGATCTCCAAATTAAAAAAAAAAAAAAAAAAACATTTTAAGGGCTGGAGAGATGGCTTAGTGGTTAAGTGCTTGCCTGTGAAGCCTAAGGAACCTGGTTTGAGGCTTGATTCCCCAGGACCCACGTTAGCCAGATGCACAAGGGGGCGCACGCATCTGGAGTTCATTTGCAGTGGCTGGAGGCCCTGGTGTGCCCATTCTCTCTCTCTCCCTCTTTCTCTGTCAAATAAATAAATAAATAAAAGTGAAATATTTTTTAAAACTCTTTAAAAATTTTTTGGAGGTCCTCGGAAAGTTGTGAATACATACTGGCTATTAGATAATGTTGAATTGTGATTAACTTTCCTAAAAATGATAAGGATACGGAGGTGAGAAGAAGTCCACCCTTAGTTTAAGTTGACTCATACCAAGGAAATGTTAGGTCTAACTCAATTTTCAAGATCCCACCAGAAAGTAAGTATAGGAGATGAAGTGGGGGAAAACATGTGACTATGACTAGATGCCAGCAACTGGTGAGTCCAGTGAGGCTCACTGTCCCATCCATTTTCCTATGGACTTGACATCACGTGGGAGCACTTCCTCCTAATCCCTTGCCTGAGCGTTGGCAATTGGGGTCAAAAGCCATTCCAGCTTAGCACAATGAGCAGCCCCCTTCCTCCACACGCTTGGCAAAGCCGAGAAACGCAACCAGGACTGGGAGACAGACACACAGAACACTGCCAAGCTGCAAAGCAAGAGACAGAGCAGAGATAGATCCAATAAACCTGTGGGAAGCATGTCAGGCCAGGTTCTAGATGCTCCTAGATTTAAAATCCCCCTTTTATCATGGTGGAAACCAAGTGCCCTCTAATTGGACTGGAGACTGGTTCCATGGGAGGGAATACATCCCTGATACTAAAAACCTACAACAGGGGTAGTCATGAGCCTTAGGGGTGTAACGTCTGCTGCTGTCTGGCTAAATGTATATACTATGCTCATCAAACTGCCCAGTAAGCACTTCTCTTAATGTTTATACCCATATATTAATGCTACTCTCACTTTTGGTAGAGAACCTTCTCTTTTCAGATGGCAGTGACCTTGGGATGACTAAGAAGGTATCATGGTGCTGAGAAGAAGTGACTGGAGTGCTCAGTACTGTAATACCTGTATCACACCTTCCAAGGCTCAGGGTCCATTGCAGAAGAGGTGGCAGAAAGAATTTAAGAGCCAAGGAAGGGTAGGACTCCTTGCAACGTGCTCCCCCAGACACAAAATGGCCTGGATATCCATGACCTCACAGTGCCTGACACTACCTACACAAGATCATCATAGTAGGAGAAAAAGATCATGATATCAAAATAAAAGAGACTGATTGAGATGGGGAGGGGATATGATGGAGAGTGGAGTTTCAAAGGGGAAAATGGGAGGAGGGAGGGCATTACCATGGGATATTTTTTTAATTTTTTTGTTTGTTTATTTATTTATTTGAGAGCAACAGAGAGAAGGAGGCAGAGAGAGAGAGAGAATGGGCACGCCAGAGCTTCCAGCCTCTGTAAACGAACTCCAGATGTGTGCGCCCCCTTGTGCATCTGGCTAACGTGGGTCCTGGGGAATTGAGCCTCGAACCAGGGTCCTTAGGCTTCACAGGCAAGCACTTAACCTCTAAGACATCTCTCCAGCCCCCATGGGATATTTTTTATAATCATGGAAGTTGTTAATAAAAATTTGAAAAAGTAAAACAAAGAGTTTACAGGGGGAAAAAATCCCCCTTTTAGCTCGAGCTAGTTTTATGAATTGTTCTGTTTCTTACAACCGAAGTATGAATGTGTGCTAAGGGAAAGATGGCAGAGTTTGGTTGGTTGAGGTATTGTTTCTTTGCATGTGTCTGTGTGTGTGGCGTACTTGGGTATGTGTTATACCCCTCTGTGTGGGTGCAGGTGCATTCATATGTGTGTGCATGTGGAGGTCAGAGGTAAGTAAGACATGCCAGGTGTCTTACTCAATCACTCTCCACCTTCATTGGTTGAAATGTTTTCTCACTGAACCTGGAGCTCACTGATTAGGCTAGACTAGCCAGATCTCCACCCACAACACTGGAATTCCAGGCACACATCACCACACCCAACATTTTACATGGGTGCTGGGAATCTGAACTTGGGTCTTCATGCTTAGACGCCAAGCACTTTACCACTGAGCCATCTCTCCTGTCCCTGTTTTTTGTTTTGTTTTTTTTTTTTTAGAAATAATTGTACATTTGTTTCATTGTGACAAATATATATACATGCCATGTCAACTGTCTTCAAGTGTACAGAGCTCACTAGCATATCAAGTACAGTATGTATGGTCACATCATTGTACAATCATCACCTCCAACCCTCTCCAGAACCTTCTCATCTTCCCCAACTGAAACCCAGTAGCCATTAAACACTTCCTCTCCCCCCTCCGCATACCTGGAAACCTTCATCTACCTGCTAACTCCATGGATTTGACCTCAAGTAAGCACATGTCCTCTTTTGACTGGCTTATTTCACTCAAATATCGTTCATACAGTAGCATGTGTCAGCATCTGTGACGGTTTATATTGACTGATCTTGACAGGACCAAGAATCACCTATAAAATTAGCTTCTGGGGCTGGAGAGATGGCTTACCGGTTAAAGCACTTGCCTTCAAAGCCTAATGACCGGGGTTCAGTTCTCCAGTACCCATGTAAAGCCAGATGCACAAAGTAGCGCATGCGTCTGGAGTTTGTTTGCAGTGGCTGGAGGCCCTGAAGTGCTCATGCTCATTCTCTCTCTCTCTCTCTCTGTGTGCCTGCAAATAAAGAAAAATATTTGGAAAAAATAAAGAAAACCGGGCTGGAGAGATGGCTTAGCAGTTAAGGCGTTTGCCTGGGAAGCCTGAGGATCCAGATTTGATTCCCCAGTACCCAGTAAGCCAGATACACAAGGTGGCACATGTGTCTGGAGTTCATTTGCAGTGACTAGAGGCCCTGCCATGCCCATTCTCTCTCTCTCTCTCTCTCTCTCTCTCTATATATATATATATATATATATATATATATATATATATATGTATATAAAACACAATAAATAAATAAATAAATAAATATTAAAAAGTAGTTTTAAAATAAAGAAAACTAGCTTCTGGGAATGTCTGCGAGAAATTATTTTGATCAAGATAATTGAAATGGGAAGACCCACCTAACTGTGGGCAGCACCATTCTGTGGGCTGGGGTTCTGGGTCACATAAAAGAAGGGGAGCAACTGGAGAGGTGGCTCAGAGGTTAAAGGCACTTGCTTGCAAAGCCTGCCAGCCTGGGTTCAATTCCCCTGTACCCACGTGAAACCAGATGCACAAAGTAGTGCATGCATCTGGAGTTCGTTTGCAGTGGCCAGAGGCCCTAACATTCTCTCTCTCTCCTTCTCCCTCTTTCTCCTTGCAAGTGAATAAATTAAAATAGAGAACTGGCTGAATATCACTGCTCATCCCTCTCTGCTTCCTCACTGTTGAGGGAACGTGACCAGCTGCCTCACTCAAGCTCCACCCACCGCCATTCGCCACCGTGATAGTGCAAGCCGAAATAATCCCTTCTTTCCTCAAGATACCCCTGGCCAGGTTTTTTGCCCTTGCAACAAGAAGGTAACTGACACAGCGTCCCTTCCTTGTTAAGGCTTCGTACCACCTCATTGTGTTGATAGACATCATTCTGTTTCTCCATCTATTTATCCACATCAGACACCTGAGCTGTGATCAGCCTTTGGTTATCGTGAAAAGTGATGCTGGGACCATGGTGTAGAAGTTGAAATACAGATACATTGTTTTTAAACTTTAGACTCAATATGACCAAATAGGAACAGCAGCAACCTTTGAGATAAAAGTCCAAATGATTTTTTTTAATTTTCTTTTTTTATAACTTTTTTATTTTTTTTAAGATTTTTTTTTTTGTTTATTTTTACTTATTTATTTGAAAGTGACAGACAGAGACAGAAAGAGGCAGATAGAGAGATAGAATGGGCGCGCCAGGGCCTCCAGCCACTGCAAACGGACTCCAGACGCATGCGCCCCCTTGTGCATGTGGCTAACGTGGTTCCTGGGAAATTGAGCCTCGAACCAGGGTCCTTAGGCTTCACAGGCAAGCGCTTAACCACTAAGCCATCTCTCCAGCCCAACTTTTTTATTTTTTTATTCCCACCCACACACCACGCTATAATTTTTTTTTTGAAGCAAGCCCAACAAAGTGGCCTTTTTATTTGTTTGTTTCTATGCAAGAGAGTGAGAGAGAGAAAGAGAGAGAGGAGTGCCAGGGCCTCCAGCCACTGTAATCAAACTCCAGACACATGCGCCACCTTGTGCACTTGTGTCTGGCTTTCATGGGACCTGGAGGGTAGAACATGGCTCCTTAAGCCTCGCAGGCAAATGCCTTAACCACTAAGCCATCTCTCTGGCCCCACTTTATAATTTTTGTATACTCTGAATTCCTTTCTTACTGTCTCTATAGTGAGGGGAAGAACATTCTCAGTTGGGGAGAAAATACCATTTGCTGCTCTGTAAGTGATCTTTCCAGCTCAGGACACTATTAGGTCACTTACTCATTCAGCAAATGTTTCAGTATGAGAAAATACTGTGTTGCTCGTAAACACTGGCTGTATTTGGAAAGTCCTTTCATCTGCCCTTGCCATTTTCCCCTGTTTTATGGCATAAATATTACTCTAGTGATATGAAATACAGTTTTGACAAGACCACCACACAGATGCTTTCTCTGTTGCCACCCACCAGTGCACATCTGTAAATTTTCACCCAGCTGTTAGCAGCTGACCTTGCTTTTACTGGCCTCCTCTGAATCTGTGCTTGATTCATTTAAGACCATCTGGACCCTATTCATACTAGGGTGTGTCCCGCTTTGTGTTCATACAAAGTGTATCGTTCAAACTCCGGGGGCTCCGGGGTGTCACAGACGGGGTCCTGTCTCATTCAGTCTGTGTGTGCATTCCTGGGCACCGCGCCTGGCACCAGGCGGGCCTCCTCCGCATATGCGTATGTAGACTATGAGAACATACAGAGCTGTGCTGGGAAGACGGGCCGGCTTGTGTCTTACTGAGAGCATACACGCACAAGAAGCTATGAAATGCAAATCAGAATATTCCCACCCCAACCCTGAGCCCAGGCTCAGAGCCCTCTGGTGCCTTTTGTCTCTAAGCAGCGGGGAATTCAAGCAGAAAATTCACTATTAATGGTTCAATCAAACATTCATTCAGGTCCTGGATGCAGCCCCATGGAGACTATGTGACAGCCGGGAATACAGATGCACTTCCTCAGGAAGAAACATTGCTCTCAGTTAGTCCTCTCTGTAGTTCGGGTAGGAACCTGGTCCCCCAGGGCCAGTCCTGGGGAACTCTGCTATCCTGGAGGGCGAAGACATTGGAAAGGCAACACTGAGTTTTGACAAGCCCCTCAGGGCCTCTGGGAAACTTCTGGCCTGGAGCTGGCACTGAGCTGTGTTACATAGGACACAAGAAGTTAGTGACCCTCCTTTTCCTCAGAGGACAACCTCATTGTCTTAACCAACCATTTGGCTTCAGATA